>JALAZF010000231.1:1010000-2239500 GCA_022829125.1 Lathyrus tuberosus | reverse complement strand
TAATTCAATTGTCGAAAGTAGGACCAGGTTACTGCCCAAATATGCTCTTGGCTTCTCTCTACTTCTGGGACATCACTTATAACAATTTCCATCTTCCTTGTGGGAGTGTTACCCCTACCCTATTCAACGTAGCTGCCATCACTGGCCTTAGCCCATTAGGAGTAGACTATGACCCCAACGTTTTATCTGATGATTCTATAGGATTCGACACGAACAAGGCCACCTTCACAGCTTACATTGCCAATTATCATGATCAAGAGACTAAGGAAGTTTCTGATCAGGAGCATGTAGCTTTTCTGGCCCTCTGGCTGTCGAGATGTGTGTTTTGCTCCAGGTCACTCCAAGTAGCCAAGCATTACATTACTATGGCTAATCAGCTTCATGCTGGGCGTCGACTATGCCTGAGTGAAATGATCTTAGCCCGTCTTTACGAATCTCAGGGCGAAGGTGTTACTTTCCTTAAGACCATCAAGGATAAAGGCAACCTTCTTTTGTCAGGACTGTTTTGGCTTCTGCAATTATGGCTAAATGCCACTTTTGAAACCTCTCTCCCTATCAAAAATACTATGAATGAGGACGCCTTGAGGGACAGGAGGGTCGAAGGGACTAGATTGGTGCAACTGACACCCACTGACGAAGGACTAAACCTCCAACAAGCTTTTACTAGTTACGTCATGATGTTCGCCAAATGCTACAACTTTACTCCCAGCATGGCCCTTTTCGCCAACAAGGTAATTGGCCCAAAATGGTTCACTAGAAACCTACCTGTGGAGTCGAAAACTGAAGAAGATGATTTCCTCAATGTCTGGGAGTCCTTCCTGACACCTAGACTTCTAGCTTCCAGAATTAGCCCTGGAAAGTCAAAGATCTCTTTGGTTGTTTACCAGCCCAACTATGTCTTTCGACAGTTTGGGTTAATTCAGATACGACCTAAACCCCTTTTTTCCAGAAAAGGTTCTCTCATTCACTACAACATGTTCCACAACGAGGATAAGTGTTCAAAATTATTGAAGAAGTATTCTAACCAAGTCGATATTCAACCAGTGGTCTTTCGACCGTCCTTCCTTTGTACTCAGGAATTTGATGAATGGTGGAAAGATTACTACACCGCCCAGTTCTTTGACGTGCCTTCCTTCAATATCCAGCTAACTAAAGCTTTTACACTTGTGCAGGACAAGACCAAAAAAGGTATTTCGACACACGTCAAGGAAATCCAAGCATTCCAGAAATACTTTGAAACTGCCTATAGGCCCAATGAACTTAGTCGAACCATAAGCGAAGCAGCAATTACTTTGAAACACAAATTTATGAGTAAACTAGATGATTTTAAACTACCCCCATACATTCGACCAGATCAACGTTATGAGTTGGCTTTCAATCTTCATCCACCAAAGTTTCCCCCTCTACCCTCTGCTGAATTTGGTGTGGCTTTAGCCCTCCATTTCCAGATTGGTTCACTTGCGGGGATTCGATGAAAATTCTTCGCCAAAATTACCAAAAACGCGCTAAGCGAGTGGTTCCGACTAAATACACATTGGACAATTTCAAAGGTCACCTTCATATTGGCATAGAACACATTCGCGTGGAAACTCCAATACCTGAAGGTGTGGAATGGGGAGACCTTCGACATCCTTTACTTATTATTCACGCATATTCCTTCAAACTTTATCTCTAATTTATTCTTTTTTCTTTTAGCTTTGAAAATAACTGCCAAGAAACCAACTGTTGAAGGTTCGACTGCAGGAGTTGAGGAAGGCCCTCAAACCACAGCTAAAAAACCTCTGGCGAGAGTATAACTCTATTTCTTATTTGGCCAATATTATTATTATTATTGTGTTTTAAATGCCAATTTAAACTTTGTTGCCATTTTCAGGGAATCCGAAAACCTCCTCCGACGCCGAAGAAAAGGAAAGAGCAAGAAACTGAAACTCCTGCTGTTGAATCTGGTGACGAATCTCCCGACTAAGTACAACCTTTAAAGAAAAAGAAAAAGGTATCAAAACCTCCCCCACAAAAGTCCTCTACTGTCAGAACACTGGAGAAAACTCCCCCAACAAGTCCAGTTGTGCAAGTTCCACCCATTTTTGAAGAAAGTGAAAATTCCAGCTTTAAAACTGTTGTCCCCCAGGTACGTTCTGATATTCGACAGATAAACTCTTTCCTTATGGTCATACTTATTTTTCCTTAACTTAATTTATCTTTTCAGGTCCAAGTTGATACCCATGGGCACCCTCTTGTCCAAGTACTTCCAAAGACCAGCAGTGATCCCACCTACAAACCTACCAGTCTTTCAAAGCAGTCTCCAAAAGGTTCGACGAAGGAATCTATAACAGAGGTCAACCAACCAGTTGCTTCTCTCCAACAATAACATCCTGTCAAGACAGGATAGGAGAAGAAACCAGCCCCAAGAACGACATCTTAGTCGAAACTGGTGGGGAAACTGAAATGACCAATGAAACCTTGATCACAGAAAACCATTCTGATGATAATTCTCCCATTCATTCAAAGCATGATGATGAAGATAAAGATGAGGAGATTAGCTCTGATGTCGAAAAAGACGAAGAGAAAACTGAAGATGACAGAGAAACTACTCCAGGCCTTGCTGCTGATGAGAAAAAAGAACGTGTCACACAGAACCCCCCCCAAACATACTAAGACTGGTTCGCCACATACTACTTCGACCAACTTCTCTCACGAAGAACTTGAGAACATGAAGGTGCAGCGACCCTTAGAATATTTGAAAGTTGTGCTCAGCGCACGTCACACCTTCTATGACTCTTCTCATAGTAGTTCGACCACCTCAGGGGCTGTTTCTGGTGCCAAATCTATGGATGCTATACTATCCCAAATTCGAGAACAAATCCTTGACGTGGACCTGTTTCAGCTTTTGGAGAATGATTCGTCTGCTCAGTTCAACCTTAAGAAAATCCTGAAGCAAGTCAATGTTTTGGAAGCTCCTGCTAAAATAACTGATGTTGTGGTGGACTTGACCACACTAATTGATCTGGTAGTAGCAGACTACAATCGATTATGAGATTATTCGAAAAAGATAGAAAACAAGTCGGAAACTTAACTTGCTGAATGGGATATCGTTGCAGCCTCCACTAACAGAGTGACTGAACTGGGAGAACTTTCTGAAAAGAACAAAAAGGAAGCTGCCAGTTGTGACGAAAACATTCTGAAGTGGGAGAAACAAATATCTGCACTCCAAAAGAAAATTTCCCAGGCAAAAAAATGCAAGGAGGAACTGCAACAGGTCAAGCAAGATGAAATTGACAAAGAACTGGAAGTGGGAGTACATCATGCTGACAGAGCTCAAACATTAGGCAAAGAAATCGAAGAGCTTTCGACTGGAAAAGCTCTTCGTGAATGTCGAATTCAGCTCCAACGGTCGAAGTCCAACAAATTGAAGAAATCTTTTTCTAATTTAAAGTTGTAATGTTACTTAGCCCTTTGAGGCCCATTGGTTTATCTGTAATGACAATTAAGCCATTTTTTTGGGGAATTTCACCAACTTGTATTGTTTCTTTTTGCAATATTATTCCATTGTTATTTTAATTTCCTGCAACATGGGTCTATATTTCTTCAAATATTTCCCATTTATTTTCAGTACTCTTTTATCCTTCTCTAGTTCCTCAACTTCATATGCGCCATTCGAAAATATTTTAACAATCTAAAAAGGTCCTTCCCACTTAGGGGACCATTTCCCCATTAATCTATCTTTTCGATCCATGGGAAGAATAACTTTCCAGACGAGATCACCAATCGAAAAAGCTTTATTTTTTACCTTTTTATTGTAAGATTTTTCTACTCTTTCCTTTTGCCTTTTCAATAAATCCAACGCTTCTAACCTTTCTTCATCCAAATCGACTAACTCATCTATCATCATGTTCCAATATGAATCTGATGGGATCTCATGATGTCTTTGAATTCGGGTCGATTGCAAATATATCTCAACTGGCAAGACTGCGTCATGGCCATACGTTAGTCGAAAAGGGGTTGCATTTGTAGTTTCCTTAGGGGATGTTCGACAAGCCCATAGAATTTGATCTAAAGTCTTGTGCCAATTTTTAGGCTTTCTCCCTACATGCTTCTTTATCAAATTGATTATGACTTTGTTTGCTACTTCGACCTGTCCATTGGCCTGAGCGTAATAAGGTGTTGATGTGAAAAGCTTGAACCCCGTTTCCTTCGCAAATGCTTGCATATTCTTACCAGTGAACACAGACCCCTGATCTGTGGTTATTGTTTCTGGGATTCCAAACCTATAAATGATATGTTTCTGGATAAGTTCAATTGCTGCTTCCTGATCCACATTCACCAAAGATATGGCTTCGATCCACTTTGTAAAATAATCGACCCCAACCAAAATATATTTCTGGATTTTTGAAGACGCCGGTCGAATTTCTCCAATTAAGTCCAAAGCTCAACCTCTTAATGGCCATGGCTTTATTATAGAATGTAATTCGCTCGCAGGAACATGTGGTATCCCTGCGTGTACCTGACATTCTTGGCAACCTTTAGTAAATTCGACACAATCTTTTAACATAGTTGGCCAATATACTCCTTGTCAGAATAATAGCCATTTCATCTTATGCCCAGCTTGATGCGCACCACATGCTCAGCTGTGTACATTCAACAAAGCTATGTATGCCTCAGATTCGCCTAAACACTTCAGCAATATCCCCTCTAGAGTTTTCTTGAACAATTCGTTTTCAAACAGCATATAACTTAAAGCTCGATACTTTATTTTTTGTTCAACCGGTCTATTTGGGTTTTGTAAGTCTTCCCTGATAGGTTTTCTCCAATCTTCAACCCTTGAATCATCCACATTAAAAATCTCAAAGTTTTCTTCGTCAGCGTATCCTAGCTTTATTGTCTCCAGATCTGATGGGGATAATCTAGTTGACACGACTCTTTCTCTTACTTCGATGGCTTTCTGCAATTTTTCTTTGGATACTTTGTATCCGGAGGCTATTTATGCTAAGTCATTTGCCTCCTGATTTTCTATTCGAGGAATATGTCGAACTGTAACCATATCGAATTTCTTTAATAGTCGATTAGCTACTACAAAATACATGATCAAATTTTCTTTGACACATTTGTACTCCTTGGTTATTTGCTTTACTACTAACTCAGAGTCTCCCATTATTTCGACTCTAGTTGCCCCCAATTCCAATAAAATCTCAAGTCCTTCTATTAAAGCTTCATATTCAGCTTCGTTATTTGAACACAGTCCTTCGACTTTATACTTGAATTTTGTTGGAATTCTTTTAGGAGAAATAATCAATACTCCTACACCAGTTCCATTCTTATGACTAGAACCGTCGAAATATAACCTCTATGGCTCTATTTCAACATAGTCTACAGACTCTTTGTTTAGGGTGGTCGACTATAAAATCAGCCACCACTTGTCCTTTAACAGCTCTAAATGGTAAGTATGTCAAGGAATATTCAGTTAATGCCAAAGCCCATTTTCCAATTCGACTATGCAAAATTGGTTTAGATAACATATGCTTTATTACGTCGCAATAGGAAGAAACATAAACATCAACTGGCTTTATATAGTGCTTTAACTTCATACATGAAAAGTATACACATAAACACAACTTTTCGATCACACTATATCTAGTTTCTGCATCATTTAAGACTCTACTGAGGTAATAAATGGCTCTTTCGACACCATTTTCATCCTCTTGGGCTAACATACTCCCTAATGTCTTATCTGACGCGGCTATGTACAGCCTCATACTTCTACTTCTACAAGGTGACATCAAAATAGGGGGATGCGTCAAGTACTCCTTGATTTTGTCGAAGGCATCTTGTTGCTCTTGCCCCCATGTAAAGTTTTCCTTTTTTAGTCGAAGTAGAGGAGAGAAGGCTTGCGTCTTCCCACTAAGGTTGGAGATGAACCTTCTGAGAACATTGATCTTCCCAAGTAAAGACTGCAATTCCTTCTTTGTTGATGGCGATTTCGCCTCCATTATTGCTTTGGCCTTGTTTTGGTTTATTTCGATCCCCTTCTTGTGGACCACAAAGCCTAGGAAGTCTCCCGCCTGCACACCAAATTCACATTTGAGAGGATTCATTTTTAGACCATACCTCCTCATCCTTTCAAAGGATTGTCGAAGGTGGTCAATATGACTTTCTCCTGAAACAGACTTAATAACAATGTCATCAATATAAATCTGCATAAAAGTCTCAATGAAATCGTGAAAAATCGAATTCATTACTCGCTGATAAGTTGCTCTAGCATTTTTCAAGCCAAAAGGCATTACCACCCATTCGTAGGTGCCTAAGGCTCTGGGGCATCGAAACGCCATTTTTGGAACATCTTCCTCAGCAATAAAAATTTGGTTATAGCCAGAGTACCCATCAAGCATACTAAGGTACTCATGGCCTGCGGCAGAATCGACAAGCATTTCCGCCACTGACATAGGATACTCATCCTTTGGGGTCGCCAAATTTAAGTCTCGAAAATCAATGCATACCCTTAACTTGCCATTTTTCTTTATTACTGGAACTATGTTGGCAATCCATTCGACATACCTGGTTGTACGGATAAATTTACATTTGAGAAGCCTTTTGACTTGCTCTTTGATCTTCGACAGGATCTCTGGGGCGAAACACCTTGGGGTTTGCTTCACGGGCTTCTTCCCAGGCATTATGGGCAGCTTCAATTCGACCAAACTCCTGTCCAGGCCAGGCATCTTGTCATATTCCCACGTAAAACAATCTTTAAACTCTTTCAGTAGCTGGACTATTTTGACTTTGAACTGGGCATCAACTTTTGCACTTATGTAGGTTGGCCTTTTTTCTGCCCCCACTCCCAAGTCGATTTCTTCAAGCGGATCTTACGTCACCATCTTCATATCTGTTGATAATGGATCTTTCTCGAAGCCCAAAGGTTCTTCGTCGTAAATGGCATAAAGCCTTTGATTATACCCTTCGCCCAGTTCTCCCTTGAGCGGACTTTCATTAAAATCCTTGTAAGGAACTTGTTGGTCTTTTTCTACCTGATTGGCTTCGACAGCCATGTACTTCACTTCGGCCTCTAGAGCCGCTTTGAGTTTGTTCTCGGCTACATAAGCCACGATCTTTTCGAGCGCTAGTGACTCGCTCATTGTCACTGAACTCGCTACCCCAGCCAGTTGGCTATATGTGTGCAGTGCTGAAGATGTAATTCGCCTCACCAACCAACTCCCTATCCCATTGAAACCCATGTGTGGGATGGAGGTATAGCGAACAGAAAGCATTATCAGTTGTCGTCATTTCGAATGTGGCTGGACTTCAAGGAGCAATGTGGGCCAAGTTTCTGTCAAAACTTTGGCGATCAACGTGGTTTACATCAGCTAGAAAATAGCTCTGATCAGCCTCTATATTCTCCACTATTCCATCAGTGCGCCAGATTGTTATCCTCTGATGCATTGACGAAGGAACGACACCTATGCCGTGTATCCATTCTCTCTCCAAGAGGAGATTGTAATTTTCCTTTGAAGCTATCACCATGAACATATTGGCCTAGTAATTGTTCCGACTGTCAAATCTACCTGTATCACACCCATTGTTGTTCCTACTTTTCCCTCATAGTTCGACAAAACCATGTTGTGGGGCTTGGTGTCTGAATCGTCTTTGCCAATCTTTTTCAGCAAGTAGTGCGGCATCAGATTTACCGCCGCTCCTCCATCGACTAGGATTTTATTTACCCCCACATTCCCCACCTTTCCTTTTATGAATAGAGGTTTAAGGTGGCTTCACATGGAGTCGTCTGGCCTTTCAAAAAATGCGTTATGCTCTTTGATGCATCCGTTATTCATTATATAATAGCACATTGGTCTGTGCCTTGCGGTTTCACTTTCCATGACTTCCTCTTCCTCCTCGACCTCCATTACCTGATCGTACTCCCTAGGGAGCACTGAGACTACGCTACACATGACGTCGAATGACGCCTCTGATTTTGATTTAAAGTCATCAGTCATTTCGTCATCTCTGTTTGTATCTTCTTTCGACGACATTTGTTCAGGTACATTGCGCTGTTCATTATCTATAGACTCCTCTCTCTGACTCAAAGTTTGGATGCTGCTGCTAGTTTCTGCCTTGCTTTTTTATGCAGCCTCTCTTTCCGCCTTCTTTTGCCTTTGAAACCTCCTCCATTGAGATTTCGACATTAGGTTCTTGCCCTTATAATTCTCTGAAGGGTAAGGCATTTTCCTGGGCTTCTCATTTTCTTTCTTCCTTATCAAAGAGGAGCCCATTTGCACCTCAAAGTTCTTCCATTTCTCCTGGCCCTGAGCCTGGCGAATTAGTTAAACCCACTTATCATCTGGGGCTTTGTTCGTGGGTTTGAAGGTGTTTGGATACCTTCCTCCCAGCCATTGCTTATTCTGATCTCCCCTTCTAGAGTCGAATCTCCCCTTTCTCGAAGATGGTACTTCCCCCCAATTTCCTCTCCTTTTAGCCCTCTCGACTCCTTCCAAGTTTTCTGCTGCCTTCTTGTCGAAAACAGCATTGTAGCAAGGGCATAACATCACCTCAGATCTTTTCTTCTGGCATCTTTGAATAAACTCTACCAAGTTCTCTTCTTCTTTTGGGTATGCCGCCTTCTGATACTCTTCTCGTCGATGCTCCTCGTCGCATCGCACTGGGACTTTCTGGGATACTCCCACCATGTTCACATTGGCGGTTGGCTCAGTCGCAATGCTCAATTTTTTCATTCTCCTGTTGAGGCCTTCGTCAACCTCGTGTTTCTTCTTAGCTAGGTCAAAATCTTCATGATCACCTTTTGCGTGAATCTTCAAAGGTAAGCCTTTGACATCATGTTGGCAGCAAAAGTCGACCGCTTTCTCCTTAGGGTCTTCCATTATCCGTCGAAGAATCCCTACAGCAACTGGTTTGCAGGAACCTTCAGTAGTCCCTCTGTTGGTTTGGGTGAAGCCATCAGCAACTTCATCTTCAACTTTGTCGAAAACCTCAGCATTTTCCGTATTAATGTTGTTGAGGCCCCCAGTGGCCTTGTTGTTGATGTCACTGAAGCCCTCAGTAGCTTCATTGTTGATGCAGTTTTCTATAATTCCTTCATCAAGGTGTTCAGTAACCTTGATCATCACTGGCTGGTTTATGAAGTCATTGGAGACCTCTTCGACATCACTTTCATCAGAGGGAATCTCAGTGATCTCCACCATATTTACATTGTTGTCGAAGCCTTCAGTAGCCTCGATCATCTCAAAGTTGTAGTCGAAACCTTCTTCAGCCTCCACCATATTCACTGTGAATGGTTCAGCATAATGGGCTTCTGCCACCTGCATTGGATTAGAATAAATTTTCATCTGCGACTTTGATTTGTCCTACTGGGTGTGCCAATTTATTCGCCTTGAAATTCAGCAAACAACCTCTGGTCTTCTAATTTGTGAATTAGTTTACTAACAGGATCGACCACACAAATCCTAGAACACAGTGCGTTTAGAAATGTTGACAATTTGAGTAAAACTCTAACCTTTTCATCATTGTTTTATTATTGTTCTCACAATTTGTAATTTTCGACTAACTAAGGGAAATGGAACTTGGAATTGGTAAATGACTGGTGAAATGAAAGTAAAGTGACAAGAATAAAATCTGCAGAATTTTAAAGAGTATTGTAAACAAACTGAAATTTTATAAAGAATTGCAAGTAATAAACTGGTGTTTTTCTCAAACGTACATTTTTTCCATAATGACTTGTTTCTCTTACACGATTACTTTGAGTAATTTGAATAACTTGTACAATTTTGAAATGCACACACTTTTTTTCGTCCTATGACTACCTATTTATATACAAATAAAACAACCGTCACTAACAGCTATTTCCCCTAAATGTGACAAATGGCATCTTGCATGCTTCCTTCGCCTTGGATATGCTCCACGTGTCTGCTCTTTCAAACTGCATCTCCCTCTCAATTTTGAATTTCAAATCATCTGTCAAGATAGTCCTCGAAACTTAACTGTCGAAAATGAACTTCTTTATTACTTAGAAAAATTCAAACAACTCATTCTTGCTTCCACACCCTCTTCGACTGACTTTTTAGTTTAGCACCAATTCCTGAGTCGAAATATTTCGACCAACTCCCACTGTTCTTGTTCTCTGATCAATCCACTGTGCGTCAAAAATAGCAGTCTACAGGTATACTCCGTGAATCGGCCAGCAGGCCCTTTACCTTCTCGGGGGCGATCGTCTCGTCGCCTCTCTTTCCCTTGCCGGGATGTCTCCGCCTCATCTTTTTTTGGTGCCCGGGTATTTTCGCGATCTCTTGCGTCCCGGGCATGATATGCAGCCTCCTTCTCTTTGTACTGTATGTACGCTTCAGCTTTCCGGAGAAGTTCCGTTAATGTTCGAGGAGTCTCGATTCCGACGGCCTTGCGAAACTCACTTTTTTGTCTCAAGCCCTTCTCGAGAAGATACTTTTTCATATGGTCCGTAGTACGGACCTCCACGGCTTCTTTGTTAAATTGTACAATATATGCTCGCAGGGATTCGTCCCTGCCCTGTATGATCGCTTCCAAGGTGGCCTCCGACTTGGGATGTCGTCGGGAAGCCGTAAAATGCCGGGAAAACCAGCTCTTCAAATCTCTCCACGATGTGACCAACCCTCGGGGAAGGCGCTTGAACCAAGCCATAGCCCACTTCCTGAGGATGATTGGGAACAGTCTACATTTTATGGCCCCATTCACGTTGTGGTAGTGTAGCATTGCCTCTATGTTTTCTATGTGCTCGCCGGGGTCGGAGGTCCCGTCATAGGTCGCTAAAGCGGGGGGCTTTTCCAACCCGCTAGGAATTCTGGTGTCCACGATCTCCTGTGAGAGGGGGCTATGGACGTCGTCGTCACTGCTTGTGCTCTGGGAATGGGAGAAGGAATGACTACGACCACAGCTCCTGCTTCGTCGTGGAGAATGCATGTGTTGTACCCCAAAATTTGCCCTCACACATTCAAGACAATATGCCTCAAGAGGTCTCCTAGTGATTCATAAGATCTTCAGTGGCTCAAGAGTACTCAAAAGTTTCATCAGACAAAGCCTCCTCCTAAGCAATAAATCCAACTAGGGTCGTGTACTTCTCAAAGTAGATTGGACTTCTAAAGCTTCAAAAGGACTTCATGGTGGCCCATACACTTCAAATAATCCTCATAACAAGTTTCAAGACTTTCCTTACAAGTTTGGTCAGTCAGATGCTCAGACAGTCAAAGTCAGTTAACTTGGTCAAAAGGTCAACGGTGGTCAACACAAAGTCAAACCTCAAGATTTTTGGTCAACATCAAGATTATGGGGTGAAATTCATTATTTGATCAAGGGTTGATCATGATTCATCAAGGAAACCTCAGAATCATCAAGAATCGGGAGTTACTAAATTAGGGTTTTTATAGGAAAAGTCAACTGTACTTTGACCAGGCATAACTTCCACAGACTTCATCATAAATTCCTCAACTAAAGCCCATCTTGAAGGAAATTTAATTCCCTACAACTTTGTGTCTCACAAGCCAAGTCCAGAAATGCTTCATTCGGGAGATATGAGCCAAGACATTATAGGTCATTTTGAAAGTCAACAAAAGTCAACATTTTTCAAAAGCTCATAACTTGAACATGGGAGATCAAATTGACATGGGACCAAAAGGAGTGATTATAGGACATCTTGAGGTTTCTAAAAAGTCCAAGAACTCGTCCAAATGATAGAAATTGAGGAAGTTATGCATTGTCAAGGTTGGACAATTTTGAGGAGGTGCACAAAGCAAATAATGGCCAAACTCCACTTTTTGCCAAAAGGGCCCATTTTGTGACAACCCAAACTTCATTTTAAGATGGTCCACGACCATTTGATCACATTTTCTGATTTTTTTATTATTTATTCCATATTTTATTGGATTTAAATCTTTTAAATTCAATTTAAATCAAAATAAATATATCAAATCAAGAGATTTGATTTGTGGTTGATTAGGGAATCAAATATTGAGGTTTATGAGCATATTATCTGATTTAATTTCGTGCAAGATTGTTAAGGGAAGATTGGATGGCCAAATGGGAGAAAATGGTAAGTTTTAAACACCATTCATTATCATTCAAGTTTTGATCCAAGCCCATGGAATTTTTCAACCTAATTCCTCTCCTATAAATACATGGCCATATCCAAACCTGAAACACACGAAAAAATCACTTGAAGCAACCCAAAAATATTTTCAAAAAGAGGCAAAAGTAGAAAAAATCATAAAAACACTTCATAGCGAGTTTTCACGATTTTTTCACGTCCAAATCGTCTCAAAACAATCCCAGGAGCCAATCCCCATCACTCTTGAAGGAAATTCGCAGCAGAAAGGTTGAAGACGATGAACAGTGCCAGGCGTTTTTTTTTTTTTTTTTTTTTTTTTTTTAACAATAATTAATTTAGACTTTAGTTTTTTTTTATTAAAATCAATTAGACATTTAAGTTTTTTAATTAATTAGCTTAATTTGTATATAATTAACAAAAATTAGAATTTAGTTTTTTTTAATTAGTTAATCAACTTTTTTATTCTTTTTTTTTTATTTTTATTAATTAACTTAATTAATTTGTAAATAATTAAAGTTTTGACTTTTAATTATTTTTATTATTCAAAATCATTGCAAAAAGGGTACAAAAGGACATTAATTTAGAATTAATTTTAATTAAAATTAATTAGACTTTAGGATTAATTTGTACTTAATTATTTAATTTTTTATTACCATTAACCTCAAAAATCTTTTATTTACTAACCCTAAAATCCTTTTCTTTTCAAAAAAAAACATCAACATTATTTCTTTTTCTGTTTATTTATGTAATAATTTAGAACTTTAATTCCTCGCATTTTCCTATATATTGTAACTGTTCACAGGATGTAATAGCGTAGATTTACATTTCCTCGCATTTTTTTTAAATATTGTAACTGCTCATGGGATGTAATAGCTTAGGTTTAAATTCCCGCACTTTAATTTTTGTACATATTCAACTTCTAGTAACTAAGGTTTGCATGGTAAGACTTAAAACCTGACATAGAATAATCCTAATTCAAGATAAATAACTGAATCAACACACTCTTCACACTTACACCTCTAGGGTAACCTCTCTTCGCTGCCTTTCGATTAAATTGGTCAAGTCCCTCGAACGTGGGGGTATCTTAGTAAGGTTGCCTACGAATAAAAATCATCAAGTCCCTTCGAATAAAAGATCATAGTCCCTTCGAGTTGCCTACGAATAAACGATCTTGTCCCTCGATGACCCTGTGGAAAAATGATGATTGTCCCTTCAAGTTACTAAGATACCCCTACAAGTTGCCTTCTATGACCATACGATGACCCTACACTCGTCCCTTTAACATCCAAGGTAAAGACTACTTACTCACTAATAGTAAGGACAGTCTTACCCCTAAAGAAAAGAAATAACAAGAAAGACCTTACAAACTTAGGGTAGTAACTCTTAAATGCTTGCTCACCCTTTTCAAAAAAAACACTCTTTACACCTCACATCTTTGCAAACATTTTTCAAAGCTAAACACTTTGTATAAATCCATACGAGGATCATTACAAAGTTAAAGTCTTTACGAAAATATTTTCTAATCACACACTATACTATTTTTCAAACAAAGTAAAGTGAGCTAAGCAATTAAGAGCCCATGGATAACCATGGATACAAAAGGTGCTCGTACCTTCCTTTTGTATAACTTACCCCCCGAACTCAAAATCTTTTAAAAAGGTCTTTCCTGTTCTTTTATTCCTTTCTTTATTGGATAAAATAAAAGTCGGTGGCGACTCTTGCTTACCGCAACATTTTAAAAGTCAGTTCAAACCACCGTGTTACAGAACTGGCGACTCTGCTGGGGACATAATCTTAAAAGAGGGGTTACCTTAGGGTTTAAATCACTTTAACTTCTTTAATTATCTGTTTTGTGTGCTTTAATTTTAAGGGTTTTGTCTTGGGGGGTATTACTTGGGTAAATGATCCTACACCCGGATCTAGGACCTTAGGTAAATGGCAAGAGACCAAGGAGACTGTACGGCATGTACCGCTATGGTTGATAGGGTAGCCATCGTTAGTGTGACACTTTGGTTTGTACTGATGTTCCTCGAGGCTTGGATTGGGGATAACATTAGGCTGCCGCGTGGTGTCATTAAGCACTAATTTGCCCTTAGAACCCTAGTTGAACTTAGCCTTGGCCATTAGAAGGTAGTGAGATAGCCGGTTTGGCATGTTCCAAAGTTGGTTGATACTCAAAACTACGCTCATTGAGATCAGACTTTCGGGATGTTTTGGTCGGCCGCTCGAGTGTCGCACTAAAATAAAGCCTTTGAGAAAGATCCGTGATATGAGTCCTTTAGAACCCGGTTGCTATTCTAGGACAGGTTGAGCCAACTAAACCCCAGTGGGGAAGGGTACTTACCTTTGGACTTCATACAAACCTTTAAAACCTAAGGCTCTTGTATAACTTGTTTGTGGGTGCTACTTGTTTATTATTAACATGTACATGACATCATGACATCATAACATCATAACATATCATTTTCACTAACCATTTCAAGGACCAAGGAATTTATCTTTATTCGTGATTGCAGGTCATGGCTTCCGTTCCTAGAAATTTCATCCGAATCAACTTTGTAAGGGTTCCTTCCCAGCTTAAAGAATTGGTCTCAAAAGTTCCCGAGGGTTCTCGATTCACCAAAAGGCATGGTTTTCTACTCGACTTAGTTACCTCAGGTTTTGAAGAAGACATGATGAGAGTCCTATTCCAATTCTTCGATCCTAAGCACCACTGTTTCACCTTCCCGGATTACCAATTGGTGCCCACGATGGAGGAGTTCTCTAAGTTACTTGGAATACCTATCCTCGATCAGATGCCATTTACCGGTCTAGAAAATGTTCCAAAGCCTGAAGTCATTGCAGCTGCTTTACATCTGAAGAGGTCAGACATTGTATCTAATTGGGAAACAAAGAGTGGAGTCAAGGGGTTTCTTGCTAAGTTCCTGATTGAGAAGGCTCAATTGTTCCTAAGAGCTATGAGTTACCACGCTTTTGAAGAGGTATTGGCTTTGTTGATCTATGGGTTGGTGTTGTTCCCTAATCCAGACCAATTCATAGACGTACACGCTATCAAAATATTTCTGACTCATAATCCGGTACCTACCTTGCTCGGAGATATTCTGTATTCGCTTCACACTCGTACTATCAAGGAGCGAGGGACTCTCATGTGCTGCATACCCTTACTATCCAGGTGGTTTATTTCACACCTTCCCCGGTCAGTATTGAAGAATGAACAAAGGTTGCAGTGGTCTCAAAGGATAATGTCACTCTCCCATTCAGATATCTATTGGTGTGCCCGATCTCTTGAAGACTTCACTCTTATTGATCATTGTGGGGAATTCCCTAATGTGCCACTCCTTGGCATTAGGGGAGGTATCACCTATAATCCTTCACTAGCCTTGCGCCAGTTTGGTTATGCTCGAAGGAATGGTCCTCATGACATGCTTATTCAGGGTATTGTGTTTGATTATGAAGATGATCCTCAAGGTTACCGTCAAAGGTTTATACGCGCATGGAATAATGTGTATAAGATTGAAAGCAGAACCTTGGGACAGAAGAACTCTATTCCTTTGGAGCCTTACCTCAGATGGGTACGCACTCGTGATCGAGATCTCATTATGCCATATCCAGCTGTCAGACCAGTGATTGTTGACCCTGAGTTTGAGGGAGATGTTCCTCAAGTCATTCTCCATCCAGACATGCCTACCGACCTTGAAGAGCTGCAGAAATCCTGGGTTCAGATGAAAGAAGAAAGAGACACCTTTGAGACTCAGTTCTATGCTAGTGAGAAGAAGGTGTTGGAGTTGACGAAATTACTTCATGAGGAGCAGAGCATCAATGCTTACATCGGCACAAAGAGGAAACGCCCGTGGGAGACTTGAGGTCTTAGGCGTTTTTAAATTTTCTTTTTGAAATTTCCTTTCATTGTAGCCCAAGAGGCATATAAAAAAAAAGTTTGAATTTCGAGTTTACTAATAAAAGTTTCCCTTTTGTTTCTGTTTGCAAAGATAAACTCTAAAGTCCTTGAAATCATTGCATATGCATCTACATCTCATAATCATTGCATAGCAGGTTTCTAAGACATGTCTCTCATCTTCTCGTTATTTATTTCAGAAGAAATGGCTCTCGAGCAAACCGTCAAAGATCTCCAGGCCCAGAACGCCCAGTTCCAAGAGCTGATCCTGAACTTGTCCAAGGGGCAAGAAGAACTGAAAGCACTTCTGACCAAGAAGAAGAAAGCGAGAAAATCAACTGGCATCATCAACCTGGGGAGGAGATTCAGAGGTCCGGCTAAACAGGTCAAGGAAATTAGGATTCCAGTAGATCAAGACGATGAACAGGATGAAGATGGTAAAAGTGTTAAAACTAAGGAAGAAAGCAACTATGGTTCTGACAAATATTCTGATGAAGAGGAAGAAGATTATTTGGCTGAACAATACCCTCCTGCTGATGAGAAGTATAAGCTATTAGAAGAACGTCTGAAAGCTATGGAAATCAATAAAGTGCCTGGCTTGAATTTTGAGGATCTGGGTCTAGTCTCAGAGGTTGTCATTCCCCATAAGTTCACAACTCCCACTTTTGCTAAGTATGATGGTGTTTCTTGTCCGAAGCTGCATTTGAGATCATATGTCCGAAAGATTCAACCACACACTGCTGACAAGAAATTGTGGGTACATTTCTTTCAAGAGAGTTTGTCTGGAGCACAGTTGGAATGGTACTATCAACTCGAAAGTACCAACATTCGTACATGGGAAGATTTGGCTGCAGCTTTCTACAAACAATACCAGTACAATTCTGATCTGGCATCAACCCGAATGCAGCTGCAGAGTATGTCAATGGGTTCTGAGGAAAGCTTTAAAGAGTATGCACAGAAGTGGAGAGATCTCGCAAGCAGAGTTCAACCCCCTTTGGCTGACAGAGAGTTGATTGACATGTTCATGAGCACATTAACCGGTCCTTTCTATAGTCATCTACTTGGAAGCTCGTCATCCGGTTTCACCGAGCTAATATTGACAGGAGAACGTGTGGAAAATGGAATTCGAAGTGGTAAAATACAAGTGGCCACATCTGCAAACACTACAAAGAAGCCACATAATGGGAAGAAGGAATCTAATGCTGTACACAGCCAGAAAAGTCGCAACCAATCTGTTGGGGCAGTTCTGATCTCTGCACCGGCGCCACAACAACAAAAAGTTAGTCAGCGTAAGCAGGATACACCCAGGAGACAGTTTACAAAGATCAACATGTCATTGGCTCAGGCGCTGCAGCTTATGTTGAAGGCAGAGTTGGTTACTTTGAGGGATCCTCCTAGGAATCCTAATACCTCCGCTCCTAGCTATAATCCCGATGCAAGGTGTGCATACCATTCTAATAGTCATGGACATGATACGAATAGCTGTTGGGCGCTGAAGAATAAGATTCAAGACATGATTGATGCTAAGGAGATTGAGTTTGATCCCCCTGAGACTCCTAATGTTATCACTGCTCCTATGCCAAATCATGACGACACCGTTAGTGCTATTGATGATGGTTCTTATGCTGCTACTGTGGTTGACTTGACTACTCCTCTATCAATTGTTAAGAAGAAGTTGCTGCAAGCCGATTTATTTCCGGGCTGCGTTGAAAACTGTAATTATTGTGCATCTCAATCCAATGGTTGTGTGAAGCTGAAAGAAGGCATTCAGCAATTGATGGACGACCGTACTATACTGTTTGAGAAGATTCCTTCTATGGAGAGCTTATGTGAAAATTTGTCCCGAGGTATAAAGTTTGAGGACGTATCTGTGGTTACTAATTCCAAAACTCCTGTGAGGATCACCTCTAAGGTTCCTGTGAAGATTACTGCCGAGCCTAGAGTGGCTCCCCTGATTATTACTACGCCCGACCCATTTCCATATTCCTCTAGCAAGGCTATCCCTTGGAAGTATGGGGCAGATGTTTACATTCATGGTGTCAAGCAAGAGCCTTTGACTGATGAGACTACTGAAGTTATTAATCCCGATGTTGATAATATCGTTGGGACTAGTAAGGTTACCCGAAGTGGAAGAGTTTTCTCCCCAGAAATCTCTCCGAAGACTGTTACTACTCCAATTCGTATCTCTGCCTCCAAATCAATTACTGAGACTCGAGACAAAGAACCGGTGGTTGAGCCTGCCCAAACGAAGACCCCGGGTGAAACTATTATCGAAGATCCCTCCAAAGAAATGGAGGAAGTGCTAAAAATTATCCGTAAGAGTGATTACAATGTTGTTGAACAGTTGGGGCACACCCCCTCCAAGATCTCTATGCTATCTCTGTTGTTGTGCTCCGAGGCCCATGCTAAGGCTTTGGTGAAGTTTTTGAAATCTGCGCATGTGCCGCAGGAAATCTCTGTCGACCAGTTTGAAAATTGTGTCGCTAGCCTGACAACTGATAATGGTCTAGGATTTTCTGACGCTGATCTGACTCCTGCCGGAAGGAACCACAATAAGGCCCTGCATGTCTCCATTGAGTGTAGGGGCACTACTCTATCTCATGTACTGGTGGACACGGGTTCCTCATTGAATGTATTGCCGAAGATTGCTCTAGACAAGCTTGACTGTGAAGGGGTTGTGCTGAGACCCAGTGATGTTGTGGTGAGAGCTTTTGATGATTCAAAGAGATTAGTGCATGAAGAAGTTGACCTTCCAATCAGAGTGGGTTCTCAAGTCTTTGTTTCTACTTTCTATGTAATGGACATTCGTCCTGCCTATTCCTGTCTTCTTGGGCGCCCTTGGATACATGGGGCCGGCGCTGTGACTTCTACCTTACATCAGAAGCTGAAGTATCCCGTGAAAGGCAAGATTGTCACCGTCTATGGCGAAGAAGAGTATATGGTTAGTCATTTGAATACCTTCAAGTATGTTGAGATGGATGGCGAATTCCTTGAGACTCCTTGTCAAACATTTGAATTGACTCCTCAGACTGCTCCTATTGCTAAACCAGTTCCTACTGTTCCCAAGGTTACTAGAGTACCTCCTACAATGGTTTCCCTAAAGGATGCTAGAGCCGTAGTTGAAGAAGGTGGTTGTACCATTTGGGGTCAGCTTCCTGACATCCCTTACAAATCTGATAAATTTGGTTTGGGCTTCACTTCAAAGGCTCAGAGGGCTGTACGTCGTGCTCGTGCTATTCGCATTACCAGCAAAGGAGTTCATAAAGATCAGGTCAATGCTGTGGAGGATGCTGACAGTGACTGTGATCTAGACAGTTGGATCTTTCCTACCATTGGCAGTGGGCTCAACAATTGGAAGACTGAAGACATTATTCCTATCTCCTTTAGTCAGGAGTAAATGATATTTTCTGTTTTTCTTATTTTTGAAGTTTGGTTTTGTTAATTTGAACAATAAAACTTTTAAGCCTTGTGCCTTGCCCGGGGCACAATGGCCAATTTGTTAGGGTTGTCATTTCATCGCATATTTTCATTCAATAAATCAATGGACGTTTTGCATTCAAATTTTGCGCTCTTTGTCTTTTCTTTTACTTTATATTCATCAAAATAGCTATGTGTTCTTACACACACCCACGCGATAAATTGCAGATCCACATCCACTCTGGATCCCATTGATAACGGTTCTGTTATTGTCAATTATGACTTCGAAAATCCGATCTACCAAGCCGAGGACGAAGGTGAGGAAGATTGTGAAGTGCCTGGAGAGCTTGCTAGACTATTAGAGCAAGAAGAAAAGATCATACAACCGCACGAAGAGCCAGTCGAGGTTGTAAATCTAGGTACTGAGGAGGATAAGAAAGAAATCAAGATAGGTTCCGGATTAGAAGACCGTGTCAAGAAAAGACTGATTCAGATGCTACGTGATTATGCTGAGATTTTCGCTTGGTCTTACGAAGATATGCCAGGACTCGATACTGATATTGTGGTTCACCGTCTACCGATGAAGGAAGGCTGTCCTCCGATAAGGCAGAAGGTTCGTCGTATGCGCCCTGAGATGTCTGAAAAGATCAAAGCCGAGGTTATGAAGCAATTCAATGCAGGTTTTCTAGCTGTCACATCATATCCTCAGTGGGTTGCAAATGTGGTACCAGTGCCTAAGAAAGATGGTAAGGTTCGTATGTGTGTGGACTACAGGGATCTGAACAGGGCAAGCCCCAAAGATGACTTTCCTCTCCCACATATAGATGTTCTGGTAGATAACACTGCTCAGCACAAGGTATTCTCATTCATGGATGGTTTCTCAGGTTATAATCAAATCAAGATGGCACCTGAAGACATGGAAAAGACTACGTTCGTTACACAGTGGGGCACCTTTTGTTACAAGGTAATGCCATTTGGTTTGAAGAACGCAGGGGCAACATACCAGCGTTCTATGGTTGCTTTATTCCATGATATGATCCATCACGAGATAGAGGTATACGTTGATGATATGATAGCCAAATCTCAGAATGAAGAAGAGCACCTTGACCACCTACACAAGCTGTTTGAGAGGTTGAAGAAGTACAAGTTGAGATTGAATCCAAACAAATGCACCTTTGGGGTTAGATCTGGTAAACTTTTGGGTTTCGTCGTCAGTGGTAAAGGTATTGAAGTCGACCCTGCAAAAGTAAAAGCTATACAAGATATGCCCGCTCCCCGTACTGAGAAAGAAGTCAGAGGTTTCCTGGGACGTTTGAACTATATTTCCAGATTTATCTCCCATTTGACCGCTACTTGTGAGCCAATCTTCAAATTACTAAGAAAAGATCAAGTAGTGAAGTGGAATGACGAATGTCAGATAGCTTTTGATAAGATCAAGGAGTATCTCCAAGAGCCTCTGGTTCTGATGCCACCAGTTGAAGGAAGACCTTTAATCATGTACTTAACAGTGCTAGAGAATTCAATGGGGTGTGTGTTGGGGAAACATGACGAGTCTGGTCGAAAAGAGCATGCAATATACTACCTTAGTAAAAAGTTTACCGACTGTGAAACAAGATATTCACTGCTTGAGAAAACTTGCTGCGCTTTGGCATGGGCTGCTCGCCGACTAAGACAGTATATGTTGACCCATACCACTTTATTGATCTCTAAGATGGATCCTATCAAATACATATTTGAGAAACCTGCTCTCTCCGGACGAATAGCAAGATGGCAGATGGTCTTGACAGAATACGACATCCAGTACACTACGCAGAAAGCAATCAAAGGAAGTGTACTAGCTGATCATTTGGCTTATCAAGCAGTGGATGACTATCAGTCTATGAATTTTGAGTTCCCAGATGAGAATATTATGCTTGTTACTGATTATGAAGAACCTGGACCATATGAAGGACCTGAACTAGGATCCCGATGGACTATGGTTTTTGATGGAGCTTCTAACGCACTCGGCAATGGTATTGGTGCTGTAATTATCTCTCCTAAAGGTTGCTATACGCCGTTTACCGCTAGACTTTGCTTTCACTGTACCAACAATATGGCTGAATATGAAGCATGCATCATGGGTATCAAAGCTGCCATTGATATGAGGATCAAATTCTTGAATGTATATGGGGACTCAGCCCTAGTGATCAGTCAAATTAAAGGAGAATGGGACACGAAGCATCCAAATCTCATTCCTTACCGAGAACATGTGTTGACTTTGATTCCATACTTCGAAGAAATCACTTTTGAGTATATTCCATGAGAAGAGAATCAGTTGGCAGACGCGTTAGCCACCATGTCATCTATGTTCAAAGTCAGATGGGACAACGAGGCTCCTAAGATTACTATTGACAGACTAGGTGAGCCGGCATACTGTTATGAAGTTGATACTGATGGGGTAGAAGAGAAGCCTTGGTTCCACGAAGTGAAAAGATATCTTGAAACCCAGGAATATCCTGAAGGAGCATCTACCAATGACAGGAAGTTTCTAAGGAGGTTCTCTGCTAAGTTCTTTCTGAGTAACGGAATTTTATACAAAGGCAACCACGATTCAACCTTGCTTCGCTGTGTAGACAAGAAGGAAGCAGAAAAGATTATGGAAGAGATGCATGACAGAATTTTTGGCACTCACTCCAGTGGGCATACAATGGCTAAGAAGATTTTGAGAGCAGGTTACTACTGGTCTACCATGGAAACTGATTGCCATCATCACTCCAAAACTTGTCATAAGTGCCAGATCTATGCTGACAAAGTACATCTACCACCGGTTCCGTTGAATGTTCTAACTGCTCCTTGGCCTTTTGCAATGTGGGGCATTGATATGATTGGAGAGATTAAACCTACCGCTTCCAATGGACATCGTTTCATCCTTGTTGCTATCGATTACTTTACGAAGTGGGTGGAAGCAGCCTCGTTCGCATCTGTTACCAAGAATGTTGTAGCTCTGTTCATCAAACATAACCTTATTTGTCGGTATGGCATCCCTGAAAGGATTATCACAGACAATGGTACTAATCTGAACAATACTATGATCACTGAACTCTGCACGCAGTTCAAGATTAAGCATCACAATTCTTCTCCATATCGACCAAAGATGAATGGCGCAGTGGAAGCTGCCAACAAGAATATTAAGAAGATCTTGCAAAAGATGACGGTGACATACAAAGATTGGCATGAGATGTTACCATTTGCTCTTCATGGTTATCGTACCTCAGTACGTACCTCAACAGGGGCAACCCCTTTCTCTTTAGTCTATGGTATGGAGGCAGTTTTACCTGTTGAAGTTCAGATCCCTTCCCTAAGGATTATGCAAGATGCAGGCTTAGACGAAGATGAATGGGTTCAGACTCGACTTGATCAAATAAATTTGATTGATGAGAAGAGGCTTGCGGCTGTCTGTCATGGCCAGATGTATCAGAAGCGTATGATCAAGGCCTTTAACAAGAAAGTCAAGCACCAATCGTACCAGGCCGGTGATTTGGTAATAAAGCGTATCATACTACCACAGGGTGATCCCAGGGGCAAATGGACCCCCACATATGAAGGTCCATTCGTAATCAAGAAAATATTTTCTGGCGGTGCTATGATGCTTACTACTATGGAAGGTGAAGATTTCCCACACCCCGTGAACGCGGACATAGTCAAAAGATACTACGCATAAAAAGAGACCCGTTAGGTTGACTGGCCTAGGCAAAAATTAGGGATCTATATACAAAAGAACTGTACACCCGACAAGTCGAAAACCTGAAAAGGCGGCTTGGGCAAAAAAGGGTATCCCGGTGGACTGAAAACCTGAAAAGGCGGTCCAGGTAAAAGTTAGGGATTAAAGCGTACGACTATGTCCCGTTGGATCACTTATCTGCTTCCAGCCTAGTTTTATCAAGTTCGAACGGTGCAGATCAATCCAGTCATTTTCCTTCCGACAGCAAGGGATGAGATGCTTGAAGATATAGTGGCAATAGCAGAGTTGAAACTCAACGAGATCATTTCCACATAGCTGTTTTTCTTTGTTTATCACTCTGTACCTTTTCAATTTTTTACGACAATTTCCTCTTACTAGGATTTCTGTCTCCTTGTACAAAACTGCCTGTTTATAGGCCAATTTCAAAATCAATACAAGTCTATTTTCAAATACAAAAATTGCTTTTATTTTCCCTATTTGGTTTGCGTAAATGTCCAATTGTTGCTTTGAATGAACATATGCACTTGAATATGATTGATGTTTACCAAAAAAAAATATATATATATATAAACAGGAATAGCATTTACTAAGGATTCTAGGAGTTGGGATAGTGTTCAAAATGCCCACGAACCCCCACAGAGCCAGTTCATGGAAATATCCCCAATAGAGATATATTCCCCTACAGAATTAGTATGCCCTCAGACATAAATTGGGGCATCTTCCAACAATTCACTTCCATATCTTCGATAGACAGCTTGGCGTGATCATAGATCCCCTAGCAGATAAAGAAGTTGATCATTTCCCCAGCATACAGCAGAAATTTCCTCAACACAACCTATGAAATTCTAATCCCCATCGGAGGTTATTCCCTCTATGTAGTATACAGAATTCAATTCCCCAGCAGAATTTATTCAAGGATGCTATCCCCAGAAGAGTTGACACTCGTGTTTGAAACCTGGTCAGATAGTGCATCGGAGAGTTATCCATCTCTTTTATTCCCAGTCAGAATGCATACAATCAATTTCCACAGTAAAAGAACCACAGACTACCGACTCTCCTGACAGAATACTTCTATCCACAAGCGGAAGTCAAAGATCCCCAGCGGAATATTCCCAAACGGAAAGTATGAATCCCCAATAGAGTCATTCCAAACAGGATCTGAAGATTTATTTTCTCTATCCCCAACAATAGTCAGGGATTTATTTTCCCCAATCAGACTTTACTATTCAAAGCCGCCGCTACCTTCAGCGACATTTCATACCCATACATCATTTACAATACATCATAGTATATGCATACAAAACGCATATAACATTCTCATTTATTTTAAGGGCATCATTACGCAATGCATTACATATATCATGACATTGCATAAAACTAACTTTGCCTTTTTCAGGTGAGTTCACAATTAGACAAACATTATCATCTTCTAGATACGGTGCAGAGATAATCAAGACAACGATTTAATTCTGATACTAATTCAAGGACAACTTTAATTCTGATACTTCAACAATTCAGAAATGATCAACCCAAAGATTTAATTCTGATACTTCAATAGCTCAGAGATAATCAACAGAGATTTAATTCTGACACTTATCCCAGAAGATTTTCAAAAAAAAATGGTTCAGAGATGATCGAGACGAAGATCTAATTCTGATACTTATTCCAGTATATTTTCCAGATACAGTTCAGATACGATCTAGAGATAGATTTCATTCTGATACTCATTCCAATACATCTTCAGATACAATCAAGGCGTATATTCATTCTGACATTCCCTAGTACATCTTCTAGACACAATTCAGATACAATCAAGACACCGATTCATACTGACACTTATTCCAGTACATCTTTTAGATACATTCGGTCGAAGACTCATTCTAATACTAATCCTTTAGATACAGTCGGTCGAAGACTCATTCTAATACTAATTTTTCAGATACGGTCAGGCGTAGACTCATTCTAATACGACTCCCAGATACAGTCAGGCAAAGACTCATTCTGATCTCCTTATAGATACAGTCAAGATGTAGACTCATTCTAGAACATCATACAGATACATTCAAGGCATAAGAATCATTCTGGCATTTCCCAGCACGTCTGCTAGATACAGTTGGACACAGACTCATTCTAGTATATTCCTCAGATACAGTCAAACCTGAACTCATTCTGATACTCCTATCAACAGTTACTTTGGATGGCATCTATAAGCCCATCTCCATCCTGTCATACACTTCGAATGGCATCTTTTAAGCCCATTCAAGCAATACGTTCAACCAACAGAGCGCACCGGCGAGTGCAAATTTTTGGGTTCTTATTGTTCAATCCTCTTCCACCTTCAGATCCCGATCGGCACGAATACCAATCTTACTCCTCAGGTTTAAGAAGATTGAAAAGGGGCAGCTGTTGTACCCCAAAATTTGCCCTCACACATTCAAGACAATATGCCTCAAGAGGTCTCCTAGTGATTCATAAGATCTTCAGTGGCTCAAGAGTACTCAAAAGTTTCATCAGACAAAGCCTCCTCCTAAGCAATAAATCCAACTAGGGTCGTGTACTTCTCAAAGTAGATTGGACTTCTAAAGCTTCAAAAGGACTTCATGGTGGGCCATACACTTCAAAGAATCCTCATAACAAGTTTCAAGACTTTCCTTACAAGTTTGGTCAGTCAGATGCTCAGACAGTCAAAGTCAGTTAACTTGGTCAAAAGGTCAACGGTGGTCAACACAAAGTCAAACCTCAAGATTTTTGGTCAACATCAAGATTATGGGGTGAAATTCATTATTTGATCAAGGGTTGATCATGATTCATCAAGGAAACCTCAGAATCATCAAGAATCGAGAGTTACTAAATTAGGGTTTTTATAGGAAAAGTCAACTGTACTTTGACCAGGCATAACTTCCATATACTTCATCAAAAATTCCTCAACCAAAGCCCATCTTGAAGGAAATTTAATTCCCTACAAATTTGTGTCTCACAAGCCAAGTCCAGAAATGCTTCATTCGGGAGATATGAGCCAAGACATTATAGGTCATTTTGAAAGTCAACAAAAGTCAACATTTTTCAAAAGCTCATAACTTGAACATGGGAGATCAAATTGACATGGGACCAAAAGGAGTGATTATAGGACATCTTGAGGTTTCTAAAAAGTCCAAGAACTCATCCAAATGATAAAAATTGAGGAAGTTATGTATTGTCAAGGTTGGACAATTTTGAGGAGGTGCACAAAGCAAATAATGGCCAAACTCCACTTTTTGCCAAAAGGGCCCATTTTGTGACAACCCAAACTTCATTTTAAGATGGTCCACGACCATTTGATCACATTTTCTGATTTTTTTATTATTTATTCCATATTTTATTGGATTTAAATCTTTTAAATTCAATTTAAATCAAAATAAATATATCAAATCAAGAGATTTGATTTGTGGTTGATTAGGGAATCAAATATTGAGGTTTATGAGCATATTATCTGATTTAATTTCGTGCAAGATTGTTAAGGGAAGATTGGATGGCCAAATGGGAGAAAATGGTAAGTTTTAAACACCATTCATTATCATTCAAGTTTTGATCCAAGCCCATGGAATTTTTCAACCTAATTCCTCTCCTATAAATACATGGCCATATCCAAACCTGAAACACACGAAAAAATCACTTGAAGCAACCCAAAAATATTTTCAAAAAGAGGCAAAAGTAGAAAAAATCATAAAAACACTTCATAGCGAGTTTTCACGATTTTTTCACGTCCAAATCGTCTCAAAACAATCCCAGGAGCCAATCCCCATCACTCTTGAAGGAAATTCGCAGCAAAATTCGCAGCAGAATTCGCAGGAAAAAGGTTGAAGACGATGAACAGTGCCAGGCGATTTTTTTTTATTTTTTATTTTTAACAATAATTAATTTAGACTTTAGTTTTTTTTTATTAAAATCAATTAGACATTTAAGTTTTTTAATTAATTAGCTTAATTTGTATATAATTAACAAAAATTAGAATTTAGTTTTTTTTAATTAGTTAATCAACTTTTTTATTCTTTTTTTTTATTTTTATTAATTAACTTAATTAATTTGTAAATAATTAAAGTTTTGACTTTTAATTATTTTTATTATTCAAAATCATTGCAAAAAGGGTACAAAAGGACATTAATTTAGAATTAATTTTAATTAAAATTAATTAGACTTTAGGATTAATTTGTACTTAATTATTTAATTTTTTATTACCATTAACCTCAAAAATCTTTTATTTACTAACCCTAAAATCCTTTTCTTTTCAAAAAAAAACATCAACATTATTTCTTTTTCTGTTTATTTAGGTAATAATTTAGAACTTTAATTCCTCGCATTTTCCTATATATTGTAACTGTTCACAGGATGTAATAGCGTAGATTTACATTTCCTCGCATTTTTTTTAAATATTGTAACTGCTCATGGGATGTAATAGCTTAGGTTTAAATTCCCGCACTTTAATTTTTGTACATATTCAACTGCTAGTAACTAAGGTTTGCATGGTAAGACTTAAAACCTGACATAGAATAATCCTAATTCAAGATAAATAACTGAATCAACACACTCTTCACACTTACACCTCTAGGGTAACCTCTCTTCGCTGCCTTTCGATTAAATTGGTCAAGTCCCTCGAACGTGGGGGTATCTTAGTAAGGTTGCCTACGAATAAAAATCATCAAGTCCCTTCGAATAAAAGATCATAGTCCCTTCGAGTTGCCTACGAATAAACGATCTTGTCCCTCGATGACCCTGCGGAAAAATGATGATTGTCCCTTCAAGTTACTAAGATACCCCTACAAGTTGCCTTCTATGACCATACGATGACCCTACACTCGTCCCTTTAACATCCAAGGTAAAGACTACTTACTCACTAATAGTAAGGACAGTCTTACCCCTAAAGAAAAGAAATAACAAGAAAGACCTTACAAACTTAGGGTAGTAACTCTTAAATGCTTGCTCACCCTTTTCAAAAAAAACACTCTTTACACCTCACATCTTTGCAAACATTTTTCAAAGCTAAACACTTTGTATAAATCCATACGAGGATCATTACAAAGTTAAAGTCTTTACGAAAATATTTTCTAATCACACACTATACTATTTTTCAAACAAAGTAAAGTGAGCTAAGCAATTAAGAGCCCATGGATAACCATGGATACAAAAGGTGCTCATACCTTCCTTTTGTATAACTTACCCCCCGAACTCAAAATCTTTTAAAAAGGTCTTTCCTGTTCTTTTATTCCTTTCTTTATTGGATAAAATAAAAGTCGGTGGCGACTCTTGCTTACCGCAACATTTTAAAAGTCAGTTCAAACCACCGTGTTACAGCATGCGCGAACGGCGATGCTCGTACTTTTCTGAGGGCCTGGACTTCTTTGACACAGGGGAACGTCTTGACTTCCGCAGAGGAGATCGGTGTCACCTTCGTGCAAGATTGGACGTGGGCTCTTCTGATCTTGACCGTCTTCTTTCCGGGGAGAGGCTTCTGGACCTGTCACGCCTCAATTTCTAAGGGGGATACTGAGGACGTGGAGACGGGCTGCGAGGCTTCTTCGAGGACAGACGCTCCTGGAGGACGTGCTCGAGAGCGTTGATCTTTTCACCTTGCTGGAAGATCAAGAGGTTTGATCTGTTGAGGGAGGCTATGAGAGCAGTCGTGCTAGAGTCAGCGTTTTGCGAAACCGGAATAGGCTCGAAAACACGGTCTGTAGCCTGTGCCCAAGGTTTCACGTCATCGGGAGTAGGAGAGGCGGTTTTCCCGTCTCGATGATCTGTCTCCGGGAAAGCAGCTCCAGAAAGGATATGGTCGGCGTTGTCGGGGATAACGGCGACAGTAGATTCTTGACGAACAACATCATTCTTGGTGGAGGCTATGATGATCGAAAGAGTTTTGAAGAGAGCTTTAGTCTTCGAAGTGAAAAAGAGGGGATCTTGAATCAAAAGACGGGAAAGATAGTTTCCCACAGATGGCGTCACTGATCGGAGGTGATCAGACTGGATCGTCTTCTCGTAGGGCAGATGATGTTGCTTATAGGAGAGGAGGGGGTGTACCTGTAAGGCACTCCGACGCTCAAGTAAGAAAGGGTCAGAGAAAAAAGGGCAAGTACAAAGTATGTTCTTAGGATGAATATTGGATACCTGACCCTCTCAAGTGAGAGGGTTTATATAATACCCCCAATGCGTGGCCAACAATCCCTATTTTCGAGGCAAAATTACCGTTTCCCGAAGAATAAGTAACTGCCCAAAACTAGCCGTTATGTCGGGCAGCGTGCCCAAAACTAGCTGTTATGTCGGGCAAAGGCGTAGTTTCGGGCACCTGCCCATAGCTGTCTTGGGATTAATGAAGTCGTGCGTGACGGGAAACAGTACCGGGGAGGAGCGATGTAATCCTTGTCTGGTTGAAGGGCAGAAAGGTAAACTCTGCCCTTCGCAGATTGGGCTTAGGTAATTGGGCTGTTCTGGGAGCAGAAGTGGATTGGGTCATGCCTAGCTATTGGTCCAGTCTAGAACAAGCTTAAATTTCACCTCTGTCCCACATGTGCCTAGCAGCATGGTTTGCATACATAGACAATAGTTAAGTGTTGTAGACGCCTCCTCCAAATTCCTTAGGAATGGCAGCATCAACAATAGGTGCATCAACATGGACTAGCGGGGCTTTTGATGCAGCATCAAGTGACACTTACCTCCAGCAAGACAAATTCGGAGACACCTGAATTCTAGAAGTGGAAACTTCCACATTAAATAAACTGGCACCAACCGGTGGTTACGAGGATTAGGCTTTCTCCCTACGAACATATGTGTGCTAGGACACTCTATTGTGCCTCAATCGTTCTTGGTTGTTAGCCATTTTACCTATAAATAAACCATACAAAGTAGACAAAATCAAATCCAGATGAAAAACATTTAAAATCAAATAATGTAGAAAAAATACAGAAGTGTACTTTCGTGTTTCTGAAAAATCAAATTCAGACAAAATACGGAAGTGCACTTCCGTAGTTTCTTGAAACTTAGAAAACACAAAAATGACAGAAATGCAAGGAACACAAAAATGGCAACAAAAAAACGCATGACTCAATAAACTACCTAACTATGAGTGTAACTAATTATATAACAATGTTTCTTAAACAACCTACTGTACTTATTTCATAATGCATTAAGAGAGAAAAAAAGTAAAAAAAAAGTACTTGGATTGAAAAACTTACTAAATATGCAGTTGAAGTTAAAGCACTTGGATTAAATGTGTGTTGAGAAATAATTGGTAAACCACTTAGATTGAATGGAGTAGAAAATCACTTGGATTGATAAAGTAGTTGGTGTATTAGAGAAGCTTGAGAAGTGATTTTACGAAAAATGGAGAAGAGGGAAAGTCTGACGCGTATTTGACTCAAACCCCGTATGGAGGTATATTTCCGTGAGCTTTATGGATATGCATTTCCGTACTAGTTTTTGAAAAAATAAGGGTTTGAATCACTTACAAATGAATGAGATGTGGAATGGGATGTGCTAAAATGCATCTCCGAATTTTATAGGCATTTTTTATTTTTCATAAGAGTGCATGAGCATCACTAAAGGCGAAAAAATAATGCCCTTAAATTATTTAGTAAAATTGTCTTTGAACATGATCGACCTTGTGGGTGTGCATGCAAGCCCACCACACAAGGTTTCAAATATTTTGGAGCCTTAAAATTACATATGGTGCGGTGGATCGACTAGGGATGGCAACGGGGCGGGGCGGGGGCGTGTTTAACTATACCCGCACCTGCACCCGCCTCCATGTAACACACCCGCCCCCGCCCCCAAACCCAATCGGGTGTAAAAATTTACTACCCAGACCCGCCCCCAGTAGTGAACGGGTGCACCCGCACCCGCCCCGCCCCCACCCGCAAAAAAGTAATTTCGTTTTAATTGCAATAAAAATTAATAATTTTAATTAAAAAAATTGATTATTTTAATAAATAAATTAATTATTTAATTAAAATTTTAATTAGTAAATAAATATTAATTTGATAAATTTGATTATTTTAATTGCAATAAGGGTATTAATAATTTAATTAAAAATATAATTAATAAATGAATATTAAAATAAGTAAAATAATGGAATTAAAATAAAATGCATTATTCGGGGGCGGGTGCGGGCGGGTCTTAGTGTCTACCCGCCCCCGCACCCGTACCCGTAGTTAAGAACCGGGTTTCACCCGCACCCGCACCCGCACCCAATTAAATCGGATTTTCCCCGTTAATTTTGGGGCGGGTCCGGGCGGGTGCCGGCGGGTCCAGGTTTATTTGCCATCCCTAGGATCGACTAAAGTTTTTGGAAGAGAATTTGGCAAGAGTCCATAATTTGAATCCAATATATATTTTTTCGCAATTTAATTGATTTAATTCAAAAAAAAGTTGGCCCTATACAAGCTGCTTTAACTTAGTTTTTAAAATATGTGGTCTTACAATAAATAAAGTGTAGTTGTATTTTAATTTTGTAATGGTATTTTAAGTATTTTATTATTTTGCGATAATTTTTTTAGATGTTAAAATATCATTTAAATTAAGAATTATTTTTAATAGATTTTTACAAAAAAAATATTATATTTAAGATATATCGTTTTAAAAAATTAGGTGATTTTGATTATGGAATGCATTATGTTATCAGTGAATTTTGAATGGACAGAACCAAAGTGACAGAAGAATTGTATCACAATATTGTCAAAACATTGTTATATTAACGACATAGGTAACATTGTTACATTAATAACATAGGTAAAACCTTACAATAGAACATCAAAGTAACACCAATTGAACTCAAACCTTAGTATAATAACCTTACAATATTAACCCTAATCTTACAACAATGACATCTAAACTTAAGAAAATCTTTTTGTGATCAACATGATGATAAAAAACCAATATAGAATCAACAACATAATCAACAACTTGTTCTTCTTCTTCATGTCATCATCACTCTTCTTTGTTAAACTATCTTTCTTCTTCAACTCATTAACCTTCTTCAAAAGCGAGTTAACACTTCCTTTGACCGTTTCAGAATCTTGTCATCGTACCAATAAAAAAAGGAACAATATTTCCTCCCTTGTAACTGAATAAAATAGATAAGAAGGTGGAATTAAGCAAGCAATTACCCATAAACGTTTGAATTCACAAGATGAATATAACTAAAAATTAGGGTTTCAGACGCACCTTGAATAACCCACAGCCATAGAACCTCCTACCTGGATTCTCATATGTCTACCCAGTTGCAAGTGCTGAATCCAACCCACAATAACATTGGATCCTTCTCCTCCTAGAATGAGATGAAGAACTTGTAATTTCCACAGACTCAGAACTCATGACACTAGACACAAATTAGGGCAATGACGAGATGAAGAGGGCGACGGTGAATCTGGACGATGATGAAACACGATTATGAACCTGAACACGATGATGAAGCTGAACACGATGGTGAAGCTGAACACGATGACCTAGATTTTCTTTGTTAAATAGACATTTAAAAAATAACAACTTTTTTTAATTTGTTTTTTGGCTTAATTGCAATTTTGGTCCCCCTATTTTCATTTCTTTTTAGTTTTGATCCTCCTATTTTAAAATCCGGAATTTTTGTCCATCTATTTTCAGCTTTTTTCAGTTTTGGTCCCACTAGTTTAAAATCCAGAAGTTTTGTCCCTCTATTTTCATTTTTTTTAGTTTTGGTCCCCTTATTTTCATTTTTTTAAACTTTTGGTCCCCCTATTAAATTAGTTCCAAATTGAAAATGGGGACTAGAATCCAAAACAAAACTTAAAATAGGAGACTAAAACTATAAAAAAAAATGAAAATAAAGAGATCAAAATTCTGGATTTTAAAATATGGCGACCAAAACTAAAAAAAAAACTAAAAATAGAGGGAAAAAAATTCCGGATTTTAAAATAAGGGATAAAAAAAAATAGGGGGATCAAAATTGCAATTAACCTTTTTTTTTTAATTTAATAATGACATGGCAACAAATTAAATCCACATGTAAACACATTTCGGCCACGTATTAAAAAAATGACACATCAACATGTTTTTGGTGATAAATGACTTAAGGTGGCCAAAACTGTTTAAAAAATAAATAAAGAGACTATTTTCGTGAGTTTGAGAAGTTTGAGAAAACAGAGGGAACAAAACCGTAATTTAACAACAACAAAAATATCAAACAAAGTCTTAGTGAAACTCCACATATGATTTTTGTATATTTTTGAGAGAGATTGTGACAACAAATATTTGTCTATCTTTAGTCCACACACTTTTAATTTTAGTCTAACTTTTCTTTTACAAAAACTTTGAGTAATGACCTTTTAACAAATGTTATTATTAAATATTTAAAGATATTTCATATAATTAACCTAATTGTTATGATATTTTTATGATATAATATAATGTAATTTAATGTTTTTATACAAGAATATATTATTTTTCAAAATATACCTAGTTGAATTTTATTTTTAATATGTTAAAAGATAACAAATTTATTATTATTTTCATGAAAGACCATATTTTTAGAATTAGAACACGATCGTCGAAATGTTCGGGATGATCTTGTCTTTGAATTGTTAGTGATTTAATTAAACTTTTGTTTGGATAACTCAAAGTAAATGGAGTAGAATAAAAATGAGTGTGAAATGAAGCAAAATGGAATAGGGCATAATGAAGATGTTGTTATAACGTTTGAATATTTTATTATGGAAAAGACAAATTATTCATTCTACACAAATCGGATGGAAGAAATACGATGGTAAGTGAAGGAACAAAAGAAAGTTTATACATTTATATTGAGAATGTCTTATCACACTACCAAGGTTTCTTAGGTATCCTCTGAATTTCCGGTTTTGCCTCCTGATTCCGGATGTGCACATCCGGACGCACCAATTTTTTAAAAAACATTGATGCGTTTCGGAAGTGCACATCCGAAAACTTTCCTGATCTGCAGATCCGGAAAACATCAAAACTTAATTTTTTTTAAAAAAATCGGTTTTGTTGCTTGGTCGCATATGTTAATATATCGTCGCAACTTAATATACATTTGACAACATCAATATATAAAATAAAATGATATATATATATATATGATAAACCTCTGTCAAAATACAATGCATACATATAATATAAATAGAATACATCAAACAAAAAACTACTGCGTATGGCGAAGGATCTCTCCTGGCTCCCCTGCTCCTCTGCCCCTACCCGTCATCCTAGATCGATGTATGCGGTACTGAAGTGCCCCCTGAGCAATCGCAATAATCCTGTCCACGACAAGTTTGGCACCAGAGCCCTCAGGGAGGTGACCGACCTCAATGGCCTGCTGCGCTATCTGCTCTATCTCACGACAGCGTGGTAGGACATCCGGAGTATGGTCCAGTTGAGACTGCCACTCCTCTAATATCTCCTGATGAGCAGGTCTGGGTGGCGATCTCTCAGCAGTGTGCACCATGCATGGGTGTGAGACGGTGTAGAACCACAGGATGTACCCGACAGCAACGCTCCAGTCTCTCTCCGCTCTGGTCGCCCGAGCCTCTTCCGGTACCAAGTGGGACTGGTAGTCAGCATATAACTCATCTATCTGCCTGCGGGTCAAGCCTAGAGCAGCAGACTCATGAGGCATCTTGGGGATCGTCTGCGTGTAACCGAACTGACGCAAGACGCGCTCCGGCAGGTATCGGGCAGTAACGGTCGAACTGCATGCCAACCATCCTGAGAACAAACAAACCTCATCGAACGGGCGCGTCACACAGTGCTCGGTATAGGGGCTATACAAAACGTCCTCAGCAGCCATCCGATCAAGATACACTCTGAAGGAGTCCGGCACCTGGTTCCCTCTGAGCAGGACAAATGCAGCAGCACGTGGCATATCCTCAGTGTACTCGACGACACTTCCCCAACCAGTAATGTTGGGAAAGCGCTGTAAAATCCACGTCTGAAATAGAAAACATAACATGGGTGTCAAACATTATAATGAATATAGAAAGAAAAGAAATGAAAAAATCACTTAGAATATTAGATTGTTACCACGTATAGGGTACAACTGCCTGTCATAGTCTTGGCTGCCCAGCAGCAACCAGCAGAGAGCCTGGAATAGGTGTATGCCAGCGCAGCCGCCTCCTAGTTGTACCCGTGGATCTCTGTCTGATCCGAAAGGTACCTAAGGTAGACGACATCAACATAATAGGAGTTGGTGTCCACAAACACCTGCGTGCCGAGCAAAAACAAGTAGTAGCATCTCAGGGCACACTGCCTGTGGATCGCCATCTCAGCTGGATCACCTGCTGCCTGTCCTGCCTCTACAAGCGCCACACTAAATCTGCGTGTCAGAAAGGAGAACCGGACGTGTGCGCCTCTCAACTGCGTCACCTCCGCAAGTGCCTCCTCTGGGGCAGCCCCAAGCTCCTCAATCAGCATCTCCATCGCGTCCCCCTTCGACATCCTACCATGACGGAGAAGGGTACCCGTGATTGGTAGATGTAAAAGGCACGAGATGTCGTCGAGTGTGATCGTGATCTCGCCGTACGGTATATGGAATGAGGATGTCTCAGGGTGCCATCTCTCAACAAAGGCCATCATCATACCGTACATGATCTAGGGATACCCAATCCTAGATAGACCTCCAAGACCAAAGGTAGCAAGTGCAGACGTGGACCACTCATCCCCTGGAAGCACCGCAAGCATGTCCATAACCTTGCCCCCATGATTATAGAACTTCTGTGAATCCTTCTCCTGAAAATTTCCAAATAAAACAATGTTACAAATGAACATATTTTCAACGAATACAATTCTATAAATAAACCGTGAAAGGTTACCTGTCCTAGCCAGACATATATGACAGTATGCTCATAGTACCCCACGAGTAGGGACATATCAGACGGTCCCCCAGGGTAACCGCCCAGCTCATCGAAATCGTCATCAGCGTCAACACCCTCAAGTGCTGGGTGATCACCCTCTGGAACAGGAACAGGAACAGGGGAACGAGTAGGAGCAGCTGATGGAACTGGAGTCTCCCGACGACGCCTGCGTGGGGGATGGGAACCTGATGAACCAGCAGTAGAAGCCCGGCGCCTTCGAGATGTTGAATCGGCGGCTCACGGGGGAGTGGCCTAAACCTGTGATGTGTAAGTGGTCTGAACCTGTGACGTGGATGGCTGTGGTGTAAGATGTGGTGTAGGATGTCCCTCAGCTGTAGGGTCTACCCAACTCCCTCTGCGCCGGAAGCCTCGACTGTAGACTGCAACCGCTCAGGTCGGACAAATGCGTGCTGAACTGTCCGTCCATGTATGATACGATCGTCTCTGCCAGCCATCTAATCTGCAAAGCATAATAAATAAATTAGATTTTTAAAAAAATAATTAAACAAAAACAAACAAACAAACAAAATAAAAAAAAATAGTCATCCGGATGTGCACATCCGGAAGGACACCGAATTTTTAACGTTGGGTATTTTCGGATGTGCACATCCGGAAACACTCAGAAAACTAAACTTTAAAATCTTTCCTGATCTACACATCCGATACGTTTTTTGAAGTTTAAAAATGGCAGTCATGGCCACTGTAACATGCAAAAGGGCATTTTAATGCCCTGATCGTTCGTTTGAAGCAGTAAAAAAGACCTACATTGTCTCTAACCTATGTTATTCATACAACCTAACAATTTCTACACCTAAATATCTACTCTAAATTGATTACTCGAAAATTACTCCGAAACTCTAAAATTTGAAAGCTTACCGATTAAAATGAGATATGGAGGATTTGGAGTCTCTTGATCGTTGTAGATGTTGCTTTGTGCCGAACTCAAGAGGAAAAAATCGAGATTTGAGGTGATTGAAAATTTGAGAGTTTGAGAGAGTTTGAGGGAGTTGTGAAATGAAAAAGTGAAGAATGAGGGGGAGGAAGAAGGTCTGGCGCGAATTAATAAGAAATTCTTCCGGAAGTGCACATCAGAATTGTTTTCGGATATGCATATCCAAAACACTTCAGCGTTTTTTAAAAATTTGGTGCGTCCGGATGTGCACATCCGGAATCAGGGGGCAAAAAAATATTTTCATGTTGTGCCTAAGAAACTTGGGTGATGTAATAAGAAATGCTCTTTATATTTCTACATTTCGCTTCTGATTTTAACTAATACAAACTAGGATTGTTCATGGTACAGTTCATAGAGAAAGCTGTATCGAACTGAACCAAACCATAATAAAAATTTACTCGAACTGGACCGAACTGTTTCAATTTACTTAAAACCGAACCGAACCAAAGTCATTGGTTTGGTATACCGTTTAGAAATTCTGAACTGTTAGAAGACAATTTTTCCAAACTGAACTATTTATTAAAGAACCGAACCATTAAACTATTTTTTCAAAATTTCAAAATAATAAAAATTAAAACTTGTTTTTAGTATTTTTAATTTTCAGTTTCGGTTCAGTTCGGTTGTAGTTTCAGTTCGGTTCGGTTTCAGTTTGATACGGTTCTATAACTATTTCGTGTAATATGGTTTAGTTCACTAACCAAACATAACGGTTCGGTTATTTTAACTTCAGTTTGGTTCAATTCGGCGGTTCGGTTTGGTTCATGGTATTTTTGAACAACACTAATACAAACAATATATTTTATTTTATTTCATCTTATTCCATCAATTCAAAGAAAGCCTAAGAGAAATTTTCAATCTACATACTAATTGGAAAGGTTTTTTGAAGTGTTTTTTTAATCAAAATAAACTAAGAGGTATAGTGTATTTTAGTATATTTGAGTCGGGGTGAATTGAAAAGTTCTATTTAATTGAGGTCAATAGCTTCTTACAATTCTTTATATTTAGCTTTTGTAACGATTTAGTCTTTTTTTGTTTAACTCTTTAAGTAATAAACATTTATTAATTGTAGTTCTTTAAATTAAATATTTGTGACAAAAAAGCCCTTTAAATTATTCTTATAATGCAAATAGTAACCATTTTTTCCAACAAAATATTAAAAAAATAAGAAAATTTCTTATTACACCCCAAAGGTTTCTTAGGCACCACGCGAATTTCCGTTTTTGCCCCCAGTTTTCGGATATGCACATTCGGACGCACCATTTTTTTTAAAAACGTTGATTTGTTCCGGATGTGCATATCAGGAATAATTTCTGATCTAAATAGCAGACCTTTATCTTTTTTAAAAAAATCAGTTTTGTTGGTTGGTCGCAGATGTTAATATATCGTCGCAACTTAATATATATTCGAAAACATCCATATATAAAATAAAATGATATATATACATAATAATACTCCTGTCAAAATACAGTACATAAATGTAATAAAAATAGAATTCATTAAACAAAAAACTATTGTGTATGCCGAAGGATCTCTCCTAGCTCCCCTGCTCCTGTGCCCTTACCCGCCATCCTGACTCGATGTCTGCGGTACTGAAGTGCCCCCCGAGCAATCTTAATAATCCTATCCATGGCAAGTCTGTCACCAGAGCCCTCAGGGAGGTGACCGTCCGCAATGGCCGCTCGCGCTATCTCCTCTATCTCATGACAGCGAGGTAGGACATCCTGAGTATGGTCCAGCTGAGATTGCTGCTCCTCTAATATCTCCTGATGAGCAGGTCTGAGTGACGATCCCTCAGTAGTGGGCACCATGCATGACGGTATAGAACCACATGATGTACCCGGCAGCAACGCTCCAGTCTCTCGACGCTCTGGTCACCCAAGCCTCTTTCGGTACCAAGTGGGACTGGAAGTCAGCATATCTCTCACCTATCTGCGTGCGGGTCAAGCCTAGAGGAGCAGACTCATGAGGCATCCTGGGGATCGTCTACGTGTAACCGAACTGACGCAAGACGGGCTCCAGCAGGTATCGAGCAGTAATGGTCGAACTGCATGCCAACCATCCTGAGAACAGCGAAACCTCATCGAATGGGCGCGTCACACGGTGATCGGCATAGGCGTCATAAAAATGTCCTCAGCAGCCATCCGATCAAGATAAACTCTGTAGGGCTCGAGCGCCTGGTTCCCTCTGAGCAGGAGAAATGCAGCAGCACGCGACATATCCTCAATGTACCCCTGGAAACTCCCCCAACCAGTAATCTTGGGAAAGTACTGTAATATCCACGCCTGAAATGGAAAACATAACATCAGTGTCAAACATTATAATGAATATAGAAAGAAAAGAAATGAAAAAAAAAACTTAGAATATAAGATTGTTACTACGTATAATGTACAACTACCTGCCACAGTCTTGGCTGCCCAGAGGTAACCATCCGAGAGCCTAGAATTGGTGTATGCCAGCGTAGCCACCCCCCAGTTGTACCCATGGATCTCTATGGGATCCAAAAGGTACCCGGGGTAAACGATATCAACGTAAGTGGCGCTGGTGTCCACAAACAGTTGCGTGCCGAGCAAAAATAGATAGTAGCATCTCAGGGCACGCTGCCTGTGGATCTCCACCTCAGCTGGATCACCTGCTCCCCGTCCTGCCTCTGCAAGCTCCTCATGAAATCTGCGTGTCAGAAAGGAGAACCAGACGTGTGTGCCTCTCAACTGGGTCACCTCCGCAAGTGCATCATCTGGGGTAGCCCCAAGCTCCTCAGTCAGCATCTCTATCGCGTCCACCTTCGACATCTTACCGTGACGGAGAAGGGTACCCGTGATCGGTAGATGTAAAAGGCACGAGATGTCGTCGGGTGTGATCGTGAGCTCGTCGTACGGTAGATGGAACGAGGATGTCTCAGGGTGCCATCTCTCAACAAAGGCCATCAGCATACCGTAGCTGATCTGGGCATACCCAATCCTAGAAAGGCCTCCGAGACCAGAGGTAGCAAGTGTAGAATGGAACCACTCATCCTCTGGCAGCTCCGCAATCATGTCTATAACCTTGCCCCCATGGTTATAGAACTTCTGGGAATCCTTCTCCTTAAAATTTCCAAATAAAAGAATGTTACAAATGAAAATATTTTCAACGAAAACAATTCTATAAAAAAATCGAGAAAAGTTACCTGTCCTAGCCAGACATGTCTGGCAGTATGCTCAGAGTACCCCAGGAGTAGGGACATATCAGACGGTCCCCCGGGGTAACCCTCCAGCTCATCGAAATCGTCATCGCTGTCACCACTCTCATGTGTTGGGTGATCACCCTCAGGAACAGGAACAGGAACAGGAACAGGCTCCTGAGGTGCGGGTGATGGAACAGGAACAGGTAATGGGACATGAGCATGTGATGGAATAGGAGCAGGTGATGGAACTGGAGTCTCCCGACAACGCCTGCGTGCGGGCGGGGCCCCTGATGAACCAGCAGTTGGAACCCGACGCCTCCGAGATGTAGAAACGGCAGCTGACGGGGGAGTGGCCTGAACCTGTGATGTGGAAGGCTGTGGTGTAGGATGTCCCTCAGCTATAGGGGCTGCTGGAACTGCCTCTGCGCCGGAACCCTCGGCTGTAGACTACGTCCGCTCACGTCGGACAGATGCATGCTGAGCTGTCCGTCCATGTATCATACGATCGTCTCTAGCAGCAATGTAATATGCAAAGCATAATAAATAAATTAGAATTTTTTAAAAATAATTAAAAAAAATAATAAACAATAAACAAAAAAAAAACAAAAATAGAAACCAAGTTGCTTCCAGATTGGCACATCAGGAAAACTTCCGTGGATGCACATTCGGAAGTACTCAGAATATTTAACGTTGGGTTTTTCCTGATCTGCACATCCGATACGTATTTCAAGTTCTAAACAACGCAGTCATGGCTACTGTACCATAGAAAAGGGCATTTTAATGCCCTGATCGTCCGTTTGAAGCAGCAAACAATACCTACATTGTCTCTAACCTATGTTATTCATACTACCTAACAATTTCTACACCTAAATGTCTACTCTAAATCGATTACTCGAAAATAACTCCGAAACTCTAAAATTCGAAAACTTACCGATTAAATTAAGATACAAAGGATTTGGAGTGTCTTGATCGTTGTAGAAGTTGCTCTGCGCCGAACTCGAGTGAAAAAAGTCGGGATTTGTGGGAATGAGAAATTGAGAGTTTGATTGTTTGGAATGTGAAAAGCTAAAGAATGAGGGGGGAGGGGGGAGAAGCTTTGGCGCGAAGTTATAAGAAATGGTTCCAGATTTGCACATCAGGAAGTATTACTGATATGCACATTCGGAACAAATCAACGTTTTTAAAAATAATGGTGCGTCCGGATATGCATATCTGGAAGCAGGGGGTAAAAAAGGAATTTCGCGTGGTGCCTAAAAACTTATGGGGTGTATTAAGAAATTCTCAAAAATAATTATTTCAGACAAAAATAACGGAAAATATCAATTTGTTTCAAAGGTCAAACATAAAGGACAACACAAATCATTTGACATGTAATCAATAAATTAGAAGTCTTTAGATTTAATTAATGTAAATTATATCTTCTCTCATTATTTGTTTTATGATTTTTTTTTTCAAAATAACAATGTGGAAAACTTTTGAAACGATCATTTCGATACGAAGATAATCAGCTTTGGACGAGTCCTTTTGGTAGTTTTAAAATTTGATTCCCCACAACTACGATTGAGAGGAGTTGAAACCACTTGATAGCAGAACTGAATTAGTTGGTTCAGTGGGTTGGATACTGATGGTGAAAAAAATGGTTTTACTTTTTATTTATATTCCAAGTAACAATTTCTGGATGTGGTCAAGCCAATCGTTTAATAATCTAATTTTACTAAAATGAATGTTGAGGAACCAATGTTGCTAACCAAACATCTCTAGGATAAAGGCGGGAGTGTAAGAAATGTCAAACCGAAAGAACCATTAGAAATTGTGGGAAATTATCATACAATGGAAAACTTATATTGACTCCTTTACGAAATCTATACGTGCAAATTTTTTCAAATATGTTAAGTGTAACGTATTGAAACCGCGAAAGGAAAAATTAGTTTGAGATTAGATTAATCGGGTAAGAAACTTTGACAACAGAACCACAAACTTAATTGAATTTGTTCAAGAAGGTTGAAATGATATTTATTGGATAACAATTAGGGTGGTTTTTACGAGATTTGGGAAGTAATTCATAACATGATCGACTTGCAACATGCTTAAAGAAAAGCCTCCTTAAGGAAATGCCTCATTGTATTAAAACACAAGTTCAATGGGAAAGTTTTGTACTAAAAAATCATGGGTCTCCTTTCTCAAATAGTATTGAATTTTATTTTTTAGAAAACTATATGATAAGAGGAAACTTTACGATAAGAGTTAACCAGACTGAATAACACAAGGTGTGGTTCTACAATCATAAGATCTTACAGTCTTTTATGTGTTTGTATCATTACTAATAAGCTTCTTTAAAATACACACATTAGGATAAAGTAGGTACACATTCATTAGCAGAGGCTTAGGTTGGATGATGATGGAGTCAAGAAAGACAATAATTCATATATATATATATATATATATATATATATTGACAAAGTGAGAAGTTATTTAGGAACAAATGTGTCAGATTGCTTATCTAGAAATGATCAAAAAGGTCCCACCTACATATCCTATAAAAACAAAATTTTGCACCAAAGAAGATCAAATATACTTCACGTGACAGTACAACCGAGCAATTTCCATCTTTCTTTGAGGATGTTATCTCCCTTCATTTGGATACTATAGTTTCACAATTTTCATCATTGTATAAGACATTGATTAAAAGGGTGAATGAGTTAGAAAATCATTCCTTTGTTTGGTATTTTCCAAGATAACACATGATCACATATAATATGGATTAATCTCTAAGTTGTCAATCCTTGTTATAAGCCTAAAAGACTTCCAAATGATCCTTGTATAATTTTCCATCCATTTGAACCATAAATGATATTCTCGTGTTTGAAGTATCTCATAGTTAGGCTCCTAAGGTTACCTTCTAAATGATCAATTGTCATCTCTACTACATTGATCATATGAATCAGAGAATGATGCAGAAGTCGTCCAATGATCAACAAGCTAAACATACACGATGTGTCATTCAAAGTAATCATCATCTCACAAATAAATAGATTGAATGGCGATGTCTCAATGTGTCTTCTCTTAGTAGTTACTCACAATAGGCCATGGTAAATGTTTGTGTACCCGATCCTTGTTACATCTTTGAGACCAAATGTTGTTATTACGTCCTAAAACTACCTTCTTGGGGTTGCAGTTGCGATGATATCTTCTTATCATGGTTGACACACTTTATGGTATCATAGTAATGGAAAATAAACATTAATAGTAAGTAGTCAAAGTGTATGTCAAGTATAAATCATAAATCAAAATTTATTACAAGGTTTATCTCTTTATTATGAGTATAAACATGGTCGTGAAATAAGGACAATGTCAGATAAGCCTTTAAAAATGATATTGGCAAGATTGATTATATATACGGTTAGAATAAGATTTGTTTATGACATATATTCTTTGGGTTTTGTAAGTTCCTGGATTGACTGAAATTTTGGTAAAACAACAAGGTGTTCAATGTTGATGTCATGGTGTTGATGTTGCAACATTGAGTCTTAACACTGGGCTGTGTTAAGTAGTTAAGTGCTGAAGTTGGATGTCTGATGTCACACAGGTGATGTTGTAACATCAGACCTGCAGAATTAACAACAACAGGACATGTTATTAGGGCTCGCGTATTAGCTGGAATTGTGGAGAGTGGTTGACTCATTGGATGAGAATATCTTGGAATAGATATTTTCTGTTACATGGGAGATTTGATTGCAGATCTGTTGGAGAATTAAAAGGTTGAAGATTTAAAAAGATTTTGGGGATAAAATATGTTTTGAAGATTCAGTTTTAATTAACAAATCTGATCAAATATTGTGACAAGTCCAAGCCCAATTCAAGGAGCTATATAAAGCGCACAAGACCAAAGGAAAAAGGTACAGAAATACAGAGAGAAGATCAAGAGCAGAGGCTGAGTGTCTTGAGTATTTTGTACGAGGTGTATAACCAGAATTCTAGGGTGAATTGCTGTGTCGTTTTCTGTCCTCTCTAAAACTGTGAAGCAAAGAGAGTTGTGTGACTTGATCGAAGCTAGGAAGCAAGATCAAGGTTTCTCAAAGAGGTTGTTCTTTGAGTGGTTTTAGGGATTGAGTATTGTTCTCATATCTAAGTGGTTTCTTAGGTAGAAAGTCACTAGTAGGAATTAAGATTAGGAGATTGTCAACTGGGTTGTTGAGTCTGTAATTTAATTCTACAAGTAGTGAAATTCATCCCTGGCTTGGTAGCCCCCAGACGTAGGTAGTTAGACCGAACTGGGTGAACAAATCATTGTGTTGATTTATTTACTGTTATTGCTGTTCATTGTGCAGAGTGTGTTGTTGTGACATCGCACCTTAACATCACACGTCTGATACCAGAATTTCAATTGGTATCAGAGCAGGCATCCTGTCTGTCTATGGGTGAGATCTAGGGAAGTTACTTTCTGGTGTAAAGATGGACAAAGAGGTTGGAGGATTTGTCAACAGACCCCCTATATTGGATGGTTCCAATTATGATTATTGGAAGCCTAGGATGACCACCTTCTTGAAATCCTTGGACAACAGGGCTTGGAAGGCCATTATTAAAGAATGGAAAGCACCTGTTGTGTGTGAGAAGGATGATGCTGGTAAAGATAAAGAAGGCACCTCTAAGCTGAAGCCTGAAGAAGAATGGACCAAGGAAGAAGATGAACTTGACCTTGGAAATTCAAAAGCCCTAAATGCTATCTTCAATGGAGTTGACAAGAACATATTCAGGTTGATCAACTCATGTGAATCTGCTAAGGATGCATGTGATATTTTGAAGGCTACACATGAAGGATCATCTAGAGTAAAGATGTCAAGACTTCAGATTCTAACATCTAAGTTTGACAGTCTGAAGATGAAGGAAGATGAGACTATCCATGACTTCCATATGAGTGTTCTTGAGCTGGCCAATGCATCCAGTGCTCTTGGAGAAAATATGTCAGAAGAAAAGCTTCTAAGGAAGATCCTTAGGTCCCTTCCTAAGAGGTACAAGATGAAGGTGACTGCGATTGAAGAATCTCAAGACATCAGCAAGATGAGGGTTGATGAGCTCATTGGATCTCTTCAAACTTTTGAGCTTGGTTTGAATGAGGAAGAACCAGAAAAGAAGCCCAAAAGTATAGCTTTGGTCTCCACTCCTGCAGAAGCTAAGAAAGTTACAGATGATGATTCTCAGGAAGATCTGTCTCAAGCCATTGTTATGTTGGGAAGACAGTTCAACAAGGTGTTCAAGAGGATGAACAATAACTCCAGGCCTAATGTCAAGAACATCTCTTCTGACATCAGCAAGCCAAAAGAGAAGGATGAAGAGAAGACTACCCAAGATAAAGGAGTTCAGTGCTTTGAATGTGAAGGTTATGGACATGTCAAGAAAGAATGTCCCACATTCTTGAAGAAGCAGAAGAAGGGCATGACAGTTTCTTGGTCTGAATCTGATAGTGAAAGTGAAGGTGAGTCAGCAAAGCATGTTAGAGCCTTAACAGGAACAGTTGTTTCTGATGGTGATTCTAGTGAAGAGGAACTGACTTTTGAGGAGTTAGCAAACTCCTATCATGAGCTGTGTCTGAAGAGTGCAGAAATCTGTCAAGAAAGTGAAAAACAGAAGATACAGATTGTCCAGCTTGAGACTGCTAAAGCTGATTTGGAAAATGAAGTCTTATTGGTCAAAGCTCATCTTGATCATATGACCAAATCTGTTAGGATGCTGAACAGTGGTACAGACACACTTGATAAGATCCTTCAGACATAAAGGGTAGCTGGAGACAAGACTGGATTAGGATTTGTGGCTGAGAAAAAGGTATCTGCTGAAGCAAGTACTTCAGGAACCAAGAAGGAGATGTCTCAACCAATGTCTCAGCATCAAACAAAGAGACATGATTCTACACCTAAGAAGGTTACTCATCCACAACCTCAGAATGTTGAGAAGAAGAATGCTCATCATCAGAAGAAGGTGCAGTCTCAGGGAGCTAGTCAGTATATGCCACCTCAATATCGCAAGAGCATGAAGGCTGCGAGGTTCAATCAGAACATGTTTCATCAACATCAGGGGAACATGTATGAATATGGATATGGATACAACAATGCTGTGCCTCATTACTATGGAAGAAGGAAGCCTCATCACCATAGGAGACAGTCCAAAAGACAGTATCCTTACCATAGAAGACAGTCAAACTATGGTAGTAGAAGACAACAACCTTATCATAGAAGAAGAAATCAACACTATGAATGGCAGCACCAACAACATCATCATCATGGTGCCAGAAGGTTTAACCACTTTAGAGATGACATAGTTAGATGCTTCTACTGTGGAAGGTTTGGACATATGCAGTACTCGTGTTTTAAACTGCATGGTTATCCACAATATGTTCCTCAACCCAGACAGAAGGAGGTCAGGCTCAAAGTAGTAAAACAATGGGTTCCTAAAGCTCAGGTCACATGTCTATTGGCTCACACATCAGATGTACATTTTTCTATGGATGCATGGTACTTTGACAGTGGATGTTCAAAGCACATGACTGGATCCAAGAAGCATTTAGTAGAGTTCAATCCTTGTCATGCAAATGATGTTATTTTTGGAAATGGTGAAAAAGGAGTAGTAGAAGGAGTTGGAAGAGTGAAGAATCATGATGGTCTTACTCTTGATAATGTGCTCCTTGTTCAAGGGTTGAGTGCTAATTTAATTAGCATAAGTCAACTTTGTGATGAAGGTTACAAGGTTAGCTACACCAAAGATGAATGTGTGGTAGCTGATGAGCAGAATGAGGTAGTGATGAAAGGAGTAAAATCCAAAGATAATTGCTATCAGTGGATACCTCAAGTGGACAACTTATCTAGTGATGATGCTGTAACATCAGATGGTGACATCAAGGGTGAAAGTATGGTGAAAAGTCAATCTGGGTTAATGACTTATGGTGCTGTTATTCCTAAGATTGATGATGTGTTAAAAGCCAACTTGAGTAGTTAGTTATGTGAGCAAGATGAAGAAGTCAACAATGCTGATGGAAGGATCAAAAGCTGTGACCTTAAGAAGTGTTGGGAGCTTAATACTTGCAAGGCCAAGAAAGATGACAACCTGACTAATGACTCCTATAGTTCAGAAGAAAAATTTTACAAGTTGACAATCCGTAGGTTGGAAGATGCAGATGTTAAAACATATCAAGTCAAGAAAGGTACTTCTAGCCTTAAAATAAAGAAGAGTGATGATGAACTAATTGCAAAAGTGGTTCCTGGGGTTGCTAAACGACTGAAATCAAGGAAGAGGAAAGCTATTAAGTCACCTCCAAAGAGAACTGATAAGCAGAAGACCTCAGTGGTTGGTCCTACAAGATCCTGGAGTAAAGTGCCAAGTTCTTCCAGAAATAAGAAGACCGGAGATAAGTCTGATGGTAATGTTCAGGACATCATTCATGAGAAGAAAGCTGTTGTTAGAACTTATGAGAAAATTCAAAAGGATTCGCTTGATAACATTCCTTTAAAAAGGTGGAAGTATGTTCTAGAAATAGAATATGGTCTGGATATGGTTGAGTTTGCTAGGATGTGGTTCAGAGAGGGTGTGGGAACTTATGGTATTCATGTGTGTATGAATAAGTTACTCTGACTGTGTTTTATTGGGAGATTCTTGAAGGACTTCCTTGTGCAATGAATCCTTTGAATGATGATGAGAAGCTGATGTCCCAAAAGATGTTATAACATCATGTTTGCTGGTGGTTATATCTGGAAGATGATTAAGATTGAACATGTGGAGTTGGATGCTTTAGCATTTTTGGTCAGAAGAGGTGGAGATTAGGGTCAAGTGGTTAGTAGTTTGTTCTGGCAAAGCATGACTACTGTTTTTGAAGACCTCACCAGTTTCAACAACTACTGGTGGATGTAAGGATGGAGGAATTGTGATCTCTTGAAGAGACTGGATCTCAATAAAGCTTATAAGTAAGTTGAGAATTTGTGGAGTTTGTGACACAGTGTTGAGTTTGGATTATTTTGCTGATAGTAAATCCAGTAGTGGAGCATATGTAATACCCTGGTGTCAAGAGTGTCAAGAGTATCCTTGGTGAAGGATGTCTTTGTTCTGGATCTGAAGCTTAGTGCTTACATTATATCTAAGGAGCATCTGCATAGTCATACGGGAGGATGATGAAGTAGAAGGTTTGCCTTGGATGGAGAATGTAGAGAAGACTGAAGTTGATCAGGAAGTTTGAAGATGAAGATTATGATAGGGAATGATTGTCTGTGGAAAAAGGGACAGTGGTACCAAAATGAATGTGCTCAGCAAGTGTGCTCAAATGTTCATATTCATCTAGAGCATTTGTTAATCATGACAGGGGGAGTACTTGTCTATGGATTTTGCAGCAAAGGTGCATTTATTAAGAAGATTACGTGCTTCAGATCTTGTGGATGATTGTGTGAAGCCTTCATAACTGAGGATGAAGAATATGTCTGGATTTTCATAATGTGGATATTGCTGACAGAAGAAGTTTGCTATGTACAGGGTGTCATAGGACTTACGTGTTGAGGTTTGTCAAATTGTGGCTAAAAAGGGGGAGAAATAGTCAGTCAAGTTGCAAGAGGTGCTGCAATGACAAGGAGTGCTGCTAGTTGTGATGCAGAAGTGCAGATATTAAGGGGGAGATTTATCCCATACAACAGAGTATTGGAGTGTTTGTGCAGCATGCTGAAAGCATTGTGAAGTGTAGCTGCTAGTGAAGATATCATAGCATTTGAAGAGTGCAGCCAAGCAGACATCAAGGGGGAGAAGTGTTGTGCTGCACATTGTGAGCTACTGAACAGCTGTGATGCTGGTTTATGTTTTTGAGGGGGAGCACCAATTGGCTGTTGTCAATAATGAAGATGGTGCTGCAGTAGATCAAGTGATGAAGACTATGAAGATTGTCAAACTACTGCTGATGTTGGAGATTTCAAAATATTGAAGTTATTCCGCTGCTGAAGACTCTGAGGGTTCAGAGGGTATTTTAGCCAAAATTAGCCAAAGGGGGAGATTGTAAGTTCTTGGATTGGCTGGAATTTTGGTAAAACAACAAGGTGTTCAATGTTGATGTCATGGTGTTGATGTTGCAACATTGAGTCTTAACACTGGGCTGTGTTAAGTAGTTAAGTGCTGAAGTTGGATGTCTGATGTCACACAGGTGATGTTGTAACATCAGACCTGCAGAATTAACAACAGCAGGACATGTTATTAGGGCTCGCGTATTAGCTGGAATTGTGGAGAGTGGTTGACTCATTGGATGAGAATATCTTGGGATAGATATTTTCTGTTACATGGGAGATTTGATTGCAGATCTGTTGGAGAATTAAAAGGTTGAAGATTTAAAAAGATTTTGGGGATAAAATCTGTTTTGAAGATTTAGTTTTAATTAACAAATCTGATCAAATATTGTGACAAGTCCAAGCCCAATTCAAGGAGCTATATAAAGCACACAAGACCAAAGGAAAAAGGTACAGAAATACAGAGAGAAGATCAAGAGCAGAGGCTGAGTGTCTTGAGTATTTTGTACGAGGTGTATAACCAGAATTCTAGGGTGAATTGCTGTGTCATTTTCTGTCCTCTCTAAAGCTGTGAAGCAAAGAGAGTTGTGTGACTTGATCGAAGCTAGGAAGCAAGATCAAGGTTTCTCAAAGAGGTTATTCTTTGAGTGGTTTTAGGGATTGAGCAGTGTTCTCATATCTAAGTGGTTTCTTAGGTAGAAAGTCACTAGTAGGAATTAAGATTAGGAGATTGTCAACTGGGTTGTTGAGTCTGTAATTTAATTCTACAAGTAGTGAAATTCATCCCTGGCTTGGTAGCCCCCAGACGTAGGTAGTTAGACCGAACTGGGTGAACAAATCGTTGTGTTGATTTATTTACTGTTATTGATGTCCATTGTGCAGAGTGTGTTGTTGTGACATCGCACCTTAACATCACACGTCTGATACCAGAATTTCAGGTTTTAATGATAACAAAGTATTTAAAGAATAATAGTTATATTTGATGTGTGTTTCTTGTATGCAGGTTCTAATACTTGTAAATATTTAGATACATAATCTGTTATACAAAGGCACACTTGAGAGAAGCTGAATTGCTAGCTTTTGGTGATGTAAAATCTGAAGAACACTTGTTAAGTGATGTCTGACGTAGACTCTGAAGCTGAAGGCCTCAGCATCAGAAGAAGCAACATAATTGTCTCTACACTTGGTTAATGTAAATTGGATTCTGGTATTGTTCAGAGTTGGTGATAAAGCTAAAGGTGTCTGTACTGCATAAAGCAAGTTGCATTGTCAAATCAGTTTGTTAGCTGAAGTCCGAGTTCACAAGGCTTAAGAAAGGTTGACATGCTTTATGGATATCTACTCTCAACGGATCTATAGTACAGAATCTTCTTGAAGACTCAATGGTTAAACATGTTACCCAATGGATCAAGATCTTTTGGTGTATTTTTCTTCAACGGCTTTTGTACTATGGAGTAAAGTAAAGACATTAATCAAAGTTATCTCATCCAACGACTAGTCAGGTGCAACTGCTATATAAGTGGCTGAAGGTTCAAACTGAATCTTCAACAAGGATTAACCAGAAGAATGAGTAACAAGATCAGCAATTATCAATTCTATTGTATATGCAGATTTTCTGTTGTAGGTTATAATTGTAAAAGCCTTAAGATTTCTTACACATTGAATATATTAGAAATCTTAAGAGATTTAGGTCTTTGTTATGGTGATTTCTCGTACCTCTGATATTACTATCAAATACACCTTGTTCTCTATTTTGCTGAACTTGCTTAACAATTTAAATTAAGTCTTTCGCCAAGATGCTTAAGCCATGTAAGTCTCATGTTATGCGCTTGAACAATGAAAGTCTTAATCAAGTAAATTTATTGAGCAAAAGTCTTGTATCATTGGTATATAAGCAAGGAAGTCTCTCGCCAAGATGCTTGAGCCATGTAAGTCTCATGCTATGCGCTTGAGAAATGAAAGTCTTAATCAAGTAGATTGATTGAGTAGAAGTCTTGTGTCTTAGGGATACAATCAAGGAAGTCTCGAGCCAGTGTGGCTTGAGCAGGCTGACTCAGTTCATGAAATTTGGAGAAGTAAGTCTTAACGCTTGGGGATTTATGCAGGGAGTCTCGTTTCATGGAACTTGGAGCCTAAGTCTTAAGTCTGTAGGACTTAAGCAGGAAGTCTTGGACCTAGGGTCTGAGCAGTGTAAAAAACTTATGCAGAATGTGTAACGCCCCAGTTTTAGTATTTTTATTTAAGTGAGTCGTTTTTTATTATTTTATTATTATATTATTTTATTTTCGATTTTTATTTAGAAAAATGTTATTTTTCAATGTTGTGATGTTTCATCGCGTTTTGAGAGCGTTTGCGAGATATTTGAGTGTAGGGGTATTTTGGTCTTTTTGGGTGGCTAGATATTTGGATTTTGTATAAAAATAGAAAAGTAGTAAGAAAGAGAGAAAAAGAAAGAAAAACAGAAAAATAGAGAGAAAAAGGAGAAGAAAAGAAAAGAAGAGAAAGGGAAGAAGAAAAAGAGGAAAGCTAGGAATCAAAGAAAACAACTTCTAGGAATCGGTTTAATCGGGTAAGGGTGTGAAATATTGTTATCCTAATTTTGTGTATGATTATGTATGTGTTTTGTGTGGATGTTTTGGTTGTTTTCCATATGTTTCCGTTTATGCCGTATTGGACAGAATCGATAGAAACCGATGTTTCTACGGTCGAAAAGTCGTATAAATACATGTGTTGGTTGGTTATATGTATGTGAACTGCTGTTTGAAGTTTCACGAAGTTTAGTTATGTTTTGGTTAGTTTTCGTTATGTTCCGTTGTTTTCTCCGTTTAGGTCGAATTGTAGGAAACCGATGTTTTCACGGTTAGAATTCGAAATAAATTACGTAGTTGTATCGAGTAAGGTTAGGTCGTCGTATAGCGTGCTTTTTATTCGATTTGGTGATGTTTGAAAATTCTGGTTTTTGAAAGGTTGAAATTTAATCGAAAAATCGAACGTCGTAGAAATTTCGTTTATGTGTTCTAAATTGTTCTTATGTATTTGGTGGTTGTGCGTATATGTTTGTTTCGGTGAAAATGTTCGATTTAGTCGAGTTTCCGGGCATTTCGGAAAAAGGGACAGCAATGGTGTATTTTGAGAAATTCTGGTTTTTAAGGAAAAACAGAGCATGAATCGATGCATAACAGCTATGTATCGATACGAAATGCCTTATGTATCGATACATAACCCCTATGCATCGATACATACTGTGAAAATTGGGAAAAACAACATTTTCACTACAGCATGTGTCGACACATGCGTGCTATGTATCGATACATGAGGTCTTTTTGTATCGATACATAAAGCCTATGTATCGATACATACTGTGCTGAACCATAAAATTCTGGTTTGTCGGGAAACTTCGGAAATTCATATCTCTTGAACCGTAAGTCGGTTTTGACCCTCGTTCGAAGCGTTGGGAAGCTAACGAGATGTTCTTTCTAGGAAAAATGGTTTTGAGGTCTGAACATGGTCCAATTGGTACAGTATTTTCGAATCGTATCGTAGTGTCGATCCTCCGATTTATGTTTTTGCACTATGTAGAAATATTCGTATCTTTTGCGTTGGTTATCCGATTGAGGTGTTCTTTATATGGATGTGAAGCTAGAAATATGTGCTATTATGTGGTGATGAGAAATATTATTTTTAGCCGACTTTTGGCCGACTTTTCCGATTAAATGTAAAGTGCGGTTTGTTGTCGTTTGGCTTGATTGAGGTGTATGTGTATGGATTGTATGTGATATGTATGAGATAAATGCAGGACTATATTGTGAATATGTATGCATTTCAAGAGTGTCATGAGTCATGTTGTATGTGAAACATCATGATGTGCATTCTTGCATTGAGGGGTTCTAAGACGAATCCGTTGTAACGTCGTGAGCCTATGTGAAAGGTGTGAGCGATGATTACAAACGATTGTGAGCCTATGTGATAGGTGTGAGCAATCCATAAACATTGTGAGCCTATGTGATAGGTGTGAGCAATGGGTGAACGTCGTGAGCCTATGTGATAGGTGTGAGCGAATGGTTCCAACAAGTTCTTCAATTGAACTTGAGATGAAAGGAGTCGGTACCGCATTGCATCTGCATAGAGTCGTGAGTCGGTCTCTATGAGTTGCATTTGTCATCATTGTATTTGTGCTTTGATGAATGAACATATATATGTATATGTGAAGTGGAATGAATAGAATTGTACAGGTGTGCATTGTTGGATAAGCATAATATGTATGTTTATGTGAAATGATGATAATTGTATCTTTGTAATGATACATTGGTGAATAAACCTGTATGGTGTTTATGTTGGATAAATGGTGATGCATCGATATGTATTGGTGATACATGTATTTGAGCATGAATGGATATGCCTAGGTGATAGATGCGTTAATTACGGATTGTTATGCCGTGTATTTGATTTATGGTATATGCTTGGTGTTATATGTATATATACATGCATAGTGATGAGTTGGGGTGAGAATGTGATATATGTGTATTATATGTTGAGATATATAATTATATGCAAAGTTATTATGATAATATTTCTCACCCTTCTGCTCGTTTTATAATGCCCTACGAGGCATTGCAGATTAGGTATGCTGGTGGTCTGTGGTGAAGCGTGTCTTCATTTCTTTTTGGTCGTCTGGCTCTGATATGTAGCGTCGGGTAGCTAGGATGCTTTTGTTTTTCCTTTTTGGTGATGCATTTGCTTATGTATCTGGCTGATGATTTTGTGTATATAACATGACCGATGTTGATGAACCGTACTGTTTGGTATATGAATATATATATATATATATGATTTATATATATGGTTGATGTTTATCAGTGTTTAGATGTTCCGCTTTTATTCTAAACATTTGAGATGTGGGCGAAAGGACTCAGATCCTTAATTGATTAGTTACCCTACTGTTGCATATCTTGTGAGCAGGTGTTGTATGTTTTTAATTTCATGCATAATGTGACATTCTCCTTTTATGCCGTAGTTATAATTATACTCTGATAAAATTTTCAATAAGTGCCTAAATGATTTAATTGATTATTTGGGGGTATAGAAAGGGGTGTTACAGAATGCATTAACGATTGTAATCATGATTGGTTATAGTGGAAATCTCTTGTGAAGTAAGGGGACTGGACTACTCTCAGTTGAGAGGAACCAATATAAATCTTTGTGTCTTCTATTATTATTTATTTGCTTCTGTTAACATCAGCTGCTAACTATAATTAGAATCTGATAACCAGTTCAGATTCTGAACTCTGATCAGACGCGGATTTAAGAAAACAAAAAACACAATTCAACCCCACTTCTTGTGTACTTTTCTCACCTTCATATACTAATATGGCCGCACATATAGAGTCGATAAAAAGTAAAAGTTGAACCAAATAAGATCAAATATACTTTAGGTGACGGTACAACTAAACATTAATCCATCATATTTATTTAAGGGTGTTGACTCCCTTTCTTTAAATACTCTAGTTTCACAATTTTCATCACATTATTAGACACATGTAAAAATGGGCGCCTCTTTTTTGGAATTTCCCAAGATAACACAAGATCACAAATAATTTAGGTTTATCTTTGAGTTGTCAATCCTTGTGATGAGCCTACAAGACTTCCAGATGATCCTTGTATATTTTTCCATCCATTTGAACCTTAAATGACAAGCTCATGTTTGTAGTATCTCATATTCAGAAATAGATAAACCTATTATAGGATCTAATTTGTTAACAAGGAAAAATGATTGCGGATTACTTTTCCTACCCCTTTGAGTGAGGGTGGGCACACTGGAAACCCAAATTTTCCCTTCCATATTTTGGATATGCATCTTCGAACACACTTAAAATGTACACGATACTTCATAAGTGAACCAAGTACCCCCATATTTGTTAAAAACTGACCTGGATATGCATCTACCGAATATTTACGGAGATGCATCTCCAATTTAATCATTGGAAGCACTTGTGCTTCACAAGTGAATCATTCATCGCAAATTTGTCAAAAAAAATGGACCGGATATGCATCTCCATAATATTTTAGGGGTTATTCCATATATGTATCTGTCGCGGTGAGAATCGGATATCAAGCTATTAATTAACTTGAATCACAAATCATGAAATTCACCACCGAGCTTTGATTTATCCAAAGGAAAGGGTAAAGATCGAAAAACCCTAAGTGCGCTATGTAGGAACACACCTAGAGATCTAAGGTTCGGGGGTTGGTTATACCTAGGGAAGGTGTTAGCATCCTAAGTATCTGTAGTACTCTACAGGAACATCTTGTTAGTATTTGTGTTATGCTAATATTTGCTTGCTAAGGGAAGTGCTAAGATAAAGACCTAAGGGTATATACACTAAGTATGCTAGCTAAGACATTGCATCTCATGCCTACGTATCCTGACGGGAAGGGAATTAGAGCATTCGTAGTTCCCCACACTACGGGGTAAAAGGGTGTAAGGAGAAAAGGGTAAGAAATAAAAAGGTGGAAAAAAGAAAAGATGGCTCGCTAGGATCTCACAATACTATGCCTACGTATTCTCAAGATGAACTTGAGAAATCAGAGCGTCAGTAGTTCCCCTAAACGGGGGTAAAGAACTCTTGACGGTGGTCAAGGTTCCAAGGGAAAGTAGGGTCTGACGGCAAGACACCTACGTGGAGTACAGCGACTCCAAACCTAAGGCTAGGTAAAACAGGGAAAGAAGTGTCCATGGCGGAACACCTAAATAGAGCACGGAGACTCTAAACTTAAGGTTAGGTTAAAATGGAAGGCAAGTCACAATCGCGCGGCGGCATGAGATAAGGGGATGATGGACAAGGCTATCCTAAATGACGTGGCAGTCAACGGGAATCCGTTCCTTTGGAATGGGGAACAGAGGAACAAGGAGGAAACCTCCAGTATCAGGAGTATGATAAACATCAATATAACAACAGGTGTAATAAGAATTAAATTAAAACGAATATTAGGAATTAACTCAAAACATATTGTCAAGATTGAGTTAGATAAAAACTAGTTAAACAAAAATCTAAGAATAAACTAAATTCTATTTTAAAAGGCTAATTAAGTAAATAAACTAATTAAACTAAATAATTAAATTCTAACTAATTAAATTTTTTTTTTACTTGAAACTAAAAACTAAATCTAAAACTAAGTTATTTCTAATACCTAATTCTAATTTTAAATTAAAGTTTAAACTAAATGATTAAATCTTAATTAACTTAAAAATCTTACTAAACAAAATTTCTAATTTAAATCATAAACTAATTTCTAAATAACTAAACTAAAGTCTATTCAAAAAAACTAAATAAACTAAAAAGTCTAATTAAAAGAATAACTAATCTAAACCTAAAAATATAAAAAATAGCTAATTCTAATTTTAATTGAAAAACTAAATAGCTAATTACAATTAAAATCCAAATAAATCTAATGATTAACTAAATCTAAAAAAAAACTAATTATCTAAAAATCTAAAAAAACAAAAAAGATAAATATTAAACCAAAGAAATATAAATAGCTTAATTATCTAAAATCCTAAAACTAAGAAAAAGAAGCACCATGGGCCAGGGAAGTCAACTGGCCTAGTGGGAACGGGTTCTGGGTCTTGTACCGACCCGGTTTGCACAAAAGAAGAAAAACCTAAAATGACATAAAGAAAAAAAAAACGGCCAAGTATCAAACAAATATCAACAAAACTTCAGAAGAAACAAAACCTCACGACTCCTTTTTCGTTCGCCAAACTTGCCTCTTTTCTTTCCTCGCAAACACGATCCTCTTCCCTTGCGCCGTATTCTTTCTCGATCCCCTTCTCAAATTGCCTCTCTCTTCGTGAATCTCGCGGCGGATGGTGGTTAATTTGTAAAGAGTTGCGGGTTATTCCTTTTCTGGTTTTAGTGAAGATCTGGGCTTTCAAGTTTGTTTTAAGTTTCTGCAGATTTTCGGCTTGGTTCGATTGAAGGATTGAGGAAAATGGAATGGGTTGTTTTGTTGGTGAATGGAGGTTTTCTCGAGCTGTTAAACCGGTTCGTTTAGGTGTTGTGTGCGTATGTTGTTGTTGCTGTGTAGATTGGTTAACAAAAGGGTAGTGGGAAGTATTTCCTTGTGATAAAAATGGAGACAGTTTAAGATGATTATGGGCATTTGAAACGAGTGACTGGATGGAGGGAATCACACAGTGGTGGTATGAGTTTTGTTGGAGGGTTGTTGGTCGACTGAAAATTGAAGATGGTGATTGTGTTGAGTATTCAAGTGTTGTTATGGAACGAAGAAGAGGAGAAGGTTTTGTTTATGATGATGGATGACGATTTTTAAAGGGAAATAATGAAGGCTGGAGGTAATGAAGAGGTTTCTGTGAAATTGGTTTGTGAAGGTCTGTGAAATTGGTTTGTGAGTCCTTAATCCTTCTTCTTATGTTATGATTCAAATCTCTTTTTTTTGAATTTTTCTGCAGCCTCTGATATCTTGCTCTGTGATCTGTTGTTTTCATATTACAGAGTGTCTGTTGTTGATGCACAAGATGTTGTTTTGTTTTGAAGTGGAAGTGATAGCAGGGGTTTGGGATAGTGACTGGTGTAGCAGGTCATTTTGGCTTTGTAGTATAAGGTGGGGGGCTTTGGGAGCAGCAAGCTTCATGGCATTTCCCTTTCGTACGCTGTAACAGGCTGCGGAGTCTTTGGAGTGTAGTGATTGTAGCTAAGAGCAGTGGCGCAGGATGTACGGAGGATGTGCTTTTGATTGGTTCATAGAAGGGTCTGGTTTTGGTTTGGTATCTATTTGCAGCATGAAGTTGGTTCATTTTCATGGCAGCAGATTGGGAGTTTCTAGGGCATATGACTTTTTTGTGACTTTTTTTTTGTGTAAATGTAAATGTACCATAATAATAATAAGAAATGACAAAAAAATGATAACAGAAATCATAACATTAAATAAAAATAGTAATAAAAAAACAATAATGATAGATACAATAATAATAATAATAATAATAATAATAATAATAATAATAAATAATAATAATAAAATAAGTAAAAATAAAATAAAACTTGGACTATATATATATATATATATATTAAATGATTTTTTTAACAAAAGAAAACAAATAAAATGAGAACCAAATAAATTAAAAATAAAATTGAACTTAAAAAGTAAACTTAAATCATAATTAAATTAAAATTAAAATTAAACTAAAATTAATAAAAATTTGATTAGTTTAATTAAATTTAGACCAAAATCAAGAGTAAACTAAATTAAAATTAAAACTTAATTAAAATATAAACTAAGCTAAAATGTTAAAATTAACTAAATTAATTCTAAATAATTCAAGGTAAATATTTAACTAAAATAAAAATGAAATCAAGAATGATATGGAATGATAAAAATCGACTAAAAATGCATGATTAATGAGATGTTTAACTGAAAATGCGAAATGGGCTGACTTAAAATGATGTGCAAACGATCATAATATCTGAGGGAATATTTTGGGGTATGACAGATGCCCCTATTTAAATATCTTCACCGGATGACATGAGTGATGATAATCTTCATGAAATCATGGTGGAAGGTATTTAAATATAGATAACCGAAAATTTTGCCCTCAGATGCACTGACATGCGATGCTATGGACAAACGAACCAAAATAAGATGCTGACACGCCATAAACTCTAACATGATGAAAATGATGGAATGGAAAATGCAAAAATGCAGACGAAAACAAAAGCAAACAGGGACAAAGTCCACACGACGAGTAAACACTCACTGGGGAAAACAATAACATTGGGAAGCTAAAATAAAAATCGGGGAAAACGTAAAGTGATGGAGCAACTAGTTCAAGCGTGACCGACTGACACTTTGGAAAGAAAAGATGACACAAGATTCTCAATGGAAGCAGCACCGGAAAGACGGTCTCCACTGGGGAAACAGATAACAAAGACACAATCTGGAAGAACATCAGAAAGAGAAAGGCATGTCCGGAAGAGCATCAGATGGCAAAAGAAACCAGACATCCAATAATGGCTTTGAATGAAAGGTACACTCATAATATCTGAGAGAGCATCAGATGAGAATGAGATAAAAAAGGTAATCCAAGAAGGAATTAGATGCCAAGAAAGATACTAGTCATCTAATAATGGCTTTGAATGAAAGGCAAACTCATAATATCTGAGAAGGCATCAGATGAGAATGAGATAAAAAAGGTAATCCAAGAAGGTATTGGATGCAAAGAAACCAGTCATCCAATAATGTCTTTGAACGAAAGGTAAACTCATAATATCTGAGAAGGCATCAGGTGAGAATGAGATAAAAGGTAAAATCCAAGAAGGCATTGGATGCAAAGAAACAAGTCATCCAATAATGGCTTTGAACGAAAGGTACTCATAATATCTGAGAAGGCATCAGATGAGAATGAGATAAAAAAGGTGAAATCCAAGAAGGCATTGGATGTAAAGGAATCACACTATCCAAGAAAGCTTTGGAGGAATGTGAATAAAGAGATACCCAAGAAAGCATCGGATAAAGGAATCACAATATCCAAGAAAGCATTAGATAAAAGACAACAGGCATTCAATAATGGCCTTGAATGAAAGGTACAATCACAATATCTGAGAATGGCATCAGATGAATATGAGAAAGGTAGAGATCCAAGAAAGCATTGGATACACAATAGGAACAGACATATCCGAAAGGACAATCGGATAAGAAAGGTCATATCTGGAAGAACGTCAGACAGACACGACAATATTTGTTGGCAGGTACTAAGTAAGTTGGACTTTGACAACAAGGTAAGACGTGGATAATGACATGACCTCAGAAGAAATGCAAATGAGGATGACACACTCATGTTATGCATATGTATATGAATTATGCAGATGATATATGATCAAATACAGATGCAGATGCTGACGACAAGGCTCGACTCTTTTGATAAGAAGACAAGACTGGAAAGCCGATTCCTCAACACAGAGATCACTGTCATTCTTGTTGGGGACTAAAGATGCTACTACTGAACTCATCTCTGCCACAATGGTGAACTGTATCAAATGATGATTCTTGTAGGAAGGATGAGAGTCGCTTGGGGATTCTTCAAATAACTTGCCCCAGATTAGCTGACTGTTGTAGATGAGCTGATCATGGCTTCAGCTTGTCTGACTCTGTAATGTCTGCTCTACTGTATACTTGAAATGCTTGCCCCAGTCTGGGTCTTGAAGATGAGAATTTTACTGTACACTGAGAGAGCTTGCCCCAGTATGAGTCTTGAAGAGTCTTCTGGGTAAACCAAATCTGAGAAGGACTTGGCCCTGATAGGATCACCGACCAAGTTTCTTAATTGTTTGAAAATTCCTTGAGAGGAAAGCCAGTTTGCAAACAAAAGTATTTGTACAAACACAGTAATTTTAAAGCAGAGTCATGCAACTTTTGAGATCAAAATCATTTTTGAAAGATGCAAAACAAAATGAGTCATTGGTCTGAACACGGTGGTTCAAGACATCAAAGTGAAAAGTTAAAGCAAAAAGGGTAGCACCAAAATAGATGATCTGCAAAGATCTTTTGGAGTCAGTTTACGCAACCTTGCTGTAGTATGCTTTCAAAATAACCTTGCTTCAGTTAGGTCTTTTGAGGGTTGTAATGTGGCCTGGTTCACGGTTTATGAAACAAAGGATAAGGCTCAAAGTTTATTTGTACCCACCCAATCTTCGTGATGATCTTCAGTCCTACGTTTAGTTAACTTAGACTATACACTTAGGTTCCCACAGGGTTGGAAATTGTACTGATGACAGTAATGATGATGGTTCGAAAGTCAATAGACTTTGAAATGGCGGTCACTACTTCCTTACCAAATTGTTTGCCATTGAGAACTTTCAGGATGAGGATTCAAGATTTTCTCTTTTTGGTTGTCATACAAACCTTTTTGTACAAGGAAAGGTCATGAGCTTCCCCCCTTTCTTAGCTTTTGCCTTGAAAAGGACTCGACTCATTCTTTGAGTAGGGAAAGTGACTAAACAGCTTAATGATTATGGTGAACCATCATCGGCATTTGACTTGAAGTACATCTTCGACACTTGCTTGATGTGTGCGAAGGAAAATTTGTGAGTGCAACCTTTATGAAAGGTGTCTTGCTTGACCGTACAACCAAGTTAATTGAGGACTACCCACCCCAAGGTAAAGATTGCGGGTTTTTTTTGTTGCAAAGAAAAAAAAAACTTCTACTTCTAAGCTAGAAGGGTTTGACAAGGGAAAAACTTCCTTATTTCTCCGGTGTTTGGGGGATTGAAACAATGTCTTACATCGTCAGCAAAATTTATTTGAAAGCATACCATCAATTATGAGTATAGCATTTTCGTCATCCTCCATCCAATCTTTGCATAATAAAAAATAAAGTGGAAAAGAGATAAAATATTTATTGAAAAAGAAAGCATAAAGATGTAAATAGAAAACACAAATGAATTGAATCCAAAAGTTGCAATGCTCATTTCATTAATCAACGAAAGTACAAACTTGGTTTGAAGGTAAACAACCATTACAAAATAAAGAAAATGAAAACAACAAGAAACAAAGCCCTAGTGACTAGTCAAATACATGGATGAGTTGTCCTGTCTTTAAGAAGTAGCTGAGCTGAAGTCGACTGAAGATTCACTTGGCGTGCCCTGGCATAGGGTTGCTTTGGACATTAGGATTAGTGTCACGGAAGGAGAGGATTTTATTTCTGATAAGCTCTTGTACTCTAGCCTTCAACGCATAACAACCTTCCAAGTTATGGTCTGCACCACCTTGATGGTATTCACAATGAAGATCAGCCCTATAGCCGGCTGGGAGAGGATTTGGAGGAGGTGGAATAATCCTTGTGGTAATCAACCCTTTCTGCACCAAATCAGGATAAAGTTCAGTGTACGGCATGGGAATAGGATCAAATTGATTCCTATTACGGTAATAATTATGTCCAACAAATGGACGTTGAGGAGCTTGAGATGGTCGTGGAACAACAACCACGGGAGTAACAACACCAACAGCAGGGTGATCAACATACTGAGGTCTAGGACAAGGCCTTCTTGTTTCAATCATGACAACGTTAGTCTGATCTTCTCTCTTTTTCAGGAAGTTTCCATAAGGTTTCTTCGCACCATTGGAAGATTCAGCAGCCTTGGACACTTTTCCGTTCTTGAGTCCTTCCTCGAGCCTTTGGCCAATAGTTACTAGATCAGTGAAGTTGGAGGAAACACTTCCAATCATCTTCTCCCAATAGAATAGGGACAGAGTGTCCATGAACATTCTAGTCAATTCCTTCTCGACCAAAGGAGGTTCAACTTGGGAAGCCAACTCTCTCCAGCGCTGAGCATACTCTTTAAAAGATTCCTTCTCATGTTGAGTCATGTTTCGCAGCTGGCGGCGATCAAGTGCCATGTTGAGGTTATACTTATACTGCTTCATGAAGGCATTTGCAAGATCTTGGAAGCAGTGAATGGAATTTTGCTCAAGACTCATATACCATTTGAGTGAGGCTCCACTCAAGCTGTCTTGAAAACAGTGGATAAGCAGTTTCTGATTATTGGTATAAGCATCTATCTTGCAAAAGTACATGACCAGATGAGCCCCTGGACAAGAGTGGCCCTTATACTTCACAAACTCGAGAGCTTTAAACTTAGTAGGCATAACGAGGTCAGACACTACGCACATGTTGTCTGCATCCACATTAAAGAAGTCATTGCCCTCAACGGCTCAGAGTCTTTTGTCTATGGTCTGAAACTGTTCACGGACAACTTCAGGTTCAACAAAGTCTTCACGGTCTTCACCCTGAGCACTGGCAGCATTGTACTCATAGAGGCTATTCTCAAAAGGAGCTCGAACAACCTGGGTAACAGCATAGACCACAGGTCTGGGCTCGACGAAAACAGGAGCTTGAAAAAATGGCATAACAGTCTGATCAACCATAGCAGTATATGCAATTAGTAGAGAGTAGTTGCGTGGCAAACCAAACTCGAGCCAAGTTGATGGTGGCATTTGAACCGGTGGAGGATCGGCGCTTGAAACTTCCTGGATGATTATCCTTTGGGGAGGATCTCCTCTAGCAATCAAGACTTGGAGCATCTCAGTGAGTTTAGTCACGCTTGAGTTAAGGTCATCGATCTCCATTCGGATCCCAGCGTTGTGCACCTCTTACTCTGACATCTTGCATCTGTAGTTAGCTCTAGTCCGGTATTTGTGTCGAGGAATCAGCTTGATGACTCACAGGTGACATTGGAAGAAAGAGACAGCTGGAGATGAGTCACTGGACAAACAGACACATGTAATGAATCATACAAAGATGCAAATGATATGCAATGCAATGCAAACAGGATGTGAAACACATGCAACAGGATCAAGGGTTCGAGATCACAGCATGGAGTCTGGGTAAAGAACTAACCACAGGGTGTGTACTAGGGTTATTGTATCCATAGAACAGGGTTCTAAAACGTTCCCAGAGTCAACAACCCATCTTTCGGATATTATCGATTTCCCAAATAACTTGGTAGTCAACTATTTTGGGACTACTCCGTCATAGTCACCGCACTACGTCCTAAGAGGCCAAGTGGGGGTAAAAGGTAACAAATGGTCATCAGTGTCACGGGCTCCTAGGTCGAAAGTAGTAACGTTTTCACAAATAAACTCGTTCAACACGACTACTCTCAAGAGGACCTCAACTGAGTGGTGGTTTCTCAAGTCAACTTTTTCAGGAATCGACTCCCTCAAAGTCTCCTTGAATATACCATCATCCTATCATAAGTGCACTCAAGTTCGGGTATAGGACTTATCCTCACCACTCAAAGTAGCAACCTTGCACACAGAAAAACCCAAGCACAACAGGTATATATATATACAGATAAAAATATGTATAGATATACAAGTAAGCAAACATGTAAAATAACACAAATACAAACATGGTGGGCTTAACCTCTTAGGGGCTGATTCCCCAGTGAAGTCGCCATTTCTGTCGCGGTGAGAATCGGATATCAAGCTATTAATAAACTTGAATCACAAATCATGAAATTCACCACCGAGCTTTAATTTATCCAAAGGAATGGGTAAAGATCAAAAAACCCTAAGTGCACTATGTAGGAACACAACTAGAGATCTAAGGTTCGGGGGTTGGTTATACCTATGGAAGGTGTTAGCATCCTAAGTATCTGTAGTACTCTACAGGATCCTCTTGTTAGTATTTGTGTTATGCTAATGCTTGCTTGATAAGGGAAGTGCTAAGATAAAGACCTAAGGGTATATACACTAAGTATGCTCGCCAAGACATCGCATCTCGTGCCTACGTATCCTGACAGGAAGGGAATCAGAGTGTTCGTAGTTCCCCACACTACGGGGTAAAAGGGTGTAAGGAGAAAAGGGTGAGAAATAAAAAGGTGGAAAAAAGAAAAGGTGGCTCGCTAGGATCTCGCAATCCTATGCCTATGTATTCTCAAGATGAACTTGAGAAATTAGAGCGTCCGTAGTTCCCCTCAACGGGGGTAAAGAACTCTTGATTATGGTCAAGGTTCCAAGGGAAAGTAGGGTCTGACGGCAAGACACCTACATGGAGTGCGGCGACTCCAAACCTAAGGCTAGGTAAAACAGGGAAAGAAGTGTTCACGGCGGAACACCTAAATGGAGCACGAAGACTCTAAACTTAAGGTGAGGTTAAAAGGGAAGACGAGTCTCGATCGCGCGACGGCTTGAGATAAGGGAATGATGGACAAGACTATCCTAAATGATGTGGCAGTCAACGGGAATCCTTTCCTTTGGATGGGGAACAGAAGAACAAGGAGGAAACCTCCAGTATCAGGAGTATGATAAACAACAATATATACAGCAGATGTAATAAGAATTAAATTAAAATGAATATTAGGAATTAACTCAAAAAATATTGTCAAGATTGAATTAGATAAAAACTAGTTAAACAAAAATCTAAGAATAAACTAAATTCTATTTTAAAAGGCTAATTAAGTAAATAAACTAATTAAACTAAATAATTACATTCTAACTAATTAATTTTTTTTACTTGAAACTAAAAACTAAATCTAAAACTAAGCTATTTCTAATACTTAATTCTAATTTTAAATTAAAGTTTAAATTAAATAATTAAATCTTAATTAACCTAAAAATCTTACTAAACAAAATTTCTAATTTAAATTTATAGACTAATTTCTAAATAACTAAACTAAAGTCTATTCAAAAGAACTAAATAAACTAAAAAGTCTAATTAAAAGAATAACTAATCTAAACCTAAAACAACAAAAAAAAATAGCTAATTCTAATTTTAATTAAAAAACTAAATAGCTAATTACAATTAAAATCCAAATAAATCTAATGACTAACTAAATCTAAAAAATAACTAATTATCTAAAAATCTAAAAAAATATAAAAGATAAATATTAAACCAAAGAAATCTAAATAGCTTAATTATCTAAAATCCTAAAACTAAAAAAAAGAAGCACCATGGGCCAGGGATGTCAACTGGCCTAGTGGGAACGGGTTCTGGGTCTTGTACCGACCCGGTTTGCAAAAAAGAAGAAAAACCTAAAATGACATAAAGAATAAAACGGCCAAGTATCAAACAAATATCAACAACACTTCAGAAGAAACAAAACCTCACGACTCCTTTTTTGTTCGCCAAACTCGCCTCTTTTCTTTCCTCGCAGAACACAATCCTCTTCCCTTGCGTCGTATTCATTCTCGATCCCCTTCTCAAATCGCTTCTATCTTCGTGAATCTCGCGGCAGATGGTGGTTGATTTGTAAAGGGTTACGGGTTATTCCTTTTCTAGTTTTAGTGAAGATCTGGGCTTTCAAGTTTATTTTAAGTTTCTGCAGATTTTTGGCTTGGTTTGATTGAAGGATTGAGGAAAATGGAATGGGTTGTTTTGATGGTGAATGGAGGTTTTCGCGATTGTTAAACCGATTTGTTTAGGTGTTGTGTGCGTGTGTTGTTGTTGCTATGTAGATTGGTCAAAAAAGGTAGTGGGAAGCATTTCCTTGTGATAAAAATGGAGGCAGTTTAAGATGATTATGGGCATTTGAAACGAGTGACTGGATGGAGGGAAATCCCACGGTGGTGGTATAAGTTTTGTTGGAGGGTTGTTGGTCGACTGAAAATTGAAGATGTTGATTGTGTTGAGTATTCAAGTGCTGTTATGGAATGAAGAAGAGGAGAAGGTTTTGTTTATGATGATGGATGACGGTTTTCGAAGAGAAATGATGAAGGCTGGAGGTAATGAAGAGGTTTCTGTGAAATTGGTTTGTGAAGGTCTGTGAAATTGGTTTATGAGTCCTTAATCCTTCTTCTTATGTTATGATTCAAAACTTTTTTTTTTGAATTTTTATGCAGCCTCTGATATCTTGCTCTGTGATATGTTGTTTTCATATTACAGAGTGTCTGTTGTTGATGCACAAGATGTTGTTTTATTTTGGAGTGGAAGTGATAACAGGGGTTTGGGATAGTGACTGGTCTAGCAGATCATTTTGGCTTTATAGTGTAAGGTGTGGGGCTTTGGGAGCAGCAAGCTTCATGGCATTTCCTTTTCGTACGCTGTAACAGGCTGCAGAGTCTTTGGAGTGTAGTGATTGTAGCTAAGAGCAGTGGCGCAGGATGTACGGAGGACGTGCTTTTGATTGGTTCATAACAGGGTCTGGTTTTGGTTTTGGTATCTGTTTGCAGCATGAAGTTGGTTCATTTTCATGGTAGCAGATTAGGATTTCTTGGGCATATGACTTTTTTGTGACTTTTTTTTTGTGTAAATGTTAATGTACCTTAATAATAATAAGAAATGACAAAAAAAAAGATAACAAAAATCATAACAATAAATAAAAATAATAATAAAAAAAAACAATAATGATAGACACAATAATAATAATAAATAAATAATGAATTAAGTAAAAATAAAATAAAACTTAGACTATATATATATATATATATATATATATATATATATATATATATATATATATATATATATATATATATATATATATATATATATATATATATATATATATATATTTAAATGATTTTTTTTAACAAAAGAAAACAAATAAAATGAGGTACAAATAAATTAAAAATAAAATTGAACTTAAAAAGTAAACTTAATTAATAATTAAATTAAAATTAAAATTAAACTAAAATTAATAAAAATTAGTTTAGTTAAATTAAATTTAGACCAAATTCAAGAGTAAACTAAATTAAAATTAAAACTTAATTAAAATATAAACTAAGCTAAAATGTTAAAATTAACTAAATTAATTCTAAATAATTCAAGGTAAATATTGAACTAAAATAAAAAATGAAATAAATGAAATCAAGAATGATATGGAATGATAAAAACGACTAAAAATGCATGATTAATGAGATGTTTAACGGAAAATGCGAAATGGGCTGACTTAAAATGATGTGCAAACGATTAGAATATCTGAGGGAAAATTTTAGGGTATGACAGTATCTTTAGAATAACCGTTGAAAGCATTTGAGAGTTTTTTGCCTTGGCAGCAAGTGTCCCAAATTCATATTTTTTAGGCCATTTACGCTAAGGATATTGTTTAATTAAAATTGATATATTAACACCATGTTAATTATATTAAGGTAATTCAAGGATGTCATATATAAATTCAAACAATAATACAAATCCAAACATTACCAAGATACATAATTTGTTCAAAAAATACAATTATTCATCTCTCTCTAAGGAATTTCTCACAACCGTCGCAATACGATGATAGACAAATAACAAGTCTTGGGTATGGTCATCCTTAACTGGCTCATTTTGCAATATCTTCTACAGAGCTGGTCTAGGTGGTGCTCCTACGACATCTAATGTCATATAAGGATGTGACACTTGATAAAACCAATGGATGTAGCCCTCTACAACAACCTAAAGATTAGGAGTTGGCACCCTATGTGCCTCATCTTGTACCATATGGCTATAGAAATCATTAAGTATGGCAATAAGATCTATGCGATAAACTATCGCAGGAGCAGACACAGAGGGAGGTCTTAGAATAATCTAAAGATACCCGAACTTTCGCATGACCTGCTCAGACAGATGTGGATAAATCAGGCGCGACCCACCAACCAACCATCTAGAGTAGAAGGTTATGATGTCCAAGGGATGCGTCTGACGGTGGCCTTCATATGGGAAGAAGCATATGTTATCTTCTACAATGCAGTTAATAAATACTATGTACAACTTTATCGCCTAATTCCCTCTATACGAGAAAAAGACGCAAGCACGTAGTCAATCCTCAGTGTATTCGATCTCAGGTTGCCAGTCGGATATGTGACGAAAGTGAGTGACGATCCACTCCTAAAAATGGTTGAGATAAAATATTAGTAACAAGTGTAACACAAATATTAAGAAAATATTAGTAATAGTAAAGGTTGCAAATATATTACTATAAACAACGTGCAAGTTCCTGTCATCTTTCTTTTCTTCCAAAGACAAACTTAACCTTGTTTTGAGTACACATAAACCAAACACGCAACACCCCAGTTGTACTCGTGGATCCTCTCTAAGTCGATGAAGTATGTCAGGTAGAAACATCGACGTGTGTTTCACTTTTGTCCACAAATATTGTTGTGCCAACCAAGTATAGGAAGTATGACTTCAAAGCACATTGTCTGTGGAATAAAACATGCTCGTCGTCACCTTTGGCTTCCACTATCGCATCCAAGTGGTATTTGTACAAATTCACCAGGTATGAAAATCAAGCATGAACGCCTATCATGGAATCAAGCTCCTTTTGGGCCTCACTTAGGTCAGCTCCCAAATGGTTTACCATCAATTTAAGTGCCTTAGATAGATTTTGTTGATAAAAAGTGGGTTAGTAATATTCCCCTAATTGGAAGATGCAGAAGGCATGAGTCATCATCAAAGGTGATAAACATCTCACCATGATGGATGTGAAAATATGATGTCTCCTTGTTCCATCTTTCCACAAATGCCGCCAACATGCCATGGTTAACGGTCAGGTATCAAGTGGCGCATAAACCTACCATCCTAGAGTAACAAACCATATCTTGAAACCACGTGTCTACATTATTTTCTTGCTTCAAAAGCTTTCTGGCATGGTTTACAGATTTTATAGTTTCACGATCTTGTAAAAATAAATATATCAATAATCAGTCGCAACTCAATTAGTTTGAAACAAATGTAACATAAAAGTAAATAAATATACATTTCTTTCTCACACAAGCCTAACAACATGTTCAACAAAGAGAGGAAGTAAGGAGGTATCACAGGGACATCCTAAAAAAACTATCCGGAATGAGAGCAACAACAACAACAACATGTTTTTCACATTTGGCTTTAGGGGCTTCAAGGGTTTCATAAGCTGAAGGGTGAGCATGAGACACGTGCCCATAGGAGGTCGGGGCCTGAGACACACGACCTTGTGAATCCTGAGACACATAATGTAACACCCCAAAATTTGATTAATCTATTTATTCGTGTTTTTATTTATTTATTCAGTATGTGGTGCATTTTTTATTAAATATACTATGAGCTGTATGTGTATTTGGTGTATGGTGGGGTATAGTGAGAGTATTGATGGGTTTATAGAATGATTAAAAAATGATTAGAAATAACTAGAATTAATAATTGTTTTTTAATTAATTAAAATAAATAGAATAAGAGGTTTTGGGTGGAAAATAGGAACTAAGAAGAAATAAAGGAAGTGGTGAGAATTATAAAAAGAGTTGAGTTAAAGTGTAATTAGTAATAGATTAAATTAGGTTTTTAGAGATAAAAAAGGGTTAATGGAGGTTTTGAGGCCGAATACGTAAAGTTTGAGTTTTTGGAGAAAAAGAGGTTAGAGCTTAAACAAGGAAGAACTCAAACCACCAACCTTAATCAAATTCAGAATTGCTGCTAGGAATCTGAGTGCTTCTATATTGTATTTTGGATGAAAAGGTAGAAGAAAGACCCTGTCTCTCTTTAGGAATTGTGCAAAATCTATTTTGAATTGTTGTTGTTGCATACTAATCAAAAAAACCGATGATTGAATGTGTTGTTATCTGATTTTTGTGACTAAATTCATATGTGTGTAATTATGTTTATGTATAAATGATATATGTCGTTGTTGAAGTTTTGAAGGTTTGAAACATAAACATGAATGTCATGAAATTGAAGAAAAAATTGTGCAAATCTATGAATTATCTTGTTATGATTATGATATTATAAGTGGCATAATTTTTTAGACGTTCTGGGATGACTGGGAAGCCAAAAATTGGAATTTCGAGTGAAATTTCATGGCTTTTCGTGTTTCTCCAACCTGGTGCAGGGTGACGGCCGTCACCCAGATGACAAGTTATCTGTTATGCAGCTTAAGCAACAAATGGGGGTCGGCGCTATGACGGTCGTCATTGGAATGACGGGTTGGGAGTTTTAACAGGATGACGGGCGTCACCCTGGTAACAGGCTACCCGTCATGTTTTCAGAAGGGGCGATTTTTTCCCAATTCGTGTAGTTCGAGCTGTCGGTTCAGAATTTTGATGTTGTTTTGTAGTTTAGTTGATGATTGACTATTGGTTGGTTATGTTGGTGTTGTTAATTAATTATTATGAGCTTAATTAATCCTGGTGGAATTATCGTTGTTGAATGATAATTAAATTACTTAAATGTTGTTGTTTACATGATGTAACAATTGTATGGAATATCTATGGTGTTGTTTTGTGATGTTATATGAGGTGAAAATGACTAGTATTGTTGTGGTATGCGTTATTATATGGTGATTAATTATGTACTGTTGACGTGATGATAAATAATTCCGAAGGCGGACTATTTACATGCTTGTATGCATTGGTGTTATGATTGTTAAATATTTGTTCAAAAAGGGAAATTACTATTGTGTGTCAATGCATGTTGCTTATGGTCAAAAAGGGGACCGTAAGCATTATTATTGTTGTTGCATTGATTTGTATTGACATGTATCATTGTGTCGTGTTGTTGAAAGAGACATGTACGTGTTGAAGCGGTAAAGCAGCAAGCAAAAATATTATTTTCGGAAGAATTCCATCCGGGATTTATGTCGTCCATAGGGATCGGTGCGAGGGAAAGAATGTTGTTCGACAATCTCTACGTCTCTAAGCTTGGGTTTGAATGGTTTGGGATAAAAGTGCAAAAGGAAAAACATAAAAATAAATACATTCTTAAGACATGAGAAAACTCGTCAGGAGTTGTATTTCAATCTACCCATCAAGCACTACAAAATCTATGGATCAAATGCACGCAACCTAAATCACTCGTCAAAATCCCCATGTATCGGTCACATCCTCATAACAACCAACAAATAAATGAGCAAACATTTCTCTCCCAAACTTGAATTCAACCAACATCAAGGTGTGAATACTCCCTACTTTCTAAGGCAAGGTAAAAATTCAAACTATAAATCATGGTTGAGGGTTCAAGAAAACAAAGATCAAAATCCATTCAAAAAATGAACTAAATACTCATAGACAATCATCAAGTTCAAATGAAACATGGATATTGACAAAAAGGCATAAAAGGGTTTAACAAATGCTCACACACTCACAAGGTCAATTGATTATTTGGCCAAGTGGTTGTGCTCAAAATGAAACAAGTACCTTGATCCTTTTCATGCTTTCATATAATCAATACAAATAAAAGATTAATCATAATAAAATCTAGCTAAAATAAGAATGTTGGTACTCCGCGCATATATGAACAATGGAAAACTTCCTCACAATTGGGGTAGGAACTAAATTGATTCAATTCATGAACAAGTAGTACAAAAGAATGAATGACATGGAATTTGCAAAAAGCCTAAGTTTCATGTACATGTCATAGTCTAAAAAGCGATAAACACATACCTTGAAAATGTACCAAACTTTAAACAACATCGTCACCATACATTCGCAAGTTGAAACGATCCAACTTGGAAAATCACAAAATGCATCCTCAAGCTAATCAAAAACAAACTTGAGAGGAAACACAAATTTTTTTTCTAACACCCTAACAAAATTGAATTAAATATAACTAAACACAAAGACCAAAATTGGTGAGAACGAATGGAAAATGAGATATTTTTCTTTGCAAAACAAGGCACACTAAGCGCCCTCTGCGTGCTAAGCGCAGGCAGAAAAATTTTGTTTTTCAAAACTAGTTCTTTCTCTAATTCACTCCATCCATTGTCACTTTATATTAACTATACTATTAAACATAAAACTATACAAACTCAAGAATAATTGGGTTACCTCCCAACAAGCGCTTGTTTCACGTCGTTAGCTCGTCACCTTATTTACGTACAAGCTCCTCCATGTTGCTTCGTTCACCAGTAGATACCAAATAAAACATGCAACACTTGAGCAAACATAAACCAAAAACAAAAATATGTACACACACATAAACATGAATGAAAAAAACACATATATACAATCACTTATGGAAAACAACTATAAACAAGTATATACAAAGCTTAAAAACATAGAAACTATCGCAATGCGATTTAATATTAAAACCAATCCCCGACAACGACGCCATTTTGTTGAAGCGGTAAAGCGGCAAGCAAACATATTATTTTCGGAAGAATTCCATTCGGGATTTATATCGTCAACAGGGATTGGTGCGAGGGAAAGAATGTCGTTCGACAATCTCTACGTCTCTAAGCTTGGGTTTGAATGGTTTGGGATAAAAGTGCAAAAGGAAAAACATAAAACATGAAAATAAATACATTCTTAAGACATGAGAAAACTAGTCAAGAGTTGTATTTGAATCAACCCATCAAGCACTAAAAAATCTATGGATCAAATGCACGCAACCTAAATCACTCGTCAAAATCCCCACGCATCGCTCACAACAAGAGGTTATGTCTAACGCAAAAGTTGAGAGATCAACCGCATTCTCTCGGAGGTGATGTCTCACGCAACTAAACAACACGGAGCATTAAGACCCGACACACATGTGAGTATTAAACCACTTCCCACAGCCAATAGACATTCATCTTAGGTCGACTTCGAAAAGTATATGTCTATAGCGAATCAAACCCATTAAGATAGAGATTAAATAAAAAATGACATCGATTAAGAGTAGTAAAAGATATTTTATACAAAGGTCCATAAATATACATATAATAAAGATAAATTTACATAAAAAAAACTCCAACAAATGAAAAATACATAGAGAGGAAGGAAGAAGAACACAAATCTCACAGTTTGTCAACTCCGATTAAAGTGGATTCGACTCCGGATCATCAAGATATACACTCCATGTGTTGTTTCTAAGATAAATATACTCAAGAATGTGTTTGATGAAGTTGGGGTAAAAAGTTCCCAACAACATAACCTAAAAAATGCTTAAAAGTGACTTAAATAGGGGCTGAAAAGACGCTAACCGCGCTATGAGAGTGCTTAGCGCCATCAGCAAAATCACAATTCTTGTTTTCTTCATAACTTTCGAACCGTAACTCCGATTGACGCACGCTCGGAAGCGTTGGAAAGCTTATTCAATGCTCTATACAACAATGACAAAATATCTTTGCTTGAATACCTACAAAAAAGAGATAAATTAAAATTAGAAAGAATGAAATTTATTACACTCGCGCTAAGCGCGATCTCACCTAAAATACACTTAAACCGCCTTAAAGCGCGCTAAGCGCAGTCCTGCCCGCGCTAAGCGCGGTCAAGGATTCTTAGCTATTGTCTCTTCATCAAAAATCGCGCTAAACCCGCGCTAAAAAATGCTAAACGCGTGTTACCGACATGATCGCCTCGAAAATGATCTTTTAGGCCTTCTTTCCTTCACCATAGGTTCTTATCATCAAATATAAGGAAAAAGACCTGTCAAAAAGCATCAAAATGATCATAATATACAATATTTACAATAAAATCGGAAACTTGCATATTTACACTAAAACTAATAGATTTACTACTAAAATATCAAGGAAACCATTGAAAAGGGCCACAAAATACTATCTAAAATATGCACAATTTGGCACTTAACAACTCTCCCCAACTTAAACTTGTTTGTCCTCAAACAAGAATCAAACAACTCAAAGAAACAAAAGTAACAACCAAGCAATCACATGTCAACAAGTTTCGAAAAACAAAAACAAAAGTATGGTTCAACACAAAAACGTACATGCAAAGCAAAACTTACCACTAAACTACAACGATAACATAACCACGAAACAAATGCTAAATACAAAAATCATACCAAACATTCTAAACCAACACAAGTTCAAACGTGAATTACACCTAGCAAAAACAATCATCAGTAGATGAAAAATACAAAATGAGGTACTTGACACTCACATAACAATCTTGAAAACAAAAGACTAAATTATGCATTCATCCAAAAATTCTCATTGAACATACAAAGGCAAGAATCACAAGGGCTTTTGAAGGTTGTAATGTGATCGGGCTAACAAACAAGGGATAATTTCTAAAGGTAATTGAAATAAAAACTTGCCTAATCCTAAGGGAGTGATAAATTCACAAAGGCTCAAGCACCAAAATTTCAATCAACTTCTTCTCTTATCCCAATTGCTAAACCAAAAGACATAACTTATTTAGCACAATTATTTGCTACTTTTTTTTTCTTTCTTTTTCAAAGCTTTTCTTTTTTTCTTTCTTTTTCTTTTCTTTTTTTTTTTTCACATTTTTTCCTTTTCTTTTCTTTTTCACATCCTCATAGCAACCAACAAATAAACGAGCAAACATTTCTCTCCCCAGCTTGAATTCAACCAACATCAAGGTGTGAATACTCCCTACTTTCTAAGGCAAGGTAAAAATTCAAACTATAAATCATGGTTGAGGGTTCAAGAAAACAAAGATCAAAATCCATTCAAAAAGTGAACTAAATACTCATAGACAAGCATCAAGTTCAAATGCAACATGGATATTGACAAAAAGGCTCAAAGGGGTTTAAGAAATACTCACACACTCACAGGGTGAATTGACTGTTTGGCCAAGTGGTTGTGCTCAAAATGAAATAATTGCCTTGATCCTTTTGATGCTTTCATATAATCAATACAAATAAAAGATTAAACATAATAAAATCTAGCTAAAACAAGAATGTTGGTACTCCACGCATATATGAACAATGGAAAGCTTCCTCACAATTGGGGTAGGAACTAAAGTGATTCAATTCATGAACAAGTAGTACAAAAGAATGAATGACATGGAATTTGTAAAAAGCCTAAGTTTCATGTACATGTCATAGTCTAGAAAGCGACAAACACATACCTTGGAAATGTACCAAACTTTAAACAACATCATCACTATACATTCGCAAGTTGAAACGATCAAACTTGGAAAATCACAAAATGCATCCTCAAGCTAATCAAAAACAAACTTGAGAGAAAACACAAAATTTTTTTTCTAACAACCTAAAAAAATTGAATTAAATATAACAAAACACAAAGACCAAAATTGGCGAAAGCGGATGGAAAATGAGAGATTTTTCTTTGCAAAAAAAAGGCGCGCTAAGCGCGGGCAGAAAAATTTTGTTTTTCAAAATTGGTTCTTTCTCTAATTCACTTCATCCATTGTCACTTTATATTAACTATACTATTACATATAAAACTATACAAACTCAATAATCATTGGGTTGCCTCCCAACAAGCATTTTTTTTCACGTCGTTAGCTCTACGCCTTATTTACGTACAAGCTCCTCCATGTTGCTTCGTTCACCAGTAAATACCAAATAAAACCTGCAACACTTGAGCAAAAGTAAACCAAAAACAAAAATATGTACACACACATAAACATGATGGAAAAGACATATATACAATCACTTATGGAAACAACTATAAACAAGTATATACAAAGCTTAAAAACATAGAAACTATCGCAATGTGATTCAATATCAAAACCAATCCCCGGCAACGGCGCCATTTTTTTGAAACGGTAAAGCGGCAAGCAAAAATATTATTTTCGAAAGAATTCCATCCGGGATTTATGTCATCCACAGGGATCGGTGCGAGGAAAAGAATGTTGTTCGACAATCTCTACGTCTCTAAGCTTGGGTTTGAATGGTTTAGGATAAAAGTGCAAAAGGAAAAACATAAAACATGAAAATAAATACATTCTTAAGACATGAGAAAACTCCTCAGGAGTTGTATTTCAATATACCCATCAAGCACTAAAAAATCTATGGATCAAATGCACGTAACCTAAATCACTCGTCAAAATCCCCACGTATCGCTCACAACAAGAGGTTATGTCTAATGCAAAAGTTGAAAGATCAACTGCATTCTCTCGGAGGTGATGTCTCACGCAAGTAAACTACACGGGGCATTAAGATCCGACACACGTGTAAGTATTAAACCGCTTCTCACAGCCAATAGACATCCATCTTAGGTCGAGTTCGAAAAGTATATGTCTATAGCGAATCAAACCCATTAAGATAGAGATTAAATCAAAGATGACATCGATTAAGAGTTGTAAAAGAGATTTTATATAAAGATCCATAAATATACATATAATCAAGATAAATTTACATAAAAAAATCCCAACAAATGAAAAATACATAGAGAGGAAGGAAGACAAACACAAATCTCACAGTTTGTCAACTCCGATTGAAGTGGATTCGACTCCGAATCGTCAAGATATACACTCTACGTGTTGTTTCTAAGCTAAATCTACTCAAGAATGTGTTTGATGAAGTTGGGGTAAAAAGTTCCCAACAACATAACTTAAAAAATGCTGAAAAGTGACTTAAATAGGGGCTGAAAAGACGCGAACCGCGCTATGAAGGTGCTTAGCGCCATCAGCAAAATCACAATTCTTGTTTTCTTCATAACTTTTGAACCGTAACTCTGATTGACGCACGGTCGGAAGCGTTGGAAAGCTGATTCAATGCTCTATACAACAATGACAAAATATCTTTGCTTGAATACCAAAAAAAATGAGATAAATTAAAATTAGAAAGAATGAAATTTATTACACTCGCGCTAAGCGCGATCTAACCTAAAATACACTTAAACCGCCTTAAAGCGCGCTAAGCGCGGTTCTTCCTGCGCTAAGCGCGGTCAAGGATCCCTAGTAACTGCCTCTTCATCAAAAACCGCGCTAAACCCGCGTTAAAAAACGTGCTAAGTGCGGGTTACCGACACGATCCCCTCGAAAATGATCTTTTAGGCCTTCTTTCCTTCACCATAGGTTTTTATCATCAAATATAAGGAAGAAGACCTGTCAAAAAGCATTAAAATGATCATAATTCACAATATTTACAATAAAATCGGAAACTTGCATATTTACACTAAAACTAATAGATTTACTACTAAAATATCAAGGAAACCATTGAAAAGGGCCACAAAATACTATCTAAAATATGCACAATTTGACACTTAACAATACGCTAGTTCAGAAAAGGGGACTGATGGTTTGTCCCAAGCTCAGAAGGAAGGCTTGAAGCTCAGAAGGGGGGCTCATGAGTTCTGAAGGGGAAATCCGGTTCTTGAGAGAACCAAATGTTATGTTATTATCACATGCATAGTGTTACATTGTGTCATGGGTCTCATTGCATATATGTGTATATTGATGTGGAATGGGTGTGAAATTGTGATGATGTTGATTGTGTATTGAATGTATAATATATGTTGTATTCTTTACACCATTTTATGTAGAAGTTTATTTCTCACCCTTTTTGTTTAATGTTATCCATCACGGACATCTTGCAGATAATCAGGATTAAAGTCGTTGTTGTGTGTGAAAGATGGTTTGTTAGAACTATTCTTCATTTACTTATCGTTTTATCGCAATTTAGTAATTTTAATGCTCTGATCTTGTAACATCGAGGACATGATGTTTTGCTATGTTTTGAGTTAACACTAAATTATGTGCTTTACTTGAAAAGTTTAATTTTACAGTTGTTATTGTAACACCCTTTTCTACCCCACAAATATTGCAGCAGAATAATCATAATATCAGAGTAAAAATCAGAACCACCTCAAAGGGTGCACATTTCTCAATAAAATTCAAATAAAACAGTTGCTCTGTAAACAACGAGTTTTCCTCAAATTAAATCAAAACGCCATCAAAATAGCAGCGGAACTCAATAATTCAAAATCGAAAGGTTTTTAATCAAAGCCATAATCCTTCAAAAATAACAACAATATAACAACTCAACATGGTTCGACTCAACGACCCAACCCGATGTTACAATATCAGAGCAAGACCCTCTACATCGACCAAAAGCAAATAAACTCCAAAAGTCCTCGAAGGCATCCACACCTAAGCCTGATCATCTGTACGTTACCCACGTGGAGGCAACATTCAAATAGGCATGGTGAGTAATCATAATTCATCATAATCAGTATAAAAACAGGATATGCATAAAATGGAGTCATCATCATATACAACATCATCAGGGTCATCACAAAGGAAAACATCAAAAATCACGATATCACAAATCACATCAATGCCAAATAAATACAATGCACAACAAGACTCATGCATATGGTACCAATTCGTCAAAGTCGATGGACACTAGGCCATCACCCTCCAAAGATCCCCGTCATTAGGATCGATTCTACACAAGAACCGGAGCACGTCAAAATTTACCTCACATCCGCACAATGGGACTGAAGCCACCATAGACCAAAGTCTGAAATGCTATGAATGCATGATACACAACATCATTATCCTCATCATCAATAAATGTCACTACGTGCATCATCATTCATCAAAATATCATGTTAATCATATCATCATTTATTCATCAAAACATCATGAATCATCTTCTCATAATCATCAATATATGCATGGTAATTCATCCAAATATCACAGCTCAAAACATCAAGACAACACAAGAATCAAAAAATAATTTCACGAACAGCAGGCGTTCGCTTGGGTGTTCGCCGAGCGAGCTGCTAGCGAATCCCAAAATCCCATACAAAAACCAGAGGAAGCCCCATTCTGTCTCTCCCTCGCTACCCTCTATTCGCCTAGCGAAGTTATTCGCTGGGAAATTCGTTGTGCGAACTAAATATCATTTTTAAAATTCCATTCCAGTATCTCAAACAACGCCATCGCGCATTCGCTGCGTTGTTCGCCCAGCGAGTCTGGGGCGAACATTCCCTTTGCGAGGTCGGGATTTCCTGCAATCGCTACTACATATCAGTAGCACCTCAGACCCCAAAAACCTTACGGGTTCAGCTTCATTTACCCCAAAAACGTCCCCAAAACATCCCTAAGGCATTATGGCAACAAGGACACAAAACCTACGACTAATAGGCCAATTTATTACACCATCCTAAACCTCAAAATCACATAAATCTTCACAAACCCAAATACCCTCATAACTCCCATAAATCCTTAAAGGTCAAAACAACATCAACAGAGAAATTAGCCTCGAAGACCTACTTTTATCCGATTCAATCTAACCCTTTATATTCATCGTCAATCCACAAAAACAACACCTAAATCATAAATTTACTCATAAACCCACAAACCCACATAAACCTCGAAAATCCGCTTTAAACACATCCAATTCCTATATTGAAAACAATGAAAGGCAATACTCCCCATACCTTAGATTGTCGATTCCAAGCTCTCTTTCTTTAGTTCTTGGAAACCTTCTCGAATCATAAGCTTTTCCCTCTTTCCTCAGAGCTCTGGCCTCTTTCCTTCTTTTCACGGTCTAACAAAGTGAATCCTATTCCTCTCAAATTCTCCTTTTTGTTAAACCTAACCTTTAGGCTTCTAAAATGGACTTTTCCAATATTACCCTCACTAACTCCTCCTTAAAAGTCCAATTTACCCTTAATCCTTCCAATATTATTTAAATAAATAATAATACAATATATTCCATATTATATACTATTATTTAATGAAATAACCAAAACTTCACAAAGTACCAACATTAATACAAACCACCAAAATTCACTAAAAATCATGAATATTATATTTAAATAAATTAAATAAATATTCTTACAAATTTGGGGTGTTACAACTCTCCCCCACTTAAAGAATTTTTGCCCTCGAAAATTACCTCAAGGAAATAGAGTCGGATACGACTCCTTCATCTGATCTTCACGTTTCCAAGTCCAACTTTCACCAGCTGTTCCAACCCATAACACCTTCACCAAAGCTATGTCTTTACCCCGTAGTTGCTTCACCTCTCGACCATCAATCCGCACAGGTAATGCTTCCATTGTCAGGTTATCCCTCACTTGTACATTATCCATCTGAATCACATGCGACAGATCTGGAATGTACTTCCTCAACTGAGACACATGGAACACGTCATGCAAATTCACAAGTGACGGCGGTAAAGCAATTCGATAGGCTACCTCTCCTATCCTCTGCAAGATTTGATATGGACCAACAAAACATGGAGTGAGCTTCCTAGACTTCAAAGCTCGACCCACACCAGTCACTGACGTCACCCTCAAAAACACGTGATATCCTTTTTGGAATTCAAGTGTCTTCATTCTCTTATCATGGTAGCTCTTCTGGCGACTCTGTAACGCTCTCATCCTTTCTTAGATCATCTTAATCTTCTCGGTCGTCTCTTGCACAATCTCAGGTCCGAGTACAACACTCTCGCCCGACTCATACTAACACAAAGGAGTCCTACACCTCCTCCCATACAAAGCTTCATAGGGCGCCATTCCAATACTAGCATGAAAACTATTATTGTATGTGAACTCAATCAACGGTAAATGGCTATTCCAAGATCCTCTGTGATCCAACACACAAGCCCTCAGCAAATCCTCTAAGGATTGGATAGTCTTTTTCGTTTGACCATCCGTCTGCGGATGATAGGCATAACTCATCCTCAACTTAGTACCCAAAGCATCTTGCAAACTCTTTCAGAACCTAGATGTAAATCTCGGGTCTCTATCCAACACAATACTCGAAGGTATCCCATGCAACTTCACAATCTCCTCAATGTACATCTCGGCTAACTTCTGCATAGAATGATTAATCTTCATCGACAAGAAATGAGCCGATTTAGTTAATCTATCCACGATCACCCAAATTGAATCATTCCCCTTTGCCGTCCTCGGCAACCCCGACACAAAGTCCATGGAAATGCTATCCCATTTCCATTCTAGAATATTCAAAAGCTGCATCATACCTAAAGGCTTCTGATGCTCAATCTTCGACTTCTGACACGTCAAGCACGCGTAAACGAATTCTGCAATATCCTTCTTCATACCCGGCCACCAAAACAACTTTTTCAAATCTTGGTACATCTTCGTAGCACCGGGATGAATACTCAACCTACTTCAGTGTCCTTCTTCTAGAATACTCTTCTTGATTTCTGGAACATCTGGAACACATACTCTATCTCGAAACCTCATCACACCATCCTCATCAATTCGGAGTTCTCCTCCGCTATCTTGATTAATCAAAGTCAATCGGTCAACTAACTTTAAATCAGATTGCTGTCCCACTCTGATTTCTTCCAGAATACGACTAGTCAACTTCAACATTCCTAACTTCACACTGTCAGAGGTCTTTTCACATACCAAACTCAAATCTCGGAATTGCTCAATTAATTTCAATTCTTTCACCATAAGCATCGACATATGCAATGACTTCCTGCTCAATGCATTAGCCATTACATTTGCTTTGCCCAGATGATAACTCAAATCAAAATCGAAATCCTTCAACAGCTCTAACCACCTCCTCTGCCTCATATTCAATTCCTTCTAATCAAATAAGTACTTCAGACTTTTATGATCACTGAACACTTCAAACTTAGAGCCAAACAGATAATGTCTCCAAATCTTCAACACAAACACCACAGCCGCCAATTCTAAGTCATGTGTAGGATAATTCCTCTTATGAACTCGCAATTGCCTCGAAGCATAAGCAACAACTTGTCCATTCTGCATCAATACTCCACCAAGACCCATCTTTGACGCATCACAATACACCACAAAAGATTCGCTCAGATTAGGCAAAATCAAGACTAGAACGGTCGTCAACCTCTTCTTCAATTCCACAAAACTCTCTTCGCAAGCTACATCCCACACAAAAGCTTGACCCTTTCGAGTCAACTGATTCAAAGGTTATGCCAACTTAGAAAAGCCTTCGAGAAACTTACGGTAATAACCCGCCAATCCCAGAAAACTTCGTATCTCTGCAGCAGACTTCGGATTCTCCCACTGTAACACAACATCAATTTTAGAGGGATCAACAGCAATCCCGCCACTTGAAATCACATGGCCAAGAAAACTCACTTCCTTCAACTAAAACTCACACTTGGACAGCTTTGCATACAACTTCTTCTCCTTCAATACTTGCAACACAGTTCTCAAATGCTCAGCATGTTCTTCTTCAGATCTGGAATATATCAAGATATCATCGATGAACACCTCTACAAACTTATCCAAATACTCATGAAAAATCCGATTCATGTACTCCATGAACACACCAGGTATACACTAAATGGCATCACAGTGTATTCATAGTGACCATACCTTGTCCTGAAAGCCGTCTTCGGAATATCATTCGGCTTAACACGAATCTGATGATAACCAGACCTCAAATCAATCTTACTGAACACACAAGCGCCTACCAACTGATCCATCAAATCGTCAATTCTCAAAAGTGGATACTTATTCTTAATAGTCACCTTATTCAACTGCCGATAATCAACACACAACCTCATGCTACCATCTTTCTTCTTTACTAGTAACACAGGGGCACCCCACGGAGAAACACTCGGTCGAATAAACTTCTTCTCATGCAATTCTTCTAGTTGTTTCTTCAATTCACTTAAATTAGAAGCTGACATCCGATAAGGAGCCATAGACACTGGACTCGTACCTGGTATTAAGTCCACTGCAAACTCTACTTCACGCTCTGGAGGAAAATCACTGATGTCATCTGGAAACACATCTGGAAATTCACATACAACAGGTAAGTCGACTCGCAGCTTCACGATCAATCTGCAACGATGCAAATATTGCAAACACCAGGGCTTCATCTTCCATAAGTCTGTCTACTTGCCTAGCAGACAAGAACATCAACTCTCCACTATCACCAAACTCAGGAAACTCCACAATCTTATTATAACAATTGACGTGAACACGGTTGAACTCCAACCAGTTCATTCCAAAAATTACATCGATTTGGTGCAAGGGTAAGCACACCAAATCCATCACAAAACTCTTCCCAAAAATCGTCAAAGGACATCTCAAACACACAAGGGTAGTAGTAACAGAACCATTAGCTGGAGTTTCTATTACCATATTCTCATTCATATCAGACAACTTCAAACCCAATCTATTAGCACATTCAAGCAAGATAAAAGAATGAGTAGCACCAGTATCAATAATAGCAATCAACTCGATATTATTAATAAAACAAGTACCTCGAATCAGGTTGTCCTTCTCTGGCACTTTTGCATCACTCAAAGCAAACACCATGCCACTAGTCTGAGCGGCAGTAGCGGTCTTTTTCGGCTTTTGACATTTGGTATTGATATGACCCTTCTCTCCACAATTGAAATAAGTTGGACCATCGTCCTTGTAGTCAGTAGTTCTATGACCCTTCTTACCACATCTGTAGCACCTCAACACACTATTGGTGCACACATCAGCACGATGGCCTTGCTCGCCACACTTATAACACTTCCCAGAAGCAAGAGCTACTCCCCCACTCGTTTTTTCCCCTCTGAAGCCTTCTGCTTCCTTTTGTCAGTTGAAGTTGTATAAGGTTTCCCCCTATACTGCCCTTTCTTCTCACCTAACTACTTGTAGTGAGCAGATCGAGCTCGGCTATTCTCATTGTAGATTCTGCTCTTGTCAACCAACTCAGCATACCTGCGGATCTGTTGATACCCAATACCCTGCTTAATTTTCGGTCTCAGCCCATTCTCGAACTTGAGACACTTGGACATCTCAGCATCAGCACGGTTGTAGTGCGGATAGAACTTCACCAGTGCTTCGAACTTCGCGGCATACTCCGCCACAGTCATGTCTCCTTGCTTCAGCTCAAGGAATTCCACCTCTCTCTTGCCACGAGCATCCTCTGGAAAATACTTTCCCAGAAACTCCTGCTTAAACACAGCCCAGGTTATCACAGTGCCAACATCTGCGAGTCTCTGACGGGTGTTATCCCACCAATCCTCTGCCTTTTCAGACAGCATATGCGTTCCAAACTGAACTTGTTGCTCATCAGTACACCCCGTCACCCGAAAGATCTTCTCGATCGCCTTCACCCACTTGTGTGCACTTGCTGGATCATGAGTACCCACAAAATTCAGTGGATTATTCCTCTGAAACTTCCCCAAAGCACGAAACTCATCTGGAACTCCACCATTCGGATTGAGCTGGGCCACTACTTGAGCAACTGATTCCAACGCATCAGCAATAGCACGATCATTTCTTCCAGCCATCCTGCACACCACCAACAAGGTTATAAGAAACAAAACATCGACAATGTACACACACTCGTCGTCTGACAGGGGATTGACGTCAAGTAAAACCTGGCCGGACATACCGACCTGCTCTGATACCACTAATGTAACACCCTTTTCTACCCCACAAATATTGCAGCCGAATAATCATAATATCGGAGTAAAAATCAGAACCACCTCAAAGGGTGCACATTTCTCAATAAAATTCAAATAAAATAGTTGCGCTGTAAACAACGAGTTTTACTCAAATTAAATCAAAACGCCATCAAAATATCAGCGGAACTCAATAATTCAAAATCGAAAGGTTTTTAATCAAAGCCATAATCCTTAAAAAATAACAACAATATAACAACTCAACATGGTTCGACTCATCGACCCAACCCGATGTTACAATATCAGAGCAATACCCTCTACATCGACCAAAAGCAAATAAACTCCAAAAGTCCTCGAAGGCATCCACACCTAAGCCTGATCATCTGTACGTTACCCACGTGGAGGCAACATTCAAACAGACAGGGTGAGTAATCATAATTCATTATAATCAGTACAAAAACAGGATATGCATAAAATGGAGTCATCATCATATACAACATCATCAAGGTCATCACAAAGGAAAACATCAAAAATCACGATATCACAAATCACATCAATGCCAAATAAATACAATGCACAACAAGACTCATGCATGTGGTACCAATTCGTTAAAGTCGATGGACACTAGGCCATCACCCTCCAAAGATCCCCGTCATTAGGATCGATTCTACACAAGAACCGGAGCACGTCAAAATTTACCTCACATCCGCACAATGGGACTGAAGCCACCATAGACCAAAGTCTGAAATGCTATGAATGCATGATACACAACATCATTATCCTCATCATCAATAAAAGTCACTACGTGCATCATCATTCATCAAAATCTCATGTTAATCATATCATCATTTATTCATCAAAACATCATGAATCATCTTCTTATAATCATCAATATACGCATGGTAATTCATCCAAATAATCACAACTCAAAACATCAAGACAACACAAGAATCACAAAATAATTTCGCGAACAACAGGCGTTCGCTAGGGAGTTCGCATTGCGAACTTGTTCGCTTGGGTGTTCGCCTAGCGAGCTGCCAGCGAATCCCAAAATCCCATACAAAAACCAGAGGAACCCCCATTCTGTCTCTCCCTCACTACCCTATATTAGCCTAGCGAAGTTATTCGCTGGGAAATTCGTTGTGCGAACTAAATATCATTTTAAAAATTCCATCCCAGTATCTCAAACAACGCCATCGCGCATTCGCTGCGTTGTTCGCCTTGCGAGTCTGGGGCGAACATTCCCTTTGCGAGGTCGGGATTTCCTGCAATCGCTGCTACGCATCAGTAGCACCTCAGACCCCCAAAACCTTACGGGTTCAGCTTCATTTACCCCAAAAACGTCCCCAAAACATCCCTAAGGCATTATGGCAACAAGGACACAAAACCTACGACTAATAGGCCAATTTATTACACCATCCTAAACCTCAAAATCACATAAATCTTCACAAACCCAAATACCCTCATAACTCCCATAAATCCTTAAAGGTCAAAACAACATCAACAGAGAAAATAGCCTCGAAGACCTACTTTTATCCGATTCAATCTAACCCTTTATATTCATCATCAATCCACAAAAACAACACCTAAATCATCAATTTACTCATAAACCCACAAACCCACATAAACCTCGAAAATCCGTTTTAAACACATCGAATTCCAAGCTCTCTTTCTTTAGTTCTTGGAAACCTTCTCGAATCCTAAACTTTTCCCTCTTTCCTCAGAGCTCTGGCCTCTTTCCTTCTTTTCACGGTCTAACAAAGTGAATCCTATTCCTCTCAAATTCTCCTTTTTGTTAAACCTAACCTTTGGGCTTCTAAAATGGGCTTTTCCAATATTACCCTCACTAACTCCTCCTTAAAAGTCCAATTTACCCTTAATCCTTCCAATATTATTTAAATAAATAATAATACAATATATTTCATATTATATACTATTATTTAATTAAATAACCAAAACTCCATAAAGTACCAACATCAATACAAACCACCAAAATTCACTAAAAATCATGAATATTATATTTAAATAAATTAAATAAATATTCTTACAAATTTGAGGTGTTACAATTATGATTATGATTTTCTGTTGTTTGTTGTCAAATGTATTGATGAGTTTTTGGATGGTTATTATAGTTACACCTTAAATTATCGATTTAATTTTTTTTTATATAAGTTTCGGGATTTAGAGTGTTACACATAATCATGTGAATTCGATGCTTTCGCGTCAAACAAACTAGCATTAAATCACGGCCTCAAGCGCAATTCCATCTCCATAAGAATAGACACATGTTGGGATACACGACAATGCCTCAACCTGTCCTGGTTTTCAGCCATTGTTCCTATAATACAAAACAAAAAACAATATCAAAATCAAAACAAGTATAATTCGAATATGTATCTCCGTAAAAAAAGGAAAGGAAAAAAGTTCCAGAGATTTATCTCCGTAAAAATGTGCGATATCAAAAATTCTAAAAAATGCAGACAATGCTCTAAACAACAATAAATTTGTATGCATGTCTAAACAAAATACCTATTTTGAATGTAACTACAAACTAATGTATTTTAAACAACCTATTTCATCTAAAAATTATTGATTGAGAATTGTTGTGCGAAATGAAGTGAATGAAATCTATTAGAATTAATTGCAATGCAGTAGAAGTAGTGTCGAAGCTTGAAAATGGCGTGCTTGAATCTTGCTCATATCTCTTTGAAGGGTTTATGAAAATGTAACAAATGAAGACGAAACGAGGATGATTTTGGCGCGAGGTATATAAATTAAATTGATATCTACTATTTAGATAATTATATTTTTTTTAATTAAGTAGTCAAATGGTTCAAATTCATCTTATTAAAGATGAACAAGTGAGATATCGTAGATGCCCTTATACCTAATGTTCTTATACAACTATTAACTGAGTTGTCTTAACGAGACTAGATATTTAAGTTTAAACAATTTATTTGTTCCATTATATAAAAGACAATTATTTTTTAAATTTATTAAATAATCAATGTATTTGATTAATTTATAAAATAGATACAATGATTATTCAATAAACCTAAAAACTGAGCTATCTCTTATAAAAATAATCAGAGATAGTATTAATTTTACTTTGATATCAATATTTAACCTATTAGTATCGATGTAGTTGCTAAAATAATCTCGGAAAGACTAATATAAATAAAATTTGACATAATTAGATATTTATATAAGTGTTTTACCAAGTCAAAATGACAAATTAGCATCGTGGAGATTGCTTAATACTAGTAGTTTATAAAATTTTAAATAGGATTTATAAAAGAATACCGTTGAAAACGGTCTTATAATTATGGTGATATGACTCTTTATTATGAACCAAACATTGATGATGATAGCGTACATAATTTAAACAACTTCTACTACCGTTTTTATGTAATCCACCTTGTCGCGTGTTTACGATATTAAAAGTCAAGATAGTTAACTGGAATGTTCATATTATAAAGGCAGAATCATTCTCATAAATTCAATAACATTCCATTTCAATCCTCAAGAGGACTATTCAACTTTAAAATTATGACTATGACCATTGACCTTTCCCTTCACCATACATATAAATATCAATATCCATATCCTACACTTTCATTTTATCATGTATCTTAGTATTATTATCTATACTACTTTTGAACCTTCAACATGAGTTTTTATGCTCAAACATTGAACTCATTTCCAAATTTTTTGCTTTTGCTTTCTCTAATAATCTCACTTTTCCTATTCCAAAGTCTTGCTGATAGTTCCCAAAATACAACAAGTATTGGTGTTATCATTGATGTTACTTCTGAAACAGGAAAACTACAGAGAACAGTCATGCAAATTGCAGCTCAAAGTTTCAATACCTATTACAACAATCCAAATATAGTCCTTTTCTTCCGTGATTCTGGTAGAAACCCTTTACAAGCAGCTTCAGTTGGTGAGTACTTTTTAATTTTATTTTTTACTATAGAAAACAACTTATATATAAACACTTATATAATAAGCACTTGTTTAAGTTATTTTATCCAAACAGAAACTTATAGATAATATCTTGCTTCTTATTGGTTTCCAGCTGAAGAATTAATCACTAAAGAGAAAGTTAAAGTGATTATTGGCATGGAAACATGGCAAGAAGCAGCTCTTGTTGCTGACTTTGGAGCCAAGTTTCAAGTACCAATAATTTCATTTTCTTCTCCACCATTAGTCCCTTCATCTTTAATGCAACTTCGTTGGCCTTTCTTGATTCAAATGTCACAAAATCATTCTGCACAAATGAACTTCATAGCTGATATGATCCAAACTTTCGACTCTCAGAAAGTAATAGTTATATATGAAGACAACCCTTATAGCAACGATTCTGGAATGTTAAGCCTCTTATCCGAGGCTCTCGAAAAGTTTAACTTGCATATTGAGTATCTATTAGCTCTTCCACCATTCACTTCTTTATCTGATCCAAAAGGGTTTGTTCTTGATGAGTTGCTGAAGTTGTTGCCGTTAAAATCTCGTGCTTTTGTTGTACTTCAAGCATCGTTACCTATGGTGAACCATTTATTTAGAGAAGCTAAGAAAATTGGATTATTGGAGAAAGAATCATCTTGGATAATCGATGAGGAGATTACAAGCATGTTGGAGCATGTAGATAAATCTGTTTTATCTTCTATGGAAGGTGTTTTGGGAATCAAAACCAACTATTCTACAAGCTCTAGTGCTTATACTCATTTGCAGGAAAATTTTAATGCTGTGAATACAGAAAAAGTTGAGTTCAAACCAGGACCAAATGTTTTGCTAGCTCATGATACCATTACAATTGTCACAAAGGCTTTGGAGAAAATGAATAGTAATTCTAGTAGCTCAAAGATGTTGGAGATGTTATCTTCCAATTTCAATGGCTTAATTGGTGATATAAGATTCAAAGAAAGACAACTGTACTACACTCCAATATTAAGAGTCATAAAAGTGGCGGATAATGATAAGAAAGATATTGAATTGGACTTTTGGACACCAAAGTTAAAGTTTGCTAGATCTATTAGAGAGAATACAAATGATGGCACTGAAGAAGAAAGCTCAAATGACACTGTAACTAGGACACCAAACCCATTAAAAGTTATAATTCCTACAAATCCTGCATTTGATAACTTTGTGAAAGTCTATCAAAATCAAACCCTTGACGGTTTCTGTGTTGATCTTTTCCTTGAGATCCGAGAAATTTTGAGTGACCAGTATTCCGGTCTTCCCTATGAATTTCATAAGTTCAGCATATCTTATGATGACCTTCTGCCTAATGTCATAAATAAGGTAAACTCAAAATTATGTTCTTGAAACTTGTATTTTTTTTGTTTGATGATTTCATTTGTCACTTTCAATACATGCATTTCACAAACAAATGGCATAGCATGTAGATCAATAAATATCATGCTTTCTCAAAACTAAGTGCAAAGTGGAATTGGCAGCGAGCTTGACAAGATCATGGGGTGCAACATGATTTTGGAAAAAGCTACATTTTGAAACTCAAACAAAATGAGTTTCTTTGTGTCAAATTCACTGTGATTCCAAACATGCACTAAAGCAAAAGAAAATATTTCCAGCAGAAAGGAAGGAAGCTAATACTATTGTAGACCTATGATGCTATTGTAGGAGATGTAACAATACTTGCCGAACGAGCAAAGAATGTATCATTCACTCAACCGTATACTGAATCGGGCTTATCACTCATACTTCCAGCAAAAACTGAAGATTCAGCATGGCTGTTTATGAAACCATTTAGCTCAGGTAATGTGGATTACAACTACTGGCATCCTAATCTACACAATGATTATCGTTTGGTTCTTAGAACACCACTTGAATCCTGAATTTGGTGGACCATTGAAAACCCAAATCAGCACCACTCTATGGTTTGCTTTTTCTTCGCTATTTTTTGCACAAAGTAAGTATAGATTACAAAAGTTCAAAATTTTCTGATTTTCTGTAACGCTTAGAATTTGGGTTGAGTCTAGCCCACCCCTTCCAAAATCTGTTTGTAAACTGAGGACTGTCTCCTCTTATAAACTTAAGTTCATGTCTTACCTCATTCAATGTGAGGCTGTTAACACCCTCCTCATGCTTAGAACTAAACATCTAGAGCATGACTCAATAGTGTGTTATGGTCCCTTGTCTTGGATCGTGTTGACACAATCCTAGACGCTGTAGAAGCTTTGCTTCGACCTATGCTGAAGGGAGAAACGGACTCGTCCTTGACAGAGTTTCTTCTTAAATTCACAAATATTTTTTATAATAATTATTGATGATTTTTATTGCCAATCTAATTGCCTTTAAATAGGCTTACAATAAAAGAAAAGTCCTAAATAAATTAGGTTAGTAAGTACATTTTCCTATAATTACTATCATTTAAATTTAAATGATAATAATCCTATTGAATAGGTAAGTTCTCTTCCAACCTAAAACTTATCCTAAAATATTGAAATTTAAATTTAAAAGTACTAACTTATTAAAAATAATAAATCCTAATAAGCATAATTAACCTAATATGCAGAAGAACTAGAGGTATGTATCATCCCTTCCCCTCTCGGTATTGAGCTTGTCCTCAAGCTCAAATTTAGGATAAGTCTCGCGAAACTGATCAAAAGGTTCCCATGTTTTATTTTCTGGAGTATATCCTTCCCATTGGATTAACAATTTTCTAATTCCTTTATTTATTCTACTGCCAAGAGCTGCCTTGGGGATAGGTAAAGCCTTGCCATCAACCACTTGGAGTATGTTTGCCTTCTGGTTAGAAATAATAGAACCATTGCTGACACTTTTACTACTATTATCCCGTGCCGTACGCATTCCTTGTGAGCACTTCAATTTGCGTTCAAATGCTCGAGCCATATTCATAGAAACACCAAGATTTTGTGGTTGTTGAAGCTCAACGTCTATCCTTAATTCATCAATCAGCCCAACACTAAATAAGTCCATTTGTTGCTTAGGCTTAAGATCATGGGTTCTAGCAAGCAAGGACTGAAATTGGCGTTGATAATCCTGCACAGATCCAGTTTGCTTGAGGATGGCGAGTTCTCCTAATGGATTATTGCTCATAGGTGGTCCGAACCGTATATGACAACATTCCTTGAAGCGTTCTCACACCATTCCGGGTTCTTCTTCTTCCATTTGATCGAACCATAGTTGCGCTTCTCCTATCAAGTGAAACGCTGCTAATCCCACCTTCTCTCCTTCAATAATTCTTTGGTTTAGAAAAAAACTATCGCAGCGCCTTAGCCACCCTAATGGTCCCCTGTCCCATCATAGGTGGGAAATTCCATTTTGGAATAGTGCGGAATCATGCTGCCTCCTATTTGCGAGTTGTTTTGTCCCTATGGTCATTATTGTTGCCACTACCAATTCCTCCATCTTTTGAGTTGTCTTTGGTTGAATCATTATTTTCTCCTTGAATAAGATTGAGAGATTAGTAATCTGTTCTGCTAAAGTTGTCTGCCTGGCCATCATCTACTCTTCTAAAGCAGTATGTTGGACCGTCATCTGCTATTCTAGAGCAGTCTGCCTGGTCGTCATCTGTTCGATGAATTCCTTCATGACTGATGCTAAATCCACGTCACCCATGTTGGCTCTAGATACCAAATTGTTATGGTCCCTTGTCTTGGATCGTGTTGACACAGTTCTAGACGCGGTAGAAGCTTTGCTTCGACCTATGGTGAAGGTAGAAACGGACTCGTCCTTGACAGAGTCTCTTTTAAAATTCACAAATATTTTTTATAATAATTATTGCCTTTAAATAGGCTTACAATAAAATAAAAGTCCTAAATAAATTAGGTTAGTAACTACTTTTTCCTATAATTACTATCATTTAAATTTAAATGATAATAATCCTATTGAATAGGTAAGTTCTGTTCCAACCTAAAACTTATCCTAAAATATTGAAATTTAAATTTAAAAGTACTAATTTATTAAAAATAATAAATTCTAATAAGCATAATTAACCTAATATGCAAAAGAACTAGAGGTATGTATCATAGTGGTGATGAGATAGCAGGTGACCCAACTAATTCAATACAAAACTAACTTGTAAGGTGAATACTCCCAATAATAAACTTATGTTCATGCCTTATCTATCAACTTAGTTTGACTCTTAACAATATTTTCCATTTTCCACTTATTCTATAAATATGAAGAAACATTTCAGCTCTTTAGTGATTAGAAGTCAATAATTTTATAGGGTGTTTTATGGAACTTCTGAGTTGTAATACTCAACAAAGTTTAATTCTTCGAAAAGCTTGAGATGTTAAGTTTAATAAATATTGCTTCTTCATTTGGAAAATCCTTCTCTTGCAAACTAACTAATAGTAACAAGATATTTGTTTCTGATGTATACCAGAGGAGAAAATAAACAGCAATTCAGCAAGAGTAGTAGTTGGAGTATGGTTATTTCTTGTGTTTGTTCTAACTTCAAGCTACACTGCAAATCTTTCATCATTGCTTACAGTCCGAAAATTGAGGTCTGATAGAGACATTGAATGGCTTAAACAAAACAAATTACCAGTTGGTTGTGATAACACCAGTACCTTTGTAAAGGACTACTTGGTCAAAGTGTACAATTTCCCTAGACACCAAATTGTAGATGTTGATAATGAGCAAGACATTCTGGATAAATTCAAGAGCAAAAATATTTCTGCTCTCTTTGTTGAGAGCCCATATGAGAAGGTTTTCATGAATAAATACTGCAAAGATTACACTGCAACTACAGCAGCCTACAAATTTGGAGGATTGGGATTTGTGAGTGCCTAAAACTTCTTCTTTGGCCTGTTTACTTTCATAAAAAATTTACTTTTTTTTTTTGTCTTAATCATTTTCTGTAAAAAATCTTTGAATATGTTTTAGTTTTGTGTTCTCATATTTTGTTTCATGCTCTATGATTTTTGCAGGTATTTCAAAAAGGGGCTTCAATAGCAAAAGACTTTTCTCTAACAATTTTAACACTCGCAGAAAATGGAAAATTGAAAGATTTGGAAAATAAATGGTTAACACCTTTAAATAAATGCTCAAACAACTCACCATCTCCAGAAGAAACTGAGAGTCTGACTCTTGACAAATTTTGGGGACTCTATGTCATATGTGCTGCCACTTCCACCATCAGCTTATTACTAGCTTTGTTGAAGAAGTATTTCCATAACCATAACCACTATGGAGAAGAAGCTGATCAACTTCCTCAAGGAAGTGTAATCTCTGAACCTGATGATGATAATAATAATGATAATGATTCTCAGAGAGCAATTAGAGTTGGTACAGGTTTAAGCATTGAGAATCTCATGAAATTAAATAAATCTGCAACTTTTGGTGGACGTGTAATACAAGGCGTACGTCGTAGAAATTCACCAAAATTGGAGAGTATAAGCATTTCTGATGAACGGGGCGATCTGCCTCGCTCCCAAACAGCTGCCATGCCATAGAAATGATAAAATTCATATTATGTAATAGATTCACATGTAGGCTGTTCTGTATATATCATAGCTAGCCATATGTGTTTAATTTCAATAATTGTAGTAGTTGCACTCTTGAAAAACCTATAGTAATTTTAATACAAATATATGTATTTTATAGTTATTATCTAATGTGATTCATTTCATCAGTTTCCTCCTGAAAAACATGTAATATCATCAGTTCTTCACCTCACTATATATGATTCAGTATGGGAAAAAAGTTCTTCCTACAATAAACGCAATGCTGCACTTGCAAAATTCAACTATTACAATGTATGGTCAAGAGACATTTTAAATTTCTTGCACAAGGGATTACACATCACTCTACATGTGTCTTCATTCTCAGCCATCTAATTTGAGGTATACATCTTTGTTTTTATGTAATTAAAGTATGACATTTCACAAAGGTACTAAAAAATGATAAATATAAGGCTGATATTTGCAGGACAATCATTTTCACATATTTTAACATTATGCATGTTGAATTATGACCAGTTCCTCCATGGAATGTATATACTTACAAATTTTCATACTCGAATTTCCTATTCAGATTCTAAAGTCATTAATTATGATCTATTTGTCCTAAATTTTGTGGCCACATATCAAAGCCTAAAATGTCAATAGTTTCAGGTCCACTTCTCATAGTTGGCGAATCCAACAAGAATCCGTGTTTCCAAGAAGCATCCATTTTTTATTATCTTTCAACTTATCTCTAGAAATGACATAAAATTAACACAAAATGAAATTAAGATTACCATTTTGTCTGGATAAACTTATCTATAGTTGATTTACAGACGTTATTTTCTGATTTATATTTTATAATTCAATAAATTAAACTTGAATCTAGACCATCTGATTTTGATCGGACTACCATCATTTTGAATGTGTGAATGTAGGAAATCCCAACAGCAAGGAATCCTAAATTTCAAATATTTTGATCGGACTAACAAATCGTTGATCCTTACAATTACTTTTCCTTCTCGTAACTCAGCAACTAGCAAGCCTTGCCTATTCTCTTCATATACCAAACTTCGTCTCCAAGTATGGAGTCAACATCATAATTGACAAAGTCAAACATTAAGTTTCCATGTAACTACCAGAATAACTCCCAAAATCCTCGGCATCGAGTAATATTAATTCCTCTATATAATCATGTAATATATAGGCAGCTAGTCCCTACACTGTTTCCAACAAAGGCTAGTAGATTATGTGAGCAAAAGATATTGCAGCAAAATGCATTGCCTTTCAACTATTCCTCAAACACTAGCAAGGATTTGGCTATTCTTTTTCTTACTCAATCCTTCTGTTCTCATTTCTGGTTTCCGAGATGAGACAAACAAAGTTATAACCATTGGGGTGATCATTGATGTTAATTCTCGTATTGGGAAAGAACAAGAAGTAGCCATGGACATTGCAGCCCAGAAATACAACAACGCTTCAAAGGAATACAAGCTGGCTCTCTATTTTCAGAGCTCCACCAAGGATACCCTCAGGGCCATCACACTTGGTTAGTACATCTAGTATTTTTTGAGAAAATAACATTAAACTTTCTTAAATGTGTATAATGAAGAATGTGAGATCTTTATTTGCAGCTGAAGAGATGATTAAGGTGCAAAAGGTGCAAGTGATTATAGGGATGCACACATGGCCAGAAGCAGGTATAGTAGCTGAAATAGGAAGCAAAGCTCAAGTTCCTATCATATCCTTTGCAGCGACTACCATAACACCGCCATTGATGAAGACTCGATGGCCTTTTCTGGTGAGACTAGCAAACAAAGGTACCGCAGATATAAAATGCATTGCAGACATAGTGCAGGCGTATAGCTGGAAAAGAGTAGTAGTAATCTACGAAGATGACGCGTACGGGGGAGATTATGGGAAGCTAGCCCTGCTAGCTGAGGCTCTTCAGGATGTGGATTCAATGATTGAACACCGCTTAGTCCTTCCCCCAATCTCTTCTATACATGATCCAGGAGAGCTAGTTAGTGAAGAGATGATTAAGTTAAAACAAAGACAATCTCGGGTGTTCATACTGCTGCAATCATCATTAGAAATGACAATCCATTTGTTCAAAGAAGCTTCAAAAGTTGGACTGGTGGATAAAGAATCAGTTTGGATAATCCCAGAAACCATAACAAATTTGATGGACTCTATCAATAAATCTGCTATTTCCTATATGGAAGGAGCTTTAGGAATTAAAACCTACTACTCAGAGAGAAGCAGGGATTATCAAGACTTTGAGGCTCAGTTCAGGAGAACTTTTTGGTTAAAGAATCCCGAGGAAGATAACCGATACCCGGGATTTTATGCTCTACAAGCATATGATAGCATTAATATTGTAACTCGAGCAATCGACAGAATTACCAGTAGAAGCAATAGCAGCCCAAAGAGTTTACTAAGAGAAATACAGTCTAGCAATTTCATTGGTTTGAGTGGCCATATTCAACTTGAAGATGAACAACTCATGCAGAAGAATCTTGTATTAAGAATTGTAAATGTGGCTGGGAAGAGTTACAAGGAATTATGCTTTTGGACTCAACAACATGGCTTCACTACAGTCCTCCATACAGGACAAGGTGGAAATAAGGTTGCTGGAAATACAGAATGTTTCACGGGTGTATGCTGGCCTGGGAATTTGGACCGCGATCCAAAGGGGTGGAACATGCCTACCAAACAATATCCATTGAAAATTGCAGTCAGAAGCAGAACCTCGTTTTACAAGTTTGTCAAGGTTGAGTATGGTCAGAATGGAAAGGAGGATAAGTATAGTGGATTTTGCATTGACATTTTCAAGCAAGTACAGAAACTTCTGGGGTACGATCTTCCATATAAATATCATGCCATCAATGGAACCTATAACGATTTGGTTCAGCTTGTCTATAACAAGGTACTAAATCTATATTTCTTTGATATCAAATGTTTTCATTTGGTTTCTATGATTATCATTGTCCTCCCTATCAAATATAACAAAGATACTTATAGTTAGCGATTAGGAATAAATAATAATATGCACTAAATGCAACTTAGTTACTTTGAAATTTGAGAATCAATTTTTTTATTTATTTATTGATTACAATTTTTTGTTTATGTGTGGTTAAACAATGATGGAAGACTTTTGATGCTGTTATTGGAGACATGACCATAATAGAGGAAAGATTGCAGTATGTGGATTTTACAGTGCCATATGCAGAATCAGGGTTGTCAATGATAGTTCCAGTGAAGTCTGGAGAATCGGCATGGATGTTTATGAAGCCATTTACCTGGGAATTGTGGCTGGTTTCAGATGTAGTCTTGATTTACACGATGTTAGTTGTTTGGTATCTCGAGAGAGAATCCAATCCAGAGTTTCATGGAAACTGGAAGCACCAACTCAGCACAGCTTTTTGGTTTACTTTTTCCTCTCTGTTCTTTGCTCATAGTGAGTATCAATCTCGAACTTCCTTGTCATTTTGATGCAAAAGAACAATATGAAAAAACAGATAAACCTGTTAAAGAAAGCACCTAATTTAAAACAGTGATTTAATTTACTCAAGTAATGTCTTAGTTTTCATCTTGCAGGAGAAAAAATGCACAGCAACTTAACCCGAGTGGTGATGATCTCGTGGCTTTTTCTTGTATTGATTCTCATCTCATGCTACACAGCTAGTCTTTCTTCAATGCTCACAGTTAAGCAGTTGCGACCAAAAGTCACAGACATTCAGTGGCTGAAGAACAACAACAAGAAAGTTGGTTGTGACGGCGACTCATTTGTTAGGACATTCCTAGAGAAAGTTGAAAAGTTCAAGCCCGAGAATATCATAAACATAACCAACGAATACAAGTATGATGAAGCATTCGCTAACAACAGCATAGCAGCTGCTTTTCTTGAGCTCCCATATGAAAAAGTATTCATCAGCGAATACTGCAAGAAATACACCGGCTTCAATCCTAGAAATAGATTTGGCGGATTGGGCTTTGTAAGTGATGATACAGTTTAACTTGTTAATGCCCTTCCTTACCCCTTACAAAAATAAATTATTTTGTTAGACTAAACTATTTATGAATTTTAGCATTGCAATTGCAGTTATATATAATTAAAATCATATAATTTAATGCAGATGTTCCAGAAAGGCTCTCCCCTGACCAGAGATTTTTCTAAAGCTATATTACATCTCTCAGAAAAGGCAGAATTGAAGAGATTGGAAGAACAATGGTTAATTACCTCACAGGATTGCTCCAACGTAACGTCCTCCAGTGATCCGGATAGTTTGAATCTTGGAAGCTTATGGGTTCTATATGTCATCTCTGGTGCCACTTCTACTATTTGTTTTCTAATATCAGCCATCAAGTGTCACAAATCCAGGGAGACGCAAGAAGACGTTCCACCAGAAGGCAGCAGAACACCAAATGATGAAATGATGAGGAAAGCGGTTATTACATTTGTAAAGCTGATTCGTAGCAAAAAGCTTGATGCTTCAAACAAGGTACGGGATGTAACTGACTCTTCTTCGAAATCAGGTGGTGTGAGCATCACTGATACACCTGAGCATTCACAGGAAATGGCTTCTCAACCAAAAGAAGTACATATAACAGCACATGACAATGACATAGGAACCATGGAACCATATAGACCTCAAAATAATTGTCATATCAGACACGGTACACGCTCTTGTTAGATTGTAAGGATAAAGAATAAAAATTAGTAATAGTTAATTAGAGGAGAGGCTTATTTGAGTAAGTATTGAAAAATAGTAGATTCATTCATATTCATATCATTCAATAAGATTGTTCTAACCTTTTGTCTGTACCTATCAGTTCAGTTGTCTATTTCTCCTCTTTGAGCTTGTAACAAATTTTCTGCAGTCACATTTGAATACACTGCATTATATTTTACAATTTTTTGTATTTTTTTTCTTTTGAATGGAAATACTCCAAACTACAATAATGGCATAACTAATACTATTTCATTAACTAATACTAAATTTTGAAACATTAATTCTGTCTTTTAGTTAAATCTTTATGCCATTTCTTTCAAATTGTACCATAATGTGTCTGATTTTATAACATTTTAATTTGTTGTATATTAGACTACTTGATAAATTCAAATTCCAACAAAAAAAAGCCATATAGACGTGTAAAAATCATCAAGAAACTGCATGGCATCCCTCGTAACTCGAGTTTGGCAACATCATTAGGTTGCAATGCATCAAGCAACTTCTGATCCATGAAGTACAGACATCTGATTCATGAAGTACAGACATCGGAAACATGACTCTGACACAGACACGTCGTCACAAGTTATAATTTTTAAAAAATGAATAAATTAGACCTAATCACAAGTGTCGGTGTCGGATACCGACTAACACGGACACACCTTTTTTAGGAGGTGTCGGTGCCACAGAGCTTCTGATCCTAACCAAATTTCATTAGGAAATAAAGTTGTTTACTATATTGAAAGCATGCAAAAAAAAAAAAACCTTGGATTGGCCTCAATACACAATACCTTTTGTAATCATGAACTCAAGTAAAAGTTGGCAAAAGGCAAAAATTTCCTAATCAATACCATCACTTTTATACATCCAGTTAAATAATTTCTGATTCTCCTAATTGAATATCACAAAACTTTTAATCAACAAAAAGATTTAAAATCCTAATCCCATTCAATCAACAAAATCATCTCAAAACGTGTTTAGCTTAATCTGATCGAGTACTCCAAGATTACGGGGACCTGACCTGAGGCGAGGCATGCCGTTGAGTGTGTCACCGCCGTATTCGCGGAGGTTCTGAAGGATCCGTGATCGGAAAATGAGCGGCAACGGAAACATGATTAGCATGTAATGAGTGCAAAAGTTTGTTACAGAAATTCTATCAATAACTACTCACTTATTTTATTTAGAAGTAGAACATGAAAATCCAATAAAAAAAAGGTGAAAATTTTAAATTCATTTAAAATTTAATTTTTTTATTTAAATTGAATTATGGGATGGTTTTGAAATAAAGGAGAGAGAAAATTTTATTTTTATATTTTAATTAATAAAAATTTATAATTGAATGTGTATAATTACGTGTTAGGTTTGTTTTTTAGTAGAGGGCTAATCTTGAATGGGCACATGACTATGAGCACAAATTTGGGCACACTCAAAAATCTGAAATGATCCTTCTAAAAATTATTAAAATTGAATTTTTAGGAAATCTTTGTTACTTTGGCAAATTAACATTTTTAATAAAAAACATAAATCTAACTCATTTTTAACCAACCAAAAACTTTAAATAACTAAATTAAACTATAAATAAAGAATACATAAAATAAATGTTTAAATATCGAACTGGCAAAGGTATCGTATCACTGATTTATTGTTCGAACCACAAGATTACTAATCGAACCGCATGACTAAACCGGATAAAATCGAATAATTTCATTGAATAAATTTGTCATATAACAAAATTATATATATATTAAACCGATCGAACTGGATAATTCGATGTCTAAATAAATCACTAACATCTAAAAAATTTTAAAATATCATAATTTCATAAGTTCATAGTTTAAATTTAAATTTGAGTCAAGTAATTAGTTGAAAAATTATTCAAAGTATTAATCTCAAATATAAACGTATATTTGCTTTTTATCAAACATGCATTATCATTTATCTTATACAACACTCCAACTCAACAAATAGAAACTACTAATATCAATGCTGGAATACTCTTATATTTTTATTTTTTATTTTTTTTAAATAATAAAAAATGAAGCGGTTTTAGTTTTTTTTAAACATTTAAATAGTTGGTTTTTCAAAACTTTTAATTTTCTAATTTTTACTAGTTTATACTGATTTTATCGATTTTCATTGGTTTAATTACATACTCGCTCTAACAATTGAATCAAACTAATTACCACTCTAATTTTCAATTCAATCAGTCTAATCGACCTGTCCGATCCGATTGTCAAAACTATACATAAAATATACACAATGACTATACCAAAAGCAATTGATATTTATAAAGTACGAAACGTCATGCATAATATTGTTTTGTTATTCAAGACATGGAATATAGTTGTTAAGACCATAAATTTAAAAAAATGATAGTGACGCAGATTATTTTCCATTTGTATGCTATTTGTATAAAATTATGATTTTATATATATATATATATATATATATATATATATATATATATATATATAGTTATGTTAATGCACACCCATTTTAGGTGGGGCAGATTATTAGCAACATACACCTTAGTGTATTTTTGTGTGGGGTCCACCAATTTTAGGTGGGGCTCATATTAGAAAGATGAAGAAAAAAAATATAAAGAAAATAGATGTAGTGTATTTTTGTGTGGGACTCACCAATTTTGGATGTATATTAACATTTCCCATATATATATATATATATATATAATTTGATTTGGTTAAAAAAACATAATTAAAGAATCTTATATATAAGAATTAAGGGAGTAAATTTCAATACAATCACATATTATTCACAACATTGATCACATTTTATTATATGACACACATGGTAGAGTATGTGTCACATACACAATTTCACCATACTATCTCTAGTAAAAAAATGTTAAAGTTTGAAAGGCCATAACCTCAAACATGTATATAAAAACTCATGATTCTAGTTGTTGACAATGGAATCAACAGTGGATTTGAAAGTCAAAAAAAGGTTGTAATATGCTTTCTCTGTGGGGTGAATTGAATCCCAAAACATATACTTAGATGGATCAGAGCACACATTGCAACCCTTATTGCACAAAAATGCTGCTTCAATGTATCCACTTCCACAACATCCACTATTAATATCTTCAAATCCTGCGACATATAAAACAAAACAAAAAATGTTAGCACGTAAATTTTTTCTATGCATTATTATTCTTAGAAACTGAAAAAAATAAATATTTAGTTACAAACCATATTTGTGATGTGCTTGAACCATATTGGCTAGGGGTTCATATATGTCAATGTAATAGATTTTCACAGGTGAATTTGAGGAATTGAGGTGAAACTGCATTGTGTTTAATTCTTGTTGAAGGAGTTGATTGTAATCTTTTCCAGCAGAGGAAAATCTTTCGATGCAATTGCGTTGTAAGAAGGCATTAGGGGAGTTCATTGTGATCATGAATGGTAGGCACCCCATTGGAGGGACTCCTGCTATTGCAATTTTTTGAGCACCTTCTGCCAACAATGCCTGATCAAATTATTTTTGAACATTAATTAGTTTATAAACTTTAAACATTAAATATATAGAGTTGAAAATAAATCTATCAATTATAAAATATCATTTTACTTTAAAATTTTAACATTATTAAAAAATTTAAAAAATATATTATTAAATTATAACATAAATGAACATATATATGGAAATAAATCCAACTGTTTATTAGAATAAATGAACATGTATGAGAATATATGGGAAAACAAATTCTAATCATTAGATTTTAAAATAAATTATGGATATTATTTGTAGTTTTTGTTTTACTCTCTCCTCCATTATTAAATTAATGATGAAGAAGAGAAAAAAAAACTGACACATAATCTCTACCATTTATTTTAAAATCTAATAGTTCAGATTCATTATCATGTTCTCACATAAAAATGATATATATATATATATATATATATATCACATATGATTAAAAATATTTAGTACAATTTCTTTTTTGTTTTTGTAATTTTATTATTATTTTAATCAACTAGATTATTTATTTTAGGACTGGAGAAGTATTTGTTTTGAACATGTTAAATGAATAAGAAGTATATTAAAAAGCATTTAACAAAATATTTGTTTTACACAATTAAATAAAAAATATAGTTGTTTTAGTGCTTACTATATTCGAATATATTTGATCAAAAAAGCACAATCCAATGCACCCACTAGTCTAAATTAATTTGGCCTAATAAGTTTGAACATAATCTTGAACATGAACACCTCATAGAACTCTTCCCTACTTTAGAATTAGGTACAAATTATTTTCCATTTTCAATATGGGATGATAATTAGTACTAGTAATTAGCAGCACTCATTATGATAACAAGTATTGGACCACATTTATGAAGGAACACTTCATATATTAATATACTACTAAATAAATAAAAAATATTATTTAAAAATTAAATAATATGTTTTTTTAAAATTATTTTTATTTCCTATTTAATAATTAAAGGAGTTAATGATTATGAGTCAATTCATGAATCCGAACATTCATTTTAATTCAATTCAATTAAATTCGGATTCAATCAGAATTATTGTTTTAAAATTCAAAATGTTTGACTCAGATACTACTAGATTTGACATTTTAAATCTATAAACCTACCAATTTCGCCTATTAATATTAAATTGTCAACCACAATCTTTACTGTTATATAAATAATTTTTATTAATTAAAAAAACTATAATTTTGGTCTAATTTAAGAGATCTCTTTAAATTCATTATTTAAACTGATAGATTTTTGGGCCTTTTACTTTTTATTTTAGATAATGTGTACTACTTGATTTTTACTTGGTTTAGTGTATCTCCTGGTTCCATTTTTAAGAGAGACAAAAGTGATTAAAAAATATAAAATCAAATTTTGTTGTTTAGTTTCTCTAAAACAAAATTAATTTTATCTAAAATTAGAATTATAGATTAACTTACTTTTCTAATTTTATTCAAAAATCATTCTCTTTTAAACTTTGTAAAAATTGGAAGTTCCATTGATAAAAAACAAAATAGAATTTTGAAAGAATTTATATAAAGTGACATTTCTTATCCTACAAATTGATTTTATAAAATTGGATTAAATCAAAATAGTAATATGGAAAGTATCTATGGTTGGACCATGAAACAGTCCATTGTTAGTATCTCCACGCCAAACCAAAAACCATGAAACAGTCCATTGTTAAAATATATATATATTATGTTTATTTCTTTTGTGAATAATATGTGATTGTATTGAAATTTACTCCCTTAATTCTTATATATAAGATTCTTTAATTATGTTTTTTTAACCAAATCAAATTATATATATATATATATATATATATATATATATATATATATATATATATATATATATATATATATATATATATATATATATATATATATATATATATATATATTAAATGATTTTTTTTTAACAAAAGAAAACAAATAAAATGAGAACCAAATAAATTAAAAATAAAATTGAACTTAAAAAGTAAACTTAAATCATAATTAAATTAAAATTAAAATTAAACTAAAATTAATAAAAATTTGATTAGTTAAATTAAATTTAGACCAAAATCAAGAGTAAACTAAATTAAAATTAAAACTTAATTAAAATATAAACTAAGCTAAAATGTTAAAATTAACTAAATTAATTCTAAATAATTCAAGGTAAATATTTAACTAAAATAAAAATGAAATCAAGAATGATATGGAATGATAAAAATCGACTAAAAATGCATGATTAAAGAGATGTTTAACTGAAAATACGAAATGGGCTGACTTAAAATGATGTGCAAACGATCAGAATATCTGAGGGAATATTTTGGGGTATGACAGATGCCCCTATTTAAATATCTTCACCGGATGACAAGAGTGATGATAATCTTCATGAAATCATGGTGGAAGGTATTTAAATATAGATAACCGAAAATTTTGCCCTCAGATGCACTGACATGCGATGCTATGGACAAACGAACCAAACTAAGATGCTGACACGCCATAAACTCTAACATGAGGAAAATGATGGAATGGAAAATGCAAAAATGCAGACAAAAACGAAAGCAAACAGGGACAAAGTCCACACGACGAGTAAACACTCACTGGGGAAAACAATAACATTGGGAAGCTGAAATAAAAATTGGGGAAAACGTAAAGTGATGGAGCAACTAGTTCTAGCGTGACCGACTGACACTTTGGAAAGAAAAGATGACATAAGATTCTCAATGGAAGCAGCACCGGAAAGACGGTCTCCACTGGGGAATCAGATAACAAAGACACAATCTGGAAGAACATCAGAAAGAGAAAGGCATATCCGGAAGAGCATCAGATGGCAAAAGAAACCAGACATCCAATAATGGCTTTGAATGAAAGGTACACTCATAATATCTGAGAGAGCATCAAATGAGAATGAGATAAAAAAGGTAATCCAAGAAGGCATTAGATGCAAAGAAAGATACCAATCATCCAATAATGGCTTTGAATGAAAGGAAAACTCATAATATCTGAGAAGGCATCAGATGAGAATGAGATAAAAAAGATAATCCAAGAAGGCATTGGATGCAAAGAAACCAGATATCCAATAATGTCTTTGAACGAAAGGTAAACTCATAATATCTGAGAAGGCATCAGATGAGAATGAGATAAAAGTTAAAATCCAAGAAGGCATTGGATGCAAAGAAACAAGTCATCCAATAATGGCTTTGAACGAAAGGTAAACTCATAATATCTGAGAAGGCATCAAATGAGAATGAGATAAAAAAGGTGAAATCCAAGAAGGCATTGGATGTAAAGGAATCACACTATCCAACAAAGCATTGGAGGAATGTGAATAAAGAGATACCCAAGAAAGCATCGGATAAAAGGAATCACAATATCCAAGAAAGCATTAGATAAAAGACAACAGACATTCAATAATGGCCTTGAATGAAAGGTACAATCACAATATCTGAGAATGGCATCAGATGAATATGAGAAAGGTAGAGATCCAAGAAAGCATTGGATACAAAATAGGAACAAACATATCCGAAAAGACAATCGGATAAGAAATGTCATATCTGGAAGAACGTCAGACAGACACGACAATATTTGTTGGCAGGTACCAAGTAAGTTGGACTTTGACCACAAGGTAAGACGTGGATAATGACATGACCTCGGGAGAAATACAAATGAGGATGACACACTCATGTTATGCATATGTATATGAATTATGCAGATGATATATGATCAAATACAGATGCAGATGCTGACGACAAGGCTCGACTCTTTTGATAAGAAGACAAGACTGGAAAACTGATTCCTCAACACGGAGATCACTACCATTCTTGTTGGGGACTGAAGATGCTACTACTGAACTCATCTCTGCCACAATGGTGAACTGTATCAAATGATGATCCTTGTAGGAAGGATGAGAGTCGCTTGGGGATTCTTCAAATAACTTGCCCCAGATTAGCTGATTATTGTAGATGAGCTGATCATTGCTTCAGCTTGTCTGATTCTGTAATGTCTGCTCTACTGAATACTTGAAATGCTTGCCCCAGTCTGGGTCTTGAAGATGACAATTTTACTGTACACTGAGAGAGCTTGCCCCAGTATGAGTCTGAAGAGTCTTCTGGGTAAACCAAATCTGAGAAGGACTTGCCCCTGATAGGATCACCGACCAAGTTTCTTAATTGTTTGAAAATTCCTTGAGAGGAAAGTCAGTTTAAAAACAAAAGTATTTGTACAAACACAATAATTTTAAATCAGAGTCATGCAACTTTTGAGATCAAAATCATTTTTGAAAGATGCAAAACAAAATGAGTCATTGGTCTGAACACGGCAGTTCAAGACATCAAAGTGAAAAGTTAAAGCAAAAAGGGTAGCACCAAAACAGATGATCTGCAAAGATCTTTTGGAGTCAGTTTACGCAACCTTGCTGTAGTATGCTTTCAAAATAACCTTGCTTCAGTTAGGTCTTTTGAGGGTTGTAATGTGGTCTGGTTCACGGTTTGTGAAACAAAGGATAAGGCTCAAAGTTTATTTGTACCCACTCAATCTTCGTGATGATCTTCAGTCCTACGTTCAGTTAACTCAGACTATACACTCAGGTTCCCACAGGGTTGGAAATTGTACTAATGACAGTAATTATGATGGTTCAAAAGTCAATAGACTTTGAAATGGCGGTCACTACTTCCTTACCAAATTGTTTGCCATTGAGAACTTTCAGGATGAGGATTCAAGATTTTCTCTTTTTTGGTTGTCATACAAACCTTTTTGTACAAGGAAAGGTCATGAGCTTCCCACCTTTCTTAGCTTTTGCCTTGAAAGGGACTCGGCTCATTCTTTGAGTAGGGAAAGTGACTAAACAGCTTAATGATTATGGTGAACCATAATCGGCATTTGACTTGAAGGACAAATGAATATAGCCTTTTCGTCATCCTCCATCCAATCTTTGCATAATCAAAAATAAAGTGGAAAAGAGATAAAATATTTATTGAAAAAGAAAGCATAAAGATGTAAATAGAAAACACAAATGAATTGAATCCAAAAGTTGCAATGCTCATTTCATTAATCAACGAAAGTACAAACTTGGTTTGAAGGTAAACAACCATTACAAAATAAAGAAAATGTAAACAACAAGAAACAAAGGCCTAGGACTAGTCAAATACATAGATGAGTTGTCCTGTCTTTAAGAAGTAGCTGAGCTGAAGTCGACTGAAGCTTCACTTGGTGTGCCTTGGCATAGGGTTGCTTTGGACATTAGGATTAGTGTCACGGAAGGAGAGGATTTTATTTCTGATAAGCTCTTGTACTCTAGCCTTCAACGCATAGCAACCTTCCAAGTTATGGTCTGCACCACCTTGATGGTATTCACAATGAAGATCATCCCTATAGCCAGCTGGGAGAGGATTTGGAGAAGGAGGCATAGTCCTTGTGGTAATCAACCCTTTCTGCACCAAATCAGGATAAAGTTTAGTGTACGGCATGGGAATAGGATCAAATTGATTCCTATACGGTAATAATTTTGTCCAACAAATAGACGTTGAGGAGCTTGAGCTGGTCGTGGAACAACAACCACTGGAGTAACAACAGCAACAGCAGGTGATCAACATATTGAGGTCTAGGACAAGGCCTTCTTGTTTCAATCATGACAGCGTTAGTCTGATCTTCTCTCTTTTTCAGGAAGTTTCCATAAGGTTTCTTCGCACCATTGGAAGATTCAGCAGCCTTGGACACTTTTCTGTTCTTGAGTCCTTCCTCGAGCCTTTGTCCAATAGTTACCAGATCAGTGAAGTTGGAGGAAACACTTCCAATCATCTTCTCCCAATAGAATGGGGACAGAGTGTCCATGAACATTCCAGTCAATTCCTTCTCGACCAAAGGAGGTTCAACTTGGGAAGCCAACTCTCTCCAGCGCTGAGCATACTCTTTAAAAGATTCCTTCTCATGTTGAGTCATGTTTTGCAGCTGGCGGCGATCAGGTGCCATGTTGAGGTTATACTTATACTGCTTCATGAAGGCATTTGCAAGATCTTGGAAGCAGTGAATGTAATTTTGCTCAAGACTCATATACCATTTGAGTGAGGCTCCACTCAAGCTGTCTTGAAAACAGTGGATAAGCAGTTTCTGATTATTGGTATAAGCAGCTATCTTGTGAAAGTACATGACCAGATGAGCCCCTGGACAAGAGTGGCCCTTATACTTCACAAACTCGGGAACTTTAAACTTAGCAGGCATAACGAGGTCAGACACTACGCACATGTTGTATGCATCCACATTAAAGAAGTCATTGCCCTCAACGGCTCAGAGTCTCTTGTCTATGGTCTGAAACTATTCACAGACAACTTCAGGTTCAACAAAGTCTTCACGGTCTTCACCCTGAGCACTGGCAGCATTGTACTCATAGAGGGGATTCTCAAAAGGAGCTCGAACAGCCTGGGTAACAGTATGGAGCACAGGTCTGGGCTCGGCGAAAACAGGAGCTTCAAAAATTGGCATAATAGTCTGATCAACCATAGCAGTAGATGCAATTGGTGGAGAGTAGTTGCGTGGCAAACCAAAATCGGGCCAAGTTGATGGTGGCATTTGAACCGGTGGAGGATCGGCGCTTGAAACTTCCTGGATGACTGTCCTTTGGGGAGGATCTCCTCTAGCAATCAAGACTTGGAGCATCTCAGTGAGTTTAGTCACGCTTGAGTTAAGGTCATTGATCTCTATTCGGATCCCAGCGTTGTGCACCTCTTGCTCTGACATCTTGCGTCTGTAGTTAGCTCTAGTCCGGTATTTGTGTCGAGGAATCAGCTTGACGACTCACAGGTGACATTGGAAGAAAGAGACAGCTGGAGATGAGTCACTGGACAAACAGACACATGTAATGAATCATGCAAAGATGCAAATGATATACAATGCAATGCAAACAGGATGTGAATCACATGCAACAGGATCAAGGGTTCGAGATCACAGCATGGAGTATGGGTCAAGAACCAACCACAGGGTGTGTACTAGGGTTATTGTATCCATAGAACAGGGTTCCAAAAAGTTCCCAGAGTCAACAACCCATCTTTCGGATATTATCGATTTCCCAAATAACTTGGTAGTCAATAATATTCTCAAGAGAATCTCGTCCGAGTGTAGTATCGCGTATCAACTATTTTGGGACTACTCCCTCATAGTCACCGCACTATGTCCTAAGAGACCAAGTGGGGGTAAAAGGTAACTAATGGTCATCAGTGTCACGGGCTCCTAGGTCGAAAGTAGTAACGTTTTCACGAATAAACTCGTTCAACACGACTACTCTCAAGAGGGCCTCAACTAAGTGGTGGTTTCTCAAGTCAACTTTTTCGGGAATCAACTCCCTCAAAGTCTCCTTGAATATACCATCATCCTATCATAAGTGCACTCAAGTCCGGGTATAGGACTTATCCTCACCACTCAGAGTAGCAACCTTGCACACAGAAAAACCCAAGCACAACAGGTATATATATACAGATATAAATATGTACAGATATACAAGCAAGCAAACATGTAAAATAACACAAATACAAACAAGGTGGGCTTAACCTCTTAGGGGTTGATTCCCCAGTGAAATCGCCATTTCTGTCACGGTGAGAATCGGATATCAAGCTATTAATAAACTTGAATCACAAATCATGAAATTCACCACCGAGCTTTGATTTATCCAAAGGAAGGGGTAAAGATCAAAAAATCCTAAGTGCACTATGTAGGAACACAACTAGAGATCTAAGATTCGGGGGTTGGTTATACCTATGGAAGGTGTTAGCATCCTAAGTATCTGTAGTACTCTACAGGATCCTCTTGTTAGTATTTGTGTTATGCTAATGTTTGCTTGCTAAGGGAAGTGCTAAGATAAAGACCTAAGAGTATATACACTAAGTATGCTCGCCAAGACATTGCATCTCGTGCCTACGTATCCTGACAGGAAGGGAATTAGAGCATTCGTAGTTCCCCACACTACGGGGTAAAAGGGTGTAAGGAGAAAAGGGTGAGAAATAAAAAGGTGGAAAAAAGAAAAGGTGGCTCGCTAGGATCTCGCAATCCTATGCCTACGTATTCTCAAGATGAACTTGTGAAATTAGAGCATCTGTAGTTCCCCTCAACGGGGGTAAAGAACTCTTGATTGTGGTCAAGGTTCCAAGGGAAAGTAGGGTCTGACGGCAAGACACCTACATGGAGTGCGGCGACTCCAAACCTAAGGCTAGGTAAAACAGGGAAAGAAGTGTCCACGGCGGAACACCTAAATGGAGCACGAAGACTCTAAACTTAAGGTGAGGTTAAAAGGGAAGACGAGTCTCGATCGCGCGGCGGCTTGAGATAAGGGAATGATGGACAAGGCTATCCTAAATGATGTAGCAGTCAACGGGAATCCTTTCCTTTGGATGGGGAACAGAGGAACAAGGAGGAAACCTCCAGTGTCAGGAGTATGATAAACAGCAATATATACAGCAGATGTAATAAGAATTAAATTAAAATGAATATTGGGAATTAACTCAAAACATATTGTCAAGATTGAATTAGATAAAAACTAGTTAAACAAAAATCTAAGAATAAACTAAATTCTATTTTAAAAGGCTAATTAAGTAAACAAATAAATTGAATTAGATAATATATTTATATTTAAATGATTTTTTTTAACAAAAGAAAACAAATAAAATGAGAACCAAATAAATTAAAAATAAAATTGAACTTAAAAAGTAAACTTAATTCATAATTAAATTAAAATTAAAATTAAACTAAAATTAATAAAAATTAATTTAGTTAAATTAAATTTAGACCAAATTCAAGAGTAAACTAAATTAAAATTAAAACTTAATTAAAATATAAACTAAGCTAAAATGTTAAAATTAACTAAATTAATTCTAAATAATTCAAGGTAAATATTGAACTAAAATAAAAAAATGAAATAAATGAAGTCAAGAATGATATGGAATGATAAAAATCGAATAAAAATGCATGATTAATGAGATGTTTAATGGAAAATGCGAAATGGGCTGACTTAAAATGATGTGCAAACGATTAGAATATCTGAGGGAAAATTTTGGGGTATGACAGTATCTTTAGAATAACCACAAAAAGCATTTGAGAGTTTTTTGCCTTGGCAGCAAGTGTCCCAAATTCATATTTTTTAGGCCATTTACGCTAAGGATATTGTTTAATTAAAATTGAGATATTAACACCATGCTAATTATATTAATGTAATTCAAGGATGTCATATATAAATTCGAACAATAATACAAATCCAAACATTACAAAGATACATAATTTGTTCAAAAAATACAAATTAAAATACAATTATTCATCTCTCTCTATGGAATTTCTCACAACCGTCGCAATACGATGACAGACAAATAACAAGTCTCGGGTATGGTCATCCTTAACTGGCTCATTTTGCAATATCTTCTACAGAGCTAGTCTAGGTGGTGCTCCTACGACATCTAATGTCATATAAGGATGTGACACTTGATAAAACCAATGGATGTAACCCTCTACAACAACCTAAAGATCAGGAGTTGGCACCCTACGTGCCTCATCTTGTACCATATGGCTATAGAAATCATTAAGTATAACAATAAGATCTATGCGATAGACTATCACAGGAGCAGACACAGAGGGAGGTCTTAGAATAATCTAAAGATACCCGAACTTTCGCATGACCTGCTCAGACAGATGTGGATAAATCAGGCGCGACCCACAAACCAACCATCTAGAGTAGAAGGTTATAATGTCCAAGGGATGCGTCTGACGGTGGCCTTCATACGGGAAGAAGCATATGTTATCTTCTACAATGCAGTTAATAAACACTATGTACAACTTTATCGCCTAATTCCCTCTATACGAGAAAAAGACACAAGCACGTAGTCAATCCTCAGTGTATTCAATCTCAGGTTGCCAGCCGGATATGTGAGGAAAGTGAGTGATGATCCACTCCTAAAAATGGTTGAGATAAAATATTAGTAACAAGTGTAACACAAATATTATGAAAATATTAGTAATAGTAAAGGTTGCAAATATATTACTATAAACAACGTGCAAGTTCTTGTCATCTTTCTTTTCTTCCAAAGACAAACTTAACCTTGTTTTGAGTACACATAAACCAAAAATAAAGTGGAAAAGAGATAAAATATTTATTGAAAAAGAAAGCATAAAGATGTAAATAGAAAACACAAATGAATTGAATCCAAAAGTTGCAATGCTCATTTCATTAATCAACGAAAGTACAAACTTGGTTTGAAGGTAAACAACCGTTACAAAATAAAGAAAATGCAAACAACAAGAAACAAAGGCCTAGGACTAGTCAAATACATAGATGAGTTGTCCTGTCTTTAAGAAGTAGCTGAGCTGAAGTCGACTGAAGCTTCACTTGGTGTGCCCTGGCATAGGGTTGCTTTGGACATTAGGATTAGTGTCACGGAAGGAGAGGATTTTATTTCTGATAAGCTCTTGTACTCTAGCCTTCAACGCATAGCAACCTTCCAAGTTATGGTCTGCACCACCTTGATGGTATTCACAATGAAGATCAGCCCTATAGCCAGCTGGGAGAGGATTTGGAGAAGGAGGCATAGTCCTTGTGGTAATCAACCCTTTCTGCACCAAATCAGGATAAAGTTTAGTGTACGGCATGGGAATAGGATCAAATTAATTCCTATACGGTAATAATTTTGTCCAACAAATGGACGTTGAGGAGCTTGAGCTGGTCGTGGAACAACAACCACTGGAGTAACAACAGCAACAGCAGGTGATCAACATATTGAGGTCTAGGACAAGGCCTTCTTGTTTCAATCATGACAGCGCTAGTCTGATCTTCTCTCTTTTTCAGGAAGTTTCCATAAGGTTTCTTCGCACCATTGGAAGATTCAGCAGCCTTGGACACTTTTCTGTTCTTGAGTCCTTCCTCGAGCCTTTGTCCAATAGTTACCAGATCAGTGAAGTTGGAGGAAACACTTCCAATCATCTTCTCCCAAAAGAATGGGGACAGAGTGTCCATGAACATTCCAGTCAATTCCTTCTCGACCAAAGGAGGTTCAACTTGGGAAGCCAACTCTCTCCAGCGCTGAGCATACTCTTTAAAAGATTCCTTCTCATGTTGAGTCATGTTTTGCAGCTGGCGGCGATCAGGTGCCATGTTGAGGTTATACTTATACTGCTTCATGAAGGCATTTGCAAGATCTTGGAAGCAGTGAATGGAATTTTGCTCAAGACTCATATACCATTTGAGTGAGGCTCTACTCAAGCTGTCTTGAAAACAGTGGATAAGCAGTTTCTGATTATCGGTATAAGCAGCTATCTTGTGAAAGTACATGACCAGATGAGCCCCTGGACAAGAGTGGCCCTTATACTTCACAAACTCGGGAACTTTAAACTTAGCAGGCATAACGAGGTCAGATACTACGCACATGTTGTATGCATCCACATTAAAGAAGTCATTTCCCTCAACGGCTCAGAGTCTCTTGTCTATGGTCTGAAACTATTCACGGAAAACTTCAGGTTTAACAAAGTCTTCACGGTCTTCACCCTGAGCACTGGCAGCATTGTACTCATAGAGGGGATTCTCAAAAGGAGCTCGAACAGCCTGGGTAACAGTATGGAGCACAGGTATGGGCTCGGCGAAAACAGGAGCTTCAAAAATTGGCATAATAGTCTGATCAACCATAGCAGTAGATGCAATTGGTGGAGAGTAGTTGCGTGGCAAACCAAAATCGGGCCAAGTTGATGGTGGCATTTGAATCGGTGGAGGATCGGCGCTTGAAACTTCCTGGATGACTGTCCTTTGGGGAGGATCTCCTCTAGCAATCAAGACTTGGAGCATCTCAGTGAGTTTAGTCACGCTTGAGTTAAGGTCATTGATCTTCATTCGGATCCCAGCGTTGTGCACCTCTTGCTCTGACATCTTGCGTCTGTACTTAGCTCTAGTCCGGTATTTGTGTCGAGGAATCAGCTTGACGACTCACAGGTGACATTGGAAGAAAGAGACAGCTGGAGATGAGTCACTGGACAAACAGACACATGTAATGAATCATGCAAAGATGCAAATGATATACAATGTGATGCAAACAGGATGTGAATCACATGCAACAGGATCAAGGGTTCGAGATCACAGCATGGAGTATGGGTCAAGAACCAACCACAGGGTGTGTACTAAGTTTATTGTATCCATAGAACAGGGTTTTAAAAAGTTCCCAGAGTCAACAACCCATCTTTCGGATATTATCGATTTCCCAAATAACTTGGTAGTCAATAATATTCTCAAGAGAATCTCGTCCGAGTGTAGTATCGCGTATCAACTATTTTGGGACTACTCCCTCATAGTCACCGCACTATGTCCTAAGAGACCAAGTGGGGGTAAAAGGTAACTAATGATCATCAGTGTCACGGGCTCCTAGGTCGAAAGTAGTAACGTTTTCACGAATAAACTCGTTCAACACGACTACTCTCAAGAGGGCCTCAACTAAGTGGTGGTTTCTCAAGTCAACTTTTTCGGGAATCAACTCCCTCAAAGTCTCCTTGAATATACCATCATCCTATCATAAGTGCACTCAAGTCCGGGTATAGGACTTATCCTCACCACTCAGAGTAGCAACCTTGCACACAGAAAAACCCAAGCACAACAGGTATATATATACAGATATAAATATGTACAGATATACAAGCAAGCAAACATGTAAAATAACACAAATACAAACAAGGTGGGCTTAACCTCTTAGGGGTTGATTCCCCAGTGAAATCGTCATTTCTGTCACGGTGAGAATCGGATATCAAGCTATTAATAAACTTGAATCACAAATCATGAAATTCACCACCGAGCTTTGATTTATCCAAAGGAAGGGGTAAAGATAAAAAAATCCTAAGTGCACTATGTAGGAACACAACTAGAGATCTAAGATTCGGGGGTTGGTTATACCTATGGAAGGTGTTAGCATCCTAAGTATTTGTAGTACTCTACAGGATCCTCTTGTTAGTATTTGTGTTATGATAATGTTTGCTTGCTAAGGGAAGTGCTAAGATAAAGACCTAAGAGTATATACACTAAGTATGCTCGCCAAGACATTGCATCTCGTGCCTACGTATCCTGACAGGAAGGGAATTAGAGCATTCGTAGTTCCCCACACTACGGGGTAAAAGGGTGTAAGGAGAAAAGGGTGAGAAATAAAAAGGTGGAAAAAAGAAAAGGTGGCTCGCTAGGATCTCGCAATCCTATGCCTACGTATTCTCAAGATGAACTTGTGAAATTAGAGCATCCGTAGTTCCCCTCAACGGGGGTAAAGAACTCTTGATTGTGGTCAAGGTTCCATGGGAAAGTAGGGTCTGACGGCAAGACACCTACATGGAGTGCGGCGACTCCAAACCTAAGGCTAGGTAAAACAGGGAAAGAAGTGTCCACGGCGGAACACCTAAATGGAGCACGAAGACTCTAAACTTAAGGTGAGGTTAAAAGGGAAGACGAGTCTCGATCGCGCGGCGGCTTGAGATAAGGGAATGATGGACAAGGCTATCCTAAATGATGTAGCAGTCAACGGGAATCCTTTCCTTTGGATGGGGAACAGAGGAACAAGGAGGAAACCTCCAGTATCAGGAGTATGATAAACAGCAATATATACAGCAGATGTAATAAGAATTAAATTAAAATGAATATTGGGAATTAACTCAAAACATATTGTCAAGATTGAATTAGATAAAAACTAGTTAAACAAAAATCTAAGAATAAACTAAATTCTATTTTAAAAGGCTAATTAAGTAAACAAATAAATTGAATTAGATAATATATTTATATTTAAATGATTTTTTTTAACAAAAGAAAACAAATAAAATGAGAACCAAATAAATTAAAAATAAAATTGAACTTAAAAAGTAAACTTAATTCATAATTAAATTAAAATTAAAATTAAACTAAAATTAATAAAAATTAATTTAGTTAAATTAAATTTAGACCAAATTCAAGAGTAAACTAAATTAAAATTAAAACTTAATTAAAATATAAACTAAGCTAAAATGTTAAAATTAACTAAATTAATTCTAAATAATTCAAGGTAAATATTGAACTAAAATAAAAAAATGAAATAAATGAAGTCAAGAATGATATGGAATGATAAAAATCGAATAAAAATGCATGATTAATGAGATGTTTAATGGAAAATGCGAAATGGGCTGACTTAAAATGATGTGCAAACGATTAGAATATCTGAGGGAAAATTTTGGGGTATGACAGTATCTTTAGAATAACCCCAAAAAGCATTTGAGAGTTTTTTGCCTTGGCAGGAAGTGTCCCAAATTCATATTTTTTAGGCCATTTACGCTAAGGATATTGTTTAATTAAAATTGATATATTAACACCATGCTAATTATATTAATGTAATTCAAGGATGTCATATATAAATTCGAACAATAATACAAATCCAAACATTACAAAGATACATAATTTGTTCAAAAAATACAAATTAAAATACAATTATTCATCTCTCTCTATGGAATTTCTCACAACCGTCGCAATACGATGACAGACAAATAACAAGTCACGGGTATGGTCATCCTTAACTGGCTCATTTTGCAATATCTTCTACAGAGCTAGTCTAGGTGGTGCTCCTACGACATCTAATGTCATATAAGGATGTGACACTTGATAAAACCAATGGATGTAACCCTCTACAACAACCTAAAGATCAGGAGTTGGCACCCTACGTGCCTCATCTTGTACCATATGGCTATAGAAATCATTAAGTATAACAATAAGATCTATGCGATAGACTATCACAGGAGCAGACACAGAGGGAGGTCTTAGAATAATCTAAAGATACCCGAACTTTCGCATGACCTGCTCAGGCAGATGTGGATAAATCAGGCGCGACCTACAAACCAACCATCTAGAGTAGAAGGTTATAATGTCCAAGGGATGCGTCTGACGGTGGCCTTCATACGGGAAGAAGCATATGTTATCTTCTACAATGCAGTTAATAAACACTATGTACAACTTTATCGCCTAATTCCCTCTATACGAGAAAAAGACACAAGCACGTAGTCAATCCTCAGTGTATTCAATCTCAGGTTGCCAGCCGGATATGTGAGGAAAGTGAGTGATGATCCACTCCTAAAAATGGTTGAGATAAAATATTAGTAATAAGTGTAACACAAATATTATGAAAATATTAGTAATAGTAAAGGTTGCAAATATATTACTATAAACAACGTGCAAGTTCCTGTCATCTTTCTTTTCTTCCAAAGACAAACTTAACCTTGTTTTGAGTACACATAAACCAAACACGCAACCCCCCAGTTGTACTCGTGGATCCTCTCTAAGTCGATGAAGTATGTCAGGTAGAAACATCGACGTGTGTTTCACTTTTGTCCACAAATATTGTTGTGCCAACCAAGTATAGGAAGTATGACCTTAAAGTACATTGTCTGTGGAATAAAACATGCTCGTCGTCACCTTTGGCTTCCACTATCGCATCCAAGTGGTATTTGTACAAATTCACCAGGTATGAAAATCAAGCATGAACGCCTATCATGGAATCAAGCTCCTTTTGGGCCTCACCTAAGTCAGCTCCCAAATAGTTTACCATCAATTTAAGTGCCTTAGATAGATTTGTTGATAAAAAAAGTGGGTTAGTAATATTCCCCTAATTGGAAGATGCAGAAGGCATGAGTCATCATCAAAGGTGATAAACATCTCACCATGATGGATGTGAAAATATGACGTCTCCTTGTGCCATCTTTCCACAAATGCCGCCAACATGCCATGGTTAACGGTCAGGTATCAAGTGGCGCATAAACCTACCATCCTAGAGTAACAAACCATATCTTGAAACCATGTGTCTACATTATTTTCTTGCTTCAAAAGCTTTCTGGCATGGTTTACAAATTTTATAGTTTCACGATCTTGTAAAAATAAATATATCAACAATCAGTCGCAACTCAATTAGTTTGAAACAAATGTAAGATAAAAGTAAAAAAATATACATTTCCTTCTCACACAAGCCTAACAACATGTTCAACAAAGAGAGGAAGTAAGGAGGTATCACAGGGACATCCTAAAAAAACTATCCGGAATGAGAACAGCAACAACAACAGGTTTTTCACATTTGGCTTTAGGGGCTTCAAGGGTTTCATAAGCTGAAGGGTAAGCATGAGACACGTGCCCATAGGAGGTCGAGGCCTGAGACACACGACCTTGTGAATCCTGAGACACGTAATGTAACACCCCGAAATTTGATTAATCTATTTATTCGTGTTTTTATTTAATTATTCAGTATGTGGTGCATTTTTTATTAAATATACTATGAGTTGTATGTGTATTTGGTGTGTGGTGGGGTATAGTGAGAGTATTGATGGGTTTATAGAATGATTAAAATGATTAGAAATAATTAGAATTAATAATTGTTTTTTAATTAATTAAAATAAATAGAAACAGAGGTTTTTGGGTGGAAAATAAGAACTAAGAAGAAATAAAGGAAGTGGTGAGAATTATAAAAAGAGTTGAGTTAAAGTGTAATTAGTAATAGATTAAATTAGGTTTTTAGAGATAAAAAAGGGTTAATGGAGGTTTTGAGGCCGAATACGTAAAGTTTGAGTTTTTGGAGAAAAAGAGGTTAGAGCTTAAACAAGGAAGAACTCAAACCACCAACCTTAATCAAATTCAGAATTGCTGCTAGGAATCTGAGTGCTTCTATATTGTATTTTGGATGAAAAGGTAGAAGAGAGACCCTTACTCTCTTTAGGAATTGTGCAAAATCTATTTTGAATTGTTGTTGTTGCATACTAATCAAAAAATCGATGATTGAATGTGTTGTTATCTGATTTTTGTGACTAAATTCGTATGTGTGTAATTATGTTTATGTATAAATGATATATGTCGTTGTTGAAGTTTTGAAGGTTTGAAACATAAACATGAATGTCATGAAATTGAAGAATAAATTGTGCAAATCTATGAATTATCTTCTTATGATGATGATATTATAAGTGGCATAATTTTTTAGACGTTCTGGGATGATTGGGAAGCCAAAAATTGGAATTTCGAGTGAAATTTCATGGCTTTTCGTGTTTCTCCAACCTGGTACAGGGTGACGGCCGTCACCCAGATGACAAGTTAATTGTTATGCACCTTAAGAAACAAATGGGGGTCAGCGCTATGACGGTCGTCATTAGAATGACGGGTTGGGAGTTTTAACCGGATGACGGGCGTCACCCTGGTAATAGGCTACCCGTCATGTTGTCAGAAGGGGTGATTTTGTCCCAATTCGTGTAGTTCAAGCAGTCGGTTCAGAATTTTGATGTTGTTTTGTAGTTTAGTTGTTGATTGACTATTGGTTGGCTATGTTGGTGTTGTTAATTAATTATTATGAGCTTAATTAATCCTGGTGGAATTATCGTTGTTGAATGATAATTAAATTACTTAAATGTTGTTGTTTACATGATGTAACAATTGTATGGAATATCTATGGTGTTGTTTTGTGATGTTATATGAGGTGAAAATGACTAGTATTGTTGTGGTATGCGTTATTATATGGTGATTAATTATGTACTGTTGACGTGATGATAAATAATTCCGAAGGCGGACTATTTACATGCTTGTATGCATTGGTGTTATGATTGTTAAATATTTGTTCAAATAGGGAAATTACTATTGTGTGTCAATGCATGTTGCTTATGGTCAAAAGGGGGACCATAAGCATTATTATTGTTGTTGCATTGATTTGTATTGACATGTATCATTGTGTTGTGTTGTAGAAAGAGACATATACGTGTTGAAGCGGTAAAGCAGCAAGCAAAAATATTATTTTCGGAAGAATTCCATCTGGGATTTATGTCGTCCACAGGGATCGGTGCGAGGGAAAGAATGTCGTTCGACAATCTCTACGTCTCTAAGCTTGGGTTTGAATGGTTTGGGATAAAAGTGCAAAAGGAAAAACATAAAACATGAAAATAAATACATTCTTAAGACATGAGAAAACTCGTCAGGAGTTGTATTTCAATCTACCCATCAAGCACTAAAAAATCTATGGATCAAATGCACGCAACCTAAATCACTCGTCAAAATCCCCACGTATCGCTCACATCCTCATAGCAACCAACAAATAAATGAGCAAACATTTCTCTCCCAAACTTGAATTCAACCAACATCAAGGTGTGAATACTCCCTACTTTCTAAGGCAAGGTAAAAATTCAAACTATAAATCATGGTTGAGGGTTCAAGAAAACAAAGATCAAAATCCATTCAAAAAGTGAACTAAATACTCATAGACAATCATCAAGTTCAAATGAAACATGGATATTGACAAAAAGGCTCAAAGGGGTTTAACAAATGCTCACACACTCACAAGGTGAATTGACTATTTGGCCAAGTGGTTGTGCTCAAAATGAAACAAGTGCCTTGATCCTTTTAATGCTTTCATATAATCAATACAAATAAAAGATTAAACATAATAAAATCTAGCTAAAACAAGAATGTTGGTACTCCGCGCATATATGAACAATGGAAAACTTCCTCACAATTGGGGTAGGAACTAAATTGATTCAATTCATGAACAAGTAGTACAAAAGAATGAATGACATGGAATTTGCAAAAAGCCTAAGTTTCATGTACATGTCATAGTCTAAAAAGCGATAAACACATACCTTGAAAATGTACCAAACTTTAAACAACATCATCACCATATATTTGCAAGTTGAAACGATCAAACTTGGAAAATCACAAAATGCATCCTCAAGCTAATCAAAAACAAACTTGAGAGCAAACACAATTTTTTTTCTAACAACCTAACAAAATTGAATTAAATATAACTAAACACAAAGACCAAAATTGGTGAGAGCAGATGGAAAATGAGAGATTTTTCTTTGCAAAACAAGGCACACTAAGCGCCCTCTGCGCGCTAAGCGCGGGCAGAAAAATTTTGTTTTTCAAAACTGGTTATTTCTCTAATTCACTCCATACATTGTCACTTTATATTAACTATACTATTAAACATAAAATTATACAAACTCAAGAATAATTGGGTTGCCTCCCAACAAGCGCTTGTTTCACGTCGTTAGCTCGTCGCCTTATTTACGTACAAGCTCCTCCATGTTGCTTCGTTCACTAGTAGATACCAAATAAAACCTGCAACACTTGAGCAAACGTAAACCAAAAACAAAAATATGTACACACACATAAACATGAATGAAAAAAACACATATATACAATCACTTATGGAAAACAACTATAAACAAGTATATACAAAGCTTAAAAACATAGAAACTATCGCAATGCGATTTAATATTAAAACCAATCCCCGAAAACGACGCTATTTTGTTGAAGCGGTAAAGCGGCAAGCAAAAATATTATTTTCGGAAGAATTCCATCCGGGATTGATGTCGTCCACAGGGATCGGTGCAAGGGAAAGAATGTCATTCGACAATCTCTACGTCTCTAAGCTTGGGTTTGAATGGTTTGGGATAAAAGTGCAAAAGGAAAAACATAAAACATGAAAATAAATACATTCTTAAGACATGAGAAAACTAGTCAAGAGTTGTATTTCAATCTACCCATCAAGCACTAAAAAATCTATAGATCAAATGCACGCAACCTAAATCACTCGTCAAAATCCCCACGTATCGCTCACAACAAGAGGTTATGTCTAACGCAAAAGTTGAGAGATCAACCGCATTCTCTCGGAGGTGATGTCTCACGCAACTAAACAACACGGAGCATTAAGACCCGACACACATGTGAGTATTAAACCGCTTCCCACAGCCAATAGACATTCATCTTAGGTCGACTTCGAAAAGTATATGTCTATAGCGAATCAAACCCATTAAGATAGAGATTAAATCAAAGATGACATCGATTAAGAGTTGTAAAAGATATTTTATACAAAGGTCCATAAATATACATACAATAAAGATAAATTTACATAAAAAAAACCCCAACAAATGAAAAATACATAGAGAGGAAGGAAGAAGAACACAAATCTCACGGTTTGTCAACTCCGATTAAAGTGGATTCGACTCCGGATCGTCAAGATATACACTCCATGTGTTGTTTCTAAGATAAATATACTCAAGAATGTGTTTGATGAAGTTGGGGTAAAAAGTTCCCAACAACATAACCTAAAAAATTCTGAAAAGTGACTTAAATAGGGGCTGAAAAGACGTGAACCGCGCTATGAGAGTGCTTAGCGCCATCAGCAAAATCACAATTCTTGTTTTCTTCATAACTTTCGAACCGTAACTCCGATTGACGCACGGTCGAAAGCGTTGGAAATCCTATTCAATGCTCTATAAAACAATGACAAAATATCTTTGCTTGAATACCTACAAAAAAGAGATAAATTAAAATTAGAAAGAATGAAATTTATTACACTCGCGCTAAGCGCGATCTCACCTAAAATACACTTAAACCGCCTTAAAGCGCGCTAAGCGTAGTCCTGCCCGCGCTAAGCGCGGTCAAGGATTCTTAGCTACTGTCTCTTCATCAAAAACCGCGCTAAACCCGCGCTAAAAAATGCGCTAAGCGCGTATTACCGACATGATCGCCTCGAAAATGATCTTTTAGGCCTTCTTTCCTTCACCATAGGTTCTTATCATCAAATATAAGGAAGAACACATGTCAAAAAGCATCAAAATTATCATAATTTACAATATTACAATAAAATCAGAAACTTGCATATTTACACTAAAACTAATAGATTTACTACTAAAATATCAAGGAAACCTTTTAAAAGGGCCACAAAATACTATCTAAAATATGCACAATTTGGCACTTAACAACTCTCCCCAACTTAAACTTGTTTGTCCTCAAATAAAAATCAAACAACTCAAAGAAACAAAAGTAACAACCAAGCAATCACAAGTCAACAAGTTTCGAAAAACAAAAAAAAAAGGTATGGTTCAACACAAAAACGTACATGCAAAGCAAAACTTACCACTAAACTACAACGATAACATAACCACGAAACAAATGCTAAATACAAAAATCATACCAAACATCCTAAACCAACACAAGTTCAAACGTGAGTTATACCTAGCAAAAACAATCATCATTAGATGAAAAACACAAAATGAGGTACTTGACACTCACACAACAATCTTGAAAACAAAAGACTAAATTATGCATTCATCCAAAAATTCTCATTGAACATACAAAGGCAAGAATCACAAGGGCTTTTGAATGTTGTAATGTGACCGGGCTAACAAACAAGGGGTAATTTCTAAAGGTAATTGAAATAAAAACTTGCCTAATCCTAAGGGAGTGATAAATTCACAAAGGCTCAAGCACCAAAATTTCAATCAACATCTTCTCTTATCCCGATTGCTAAACCAAAACACATAGCTTATTTAGCACAATTATTTGCTACTTTTTTTTTTCTTACTTTTTCAAAGCTTTTCTCTTTTTTCTTTCTTTTTCTTTTTTTTTTCATATTTTTTTTTCGTTTTCTTTTCTTTTTCACATCCTCATAGCAACCAACAAATAAATGAGCAAACATTTCTCTCCCCAACTTGAATTCAACCAACATCAAGGTGTGAATACTCCCTACTTTCTAAAGCAAGGTAAAAATTCAAACTATAAATCATGGTTGAGGGTTCAAGAAAACAAAGATCAAAATCCATTCAAAAAGTGAACTAAATACTCATAGACAAGCATCAAGTTCAAATGCAACATGGATATTGACAAAAAGGCTCAAAGGGGTTTAACAAATGCTCACACACTCACAGGGTGAATTGACTATTTGGCCAAGTGGTTGTGCTCAAAATGAAACAAGTGTCATGATCCTTTTCATGCTTTCATATAATCAATACAAATAAAAGATTAAACATAATAAAATCTAGCTAAAACAAGAATGTTGGTACTCCGCGCATATATGAACAATGGAAAGCTTCCTCACAATTGGGGTAGGAACTAAAGTGATTCAATTCATGAACAAGTAGTACAAAAGAATGAATGACATGGAATTTGTAAAAAGCCTAAGTTTCATGTACATGTCATAGTCTAGAAAGCCATAAACACATACCTTGGAAATGTACAAAACTTTAAACAACATCATCACTATACATTCACAAGTTGAAACGATCAAACTTGGAAAATCACAAAATGCATCCTCAAGCTAATCAAAAACAAACTTGAGAGCAAACACAAAATTTTTTTTTCTAACAACCTAACAAAATTGAATTAAATATAACAAATCACAAAGACCAAAATTGGTGAAAGCGGATGGAAAATGAGAGATTTTTATTTGCAAAAAAAAGGCACGCTAAGCGCGGGCAGAAAAATTTTGTTTTTCAAAATTGGTTCTTTCTCTTATTCACTTCAACCATTGTCACTTTATATTAACTATACTATTACACATAAAACTATACAAACTCAATAATCATTGGGTTGCCTCCCAACAAGCATTTTTTTTCACGTCGTTAGCTCTACGCCTTATTTACGTACAAGCTCCTCCATGTTGCTTCGTTCACCAGTAAATACCAAATAAAACATGCAACACTTGAGCAAATGTAAACCAAAAACAAAAAAATATGTACACACACATAAACATGATGGAAAAGACATCTATACAATCACTTATGGAAACAACTATAAACAAGTATATACAAAGCTTAAAAACATAGAAACTATCACAATGTGATTCAATATCAAAACCAATCCCCCGCAACGGCGCCATTTTTTTGAAACGGTAAAGCGACAAGCAAAAATATTATTTTCGGAAGAATTCCATCCGGGATTTATGTCGTCCATAGGGATCGGTGCGAGGGAAAGAATGTTGTTCGACAATCTCTATGTCTCTAAGCTTGGGTTTGAATGGTTTAGGATAAAAGTGCAAACGGAAAAACATAAAACATGAAAATAAATACATTCTTAAGACATGAGAAAACACCTCAGGAGTTGTATTTCAATTTACCCATCAAGCACTAAAAAATATATGGATCAAATGCACGCAACCTAAATCAATTGTCAAAATCCCCACGTATCGCTCACAACAAGAGGTTATGTCTAACGCAAAAGTTGAGAGATCAACTGCATTCTCTCGGAGGTGATGTCTCACGCAAGTAAACAACACGGGGCATTAAGATCCGACACACATGTGAGTATTAAACCGCTTCTTACAGCCAATAGACATTCATCTTAGGTCGAGTTCGAAAAGTGTATGTCTATAGCGAATCAAACCCATTAAGATAGAGATTAAATCAAAGATGACATCGATTAAGAGTTATAAAAGAGATTTTATATAAAGATCCATAAATATACATACAATCAAGATAAATTTACATAAAAAATCCCAACAAATGAAAAATACATAGAGAGGAAGGAAGAAGAACACAAATCTCACAGTTTGTCAACTCTAGTGGATTCGACTCCGAATCGTCAAGATATACACTCTATGTGTTGTTTCTAAGCTAAATCTACTCAAGAATGTGTTTGATGAAGTTGGGGTAAAAAGTTCCCAACAACATAACCTAAAAAATGCTGAAAAGTGACTTAAATAGGGGCTGAAAAGACGTGAACCGCGCAATGAGGGCGCTTAGCGCCAACAGCAAAATCACAATTCTTGTTTTCTTCATAACTTTCGAACCGTAACTCCGATTGACGCACGGTCGGAAGCGTTGGAAAGCTTATTCAATGCTCTATACAACAATGACAAAATATCTTTGCTTGAATACCTAAAAAAATGAGATAAATTAAAATTAGAAAGAATGAAATTTATTACACTCGCGCTAAGCGCGATCTAACCTAAAATACACTTAAACCGCCTTAAAGCGCGCTAAGCGCGGTCCTGCCTGCGCTAAGTGCGGTCAAGGATCCCTAGCTACTGCCTATTCATCAAAAACCGCGCTAAACCCGCGTTGAAAAACGCGCTAGGTGCGGGTTACCGACACGATCGCCTCGAAAATGATCTTTTAGGCCTTCTTTCCTTCACCATAGGTTCTTATCATCAAATATAAGGAAGAAGACCTGTCAAAAAGCATCAAAATGATCATAATTCACAATATTTACAATAAAATCGGAAACTTGCATATTTACACTAAAACTAATAGATTTACTACTAAAATATCAAGGAAACCATTGAAAAGGGCCACAAAATACTATCTAAAATATGCACAATTTGACACTTAACAATACGCTAGTTCAGAAAAGGGGACTGATGGTTTCTCCCAAGCTCAGAAAGAAGGCTTGGAGCTCAGAAGGGGGCTCATGAGTTCTGAAGGGGAGACCCGATTTTTGAGAGAACCAAATGTTATGTTAGTATCACATGCATAGTGTTACGTTGTGTCATGAGTCTCATTGCATATATGTGTATATTGATGTGGAATGGGTGTGAAATTGTGATGATGCTGATTGTGTATTGAATGTATAATATATGTTGTATTCTTTACACCATTTTATGTAGAAGTTTATTTCTCACCCTTTTTGTTTAATGCTATCCATCACGGACATCTTGCAGATAATCAGGATTAAAGTCGTTGTTGTGTGTGAAAGATGGTTTGTTAGAACTATTCTTCATTTACTTATCGTTTTATCGCAATTTAGTAATTTTAATGCTCTGATCTTGTAACATCGAGGACATGATAATTTGCTATGTTTTAAGTTAACACTAAATTATGTGCTTTACTTGCAAAGTTTAATTTTGCATTTGTTATTGTAACACCCTTTTCTACCCCACAAATATTGCAGCAGAATAATCATAATATTAGAGTAAAAATCAAAACTACCTTAAAGGGTGCGCATTTCTCAATAAAATTCAAATAAAACAATTGCTCCGTAAACAACGGGTTTTCCTCAAATTAAATAAAAAAGCCATCAAAATAGCAGCGAAACTCAATAATTCAAAATCGAAAGGTTTTTAATAAAAGCCATAATCCTTCAAAAATAACAACAATATAACAACTCAACATGGTTCAACTCAACGACCCAACCCGATGTTACAATATCAGAGTAAGACCCTCTACATCGACCAAAAGCAAATAAACTCCAAAAGGCCTCGAAGGCATCCATAGCTAAGCCTGATCATCTGCACGTTACCCACGTGGAGGCAACATTCAAACAGGCAGGTTGAGTAATCACAATTCATTATAATCAGTATAAAAACATGATATGCATAAAATGGAGTCATCATCATATACAACATTATTAGGGTCATCACAAAGGAAAACATCAAAAATCATGATATCACAAATCACACCAATACCAAATAAATACAATGCACAACAAGACTCATGCATGTGGTACCAATTCGTCAAAGTCGATGGACACTAGGCCATCACCCTCCAAAGATCCTCGTCATTAGGATCGATTCTACACAAGAACCGGAGCACGTCAAAATTTACCTCACATCCGCACAATGGGATTGAAGCCACCATAGAACAAAGTCTGAAATGCTATGAATGCATGATACATAACATCATTATCCTCATCATCAATAAAAGTCATTACGTGCATCATCATTCATCAAAATCTCATGTTAATCATATCATCATTTATTCATCAAAACATCATGAATCATATTTTCATAATCATCAATATACGCATGGTAATTCATCCAAATAATCACAGCTCAAAACATCAAGACAACACAAGAATCACAAAATAATTTCGCGAACAACAGGCGTTCGCTAGGGAGTTCGCTTGGGTGTTCGCCTAGCGAGCTGCCCGCGAATCCCAAAATCCCATACAAAAACCAGAGGAACTCCCATTCTGTCTCTCCCTCGCTACCCTCTATTCGCCTGGCGAAGTTATTCGCTGGGAAATTCGCTGTGCGAACTAAATATCATTTTTAAAATTCCATCCCAGTATCTCAAACAACGTCATCGCGCATTCGCTGCGTTGTTTGCCCAGCGAGTCTGTGGCGAACATTCCCTTTGCGAGGTCGCGATTTCCTGCAATCACTGCTATGCATCAGTAGCACCTCAGACCCCAAAAACCTTACGAGTTCAGCTTCATTTACCCCAAAACGTCCCCAAAACATCCCTAAGGCATTATGGCAACAAGGACACAAAACCTACGACTAATAGGCCGATTTATTACACCATCCTAAACCTCAAAATCACATAAATCTTCACAAACCCAAATACCCTCATAACTCCCATAAATCCTTAAAGGTCAAAACAACATCAACAGAGAAATTAACCTCGAAGGCTTACTTTTATCCGATTCAATCCAACCCTTTATATTCATCATCAATCCACAAAAACAACACATAAATCATCAATTTACTCATAAACCCACAAACCCACATAAACCTCGAAAATCCGCTTTAAACACATCGAATTCCTATATTGAAAACAATGAAAGGCAATACTCTCCATACCTTAGATTGTCGATTCCAAGCTCTCTTTCTTTAGTTCTTGGAAACCTTCTCGAATCATAAGTTTTTCCCTCTTTCCTCAGAGCTCTGGCCTCTTTCCTTCTTTTCACGGTCTAACAAAGTGAATCCTATTCCTCTCAAATTCTCCTTTTTGTTAAACCTAACCTTTAGGCTTCTAAAATGGACTTTTCCAATATTACCCTCACTAACTCCTCCTTAAAAGTCCAATTTACCCTTAATCCTTCCAATATTATTTAAATAAATAATAATACAATATATTCCATATTATATACTATTATTTAATGAAATAACCAAAACTCCACAAAGTACCAACATTAATACAAACCACCAAAATTCACTAAAAATCATGAATATTATATTTAAATAAATTAAATAAATATTCTTACAAATTTGGGGTGTTACAACTCTCCCCCACTTAAAGAATTTTTGCCCTCGAAAATTACCTCAAGGAAATAGAGTCGGATACGACTCCTTCATATGATCTTCACGTTCCTAAGTCCAACTTTCACCAGCTGTTCCAACCCATAACACCTTCACCAAAGCTATGTCTTTACCCCGCAGTTGCTTCATCTCTCGACCATCAATCCGCACAGGTAATGCTTCCACTGTCAGGTTATCCCTCACTTGTACATTATCTATCTGAATCACATGCGACAGATCCGGGATGTACTTCCTCAACTGAGACACATGGAACACGTCATGCAAATTCGCAAGTGAAGGCGGTAAAGCAATTCGATAGGCTACCTCTCCTATCCTCTACAAGATTTGATATGGACCAACAAAACATAGAGTGAGCTTCCTAGACTTCAAAGCTCGACCCACACCAGTCACTGACGTCACCCTAAAAAACACGTGATATCCCTTTTGGAATTCAAGTGTCTTCATTCTCTTATCATGGTAGCTCTTCTGGCGACTCTCTAACGTTCTCATCCTTTCTTGGATCATCTTAATCTTCTCGGTCGTCTCTTGCACAATCTCAGGTCCGAGTACAACACTCTCGTCCAACTCATACCAACAAAAAGGAGTCATACACCTCCTCCCATACAAAGCTTCATAGGGCGCCATTCCAATACTAGCATGAAAACTATTATTGTATGTGAACTCAATCCATGGTAAATGGCTATCCCAAGATCCTCCGTGATCCAACACGCAAGCCCTCAGCAAATCCTTTAAGGATTGGATAGTCCTTTCTGTTTGATCGTCCGTCTGCGGATGATAGGCAGAACTCATCCTCAACTTAGTACCCAAAGCATCTTGCAAACTCTTCCAGAACCTAGATGTAAATCTCGGGTCTCTATCCGACACAATACTCGAAGGTATCCCATGCAACTTCACAATCTCCTAAATGTACATCTCGGCTAACTTCTGCATAGAATGATTAATCTTCATCGACAAGAAATGAGCCGATTTAGTTAATCTATCCACGATCACCCAAATTGAATCATTCCCCTTTGCCGTCCTCGGCAACCCCGACACAAAGTCCATGGAAATGCTATCCCATTTCCATTCTGGAATATTCAAAAGCTGCATCATACCTAAAGGCTTCTGATGCTCAATCTTCGACTTCTGACACATCAAGCACGCGTAAACGAACTCTGCAATATCCTTCTTCATACGCAGCCACCAAAACAACTTTTTCAAATCCTGGTACATCTTCGTAGCACCGGGATGAATACTCAACCTACTTCAGTGTCCTTCTTCTAGAATACTCTTCTTGATTTCTGGAACATCTGGAACACATACTCTATCTCGAAACCTCATCACACCATCCTCATCAATCCGAAATTCTCCTCCGCTATCTTGATTAATCAAAGTCAATCGGTCAACCAACTTTAAATCAGATTGTTGTCCCACTCTGATTTCTTCCAGAATACCACTAGTCAACTTCAACATTCCTAACTTCACACTGTCAGAGGTCTTTTCACATACCAAACTCAAATCTTGAAATTGCTCAATTAATTTCAATTCTTTCACCATAAGCATCGACATATGCAATGACTTCCTGCTCAATGCATTAGCCATTACATTTGCTTTTCCCGGATGATAACTCAAATCAAAATAGAAATCCTTCAACAGCTCTAACCACCTCCTCTGCCTCATATTCAATTCCTTCTGATCAAATGAGTACTTCAGACTTTTATGATCACTGAACACTTCAAACTTAGAGCCAAACAGATAATGTCTCCAAATCTTCAACACAAACACCACAACGGCCAATTCTAAGTCATGTGTAATTGCCTCGAAGCATAAGCAACAACTTGTCCATTCTGCATCAATACTCCACCAAGACCCATCTTTGACGCATCACAATACGCCACAAAAGATTCGCTCGGATTAGGCAAAATCAACACTAGAGCGGTCGTCAACCTCTTCTTCAATTCCACAAAACTCTCTTTGCAAGCTACATCCCACACAAAAGCTTGAACCTTTCGAGTCAATTGAGTCAAAGGTAATGTCAACTTAGAAAAGACTTCGATAAACTTACGGTAATAACCCGTCAATCCCAGAAAACTTCGTATCTCGGCAGCAGACGTCGGAGTCTCCCACTGTAACACAACATCAATTTTAGAGGGATCAACATCAATCCCGCCACTTGAAATCACATGGCCAAGAAAACTCACTTCCTTCAACTAAAACTCACACTTGGACAACTTTGCATACAACTTCTTCTCCTTCAAAACTTGCAACACAGTTCTCAAATGCTCAGCATGTTCTTCTTCAGATCTGGAATATATCAAGATATCATCGATGAACACCACCACAAACTTATCCAAATACTCATGAAAAATCCGATTCATGTACTCCATGAACACACCAGGTGCATTGGATACACCAAATGGCATCACAGTGTATTCATAGTGACCATACCTCGTCCTGAAAGCCGTCTTCGGAATATCATTCGGCTTAACACGAATCTGATGATAACCAGACCTCAAATCAATCTTACTGAACACACAAGCGCCTACCAGCTGATTCATCAAATCGTCAATTCTCAGAAGTGGATACTTATTCTTAATAGTCACCTTATTGAACTGCCGATAATCAACACACAACCTCATGCTACCATCTTTCTTCTTTACTAGTAACACAGGGGCACCCCACAAAGAAACACTCGGTCGAAAAGACTTCTTCTCATGCAATTCTTCTAGCTGTTTCTTCAATTCACTTAACTCAGAAGCTGACATCCGATAAGGAGCCATAGACACTGGACTCGTACCTGGTATTAAGTCCACTGCAAACTCTACTTCACGCTCTGGAGGCAAATCACTGATGTCATCTGGAAACACATCTGGAAATTCACATACAACAGGTAAGTCAACACTCGCAGCTTCACGATCAATCTGCAACGATGAAAACATTGCAAACACCAGGGCTTCGTCTTCCATAAGTTCGTCTACTTGCCTAGCAGACAATAACATCAACTCTCCACTATCACCAAACTCAGGAAACTCCACAGTCTTATTATAACAATTGACGTGAACACGGTTGAACTCCAACCAGTTCATTCCAAAGATTACATCGATTTGGTGCAAGGGTATGCACACCAAATCCATCACAAAACTCTTCCCAAAAATCGTCAAAGGACATCTCAAACACACAAGGGTAGTAGTAACAGAACCATTAGCTGGAGTTTCTATTACCATATTCTCATTCATATCAGACAACTTCAAACCCAATCTATTAGCACATTCAAGTGAGATAAAAGAATGAGTAGCACCAGTATCAATAATAGCAATCAACTCGATATTATTAATAAAACAAGTACCTCAAATCAGGTTGTCCTTCTCTGGTACTTTTGCACCACTCAAAGCAAACACCCTGCCACTAGTCTGAGCGGCAGTAGCGGTCTTTTCGGCTTTTGACATTTGGTTCCGATATGACCATTCTCTCCACAATTGAAACAAGTTGGACCATCGTCCTTGCAGTCAGTAGCTCTATGACCATTCTTACCACATCTGTAGCACCTCAACACACTATTGGTGCACACATCAGCACGGTGGCCTTGCTCGCCACACTTATAACACTTCCCAGAAGCGGGAGCTGCTCCCCCCACTCATCTTTTTCCCCTCTGAAGCCTTCTGCTTCCCTTTGTCAGCTGAAGTTGTATAAGGTTTCCCCCTATACTGCCCTTTCTTCTCACCCAACTACTTGTAGTGAGCCGATCGAGCTCGGCTATTCTCATCGTAGATTCTGCTATTGTCTACCAACTCAGCATACCTGCGGATCTGTTGATACCCAATACCCTGCTTAATTTCCGGTCTCAGCCCATTCTCGAACTTGAGACACTTGGACATCTCAGCATCAACACGGTTGTAGTGCGGATAGAACTTCACCAGTGTCTCGAACTTCGCGGCATACTCCGCCACAGCCATGTCTCCTTGCTTCAGCTCAAGGAATTCCACCTCTCTCTTGCCACGAGCATCCTCTGGAAAATACTTTCCCAGAAACTCCTGCTTAAACATAGCCTAGGTTATCACAGTGCTAACATTTGCGAGTCTCTGACAGGTGTTATCCCACCAATCCTCGGCCTCTTCTGACAGCATATGCGTTCCAAACTGAACTTGTTGCTCATCAGTACACCCGTCACCCAGAAGATCTTATCGATCGCCTTCAGCCACTTTTGTGCACTTGCTGGATCATGAGTACCCACAAAAGTCGGTGGATTATTCCTCTGAAACTTCCCCAAAGCACGAAACTCATCTGGAACTCCACCATTCGGATTGAGCTGAGCCACTACTTGAGCAACCGATTCCAACGCATCAGCAATAGCACGATCATTTCTTCCACCCATACTGCACACCACCAACAAGGTTATAAGAAACAAAACATCGACAATGTACACACACTCGTTGACTGACAGGGGACTGACATCAAGTAAAACCTGGCCGGACATACCGACCTGCTCTGATACCACTAATGTAACACCTTTTTCTACCCCACAAATATTGCAGCAGAATAATCATAATATCAGAGTAAAAATCAGAACCACCTCAAAGGGTGCCCATTTCTCAATAAAATTCAAATAAAACAGTTGCTCTATAAACAACAGGTTTTCCTCAAATTAAATCAAAACGCCATCAAAATAGCAGCGGAACTCAATAATTCAAAATCGAAAGGTTTTTAATAAAAGCCATAATCCTTAAAAAAATAACAACAATATAACAACTCAACATGGTTCGACTCAACGACCCAACCCGATGTTACAATATCAGAGCAAGCCCTCTACATCAACCAAAAGCAAATAAACTCCAAAAGTCCTCGAAGGCATCCACACCTAAGCATGATCATCTGTACGTTACCCACGTGGAGGCAACATTCAAACAGGCAGGGTCAGTAATCATATTTCATTATAATCAGTATAAAAGCAGGATATGCATAAAATGGAGTCATCATCATATACAACATCATCAGGGTCATCACAAAGGAAAACATCAAAAATCACGATATCACAAATCACATCAATGCCAAATAAATATAATGCACAACAAAACTCATGCATGTGGTACCAATTCGTCAAGGTCGATGGACACTAGGCCATCACCCTCCAAAGATCCCCGTCATTAGGATCGATTCTACACAAGAACCGGAACACGTCAAAATTTACCTCACATCCACACAATGGGACTGAAACCACCATAGACCATAGTCTGAAATGCTATGAATGCATGATACACAACATCATTATCCTCATCATCAATAAAAGTCACTACGTGCATCATCATTCATCAAAATTTCATGTTAATCATATCATCATTTATTCATCAAAACATCATGAATCATCTTCTCATAATCATCAATATACGCATGGTAATTCATCCAAATAATCACAGCTCAAAACATCAAGATAACACAAGAATCACAAAATAATTTCGCGAACAGCAGGCGTTCGCTAGGGAGTTCGCTTGGGTGTTCGCCTAGCGAGCTGTCAGCGAATCCCAAAACCCCATACAAAAACCAGAGGAACCCCCATTCTGTCTCTCCCTCGCTACCCTTTATTCGCCTAGCGAAGTTATTCGCTGGGAAATTCGCTGTGCGAACTAAATATCATTTTTAAAATTCCATCCCAGTATCTCAAACAACGTCATCGCACATTCGCTGCGTTGTTCGCCCAGCGAGTCTGGGGCGAACATTCCCTTTGCGAGGTCGCGATTTCATGCAATCGCTGCTACGCATCAGTAGCACCTCAGACCCCAAAAACCTTACGGGTTCAGCTCCATTTACCCCAAAAACGTCCCTAAAACATCCCTAAGACATTATGGCAACAAGGACACAAAACCTACGACTAATAGGCCGGTTTATTACACCATCCTAAACCTCAAAATCACATAAATCTTCACAAACCCAAATACCCTCATAACTCCTATAAATCCTTAAAGGTCAAAACAACATCAACAGAGAAATTAGCCTCGAAGACCTACTTTTATCCGATTCAATCTAACCCTTTATATTCATCATCAATCCACAAAACAACACCTAAATCATCAATTTACTCATAAACCCACAAACCCACATAAACCTCAAAAATTCGCTTTAAACACATCGAATTCCTATATTGAAAACAATGAAAGACAATACTCCCCATACCTTAGATTGTCAATTCCAAGCTCTCTTTCTTTAGTTCTTGGAAACCTTCTCGAATCCTAAGCTTTTCCCTCTTTCCTCAGAGCTCTGACCTCTTTCCTTCTTTTCACGGTCTAACAAAGTGAATCCTATTCCTCTCAAATTCTCCTTTTTGTTAAACCTAACCTTTGGGCTTCTAAAATGGGCTTTTCCAATATTACCCTCACTAACTCCTCCTTAAAAGTATAATTTACTCTGAATCCTTCCAATATTATTTAAATAAATAATAATACAATATATTTCATATTATATACTATTATTTAATTAAATAACCAAAACTCCATAAAGTACCAACATCAATACAAACCACCAAAATTCACTAAAAATAATGAATATTATATTTAAATAAATTAAGTAAATATTCTTACAAATTTGGGGTGTTACAATTATGATTATGATTTTCCGTTGTTTGTTGTCAAATGTATTGATGAGTTTTTGGATGGTTATTATAGTTACACCTTAAATTATCGATTTAATTTTTTTTTATATAAGTTTCGGGATTTAGAGTGTTACACATAACCATGTGAATTCGATGCTTCCGCGTCAAACAAACTAGCATTAAATCACGGCCTCAAGCGCAATTCCATCTCCATAAGAATAGACACATGTTGGGATACACGACAATGCCTCAACCTGTCCTGGTTTTCAGCCATTGTTCCTATAATACAAAACAAAAAACAATATCAAAATCAAAACAAGTATAATTCGAATATGTATCTCCGTAAAAAAAGGAAAGGAAAAAAATTCCAGAGATTTATCTCCGTAAAAATGTGCGATATCAAAAATTTTAAAAAATGCAGACAATGCTCTAAACAGCAATAAATTTGTATGCATGTCTAAACAAAATACCTATTTTGAATGTAACTACAAACTAATGTATTTTAAACAACCTATTTCATCTAAAAATTATTGATTGAGAATTGTTGTGCGAAATGAAGTGAATGAAATCTATTAGAATTAATTGCAATGCAGTAGAAGTAGTGTCGAAGCTTGAAAATGGCATGCTTGAATCTTGCTCATATCTCTTTGAAGGGTTTATGATAATGTAACAAATGATGACGAAACGAGGATGATTTTGGCGCGAGGTATATAAATTAAATTGATATCTATTATTTAGATAATTATATTTTTTTTAATTAAGTAGTCAAATGGTTCAAATTCATTTTATTAAAGATGAACAAGTGAGATATCGTAGATGCCCTTATACCTAATGTTTTTATACAACTATTAACTGAGTTGTCTTAACGAGACTAGATATTTAAGTTTAAACAATTTATTACTATCTCTGTTCCATTATATAAAAGACAATTATTTTTTAAGTTTATTAAATAATTAATGTATTTGATTAATTTATAAAATAGATACAATAATTATTCAATAAACCTAAAAACTGAGCTACCTCTTACAAAAAAATCAGAGATAGTATTAATTTTACTTTGATATCAATATTTAACCTATTAGTATCGATGTAGTTGCTAAAATAATCTCGGAAAGACTAATATAAATAAAATTTGACATAATTAGATATTTATATAAGTGTTTTACCAAGTCAAAATGACAAATTAGCATCGTGGAGATTGCTTAATACTAGTAGTTTATAAAATTTTAAATAGGATTTATAAAAGAATACCGTTGAAAACGGTCTTATAATTATGGTGATATGACTCTTTATTATGAACCAAACATTGATGATGATAGCGTACATAATTTAAACAACTTCTACTACCGTTTTTATGTAATCCACCTTGTCGCGTGTTTACGATATTAAAAGTCAAGATACTCCCTCAGTTCCTTTTTAAGTGTCACTTTTTCATTTTTCACACATACCAAAAAAGTTAATCAATATTGTTACTTTTCATACAATCATTTTTCTTTTACCTATAATACCCCTAATTATTTATTACATTCATTTTACTTTTTCTTTTTCTATAATAATTATTTAGGGGTAATTTTGGCAAAGTTACATTTAATACTACCTTGAACTTTACAAATGACACCTAAAAAGAAACAAAAAATTATTTCAAAAGTGACACTTATAAAGGAACGGAGGGAGTAGTTAACTGGAATGTTCATATTATAAAGGCAGAATCATTCTCATAAATTCAATAACATTCCATTTCAATCCTCAAGAGGACTATTCAACTTTAAAATTATGACTATGACCATTGACCTTTCCCTTCACCATACATATAAATATCAATATCCATATCCTACACTTTCATTTTATCATGTATCTTAGTATTATTATCTATACTACTTTTGAACCTTCAACATGAGTTTTTATGCTCAAACATTGAACTCATTTCCAAATTTTTTGCTTTTGCTTTCTCTAATAATCTCACTTTTCCTATTCCAAAGTCTTGCTGATAGTTCCCAAAATACAACAAGTATTGGTGTTATCATTGATGTTACTTCTGAAACAGGAAAACAACAGAGAACAGTCATGCAAATTGCAGCTCAAAGTTTCAATAACTATTACAACAATCAAAATATAGTCATTTTCTTCCGTGATTCTGTTAGAAACCCTTTACAAGCAGCTTCATGTTAGTGCGTAAGACACTTTTAGTGAGGAGAGAAAGAGAGAATAATGATACAAGATAGATCTATTTATATACAACCCTAATTGGATTTGGGCTAACACAACTTAGATTATATTTAAATATTAAATCTAATTAAATCTAATTATATCAAATCAAATCTAATTTAATATTTCAACACACCCCCATAATCCAAGTTGTCGAACCTACGCTAGTCGATCTGAACTATTCCTAATTTTTTTCTCAAATTCAGGAATCTGTCGATCTTCAATCCTTTGGTGAAAATATCAGCCAACTGTGCTTCACTTGAGCAGTGTCTAACTTCAAGTTCACCTCGATTTACCTTTTCCCTTAAGAAGTGAAATCTGGCTTCGATATGCTTACTCCTTCCATTCAGAACTGGATTCTTCGCCAGATTTATAGCTGACTTGTTGTCGATTTGCAACACAAGAGGTTTCTTCACTTCGACCTCCATTTCTTCAAGTACTGATCTGATCCAAATTGCTTGACATGTAGCATAGGATCCTGCTATATATTCAGCTTCACACGATGACAATGCCACCACAGGTTGCTTCTTCGAACACCATGAGATTGGGGCACCAAATACTTGAAAGAAATAGCCTGTTGTACTTCTTCGATCTTCCTTATCTCCACACCAATCAGCATCTGAAAAGCAATTAACTATTGCTCCTTTGCCTTTAGAATTTCGTCGAAATATAATTCCAAAATCTGTTGTTCCTTTTAAGTATCTTAGAATTCTTCTTGCAGCTTTCATGTGTGACACTCTTGGTTCGCTCATGAATCTGCTCACTAACCTGATTGCGAAACCTATATCAGGTCTACTATTGCACACATATCTCAGAGATCCAACTATTTGTTTGAACAAAGTTACATCAACTTTGTCTTCCTCTCCATGCTTCTCCAACTTCAAGTTTGGTTCGACAGGTGAGGATGCAGGATTCGAATCATCCATTCTGAATCTCTTGAGTATCTCTTTGACATACTTCCTTTGATGTAGCACCATACCTTGCTTCAACATATGAAATTCCATGCCTAGGAAATAAGACAATTTTCCCAGATCTGACATTTCAAATTCCTTCTTCATCAGCTCTTTGAACTTTGACAAGTTCTTCAAGCTATTTCCAGTTACTAACAAGTCATCGACATATAAGCAGATGATTGTTATATCTTGTGCTACAACCTGAACATAGACACCATACTCAGACTTGCATTTTACAAATCCCAATTCGACTAAGTATGAGTCGATCTTCTTGTTCCATGCCCTAGGTGCCTGCTTGAGGCCATAGAGTGCTTTGTGTAACTTATATACTTTACTCGCTTCCTTCTGAATCACAAACCCAGGAGGTTGTGTGACATAGACCTCTTCGTCTAACGGACCATTCAGAAAAGCTGACTTCACATCTAGGTGAAATGTCGACCAACCTTGGTTACATGCCAATGCTACCACTAGTCGAACTGTCTCCAGTCTTGCTACTGGAGCAAATACTTCAGAGTAGTCAAGTCCTTCTCTTTGAAGAAACCCTCGAGCTACTAATTTTGCTTTATGTCTTGCTATCGACCCATCAGCATTGGGTTTTAACTTGAACACCCACTTTACTTCGATAGCTTTTGTATGTGCTGGCAATTCGACTAACTCCCATGTGTTGTTTCTTTCGATTGCCTGTGACTCTTCAACCATAGCTAACTTCCACTGTTGAATCTTTAAAGCTTCGTTATGGTTGATTGGTTCAGCACCTGCAAGTAAAGCAAAATGAACTAATTCGCCATCTGGTGTGACTTCATCATCACCAGTCACTTCATAATCATGAAGTCTTGTTGGAGGAACTCTATTTCGTCGAGGTCGTTGGCTTGTTTCAGCCACATCCTCTGTATCGGGAATGCCAACAACTGCTTCTTCTTCGACTTCGACTTCATTTTCTTCGTCGAAATCATAGCTCATCAGTGGCATGTTAATTGAATTACTAGAATTCCAATCCCAGGCAGAATTCTCATCAATCACAATATCTCGGCTTAACACAGTCTTCTCATTAATTGGATTGAATAGCCTGTATGCACCAGTCTTATGATATCCTACCAGAATCATAGGTTCACTCTTGTCATCAAGCTTCTTTCTTCTTGCATCAGGAACATGCTTGTAACACATAGAGCCAAACACCTTCAGATGACTCACTGATGGTCGTTTGCCACTCCATACTTCTTCAGGAACCTTGTTCTTCAATTGCTTAGTAGGGCACCTGTTCAGAATATAAACAGCTGTCGAATCAGCTTCACCCCATAAAGATTTTGGCAAATTCTTCTGCTTGAGCATACATCTCGCCATATCCACTATGGTTCTGTTTCTTCTTTCAGCAATTCCATTATGTTGAGGAGTATAAGGAGCAGTTACCTCATGATCAACACCATTTTCTGCACAGAATTTTTCAAACATCTTCGAAGTGTATTCTCCACCTCCATCTGTTCGCAGAATCTTGATCCTCTTCTCACTCTGATTTTCGACAAGCATCTTGAATCTCTTAAAGATTTCAAATACTTCATCCTTTCTCTTGATCACATAGATCCACAGCTTTCGACTAAACTCATCGACAAACGAAATAAAATATCTGTTTTCACCAATGGTATGTTCTTCGAACGGACCACATACATCTGAATGTACAACTTCGAGTATGCAGGATGATCTCATTGACATAGTCGAAACGAAAGAATTTCTGGATTGCTTTCCGACTAGACATCCTTCACAGAGTTTGTCAGGCATCTCAAGACTTGGAATACCAGATACCATATCTTGAGTGATCAACTGTTTGAGTGATCGAAAGTTCAAATGTCCAAACCTCAAATGCCACAGCCAACTATCCTTGTGGTCGACAACAGTTTTTAGACATTGTACTTCAGTCGAACTGATCATGGTCTTAAACGTCCTGTTTTTCGACAACGGAGATTCCAAGACCAAATTGTTCTGGGTGTCGAACAATTTCAATACTCCATCTTTCATGACAACTGAGAAGCCTTTTTCGACCAGTTGTCCAACACTTAGCAGGTTGCACTTCATTCCAGGTACATAGAACACATCTCTGATCATAGCTTTCGCTCCATTACTCAGTTGAAAAACTATGTTGCCAGTACCTTCTGCTTGCAACGAACTGTTATCAGCAAGTTTTATCTTGCTCCTCTTCGACTTCTCAAAATCTACCAACCACTCCTTTCGACCAGTCATGTGATTTGAGCAGCCTGAGTCGAGAAACCAGATCTTAGATTCGACATGGTTATCTGCTACTGCAGCCATAACCACCATACCACCTTCAGAATCATCTGAATCTTGACGTGCAAGTTTCGCTCCTTCGTCCTTGCCTTTTTCCGATCCATTGTCTTTCCTGTACCAACAATGTTTGGCCAAATGACCCCTCTTTTCACAGTTATAACACACTATACCTTTCTTATCTTCTTTGTCCTTTCGATAGTTTCCTCCTCCTCTTTTCGAGGATTCAGAATCTCTATCTTCGACCTGATTCTTGTGAGGGTTCGATCAAGACTTCTTTCCTTGAGTCTTGTCAAATTTGCCTTTGGATTTGTTTGAACCACCATTCATTTTCCATGACTGAGCCTGCAGTGCTTGTATCGAATCCTGAACTCCCTTTCTTTCGACAATTCTCATCTCATGCGCCTCCAATGAACCAACCAAATCTTCCACTTTTAGGGTTTCAAGATTGTTGGATTCTTGAATAGCTACGATAACGTGATCAAAGTGAGAGGTCAACGTTCTCATTACCTTCTCAACTATCATCTTATCAGTTATGGTTTCACCACAACCCTTCATGAGATGGACGAGTTTCTGAACCTTCGACACATTCTGCAACTTTTTCGTCTTCTCCCATCGACAACAGCTCATATTGTCGACGCAAGGTTTGCAACTTAACAACCTTGACTTTCTCACCTCCTTCATAATACTTCACTAGAATATCCCATGCCTCTTTCGCCGTTTCAGCATGAGAGATTCTGTCGAAGTTAGCAGCATCGACCGCCGTCTGAATGCAATAAGCAGCCTTGCAATCTTTCTTCTTGACTTCGTTGTGGGCTTTTTTCTGTTCTTCGGTTGCATTTTCTGCCAACGCAGGAACACCACCGTTAACCACTTCTAGCGTCTCATGGAAGCCAAATAAGGATTGCATCTGTTTTTTCCATCTGATCCAATTCTTGCCGTCAAGCATTGGAAGGGAACTCGGAATGCTCTTATCACCAGTCATTTTCGCCGCGGTTGATTAACTTGCCCTAGAAACACGATCTCTGACGTGAAATTCTTGAAAACTTAATCAAGAACAATAACCGGAAGCTCTGGATACCAATTTGTTAGTGCGTGAGACACTTTTAGTGAGGAGAGAAAGCTCTAAGGAAATAAGGATTTGTATTATTTTAATTGTGTGTAAATAATGATACAAGTTAGGTCTATTTATATACAACCCTAATTGGGCTTGGGCTAACACAACTTAGATTATATTTAAATATTAAATCTAATCAAATCTAATCATATCAAATCAAATCTAATTTAATATCTCAACACTTCAGTTGGTGAGTACTTTTTAATTTTATTTTTGACTATAGAAAACAACTTATATATAAACACTTATATAAGCACTTATTTAAGTTGTTTATCCAAACAGAAACTTGTACGTAATATCTTGCTTCTTATTGGTTTCCAGCTGAAGAATTAATCACTAAAGAGAAAGTTAAAGTGATTATTGGCATGGAAACATGGCAAGAAGCAGCTCTTGTTGCTCACCTTGGAGCCAAGTTTCAAATACCAATAATTTCATTTTCTTCTCCACCATTAGTCCCTTCATCTTTAATGCAACTTCGTTGGCCTTTCTTGATTCAAATGTCACAAAATCATTCTGCACAAATGAACTTCCTAGCCGATATGATCCATGCTTTCAACTCTCAGAAAGTTATAGTTATATATGAAGACAACCATTATAGTAGCGATTCTGGAATGTTAAGCCTCTTATCCGAGGCTCTCGAAAAGTCTAACTTGCAGATTGAGTATCTATTAGCTCTTCCACCATTCACTTCTTTATCTGACCCAAAAGGGTTTGTTCTTGATGAATTGCTGAAGTTGTTGCCGTTAAAATCTCGTGTTTTTGTTGTACTTCAAGCATCCTTACCTATGGTGAACCATTTGTTTAGAGAAGCTAAAAAAGTTGGATTATTGGAGAAAGAACCATCTTGGATAATCAATGAGGAGATTACAAGCATGTTGGAGTATGTAGATAAATCTGTTTTATCTTTTATGGAAGGTGTTTTGGGAATCAAAACCAACTATTCTACAAGCTCTAGTGCTTATACTCATTTGCAGGAAAATTTTAATGCTGTGAATACAGAAAAAGTTGAGTTCAAACCAGGACCAAATGTTTTGCTAGCTTATGATACCATTACAATTGTCACAAAGGCTTTGGAGAAAATGAATACTAATTCTAGTAGCTCAAAGATGTTATTGGAGGAGATGTTATCTTCCAATTTCAATGGCTTAATTGGTGATATAAGATTCAAAGAAAGACAACTGTACTACACTCCAATATTAAGAGTCATAAAAGTGGCTGATAATGATAAGAAAGATATTGAATTGGACTTTTGGACACCAAAGTTAAAGTTTGCTAGATCTCTTAGAGAGAAAACAAATGATGGCACTGAAGAAGAAAGCTTAAATGACAGTGTAACTAGGACACCAAACCCATTAAAAGTTATAATTCCAATAAATCCTGCATTTGATAACTTTGTGAAAGTCTATCAAAATCAAACCCTTGACGGTTTCTGTATTGATCTTTTCCTTGAGATCCGAGAAATTTTGAGTGACCAGTATTCCGGTCTTCCCTATGAATTTCATAAGTTCAGTATATCTTATGATGACCTTCTGCCTAATGTCATAAATAAGGTAAACTCAAAATTATGTTCTTGAAACTTGTATTTCTTTTGTTTGATGATTTCATTTGTCACTTTCAATACATGCATTTCACAAACAAATGGCATAGCATGACATTGCATGTAGATCAATAAATATCATGCTTTCTCAAAACTAAGTGCAAAGTGGAATTGGCAGCGAGTTTGACAAGATCATGGGGTGCAGCATGATTTTGGAAAAAGCTACATTTTGAAACTCAAACAAAATGAGTTTCTTTGTGTCAAATTCACTGTGATTCCAAACATGCACTAAAGCAAAAGAAAATATTTCCAGCAGAAAGGAAGGAAGCTAATACTATTGCAGACCTATGATGCTATTGTAGGAGATGTAACAATACTTTCCGAACGAGCAAAGAATGTATCATTTCACTCAACCGTATACTGAATCGGGCTTATCACTCATACTTCCAGCAGAAACTGAAGATTCAGCATGGCTGTTTATGAAACCATTTAGCTCGGTAATGTGGATTACAACTACTGGCATCCTAATCTACACAATGATTATCGTTTGGTTCTTAGAACATCACTTGAATCCCGAATTTGGTTGACCATTGAAAACCCAAATCAGCACCACTCTATGGTTTGCTTTTTCTTCGCTATTTTTTGCACAGAGTAAGTATAGATTACAAAAGTTCAAAATTTTCTGATTTTCTGTAATGCTTAGTGTCAAAAGAACTGAATATTAGGGAAATGCTTGAGTGAAAAAGCACTCAAGAGATCTGAATATATATACACATGAGAGTTATTACAGGAAACTATTTCCTAGGTACATATATGTGTTTTACAAGGCATAGACTCTTTAACTCCTAGATACATGGACAGACTCCTAAATACAAAATTATACTTCCAATAATTTGTAGTTCCAATAATTGAAATAATTCCAATAATTCCAACACTCCCCCTCAAGCTGGTGAATGGATATCAATCATTCCCAGCTTGCAAGTCAATTGATGGAAACGATCCGGTGGCAAGCCCTTTGTCAACACATCTGCTATTTGATGTCCAGAAGGAATATAGGATGTAGTTATTAAACCATTATCTAGTTTTTCCTTGATGAAATGGCGGTCAATCTCTATATGTTTGGTCCTGTCATGCTGAACAGGATTATGAGCAATACTAATTGCTGACTTGTTGTCACAAAACAACTTCATAGGCCCTTCACATTGTATTTTCAGATCATTTAGAATGATCTTTATCCAGAGTAATTCACAGATTCCCTGTGCCAAAGCTCGAAATTCTGCTTCCGCACTTGATCGAGCCACTACATTTTGTTTCTTACTTCTCCATGTGACAAGGTTCCCACACAAGAGGGTGCAAAAACCCGAAGTGGATCTTCTATCACTTATCGATCCTGCATAGTCAGCATCGGTGTAGGCTTCTACAGTTAAGCTTCCACCTCCTTTGAACAATAGTCCTCTTCCCGGAGTAGACTTGAGGTATTGTAGAATGCGATCAACCGCTTGTAAGTGTCGCATCCTCGGGTCATGCATAAATTGGCTCACCACACTGACAGCATACGCCAAGTCAGGTCTAGTGTGTGCCAGGTAAATCAACTTTCCCACCAACCTCTGATATTGGATTTTGTCAACTTTGGCACTCTCTTCTTCAAGGCTCAACTTGTGGTTTTGCTCTATAGGAACACTTGAAGGTTTGCATCCCAATTTCCCAGTTTCCTGCAAGAGATCGAGTATATACTTCCTTTGAGATATGAAAATGCCTTGATTTGAGTAGGCAACCTCAATTCCCAAGAAGTATTTGAGTTGTCCAAGGTCCTTCATTTCAAATTCTACCGATAGTTTTTCCTTTAACAATTGTCTCTCTGCCAAGTCATTTCCTGTAATAATAATATCATCAACATAAACAAGAAGGATAGTTAATTTTCCCTTTTGTGAGTGCTTGAAAAAAAGAGTGTGATCTCCTTGGCTTTGCTTGTAGCCTAAGTACACCATTGCTTTTGTGAATCGTCCAAACCATGCTCTAGGAGATTGTTTTAGTCCATATAGGGCTTTCCTTAATCGACACACTTTATTGGATCCACATGTAGGGCTAAATCCAGGTGGGATCTCCATGTATACTTCTTCTTCTAAGTCTCCATGCAAGAATGCATTTTTGACATCAAATTGATGTAATTCCCATCCAGAGTGAGCAGCAAGAGATAATAAAATCCGAACAGTGTTCATTTTTGCAACTGGAGCGAAGGTTTCTTCATAATCTATGCCATAAGTCTGTGTGTATCCTTTGGCCACTAGTCTAGCTTTGTATCGATCAAGTGATCCGTCTGACTTGTGTTTAACTGTATAGATCCATTTGCAGCCAACCGGTTTCTTGTCTTCCCGCCTCTCAACGATATCCCAAGTTCTATTTCTTTCAAGGGCTTTCATCTCCTCATTCATAGCTTGGACCCAATTTTGATCTTTCAATGCCTCTTGAACAGATGATGGGATAACCACAGAGTCAACTGCAGAAATAAAACTCTGATGCTGCAAGGAAAGGTTTTTTGTGGAGACAAATTGGGAAATAGGATACTTAGCACAAGATCTTTTCTCTTTCCTTAAAGCAATTGGCAACTCATGTTTATTAGTGTTACAATTTTCAGAACTTTTAAACTCAGTAACAGGTGGGTTAATTTCAGTACTTACCTCTGTTTCAGGTGATTGAGGCTGTTTCTGGAGTAGGTCTAGTTTACTTCTCCTTTGGTACACTAAGGTTGGTTCACCAGCCTTAGTTTTTTCTGGAAGAGTTGAAGGTGATGGTTCTTGCAAGACAGACAATGAAGGAGGATCTGAACCAGAAATGGATGACTCTAAGGAAGGAGCCAAGGGCTCTGACCCTGATGAGGGTATAGGACTGGGACTTGAAGTGTCCGAACCAGACTCAGATGTGGGTATAGGATTAGGACTTGGAGTGGGAGATTCAAGTAGGTCTAGAAACACAGACTCAGACTCAGATTCCAAGTCATTAGAATTCTCCCCCTGAAGCTGAGGACGAGTGAAGTAAGACACATTTTCATGAAACGTGACATCTTTGGAGACAAAGTGCCTCCGACTAGGAGGATGGTAGCATTTGTATCCTCTTTTGTCGGGAGCATAACCAACAAAGACACATCTGACTGCACGAGGGTCCAACTTACTTCGATTCTGTTTGTGAATATGGACGAAGGTAACACAACCAAACACTCGAGGCTCAAGTTTTGAAATATGAACAGAGGGAAATTGAACAGACAGAAACTGAACAGGACTGATATTTCCTAACAGACGAGATGGTACGCGATTAATCAAGTAGGCAGCAGTCAATACTGCTTCCCCCCAATAGGATTTGGGTACAGACATTTGAAAGAGGAGAGCTCTAGTAACTTCAAGTAAGTGGCGATTTTTCCTTTCGGCGACACCATTTTGTTGAGGCGTGTCGACACATGTAAATTCTTGGAGTATTCCATGTTCACTGGAAAAATTTGACAAGACATGATTTGTATATTCTGTGCCATTATCGGAGCGAAGTCTCTTAATGCCTCGTCCAAATTGGTTGTGCACCATATGATAAAATTTAATAAACAGTTGTGGGACTTCGGATTTGTCCTTCATCAAAAAAATCCAAGTGACTCTAGTACAATCATCAATAAAAGTAATAAACCATTTTGCACCGGAAACATTAGAAATGGGTGCGGGACCCCAAACGTCAGAATGAATAAGATCAAAAGGTTCAGCACTTTTATTACAACTAGGAAGAAAAGAAACTCGATGATGTTTAGCAAATTGACAAGTATCACAATTAAATGATTCGACTGAATGATGCAAAAATAAAGTTGGAAACATAGACTTAATTAAGGAAAATGGGGGGTGTCCAAGACGTTTGTGGAGAAGCCAAATTTGTGCGGCAGATTGGGAAGACTCAGACTTGAAGCAAGAAGACAACACCTTCGAACCATCAATTTTTCCAGAGAGGTAGTACAACCCTTCCTTTTCCTTACATGCCCCAATCACCCGATCCGTTGGAAGATCCTGAAAGACACCATAAGAAGAGAAAAGAGTTATTTTACAATTATGATCACGGGCAAGTTTATGAGCAGATATAAGATTGTGAGAGAGTTTGGGAACATGCAACACATTTTTCAATTCAAGGAATGGTTGCAATTGAACGTTGCCAAAACCCTCAATGCGGGCATATGAACCATTAGCAACTGTAATACATTGATTGCTTGTAGAGGGAGTATAAGAAGAAAATAGTGTGGAGTCGGGTGTCATATGGTCAGTGGCACCAGAGTCAAGAAGCCAAGCATCTTTTGGAATAGTACCATAGATACTAAAGGAGCGAGAGCATAAACCCTTACCTGTCATAACTAGAGAACAAGATCCAGAGGGCTTACTGAGAGAGTCAAGTAGGGACTTCAACCGATTCAAATCATCCGTACTGAGAAGAGAGTCAGTTTCTACTGTTTTGGAGTTTCCTGTGGCTGGAGACATAGTGGTAGCATGGGCTTGGCTCTGATGTATACCTTTGAAACCTCCAGAGCGATTGAGAACTTGATTTTTCCCATGTAATTTGAAGCACCGGTCCTTTGTATGACCTGTCCTTTTGCAATGGTCACAATAACGATCATCTCTACCTGATTTACTGAATGGTTGCTTTCCTGCTGTGTTGGCAACAAGGGCAGTACCTTCAGAAGGCTTGTTACCGAGCATGACGTCACGACGACTTTCTTCTCCCCGCACTATGGAGAAAACTTCAGCAAGTGGAGGAAGGCGGTCCTTGCCTAAAATTTGCACTCGAATAGGGTCATAATCAGAGGTCAATCCAGCCAAGAACTCAAAGATCCGATCGGTTTCAATACAAGTATTCAAAGCGACCGTGTCATTGGCGGTTTCCATCTTGAGAGTTTGGTATTGATCCAACTCAATCCAATAACCTTTCATAGTGGCAAAATACTCAGAGACAGACATGGTTCCTTGTTTAGTATTGAAGATCTTGTTCTTCAGATCAAAGCGGGCAGAGAGATCCTGTTTCTTAGAGTATGTTTGCATCAGATTCTCCCAAATATCTCGTGCAGTAGGAAGAAACATATACTGACTACTAATTTCTGGAATCATACTATTCCACATCCATGACATGATGAGTGAGTCTTCATTGTCCCAAAGAGTGAAGCCGGGATCAGTGGCAGGAAGAGGGTCACCTTCAATGTGGTTCAATTTTCCACGACCTTTCAAATTTGCACGCATGAACTGGGCCCAACTGAAATAGTTCCTCCCATTGAGGCGATGACTTTGATGCAGTGTTGGTAGCGAGTTAGCATTCATTAGGTTTGAAGTTTCAACAAGAGGTGGTGGAGGTGGCGGAGGATTCTGGACACCACCATTATCATTCTCCCCTTCCATCTCAATAAGTCAGATAACTGAGAGTAAAAAAACTGATGAGGTGGGATGAGCAGTGTGGAGCGGTGTGATGGGTAATTTCTGGAAAGGAGAAAAAAAGATTCTGCAATGAAGGCAGCAAGAAAAAAAAACTGAATATGGTAGTGCTGCAATGGAGGCAGCAGTTAACCTGCTCTTGATACCATGTCAAAAGAACTGAATATTAGGGAAATGCTTGAGTGAAAAAGCACTCAAGAGATCTGAATATATATACACATGAGAGTTATTACAGGAAACTATTTCCTAGGTACATATATGTGTTTTACAAGGCATAGACTCTTTAACTCCTAGATACATGGACAGACTCCTAAATACAAAATTATACTTCCAATAATTTGTAGTTCCAATAATTGAAATAATTCCAATAATTCCAACACTTAGAATTTTGGTTGAGTCTAGCTCACCCCTTCCAAAATCTGTTTGTAAACTGAGGACTGTCTCCTCTTATAAACTTAAGTTCTTGTCTTACCTCATTCAGTGTGAGGCTGTTAACACCCTCCTCATGCTTAGAACTAAACATCTAGAGCATGACTCAATAGTGTGTTATGGTCCCTTGCTTGGATCGTGTTGACACAGTCCTAAACGAGGTAGAAGCTTTGCTTCGACCTATGGTGAAGGTAGAAACAGACTCGTCCTTGACAGTGTTTCTTCTTAAATTCACAAATATTTTTTATAATAATTATTGATGATTTTTATTGCCAATCTAAATGCCTTTAAATAGGCTTACAATGAAAGAAAAGTCTTAAATAAATTAGGTTAGTAACTACCTTTTCCTATAATTACTATCATTTAAATTTAAATGATAATAATCCTATTGAATACGTATGTTCTGTTCCAACCTAAAACTTATCCTAAAATATTGAAATTTAAATTTAAAAGTACTAACTTATTAAAAATAATAAATCCTAATAAGCATAATTAACCTAATATGCAGAAGAACTAGAGGTATGTATCATAGTGGTGATCTAATAGCAGGTGGCCCAACTAATTCAATACAAAACTAACTTGTAAGGTGAATACTCCCAATAATAAACTTATGTTCATGCCTTATCTATCAACTTAGTTTGAAACTCTTAACAATATTTTCCATTTTCCATTTATTCTATAAATATGAAGAAACATTTCAACTCTTTAGTGATTAGAAGTCAATAATTTTATAGGGTGTTTTATGGAACTTCTGAGTTGTAATACTCAACAAAGTTTAATTCTTCGAAAAGCTTGAGATGTTAAGTTTAATAAATATTGCTTCTTCATTTGGAAAGTCCTTCTCTTGCAAACTAACTAATAGTAACAAGATATTTGTTTCTGATGTATACCAGAGGAGAAAATAAACAGCAATTCAGCAAGAGTAGTAGTTGGAGTATGGTTATTTCTTGTGTTTGTTCTAACTTCAAGCTACACTGCAAATCTTTCATCATTGCTTACAGTCCAAAAATTGAGGTCTGATAGAGACATTGAATGGCTTAAACAAAACAAATTACCAGTTGGTTGTGATAACACCAGTACCTTTGTAAAGGACTACTTGGTCAAAGTGTACAATTTCCCTAGACACCAAATTGTAGATGTTGATAATGAGCAAGACATTCTGGATAAATTCAAGAGCAAAAATATTTCTGCTCTCTTTGTTGAGAGCCCATATGAGAAGGTTTTCATGAATAAATACTGCAAAGATTACACTGCAACTACAGCAGCCTACAAATTTGGAGGATTGGGATTTGTGAGTACCTAAAACTTCTTCTTTGGCCCGTTTACTTTCATAAAAAGTTTTCTTTTTTTTTGTCTTAATCATTTTCTGTAAAAAATCTTTGAATATGTTTTAGTTGTGTTCTCATATTTTGTTTCATGCTCTATGATTTTTGCAGGTATTTCAAAAAGGGGCTTCAATAGCAAAAGACTTTTCTCTAGCAATTTTAACACTCGCAGAAAATGGAAAATTGAAAGATTTGGAAAATAAATGGTTAACACCTTTAAATAAATGCTCAAACAACTCACCATCTCCAGAAGAAACTGAGAGTCTGACTCTTGACAAATTTTGGGGACTCTATGTCATATGTGCAGCCACTTCCACCATCAGCTTATTACTAGCTTTGTTGAAGAAGTATTTCCATAACCATAACCACTATGGAGAAGAAGCTGATCAACTTCCTCAAGGAAGTGTAATCTCTGAACCTGATGATGATAATAATAATGATAATGATTCTCAGAGAGAAATTAGAGTTGGTACAGGTTTAAACATTGAGAATCTCATGAAATTAAATAAATCTGCAACTTTTGGTGGACGTGTAATACAAGGCGTACGTCGTAGAAATTCACCAAAATTGGAGAGTATAAGCATTTCTGATGAACGGGGCGATCTGCCTAGCTCCCAATCAACTGCCATGCCATAGAAATGATAAAATTCATATTATGTAATAGATTCACATGTTGGCTGTTCTGTATATATCATAGCTAGCCATATACATTCCAACATTTATGTGTTTAATTTCATTAATTGTAGTAGTTGCACTCTTGAAAAACCTATAGTAATTTTAATACAAATATATGTATTTTATAGTTATTGTCTAATGTCATTCATTTCATCAGTTTCCTCCTGAAAAACATGTAATATCATCAGTTCTTCACCTCACGATATATGATTCAGTATCGGAAAAATGTTCTTCCTACAATAAACGCAATGCTGCACTTGCAAAATTCAACTATTACAATTGATGGTCAAGAGACATTTTAAATTTCTTGCACAAGGTATTACATATCACTCTACATTTGTCTTCATTCTCAGCCATCTAGTTTGAGGTATACATCTTTGTTTTTATGTAATTAAAGTATGACATTTCACAAAGGTACTAAAAAATGATAAATATAAGGCTGATATTTGCAGGACAATCATTTTCACATATTTTAACATTATGCATGTTGAATTATATGACCAGTTCCTCCGTGGAATGTATATACTTACAAATTTTCATACTCAAATTTCCTATTCAGATTCTAAAGTCATTAATTATGATCTATTGTCCTAAATTTTGTGGCCACATATCAAAGCCTAAAATGTCAATAGTTTCAGGTCCACTTCTCATAGTTGGCGAATCCAACAAGAATCCGTGTTTCCAAGAAGCATCCATTTTTTATTATCTTTCAACTTATCTCTAGAAATGACATAAAATTAACACAAAATGAAATTAAGATTACCATTTTGACTGGATAAACTTATCTATAGTTGATTTACAGACGTTATTTTCTGATTTATATTTTATAATTCAATAAATTAAACTTGAATCTAGACCATCTGATTTTGATCGGACTACCATCATTTTGAATGTGTGAATGTAGGAAATCCCAACAGCAAGGAATCCTAAATTTAAAATATTTTGATCGGACTAACAAATCGTTGATCCTTACAATTACTTTTCCTTCTAGTAACTCAGCAACTAGCAAGCCTTGCCTATTCTCTTCATATACCAAACTTTGTCTCCAAGTATGGAGTCAACATCATAATTGACAAAGTCAAACATTAAGTTTCCATGTAACTACCAGAATAACTCCCAAAATCCTCGGCATCGAGTAATATTAATTCCTCTATGTAATCATGTAATATATAGGCAGCTAGTCCCTACCCAGTTTCCAACAAAGGCAAGTAGATTATGTGAGCAAAAGATATTGCAGCAAAATGCATTGCCTTTCAACTATTCCTCAAACACTAGCAAGAATTTGGCTATTCTTTTTCTTACTCACTCCTTCTGTTCTCATTTCTGGTTTCCGAGATGAGACAAACAAAGTTATATCCATTGGGGTGATCATTGATGTTAATTCTCGTATTGGGAAAGAACAAGAAGTAGCCATGGACATTGCAGCCCAGAAATACAACAACGCTTCAAAGGAATACAAGCTGGCTCTCTATTTTCAGAGCTCCACCAAGGATACCCTCAGGGCCATCACACTTGGTTAGTACATCTAGTATTTTTTGAGAAAATAACATTAAACTTTCTTAAATGTGTATAATGAAGAATGTGAGATCTTTATTTGCAGCTGAAGAGATGATTAAGGTGCAAAAGGTGCAAGTGATTATAGGGATGCACACATGGCCAGAAGCAGGTATAGTAGCTGAAATAGGAAGCAAAGCTCAAGTTCCTATCATATCCTTTGCAGCGACTACCATAACACCGCCATTGATGAAGACTCGATGGCCTTTTCTGGTGAGACTAGCAAACAAAGGTACGGCAGATATAAAATGCATTGCAGACATAGTGCAGGCGTATAGTTGGAAAAGAGTAGTAGTAATCTACGAAGATGACGCGTACGGGGGAGATTATGGGATGCTAGCCCTGCTAGCTGAGGCCCTTCAGGATGTGGATTCAATGATTGAACACCACTTAGTCCTTCCCCCAATCTCTTCTATACATGATCCAGGAGAGCTAGTTAGTGATGAGATGATTAAGTTAAGACAGACAATCTCGGGTGTTCATAGTGCTGCAATCCTCATTAGAAATGACAATCCATTTGTTTAAAGAAGCTTCAAAAGTTGGATTGGTGGATAAAGAATCGGTTTGGATAATCCCAGAGAGCATAACAAATTTGATGGACTCTGTCAATAAATCTGCTATTTCCTATATGGAAGGAGCTTTAGGAATTAAAACCTACTACTCAGAGAGAAGCAGGGATTATCAAGACTTTGAAGCTCAGTTCAGGAGAACTTTTTGGTTAAAGAATCCAGAGGAAGATAACCGATACCCAGGATTTTATGCTCTACAAGCATATGATAGCATTAATATTGTAACTCGAGCAATCGACAGAATGACCAGTAGAAACAATCGCAGCCCAAAGAGTTTACTAAGAGAAATACAGTCTAGCAATTTCGTTGGTTTGAGTGGCCATATTCAACTTGAAGATGAACAACTCATGCAGAAGAATCTTGTATTAAGAATTGTAAATGTGGCTGGGAAGAGTTACAAGGAATTATGCTTTTGGACTCAACAACATGGCTTCACTACAGTCCTCCATACAGGACAAGGTGGAAACAAGGTTGCTGGAAATACAGAATGTTTCACGGGTGTACGCTGGCCTGGGAATTTGGGCCGCGATCCAAAGGGGTGGAACATGCCTACCAAACAATATCCATTGAAAATTGCAGTCAGAAGCAGAACCTCGTTTTACAAGTTTGTCAAGGTTGAGTATGGCCAGAATGGAAAGGAGGATAAGTATAGTGGATTTTGCATTGACATTTTCGAGCAAGTACAGAAACTTCTGGGGTACGATCTTCCATATAAATATCATGCCATCAATGGAACCTATAACGATTTGGTTCAGCTTGTCTATAACAAGGTATTAAATCTATATTTCTTTGAAATCAAATGTTTTCTTTTGGTTTCTATGATTATCATTGTCCTCCCTATCAAATATAACAAAGATACTTATAGTTAGCGATTAGGAATAACTAATAGTATGCACTAAATGCAACTTAATTACTTTGAAATTTGAGAATCAATTTTTTTATTTATTTATTGATTACGATTTTTTGTTTATGTGTGGTTAAACAATGATGGAAGACTTTTGATGCTGTTATTGGAGACATGACCATAATAGAGGAAAGATTGCAGTATGTGGATTTTACAGTGCCATATGCAGAATCAGGATTGTCAATGATAGTTCCAATGAAGTCTGGAGAATCAGCATGGATGTTTATGAAGCCATTTACCTGGGAATTGTGGCTGGTTTCAGATGTAATCTTGATTTACACGATGTTAGTTGTTTGGTATCTCGAGAGAGAATCCAATCCAGAGTTTCATGGAAACTGGAAGCTCCAGCTCAGCACAGCTTTTTGGTTTACTTTTTCCTCTCTGTTCTTTGCTCATAGTGAGTATCAATCTCGAACTTCCTTGTCATTTTGATGCAAAATAACAATATGAAAAAACAGATAAACCTGTCAAAGAAAGCACCTAATTTAAAACAGTGATTTAATTTACTCAAGTAATGTCTTAGTTTTCATCTTGCAGGAGAAAAAATGCACAGCAACTTAACCCGAGTGGTGATGTTCTCGTGGCTTTTTCTTGTATTGATTCTCACCTCATGCTACACAGCTAGTCTTTCTTCAATGCTCACAGTTAAGCAGTTGCGACCAAAAGTCACAGACATTCAGTGGCTGAAGAACAACAACAAGAAAGTTGGTTGTGACGGCGACTCATTTGTTAGGACATTCCTGGAGAAAGTTGAAAAGTTCAAGCCCGAGAATATCATAAACATAACCAATGAATACAAGTATGATGAAGCATTCGCTAACAACAGCATAGCAGCTGCTTTTCTTGAGCTCCCATATGAAAAAGTATTCATCAGCGAATACTGCAAGAAATACACCGGCTTCATTCCTAGAAATAGATTTGGCGGATTGGGCTTTGTAAGTGATGATACAGTTTAACTTGTTAATGCCCTTCCTTACCCTTTACAAAAATAAATTATTTTGTTAGACTAAACTATTTATGAATTTTAGCATTGCAATTGCAGTTATATATAATTAAAATCATATAATTTAATGCAGATGTTCCAGAAAGGCTCTCCTCTGACCAGAGATTTTTCTAAAGCTATATTACATCTCTCAGAAAAGGCAGAATTGAAGAGATTGGAAGAACAATGGTTAATTACCTCACAGGATTGCTCCAACGTGACGTCCTCCAGTGATCCGGATAGTTTGAATCTTGGAAGCTTATGGGTTCTATATGTCATCTCTGGTGCCACTTCTACTATTTGTTTTCTAATATCAGCCATCAAGTCTCACAAATCCAGGGAGACGCAAGAAGACGTTCCACCAGAAGAGAAGAGATTGTAAGGATAAAGAATAAAAATTAGCAATAGTTAAGGTAGTTAGTTAATTAGAGGAGAGGCTTATTTGAGTAAGTATTTAAAAATAGTAGATTCATTCATATTCATATCATTCAATAAGATTGTTCTTACCTTTTGTCTGTACCTATCAGTTCAGTTGTCTATTTCTCCTCTTTGAGCTTGTAACAAATTTTCTGCAGACACATTTGAATACACTGCATTATATTTTACAATTTTTTGTATTTTTTTTCTTTTGAATATATGTGTGGAAATACTCCAAACTACAATAATGGCGTAACTAATACTATTTCATTAACTAATACTAAATTTTGAAACATTAATACTGTCTTTTAGTTAAATCTTTATGCCATTTCTTTCAAATTGTACCATAATGTGTCTGATTTTATAACTTTTTAATTTGTTTTATATTAGACTACTTGATAAATTCAAATTCCAACAAAAAAAGCCATATAGATGTGTAAAAATCATCAAGAAACTGCATGGCATCCCTCGTAACTCGAGTTTGGCAACATCATTAGGTTGCAATTGCATCAAGCAACTTCTGATCCATGAAGTACAGACATCGGAAACATGACTCTGACACAGACACGTCGACACAAGTAATAATTTTTAAAAAATGAATAAATTAGACCTAATCACAAGTGTCGGTGTCGGACACCGACTAACACGGACACACCTTTTTTAGGAGGTGTCGGTGCCACAGAGCTTCTGATCCTAACCAAATTTCATTAGGAAATAAAGTTGTTTACTATATTGAAAGCATGCAAAAAAACCTTGGATTGACCTCAATACACAATACCTTTGGTAATCATGAACTCAAGTAAATGTTGGCAAAAGGCAAAAATTTCTTAATCAATACCATCAGTTTTATACATCCAGTTAAATAATTTCTGATTCTCCTAATCCCATTCAATCAACAAAATCATCTCAAAACGTGTTTAGCTTAATCTGATCGAGTACTCCAAGATTACGGGGACCTGACCTGAGGCGAGGCATGCCGTTGAGTGTGTCACCGCCGTATTCGCGGAGGTTCTGAAGGATCCGTGATCGGAAAATGAGCGGCAACGGAAACAAGATTAGCATTTAATGAGTGCAAAAGTTTGTTACAGAAATTCTATCAATAACTACTCACTTATTTTATTTAGAAGTAGAACATGAAAATCCAATAAAAAATAGGTGAAAATTTTAAATTCATTTAAAATTTAATTTTTTTATTTAAATTGAATTATGGGATGGTTTTGAAATAAAGGAGAGAGAAAATTTTATTTTTATATTTTAATTAATAAAAATTGTTAATTGAATGTGTATAATTACGTGTTAGGTATGTTTTTTTAGTAGAGGGCTAATCTTGAATGGGCACATGACTATGAGCACAAATTTGGGTACACTCAAAAATCTGAAATGATCCTTCTAAAAATTATTAAAATTGAATTTTTAGGAAATCTTTGTTACTTTGGAAAATTAACATTTTTAATAAAAAACATAAATTTAACTCATTTTTAACCAACCAAAAACTTTAAATAACTAAATTAAACTATAAATAAAGAAGAGAAAATGGGTGATGCACCGACAGTGTAAAAAAGTTTTACACTGTCAATCAATGATGATCATACATCTCGCCAAATCAGATTGAAAATTTTAAATTATTTAAATGACATGGCAGAATGTTATATTTTTATTGGATGACAGTGTAAAACTTTTTTACACTGTCAGTGCATCACCATTAAATCCAATAAAGAATACATAAAATCAATGTTTAAATATCGAACTGGCAAAGGTATCGGATCACTGATTTATTGGTCGAACCACAAGATTACTAATCGAACCACATGACTAAACCGGATAAAATCGAATAATTTCATTGAATCAATTTGTCACTATAACAAAATTATATATGTATTAAACCGATCGAACTGGATAATTCGATGTCTAAATAAATCACTAACATCTAAAAAATTTTAAAATATCATAATTTCACAAGTTCTTAATTTAAATTTAAATTTGAGTCAATTATATATTTGAGTCAAATAATTAATTGAAAAATTTAATCAAAATATTAATCTCAAATATAAACGTATATTTGCTGTTTATCAAACATGCATTATCATTTATCTTATACAACAATCCAACTCAACAAATAGAAACTAATAATATCGATGCTGAAATACTCTCTATTTATTATATTCAACATCAACGCTCTTATATTTTTATTTTTTATTTTTTTTAAATAATAAAAAATGATGTCGTTTTAGTTTTTTTTTAAACATTTAAATAGTTGGTTTTTCAAAACTTTTAATTTTCTAATTTTTACTAGTTTATACTTGATCGTACCTGATCAGAAAGTGATGGTGGCCAACGGCGTCTGGAACGGCAGCTCCGTTGATGGTGAGAGACGGCGGGAGGGTTGTACTAGCAAGGTACTCCGACGCTCAAGTGAGAGAGTGTACATAATAGCAGCAAATACAAGAAGAGTGAGTAAGAAAGTGTGTCTAACCTGACCCTCTCGAATGAGAGTGTATTTATAGAGAGCCCCCAGCGCGGGGCCAACGGTTACCTGCAATGGGCTGGATCAGCTAGGCCCACTCCAGATAACTGTTAGGGCTTACGTGTAGTAGTGAAGACCAGCACGTGGTCTTCGCCCTAGAGTAACTACTCCTAGATTTCCGGAAGTAGGGCAGACCGAATTCTTCGGAAGTGGGAGGTTACTTGGAACGTGTCCACGTGGTACGGACCGTTGGGCACTCCTCGCGGGGAGGAGCCTTTTGTGTCGAAGACCTATCAAGCCCGTAGACTGGACATGGCCCGCGGGGAGGAGCCATGTCTGTCGAGGAGTGATGCGTGGTATTCTCGTGGGGAGAAGTTATTATGTCGGGGAGGCAAATCTCTGTGGGATGTGATGTTCTCCTCTCCTGTGAGTATCAAGTGCCCGACGAGGGCAAAGTGGCCGATGCTGCCTTAGTGCCCGGCGAAGTCGTGGTTCGTACGTGGCAGTTGCGTGTCTTGCAGAAGGACTTTATTGGGCCTCCCCAGGCATTATGGGTTGGGCCTGCTCGACTGTTGGGCAGCCTCGGCCCAGTCCAGAACAATACTGATTTTATCGATTTCCACTGGTTCAATTACATATTTGATCTAACAATTGAATCAAACTAATTACCACTCTAATTTTCAATTCAATCAGTCCAATCGACCTGTCCGATCCGATTTTCAAAACTATACATAAAATATACACAATAACTATACCAAAACCAATTGATATTTATAAAGTACGAAACGTCATGCATAATTTGATTTGGTTAAAAAGACATAATTAAAGAATCTTATATATAAGAATTAAGGGAGTAAATTTCAATACAATCACATATTATTCACAACATTGATCACATTTTATTATATGACACACATGGTAGAGTATGTGTCACATACACAATTTCACCATACTATCTCTAGTAAAAAAATGTTAAAGTTTGAAAGGCCATAACCTCAAACATGTATATAAAAACTCATGATTCTAGTTGTTGACAATGGAATCAACAGTGGATTTGAAAGTCAAAAAAAGGTTGTAATATGCTTTCTCTGTGGGGTGAATTGAATCCCAAAACATATACTTAGATGGATCAGAGCACACATTGCAACCCTTATTGCACAAAAATGCTGCTTCAATGTATCCACTTCCACAACATCCACTATTAATATCTTCAAATCCTGCGACATATAAAACAAAACAAAAAATGTTAGCACGTAAATTTTTTCTATGCATTATTATTCTTAGAAACTGAAAAAAATAAATATTTAGTTACAAACCATATTTTTGATGTGCTTGAACCATATTGGCTAGGGGTTCATATATGTCAATGTAATAGATTTTCACAGGTGAATTTGAGGAATTGAGGTGAAACTGCATTGTGTTTAATTCTTGTTGAAGGAGTTGATTGTAATCTTTTCCAGCAGAGGAAAATCTTTCGATGCAATTGCGTTGTAAGAAGGCATTAGGGGAGTTCATTGTGATCATGAATGGTAGGCACCCCACTGGAGGGACTCCTGCTATTGCAATTTTTTGAGCACCTTCTGCCAACAATGCCTGATCAAATTATTTTTGAACATTAATTAGTTTATAAACTTTAAACATTAAATATATAGTAGTTGAAAATAAATCTATCAATTATAAAATATCATTTTACTTTAAAATTTTAACATTATTAAAAAAATTTTAAAATATATTATTAAATTATAACATAAATGAACATATATATGGAAATAAATCCAACTGTTTATTAGAATAAATGAACATATATGAGAATATATGTGAAAACAAATTCTAATCATTAGATTTTAAAATAAATTGTGAATATTATTTGTAGTTTTTGTGTTTCTCTTTCCTCCATTATTAAATTAATGATTGAGGAGAGAAAAAAAAACTGACACATAATCTCTATCATTTATTTTAAAATTTAATAGTTCAGATTCATTATCATGTTCTCACATAAAAATGATATTCTCATATGATACGTTTTATATATATATATATATATATATATATATATATATATATATATATATATATATATATATATATATATATATATATATATCACATATGATTAAAAATATTTAGTACAATTTCTTTTTTGTTTTTGTAATTTTATTATTATTTTAATCAACTAGATTATTTATTTTAGGACTGGAGAAGTATTTGTTTTGAACATGTTAAATGAATAAGAAGTATATTAAAAAGCATTTAACAAATTATTTGTTTTACACAATTAAATAAAAAATATAGTTGTTTTAGTGCTTACTATATTCGAATATATTTGATCAAAAAAGCATAATCCAATGCACCCACTAGTCTAAATTAATTTGGCCTAATAAGTTTGAACATAATCTTGAACATGAACACCTCATAGAACTCTTCCCTACTTTAGAATTAGGTACAAATTATTTTCCATTTTCAATATGGGATGATAATTAGTACTAGTAGTTAGCAGCACTCATTATGATAACAAGTATTGGACCACATTTATGAAGGAACACTTCATATATTAATATACTACTAAATAAAAAATATATATTATCTAAAAAAATGGAACCAAAGATACACTAAATCAAGTAATACTCCCCAACGTTTTTATTCACGTACCAAACTCAAAAGAGTATTGAGCTTAAGAAAAAGTATTAAGAAAATTCTAAATCTCATATTAATATAGAGCCTTAAAAAATTTATATAGAAAGATACTCTCCCATTAAAAGTTTATTCTGTAAGATTGAATGAAATCTAATTCTAATATTAACATAACCAATTATACATAATCTATTCATTCCAAATTAATAACACCCAAACTCTCAAACTTTCCAATTCTTGGTTATATTTGAATCTCTCTCACATTTACCTCCCAATTCTGATCATAGTTGAATCTATCTCACATTACAAATATACTATGGCAAATACCTTATTTACATTAGAGGCATCATATGCCTATTTTCCACTTTAGGTTACTTTCTTCAGATATAGACTTTATTATTAAAATAAAAAAGAACTAACACTATATACATGATGACAGATCACGGTATGGGCTTATGGCCAGTAGTGATGCTCCATTTAATCATTCATAAAGCACTCTCTCACCATTCTAAAATTAATATCTTCAACCATAGTTCCATATCCGGTTGTAACAGGAAAATCTTGGCAAATGGATGGATTGTCTCTACTACTTTCAACCAACACTTTGTATTATGTGAATTCACACTCTAATTCTAACCAAACTATTCCTACACAATTAGTAGTATTTGATAGTAATGTTTTTTAAAATAAACATGTACATAGGGTGTTTCTTTATTAGTTTTGTGAATTTTTTTTTATCTAATTTAAAGATAAAAGTAATATAATTTATTTTAAACTAATTTTTGAATATCTAAATTACTAATTGTAAATTTTTATATTCGTAATAATATTATAAATATACGATAATATAATATATTTGATGAAAATAATTTTTTTATATATTTAAAAGTAGTGCATCAATTATTTTTTAAACATATAAATTAGTAATAGAAAGATTAAATTAAATTAATAAGTAGAGTAAAAAAATTAAAAATATATTAATAGTAAATTAATATAATATATCATAGTAATAAAAAAAATTAAAATATATATATAAGTGATTTGATTCAATTCCTTAAATTTTATTTTCAATCTTTTATATCTGTTTAACTTAGATCAGTGTCTATTTCTTTTTTTGTGTTTTTTTTTAATAATGGGTTGGGTCATTATTAGTTTTCTTGTCTACTCTCAACTACACTACCAATTTTTGTTGTCTTTGTTTTTCATAATTATTAGGTGCTATTGAATTGTCTAAGTCTTCTTTTTTTTTACCACTTTCCATAAAGTACTCGTGTGTTATTGACAAAAGTTTAGTTAATGACAAAGTGGGACCTCACTACCATTTTTCTTTGGTGGTTTTATAATAACGTCAAAATCTCAATTCCATTGTGGGCAAAAACTTTACTTACGGATAACAATTGGTGGCAAAAAAGTCAACTAATTCGAATATATCCGTTTAATTCGTTTTTTTTTTATTGAAACGACTAAAATTTAAAATTTAAATGTTTATTATTTAATATGTTTATTTAAACATGTCGTTTTATCTGTATTTTTTTATTAAAATAAACTAAAATTTTAAGCATTTATCCTTTAATATGTCTCTCATGTACTTTTTGAGCTTTTACGAACGCGAGAAAAATAATTGTATAAGAAAAATGAATGTTTTGGGTTATGATTACAAATTATTAAAACTAATAACCATCACTAATCACACAAGTTGTGTAAGTAACATATACTTCTAAATATCATCACTAACTTGTAACAAGTGAAAGAAGCAAATCAAGAAAATTTACCAAATAAATAAATATTTAAGAAAAGCCAAAAATCACACCAATGTCAAAATATAGAAAAGCTCATATTATTATAATTATTATTATTATTATCATTAAATTATTATATGTTTATGCAAGAATTAGTAACATAATTGAACCAAACCTGCAAAAATTCTTTGACACGTTGAATCAAGAACTGCTGATATCCTAAGAGAGAAAAACCACTTCTTCTTACTGGAAGAGTAAAATAATTAAGAGCAAAATCATTTGTTCCAGCACTCATGAAAAACACAGCTTTCTTCATATGATTTTCAGTTCCTTCTTTACCAATCACTTTTTCCAGCTTCTTTTTACATTCTCTCAAATATTCCAATTGCTTCGATATCGGAATCACACTCTAAAATTAAAAAAAAAAAATTATTAGTCGAGATATATAATAAATTTTTTCTTATAAATAGGATCAGATAAAATATCGACAGATACATACAGAGATAGATGGTGTAAGAGGGTCGAAACCAGAACCAGCAGAAGCAAAGCTAACGCCTGTCATAAGCTCATTAACATTGTTAATAACTTTTGGATCCAAATAAGCTGGAAGAAGCTCTTTTTTCACACCTACATAAGAAGCTGCAAAAAATGCATTCACACAAAGTCACATATCATATACTAACCGGAAAAAAAATGAACTTATAAATATAATTTCTAATAGTTACCAATAAAATCAGTGGCTAATTTTCCATTGGTGAACCTTCCAGTAGCAACATGGTTAATGAAATCTTTGCCATAAGGTTGAAAATTGCTTTTGAAAAGTGTGTTTATGTAGTTATTATTTCCAGGGTCTACTGTAGAATCTCCAAACACATAAAAGCCAGAAACTTTTTTGTTGAAATTGGTTTCAGCTCTTGTTGTGAAACATAATAAGCTAAGAATAATGAAAATTATTTGCATAAAAGAAAACAACAAATGTTTCTCAGAGTTCTTCATGTCTGGCTGAAATAAGTTCAATTCAGAAGTTTGAACTTATTACAGTGAAATGATGATATTGTTGTTGTGTTGTAACATGCCAAGTATTTATAACATTAAATAACATCACTACATTTATGAGATAGTAATTAATAAATTTTAGTTATATTAATAAGAAAATTAAATATTTATATTACATATATCAGCAAACAGTTATATATGTTTGAAAATTTTGATATATATTTAATTGATATGTGTAAAAAGAGAGACAAAATATTTCTTGCAACAAAGTTATAATTTTTTAAAACCTTAATAGTTTCTCATTAATTTAGTGGATGTTTTATTAGTTGGAAAATTAAATCAAAGTGTGTCCCTCTACTTATGTGAGAGCTTTTTCTCAACTACCAGTGCAGTATAATTAATCATATGGATATCAAAGTATGTCCATGTGTACAATTTAATTGTTAGTTTAAAAGATTTTAACTGCAGAAATTTAAATTAAAAATTTTCTGTTTTCAAAATACTTAAAAGAGTCTAACTATTAAGTCATGAGATTAATTGATATACACCGAAAAATCTTTTACACAGTACGGCACAATCATTCATACGTGATACTTTAGATATTATTAAAATAAAAAATCAAACTCTTATAAAAATGTATCGATTATGAATAAGTGATAATGTAAAATATTTTGGTATTATGGGTGTATATCAATTAAATTTTATATATATATATATATATATATATATTGTATCGGCCAAAAATTCAAATAGCTAAGACTCAATTCATCTCAAATCTCTTCCACTTGATTTAAAGTATAAGATCAGTTCACACAAGAAAGCAATGTACATTTTTTAATCTTCATTTTCATTATACTCATCTTGAATATTGAACTGACTTTGACATTAGGGTGTTAACCATACAGGTCCATCCTGCGCTGGCGTAACGGAGATGAGCACCAGCGATTCAAGATATCCAGTTCACCAACTGTGTTCATTTTTGCTTCCTGAACGGAACAATGGAGTCGTCTGTCCGAAATGACTTTTAATTCCTACGATTTACAGGATTTCATATTTAATCTCTGAATTACCAGTTCGTAGCCTCTTCAGGTCATCGAATCAAAAGCATTCAAAATCGAACGCGGAGATCCATCGCAACCAGTCTATCATTATTATTTCAACTGTGATTCATCAGATATCCATATCTCTTATTTCCCTTGGGAACTCCAAGAAGTAAAATAAGAAAGGATCTTAGATCCAAATCTAGATCTACATTGGAAACACCAGAAAGTGAAGACATTTTCCTTGGAGACCATGCTGAAGATTCATGATCTATCTTCCAATCTAACATCGCATTTATATCTCGCCGCTAACTTGATACTCACTATGGCGACTCGGAGATACGACAAGTTCGTAAACGATCGATGCAAATATAGTATTGAATGTCTATTATAGGTACCAAAGGATCTCCAGTCGATGAGCGGGGATCTCCTTAGGCCAGATCCACTAGGTCATGATAGTGCAGGCCGACTCCACTACATTTTTCCTTATCTCTTAGGTTAATAATTATTGGGAAAATAGTTGATTCCAATGACAAACTTCTGATAAACGACTTCTTCCACATGATCCCGAAGCACTGCATCAAGAAAATAACGACATATGAATGCAAATACGGGAGAAGAACACGAACGTTGAACAAACTACAACCTAAGGTCGTCCAGTAAATGCAGCAGTGTTTACCCAGGGCCAAAGTTCTAACGTGATGGCCCGTGAACAACATCTCCAAGCGCCAGTGACATGTTTGATGCAGACGAACTACCAAATTCCCGTGGTCAGGTATGCGTGATAGCAAATATTCACTAAATAAGCCTCTGAATTATGGTAGCAAGGAAATTAAGTCTCCTCCAAAGGAACCTATGGTCGACAATTAACTCTGGCCTCTCACTCGACATCGTCGGTCCTTAGAAATAGTATCAGATGAATAGAGTAGGCCAAGCTTCTTTTGTAAAGGTCGGGGGACGAGCCTCTCAAGGAGCTTCATCTTCTTATGACCATGTTCATGACCTCAAAAAATTCGATTGTAACTCTAGAGCCAAGCTAAAGTAGTGTTATAGTTAAAGGTTTACTTATATATCTAGCTATTTTGTTATCTCATTGTGATAAATTTACTTCATTATGCAATACTATACAGTCCAGACCCAAAATGTGTGAATCAGTAACCCTGCAGTTGCGATTCTGCACAGTTCAGACCCAAAAATTCCTTACAAGTGCAATACCATACATTCCAGAATGCGCATAGAATCCACATCAATTATCACACAACAGAACACACATCGATTATATTCACTTTCAACATAAAATCACAATTCAACCAGAAATCAATTTGCATCATTTACATGTTATTACGGACACCGACACGCAACTAAGAACAACCAAAACAATTAGAGAGATGCATAGAGATGAACCTAACGATTTACCAACCCTCATACATATATTATTCATTCCTTAAGTGATTAAAGAACTCCACCCTTACCTTAGTGATGATTCTTCGAATGTTCTCTAAGCCCTAGCTCTGCTTCTCTCTCCCGTTCCTCTTTTCTCCAGAATACTATCGTTCTCCAAAATGATTCTCTCCTTCTAATTTTCTTCTTTTCCCTACTATAACCCTTAGACCCCTAATATGTTCTTCCTTCCTTATACTTACTAAACATCGTGAATGGACCACTTTGCCCTTACTATTTCTCTACTTATATTATCCACTTCTAAATTAATAAAATAACTATAACTAATTATTTAAATAAAATAATTATCTAATTATTATTGCCCATATAGTATCATTCCAACAAATAATTACTAACTAATATTAATAATTACTTACTAACCACACCACTCATCTCTACACAATTGGTCACGCACCCCCAATACCTTATTATCTATAATTCTAAGGTTATTGCCCCATACTAAGGGAAACCCAAACACAACCGAAACACACACAATCACACACATATACACAACATCATATAATTTTAATTACGAAAAATAAATAAAATAAATCGGGGAGTTACAGTATTCACCAGCAAGAGACACTCCATGAAATCTCTCTAGTCCTAGTTGGAATGGTTGAACCAACACTCATTCATGTGGAAGCTAATGATCCCCTGGTTGCGGTAGTCGTCCCGGGAAGTGCAAACCAGGTAAAACAAGTTAAAGAACAACTTGAGTGAAGGCTTTCAAGAATTATGTTCGATTTACAGCTGGAATACCCTCAAGAATGCACAAGAACTTAGATGAAATTGAGAAGGAACAAATTTTAAATGTTTTAAGGCGGCCACTTCGAAGTCAGAGAAAGGCATCCGCAATCATATCCTTGTGAACATACACTCATAAAGCGAAACCGCACAATTGTCAAAGGAGTTGCATATCCTCTTCTCCTGACCCACGGGAAGAACCAATCAGCATTAAGGATCACCGACCACAAGGCCAACAACCTCTATTGCTTCCTCAATTTCATAATAGACGGGGTACCTACCACTCCTACCTCCGCCCAACCATACTTCACTCGATAGGCCAAATCCACTAGTGTCAACCCTTTCTAGGATAAATGGTTGTTCATAGAATGATCGTCGGGCGTGATCCAAGATACTGCATTTGACCGACCTCAAAGATTCAAATAGGCCTTCACTCCTGCTTTGTTGGGTTCATAGTTATTGGTTCTCAGGCAAAGCTAAATGTAATTTTTAGCTTTTTAGTTGGCCTGTATTTCCTCCTCGACTAAGATGGGAGGGGCATAAGGACTTTGAAACAATTCACTTCTCCACCAACATTTTATAAAAGGGCTTCTAATGAGTTGGATGAAGAAGCTCGTTCCTCTAGGGAATCCCCATATATCCTTTCTGAGTCAGAATCATCAAATAAATGCATGACTTATGGTTCAAGGAGATCATGATCAAGAGGATGAAAATGAAAATAAATGGATATCCATATTCTCGAGGCAGACGAAGTATCACTCTTAGAATAACTTACTAAGTTAAGTGTATTATCATTCATTCTGACTAGAAAATAGGAAATGATGAAGACAAAAGCTTGAGTTGAGGAGGGTGCCTTATTTTGTGAGATTGATGAAGCATAAAAACTCTAGTCAAGGAACTACAATCGTCCTGATTAATGATCTAGGGAAGTAAAATGAGAAGGTGTTTATCAATATAGTGCATGTGAATGAACTTTAATACCAAAGATTGCGAAAGGTTTCCAAAACACTCAACTCCTCCTATTTATAGGCGAGAACAATTAGACTACTCAGATCCGTTAAAGAAATGAGTTATGAAATCAATGGCTAGATTTCTTTTCGGGGGATACATGCAAACTCGAGAGTTGATTGTTGTAGTTCTAACCATGAAGTTCTAATCTGCATTGCCGTAACTGAGATCAGCACCACTGGTTCAAGATATCTAATTCACTGACCTCATCCATTTCAAGTTTTTGAACGAATAATATATATATATATATATATATATATATATATATATATATATATATATTAAGGCAATAAGGCCTCAAAATGTATTGGGAAAACTAGAAGACATAAGAAATATCTAGTCTAAAACCTAAAAAGCATAAAAAAAGGCAATACCAAGAAACCCGACTAAGCAGCCAAACACCACCCAAAAAGACAAAATTGTTATAACAAAGCAAAAAGCTAAAATAAAAATATTTCACCAAGTAGGGAGGTTAGATCTCAGCCAAAAATATCACCAAAAATAGAAAAACATTCTTTAGGAAGACTACTTAAGAACTCTCCACTGCAAGGTCAAAGACACTCACTCTGCTATAGGCTCTAATATATGATAAGGCTCTCTAGTCAGGAAGAGAAAGCACAAAAGTTTCTCATAGACCTTCCAAAATATAATTTCTAGGCAAGGAAAACATCATATCTTTCATATCCTTCACACGAATAGGGGAACACGTGAAAAAAAATTTCATAACGACCAAACTACTACATGCCATATCATGGAAAAGACAACCCCTTTTTAGATCTACCTCCCAACAATCTAAGCAAAAGAAAAAATAAAGTAGGGTCCCTAGGAATAACAAATCACAACCTCAAAGATCTAAACATTATATAGCATACAGATGATATCAAATCACAAATCACAAACAAATGAGAAGCCGAATATAGGAACTCTTTACAAAAAGGACAAGAAATACATTCAGGGTCTACAATCACTTTGTACCTAAAGAGGTTAACTCTAGTAGGGACATTATTTTTGGAGAAGTTTCCAAAAGAAAATCACCACTTAAAAAGGGAATCAACTATCACACATAAGAGGAAGGACTAAGTATACCGAGTTTCTCTAAGAAACTAAGGACAAATCCTTCTAAATGAGCTTCGAACATGCGAATCCACGAAAAACACACCATCTTTAAAATGATGCCACCACTAGGGGTGTTCATTGGTTCAGGAAAATTCGAACCAAACCGGAATCCAAACCAAACCATGGTGTTTAGGTCAAACATTTTTTAGTTCAGGCAAAAAATGAACCAAACCAATGAAATTTGATGTTCATTAGTCTGTGGAACGAATTTTTTAAATTCTACCCGCGAACCCGTCTACCCGAACGAACCATATTAGTTTATATAATTTATATTATCATTATCATGGTAATTAGTATAAGATTTTAATTTCAAGAAGAAAAAAATGAAATGTCATTTGTGACATTCAGGAGAAATGAAAAAATTAGAAATTTTATATTATTATAGAAAATTAATTAATGTTAATTAGATATTTTTTAAATATATTTTTGCAATTTTGTTTTTAATCTATTTAATCAATCCAACCTAAATTAACATGTTATTTTTTTATTTGTTCGGTTTGAGTTTTTTCATAAAACTGTACAAATTCAATCCAAATCAATTCATATATTTTTGATCGATTTAAATATTTGATTTTCTCAAAATCGAACCAAACCGGTTCTCAAACACCTATAACCACCACCATCTATCAAATATCAACGACTAATGAGTCACCTCTCGAATGGCTAACAACATGTTAGAGACTCTTTCTTAACCATAAAGAAATAAAATTCTCTTCATCTTTTCAAACAACAAGTCAAATTCTCGTTTACAATGACTCCAACCTAAACTGCCAATTACATATGTAGTATTGTCACAAAATTAGTTGATTTGGACAAGTAATACTATTAAGATAGAATTAATCATATTCATTTGTGAAAGTCTTGTGATGTGCTTTAACTATATTATTGTCATAAAAATATGGTGCAATACTTTACACACGCAACTTTATTTCAGAAAAGTTCACAAAAAACGGTCATCAACTTACGTATTTTTTTTTTTGGAAAGCAAGAATTATATTAACAAAGAGTACATCAAGTACTCTAACAGATACAAACAAACATCCGAGACAAAACTCGCCTAAAACAAACGAAATTACCAACCAAATTGCACTAAGACAAGAAAAACAAGGGATCCCTGTCAAATTCGTATAAGTTGCAATTGGGATGAGCAATTTCCCCGATCAGACGCCATTTCCATAAGGAAACCTTAATCTTCCACACTATATCTAAAATATTCCTCTTCAGATTACAAAAAATGATTTCATTCCTAACCAACCAAATGTTCCAACAAACAGCGAGACAAATAATGCCATGTCTACCTTTCAGAACATTTCTAGATTTGCTAAATGCGAACCAGCCCAAAAAACTCCCTTTCATATCGGTAGCCACGTCGACTTTGTTATCCACCCAATCCGAGATATCTTTCCAAACCAGCCTCGCTACAATACAGTGAAGCAAAAGATGGCCAACCGTCTCTGAATTGAAACCGCAAAAAGGACACAGTAACTCGTTCGGAACCACACTACCACCTCTAACCGACAAAGCAACTTTAGACGGTAATCTATTCCGGAAGCTGCGCCACCCAAACAGTCTAATTTTAAGTGGAACCGACAATTGCCAAATCAAGGCAAACGCCGCATCGTAACGGTTTGGGGGACCTAAAGGAATATGAGAACTCATAGCCAACAAGTAGAAGGATTTAACGGTGTACCTGCCATCCTCCTCGCCGCCCCAAATGACTGCATCCGGTTCAGAACTCTGCGGCGAAAACTGCTGCAGTAGAGCTTTCAACTGGCGGAACTCAGAGGCCGCGTGAGGAATCCCTCCGAAACCAGCCGTCTCCACAGAAGGAGAAAAACCAGAAAAATCCGCGGAAGTCGAAACACCAGTCGCAACACTGGACTGAACGACTGAACTTTGAGAAGCCGCGAAACTGCAAGGCCCATCACCAGAGCTATTCGCAAACAGACCAGTAACTCTCCCACCAGAATCGTTCACCAAATTTTGCTCCATTTCCTGATGAACATTAATAACAGCAGCTGGTGCAGAAACAGAATTCCAAATGCCTGTACCTACAAGGGAAACATTGTTAGTAAAAACCTCCCCTCCATCACCAACTTCTCCCAAATCTCCCCATTCCCAAGCATCATCCACCCATCCGCCCACCAGTCCAGTCAGCATACCAAAATGAGGAAGCGAAACCGTCTCCGACCTCCACCCTACTATTGCCCACCATAACGTCCTCCTTACTTGAGGTGTTGTAAGACAAAAGGTCTAACAACCAAGTGGAAAAAATAGAGCCTTTGAAATTACAGCCCTTACCGTTCCACATCAGCATCCGAATATCCCCATACTTCGCCTTGAGAACGCGAAACCACAAATCTTCCGATCCTCCCAAAATCCTCCGCATCCACTTACTAAGCAAAGCCTCATTAAAAACATCCAATCTTTTCAAGTTTAAACCACCGTTGGCTAACGACAAACAAAGAGTTTCCCAATCAATCCAATGGATCTTTCTCTTGCCTTCCGAACTCCCCCATAAGAAACAACATTGAATCCTCATCATCTCCTTCCAAATTTTCACCGGAGCTTTATAGAACGAAAGATGAAAAATAGACAAACTACTCAAAACAGATTTAATCAAAGTAAGTCTCCCCCTATAGATAAAAACCGGCCTTGCCAAGTGGAAAGCCTTTTCTGGAACTTGGCTATCAAAGAGGTCCAAGAGTTGGTTCTCCTTGGATTTACGCCAATCAGAATGCCAAGGAAATTAAAATTATGAGGTTCCGTCCTACAAGAGATAAAATTAGCCGCCGCCTCGATAATTCTATCAGAAACATTGATTCCAATGATTTTGCTTTTATGAAAATTTATGCCGAGACCCGACACCAACTCAAAAGCTCTAAGCACCGCCTTAATGGCCCAAAAGTGTCTCCAACTTCCATCTCCAACCAACAAAGTGTCATCCGCATATTGTAAAACATCAATGTGACATAATCGATTAATAGTAAAACCGACGAAATCACCCAAACTAACCGAATTACGAATCAATCCCGACAAACCCTTCGTTACTAGGACAAAAAGAAACAGGGACAACAGATCTCCTTGCCTTAAACCTCTTTCTACCACAAACTCATTAGTAGGGCTACCATTAACAATCACAGATATTTTACTAGAAAAACCCAACGCCTCCATCCATCCCATCCACAAATCGCCAAAACCCATCCTTTTTAACATGTACCTAAGAAAGTTCCAAGAGACTTTGTCGTAAGCCTTTTCGAAGTCAACTTTGAAAAGAGTACAATCCCTTTTTTCCTTTATCGCAAAATCCACCAATTCGTTGGTAACTAAAACTTCATCTAGCAATTGCCGACCCGGAACAAAAGCCGTTTGGCAAGGGGAGACAATAGACTTTAAAATAACCTTCAATCTAGAGGCTAAGAGCTTGGACAAAGCCTTATATAGACATCCCACGAGGCATATAGGTCTATACTCGTCAAGACCCAAAGGATTATCCTTATTCGGAATTAGCGTGAGAAAAGACGAAACTAAAGATTTAGAAAGAATTGCACTATGGTGAAAATCCGCAAAAAAACGGATACAATCCTCCTTTAAAAAATACCAACACTTTTTGATGAAAGTGAAAGAAAAACCGTCCGGCCCCGGACTCTTAGAACCCCCACAACTTCAAATCGCCTCCTTCACCTCCTCCACCGTAAATGGCGCCTCTAGAAACTCAATTTCTAAAGGAGAAATCGAGTTGAAAGAGGCTCCATCAAGAGTTGGTCTATGAAAATCGGGCTCAATGAACTTTCTCGCAAAGTGATCATAAACCACCTTTCTCACCCCTTCCACCGAGTCCACCATGCCATCCTCCGTATTAAAAAAACCTAAGAAATTGCGCCTCCTACGCTCCTTCATGACACTATGGAAAAATCTCGAATTTTCATCTCCATCGTTCAACCATTTCAATCTAGCCTTTTGGATGAGCATGTTCTCTTTAATTTTCAAATTCAACCAAAACTTCCTAGAATCCTCTTTACGCTTTTCGGTGATGTCCTCCACCTGAAAATCCCCGCACAAAGCTAATTCGTCGTCTCCCTTATTTATACCCTTCATGCCCATATTAACTTCTAAATCGTGTTTGCCAAAGACCTCCGTATTCCACCAACAAAGGCTAGCCTTAATCAACCGAAACTTCTCTTTAATAACAAAATCGCTCCTACCATGCACTTGGATTCTCTTCCATTCTTCTTCAACAAAAGGTAAAAACTTTTCATGAATAAACCATTCATTGTTCACTTTAAACGGTTTAGCCCCAATCGGCGAAGTCCGACACCAACCACACCGGACAATGGTCTGAAACATCCCTCATACCAATCGATTGACCCACTATTCCCCATTTAGAAATAGCACCTTCCGACACAAGAAAACGATCCAGCCTACTCATCCAAAAGCCATCCCCGTTAAACCAAGAAAATCTCCTACCTTTGCAAGGAACGTCCACCAAATCGCAATCTGAAATGAAATTCGAAAACTCCCTCATCTCGGCCATCCTTTTATCCACCCTCCTACCTTTCCATTCCCCTTCATTGGTAATTGCGTTAAAATCACCTCTGATGCACCAATCCCCATCATTGAAAGTACACTTCAAACACACCAAATCTCTCCATAATTTTCTCTTCAACGATAACGTACAAGAAGAATAAACATTGACTATATAATAATTATGATACTTCCACACCACCTTGACTCCGACGTAACCCTCCCCACAAAAGCTGCACAAAACTTCCACCTTGGAATTACATAAAATAACCAAACCCCCCGAAGCACCCTTCGAACTAGAGAAAGTCCAACCCGCATCGCCATTCCAGAGACTTTTGGCAATCCCCTCAGAAACACTACTTAACTTGGATTCTTGAATCAAAAAAATATCTGCATTTCCTTTCCGAATAGTCTGGCTAATTCTATTTCTTTTCACCCGACTACCTCCCCCTCTAATATTCAAGGTCCCAATAATCATTGGACCCTTGATTTAGACGCCATTTCCCCTTCCTTGATCACCAGATTTTTTCTTTCTAGATCATTCAACTTCTTGACCACCTCCAATTTCGACTCTGAAACGGCTACCCCAAGATTCTCAATCGCCTCCCAAAGTTTGTCTCCCACCATGAAATTCATATTGTTCCACATCCTACTGTTACTCCTAATAATACCAGATTCTTCAGAATTAAAACCGTGATAGCGTGAGTCCATTCTATTCGCGTCGCCTAAAAATCCAGAATTATGTTGAAATTGATCGCAAGAAAAATTAGTCGCATTTGAAATAGGGTCAGACACAGGCGCATAAATTTCCTTTCCTTTCCTAAAAGTCCTCTTCTTCCTACCACTTCTTCTAATCCCATTAAAAAAGTTAATATTTTTAAATTTAACTTTTTTAAGGTTAGTATGACTATACTTCAAACCGGGTCCCACACTCAAAGCATAGCCAATCGTACCACCCAACCCGCCAGCTGTGTCGTCTATGTCGTCCTTGTTACTTTCCATAACACCTTTATCAGTGAAAAGTTGGTACTGCGCAGACCTATCAACCAAAAGATTGCATATTTTGGTTAAAACAAAAACTTACTAATGACATACTCATTATCTATTAATCCATATATCCTCAAGTTTAACTTTCTTCATTTTGATCATACCTTACATCCGTAAAATACAATATAATAATAAATGTGACAAAAAGTACAGTGTGGGTGTTCAAATTTAAACTTATCCAAATAAAAATCACAAATTAATAAAAAAACAAAAATTCAAAAAATAAATTTAAAGTTATTATGATATATTTGAATTTCATTATATAAAAACTTTCAATTCGAATTAGATTTCATATTGATCTTTTAAAACTAATTCAAATCAAACCAAAACAAATCAAATATATATATATATATATATATATATATATATATATATATATATATATATATATATATATATATATATATATATTTACATGTATTTATTTTTATTAATATTCTATGTTGTGTTAATTTATTATTAGAGGATTCTTATTTTTTTAACGCTATTTATTAATTTAATTTAATCTATTTACTTTTATTATTTCATTTGTTTCAATTATAAGTGATAATTTATTTTATAATATTTTCTTTTAATATAGTATAAATTATATATTATATATTATATCAAACTATTATTAATTAGTACTTTTATAGTATAATAAAAATTTATAATTTGTAATTTGTATATTCCAAAAAATCGATCCAAATCAAATCGCGTGAAATTGAATTGAATTGGATATGATTTTTTAATCAATTATCTAAAATCGAATTAAATCACGAGTAAATATCTTGTTTCAAAACCATCGCAAACGAACGTTCCTAATGTGACATGTGCCAAACCCTATCTAGTCTTCAGTAATCAACGGTTGTAAATCTAACTAGCATCGATGTCTATACATAATGATTATATTAAGATAAGATATTGATTGGATTATGAAAATTGTGTTCATGTTTAGTAGTATAATATTTAGGCTAAAATACAGTTTTGATCTTTCTGTTTGTCAAAATTCACGGTTTTGATCCCCCATTTTGTTTTTTAACAGTTTTGGTCCCCCACCCCTCACTATTCATGTACTGTTTATGTACGGACATGTACTGTTCATGTACGGACCAGGTACTGTTCATCACTTTTTTGGGCCAAAATTGGAGTGGAAGACCAAAACTGTTAAAAAACAAAATGGGGACAAAAACTGTATTTTTGCCTAATATTTATTAAAAGAATAGTATACAATAGTCATATTTTCTAGATGTGTGAGTATGTTATACAATTGGCTAGGCAATTACCTGTTTATATTACAAAAGAGGATATGATATTGAAATGGTTTGGTTGCAACTGTCATGGTATTATTTACGTATGGGCAGTGTGGCCGCCATATCTATTCGTATTTTTAAAATGTCCCCCTGCTTTGTGCAGTCGTTGCAACATCATGCTTGAGTAGCCATCCCTATCTTAATTTTTCAAAATTCTACTTCAATTTTGTGTCCTATCTTCAATTTCCAGTAATTTTTATCAAATGGTAAATGTGAGAAAAATATCAATTAAAACACTTAATAGAAAACTAGCGGATAATTATTTCATAATTGTACTTTTCTTGTAAGAAAAATTTGTTTTATGAGTATTGTATTCCGTTGATTTATAAGATTAAATCATTAATTGAATGATATTTTAGGTGATTTCTTAATACACCACCCAAATTTCTTAGGATTTCATGTGAAATTTCATTTTTGTCCCCAGATTCCGGATTTGCACATCCGGACGCACCAAATTTTTAAAAAACGCTGATATGTTCCGGATGTGCACATCCGGAAGAATTCCTGATTTACAAATCCGGAAAAATCAAAAGAATTTCATAAAATCATTTACTTCTAAATATAATTAAATCCAATATAATTAAAATCCAACATAATTAAACTTAATATGATTTTTTCAATATAATTAAAATTAATATGATTAAAATTAATATGATTTTTTCAATATAATTAAATCCAATATAATTAAATTAATTTTAGAAGTAAATACCATATAATTTTAATTATAATTTAGAAGTAGATACCATATAATTTAGAAGTAAATACCATATAATTTTAAATACCAATATAATTAAATCCAATTTTAGAAGTAAATACCATATAATTTTAAATCCAATATAATTAAATTAATTTTTTCAATATAAAAAAATAATTTAGAATTAAATACCATATTAATCCTATTAATTATATTGAAAAAAATTAATCATATTAAATATCATATTAATTTTAATTAATATAGATTTTAATTATATTGGATTTAATTATATTGAAAAAATGATATTAATTTTAATTATATTGGATTTTAATTAGATTGGATTTAATTATATTTAGAAGTAAATGATTTTATGGAATTCTTTTGATTTTTTCCGGATTTGCAAATCAGGAATTCTTCCGGATGTGCACATCCGGAACATATCAGCGTTTTTTAAAAATTTGGTGCGTCCGGATGTGCAAATCCGGAATCTGGGGGGCAAAAATGAAATTTCACATGGTGCCTAAGAAACTTGGGTGGTATATTAAGAAATCACCATATTTTATTGGTATTCACCTTTCAATTGAGAGTACACACATTGATATTTAATGATTTCAAAAAATATGTTTTAAACTCTCTTCATTAATATTTATATGGTGTCTTAATTCATGTAACTATGATTAAATTCTCTTCATTAATATTAACGAATTATTGTTGAAACCAAAGAAAATAAAAAAGAAATAAAGGAGCGTGAAAAAGAAACAGATAAAGAAAAAGAAGAAGACAATATAAAATAAAAAGAGTTGGAAATAAGGGATGAAGAGAATCACAGGAAAAAAAAAACTACCAATTCAAAACATTCTTTACCCCATAATCCAATAAAAAACGATAAGAAAATGCAACAATGTTTATAGACATTTTTAAACGGTTGCAACTCAACATTCCATTTTCGGAGATCATAGAAAAATGTTTACTTATGCAAAATTCACAAAAGAGATCTTGACCAAGAAAAGAAAATATATTGATAGGACATAATTCAATTAGAAGCTAATTGCAGTGAGATTATTCAACGAACATTGCCTCAAAAGGAAAACGACCTAGGAAGAGTTACATTGACTAGCACTATAGGCAATGCCAGTGTATGCAAGGTGCGAATTCACTTAGGCACTATCATCAATCTGATTCCTTTATCAGTTGTTAGGAAAATTGGTGATCTCGAGCTGAAAAAGACAAAAATGACTTTGCAGCTATCAGATAAATTTGTAAAATGCCCCTTTGGTATTGCTGGAGATGTATTGGTAAAAGTAGACAAATTTCAGTTCTTAATAGATTTCGTAGTGATGGATATCGAAGAAGATGACAAAGTCCCTTTCATCATAGGAAGACCTTTCATGAAGACAACTTGAATGATGATCGATGTCGAAAATGGACAAATGAAGGCCAGAGTGCAGAATGACGAGGTAAATTTCAATCTTTTTGAAGCTATAAAACACCCTTCGGATAAAGAAATTTATTTTGATATAGTTGCCACAGAGGAAGCTATACACGAAGTCAAAAAACAGATGCATGACCTCACTCCTCTTAGACAAGCATTAACAGGTACTTATAAAGTATTTGATACAAAAGAGGATAAGGATGTTAAAGAAAGGTTTAGAGATTTGGATGCCTTGAAGGAAATTCCTTTGAAGGAATCCCAAGTAGAAAATTTAAAAGAAAAGTCCAAACCAAACAACCTCAAACAAAAATTTAAAATATTGTCATCACATTTAAAATATGTATTTTTAGAAGAAGATGACAACAAACTGGTAGTCATCAGCAACTCTCTTTCACCTCAACAAGAGAGAAAACTGATTCATATATCGAAAAGAAACAAAAATCAATAGGTTAGGAGATATCTGATTTAAAAGGAACCAGTCCAACATACAACATGCATAAAATCATGATGGGAGATAATTTTAAACCTATATCCCAACCTCAACGACGTCTGAACCCCACCATGAAAGAATTTATTAGAAAATAAGTGGTCAAATTACTAGAAGCATGAATGATATACCCAAAATCAAATAACACAAGGGTAAGTCTTGTTCAAGTGGTTCCAAATAAGGGTGGATGACATTAATCACAAACGAAAAGAATTTAATTCAAACAAGAACTATTTATGGATGGCGATTGTGCATATAATACAAAAGACTTAACCAAGCCACCAGAAAAGACCACTTTCCACTACCCTTTATGGACTAGATGCTGAAAAGATTGGTAGGCTAAGCCTTCTACTGTTTCTTGGATGGGTATACTGGATATAATGAAATCATAGTAAAACCTAAAGATCAGGAGAAAACTTATTTTACCTTTCCCTTCAGTGTCTTTGCGTACAGAAGAATGCATTTTGTGTTATTACATGTCATTAGAAATTTTTATAGGTAACATGTGAAGGTTCAACGGTTTTTAATATCTAAACCCTACTAGGCTTTAGAGTTAGACTTTTGTTGCTATTGAAGGAGTTGTTCTCCTTTGTGAAGACTCGGACCTTGCACTACTAAGTTTGGCGTATTTTATTGTGCTTGAGTCTTGTGTTTGTTTTTGTGTAAATTTTTATCCTTGTGTATTAATTCTAAGTTAAGAGAGTAGAATATTTAAGTTGTATTATTGTTCTATCATTCTTATACTTTTGTAATTGTCAAAAAACTTAGGAAAGTGTTTGAGTGAAAGTGAAATGGGTCTCAGATTTAAGGGGAGCCTAGATTGAAGTTTACAGGTAGTATTAGGAAAAGAGGAATTGAAATATGAGAGTTAAAAATATACCAACTTATACTTATGAATATTAAGAGTGATTTTTTTTTCATTTGGTTAACACCCTTCACACATAGGTGATATTGCACTGAATTGGGTTACCAATTCTTGTGTTATTTATAGTTTGCCTTTTATTTTTTTTTCTACGCATGCTATTTGTCATACATGTTGTTCCAACATTGTGTTTGACATATTATTATCCATATAATGGAATTTCAATTATCATTAGATCAGGTACACTATTCTAGTTGAGCGAGCTTCAGGGTTTTTATATATTCTCTTTAAAATGGACAATGCTAAAGAATGAGGGTCTGTAAATCGGTCACCTATTCTTGATGGCACATAATATGATTATTGGAAAGCTTGCATGATTTCCTTTCTCAAGTTAATGGATAATAAGACTTCAAAAGCAGTCATAAATAGATGGACACCTCCAAAAGTTACAACTGAAGATGGCATTGAATCTTTGAAGCCTGAGAAGGACTGGTCAAAATAAGAAGATGAAGAAGCACGTGGTAACTCTCGTTCTCTCAATCCTATTTACAATTATGTGAAAGGAATATCTTCAGACTCATCAACAATTGTTACACCGCCAAGGAAGCTTGGGAAACTCTCCAAACTACACATGAAGGCACCTCCAAAGTTCGCATGTCAATACTCTAACTTCTCACAACAAAATTTGAAAAATTTGAGGATGGAAGAGGATGAAACCATTGTCGAATTTAATTTTCGTCTCCATGACGTTACTAATATTTCCTTTGCACTTGGTGAAAAAATATCAAATGAGAAGTTGGCTAAAAATATTCTCAAATCTCTTCCTAAGAGGTTTTATATGAAATTACTATCAATGTTTATGAGCTAATTGGACCTCTTTTCACCTTTGAAAGGGAAGTTATTGACAAATCTGAGAAAAGGAACAACAGTTTGGTGTTGTTGAACCCTCATTTTTGACCCCTAAGATTCCACATATCATTCGCATTTCATTTGCATCTCATACCACAAATAAGATCACAATCTGTGTTTCCCCCGAGCATCTGTATATTATTCTTACCTGCTTTACATTTAACTTTGTTTACTAACCTCTAACTAAAATACCAAAAATATGTTGTAGTCTGCCTGTTTCTCCTTCTCTGTATGTTTAAGGTTTTACAGGTTTGTGAGTGGCAAAGGCCTAACTTCAAGTCAAATGTGGTTATTTGTTCTTGATCCAGTTCAGATGGATGTTTGACCTAATCTTGGTCAAACTATCGAGTAATTGCTTCAAGTACGAGTTATTTCTAGCAGTGGTTTATTTCTCAAGCAGTGCTTGTCAAGTTGTTGTGTGGAGATATCCATCGAGTTCATCAGTCTAAGTTCAACTGTGTTCAAAACTGTGGATTTATTTTCCCAAATAACTGATTCAGACGAATTTTGAAGTGATTCAGAATTTATTATCAGAGTTTCAGAGGATGATTGATTCAGATGTCTGTCGTTTTAATTGTGAATTATTCAGTGGTAGTTGTGGTCATTTAATCAAAAGTTGTGGGAAATAATGCAACTTGGTTGTGATCAAAGATTGAGGGTTCATGGCCGTGCTGTGGAAAATATTGGTGAGGGTGTGTATCCATTCACTAAACCACTTTTCTTATCCCATTTTATCCATTTCTCCATTTAAACCATTTCTATTATCCAATTTCTAAACCATACCCTTTTCCATTCAAACTTTCAATTTTTGATTCAATATCCATTATCCATTTTCTTTTATCAAATTCATTCTCCAATATTCAATAATTCATATATGTCCATATCCATTAGTTTCTAATTCATAACCATTTATCCAAATATTACATTATCCATTCACATACCCAATATATTTTTTCCTTTTCCATATTACTTTCTAATTCCATTTCAAAATTCTACAAAAATCAAATAAGTTACAAAATTCATAGGCCCATTTGTCCTTTTTATTTTTTACAACCATTAAAAAAAAATAAGGAAAAAGATTATGAAGCCATTACATGATAACTCCACACGGCGCACTCTCATGAACTTCAGTCGCATGAATTTCTAAGACTAAGCCATCCAAGCTTCAGCCAAATGAATTCCAATACACATCCAAGCCAAAAGCCAATTCAGGTGCAGTAAAAACAAAACAATATCTCAACTGCTAGCAAAATGATCAAGCCTTCACGCTGAACCGAGTTACTACGCCAAGCCACACGAAAACAACAATGCTAGCTGCACTTTTCAAGCCGTGAAAATGATCTGTACCAAGAAGCCAAAACGAGAATGACTTCCACACCTTCAGCCACAAGCCCTTTTCAACACAAATTTCATGCTACAACCAAGTCAAAACGCAAGCTATGCAAGTGAAAAACGGTGCACAAACAATTCAAAACGCATTGAAAAATTCAGAAACGGCATTTGCGTCATTGAAAAATTCGTGAGCAACACGTGAAAGATTTAAACCAAAACGCAGCAAGAAGCAATACGAAACGGCAACCGAAACTTCAGATTTCTAAACCACAAACTTACTCTCAGTTGCTATAAATAAGAGAGCTTCTCATTCAATTCTTCTAAGCTTGGATAGCCATAAAAGTGCTGCAAAATTTCCATCCAATACTCTCCCTAAATTCAAGCTTCATATCAATAAAATCCTATAGAATTTTCATCAAAACTCTCTGCAATTTCCCTCCAATTTGCATCTTCAAAAAATCACCATCAACCTTCGCTTTACCTTCATTAATTCTCACCTTCAATCTTCTACCTCACACCTTCCATAATCTTCAAACTCCAACATTGTTTTTCTCTACAAAAAACAAACAAATACGATACAAATTCTTCAATCAATTCACATCAACATTCCAAATCGCATCGCACAACATCATCACTGCAATTTTTTTCACAACACTTTAATATCAACCAAATTCATCCAAATGCGCAACAATAAAAGCTCAGAAAAGAAAAGAGAAAGATTCGGATTGCAACTCACCATTTTTGGAGGTATTGAAGATTTTCCGATGAAACTTCAGATCCAAAATTTGCTTGGCATAGTTAATTTCAATTGGAATCGTTGATACATTTGAGTTGCCCTCATGATTCAGAGCGAAATGGTACCACAACGGAGCTCCGCCGCTCCGATTTGGCGGAGCTCCATTTTTCTTGGCTACATGAACAGTAGACCGCGTCTTTGAAAAAGAAGAGGATGAATCAATTTTCTGATTTTTCTTCGTCCTTTTTTATTGTTTTTTTAATGGTTTTTTTTAAATGACAATGGGCCTAGCCCGTTTGATTTTGTTTATTATCATCACCATTCCTCATTTCTACTTCACCTCCCTTTACATTTCTTAAAAAAAAAAGTTACTAATATTTTCTTTTGGTTCTAATTTGGTTTTCACTTTTTTTTTTCAATTTTCTATTTCTCTTTTATTTGGATTGATGAAAGTCTTATGGATCTTAGAATTTCTTTGTTGAATTCTTGATCAAGACTAGATCACTACCTATTTTCTTTTCGTGCGGTATTGCTTTCAGATGATGATTTACATATCGTTCATCTAGCATGCATTAACACAAAGATCACTATTGACCAGCCTCGAGTAGGCTGACTTCCTTATAAGTCACTTGGCAATTGCTTAACATAGCGCTACATTTGTCCCTCTCCGAATCGGAACTTGATCTTTCGTGGCCCAAACCTTTTGGTTGTGTAAGCCCAATGATGGTTAATCTTTTGTATTAGGTTCAAAATCTTTGAAGCTTGTAATTGTAGAGGCTTTGATTCTATCAATCATCTAACAAGTCTTCATTAACCTTGACTTAAGTACATTGTTTAATCACTATAGTTCAAGACGCGAGACGGAATAATCGGTGTATACTACTAATCACTAACTTACTAACAATACTATTGTACTAATCTTGTTTATGTTTCCTTCTCGCTCCCTATCTCTCTTTTATCTTTTATGCTCCATTATTATCATCTCATATCATGTTTATGCTTCCGTCATTTTCACTTTGTCCACTTGGACACATGTTTATGCTTATGCCCTTTTCTCTTTGTCCACTTGGACCAAAAACATTAATAAAGGCCAAAACCTTTAAAAAACTTATGCTTCTAATCTTGGACTATGGTTACTATCCTTTGCAATGGATATGGAGTTTTGCACCTAGACCTTGGACTTCAATGCTATTCTTGGATCATTGGACTTAGAAGTAGGACTTTATCCATTTGCTTTGGAATTATGGTTCGAAGACTATGGAGCTTGCTTGTGTGGTTAGGCTATTCTTATCCTTAGCTTTTACTTTATGCTTTAGGATAGTCACTTCTTCTCCATCCATTCTTCAATTTTCAAAACTTTCTCCCTTTTTCAAAACTTTCTTGATTTCAAACTATCACCTCTTTCATAATCAAACCTTGACTTTGTCAAGTGATTTTACTCTTTTCTTTTCATTTCTTAACAAATGCTAAACTACATAAGCATATTGACGCATTTTTCAAAAGACTTTAAAAAACATCAAACTCCTTTTGTGCCCTCGTGCACTTTTTCTTTAAAACTTTTTTTCATAAGTTTAGACATGATTCATTTCTTTAAGCGAAATTATTCGTTTGGAAATGACGACTTATCTTTACATTTAAAATCAACCAAAACAAACAAATTTCATTCTTTGTACCATGAACTACGAGGTTTTGATCCTATATTGCACTTTGTGGGTACGTAGGCATGAGGCGACAAGTCTCTCCAAACACAAAAATCTTAAAAACAATTTCTCTTCTCATCTCCTCAATCTCTTTTCAAGCAAACATTTTCAGACCAAAAGCGTAAATATTTCAAAGGGTTCCTATAGAGTACTATAAATGTTTTGGGTGCTAACACCTTCCCATTGCATCACCAACCCCCCTTACCCAGACTCTGTTTGTTCTTTTTTTAGAACTCTTTTGGTTTTGTTTGCTCTTTTTCCTTTCCATTATTTGGATAAAATAAAAGTGTCGTGGCGACTCTTGCTTTATGAGTTAAGTTAATCAATAGCTTACACTCACGATTTTGCCGCTACAGAAAAGTGGCGGCTCTGCTGGGGATAATTTTGTCACTCCCTTGAAGGGTTTAGCCTACTTTGATTTATTTACTGCTTTTCGTTTGATTTGCTTGTTACTTGTTTGTTCCGTTTGGGAGTTCCTCTGTGTGTGCGAGATAGGTCCTATACCCGGACCAGAGTGTACTTTGAGATAAGAGGATGGTATAGTCAAGGGAGCTTTGAGGGAGTCGAATCCCGAAAAAGCAAAACTTGAGAATCTTTCCACTCGGTGGTTGCCACTTTCGAAGTACCGATGCCAATCGAGCGATCGTTGAAGGCATTACTTTTTCCATAGAAGCCTATAACACTGAGGACCGTAGTAACCCTTAACCCATCTTAGCCTTTTTAGGATCGTGGCGCGAAAGCTATGAGGATGCAAATCCGATTTAGCTATTACGCGATGCCACACTCAGGTTAGATTCTCTTGAGGATAACTACTAACCTCCGAGTAATCGGTGCGCTAGTGTGTCTGATAGTGCATTGTGGACCCTGGGCACTCTGTGTTAGAACCGCTGTTTTCTACAGGTACAATGAAGACAAAATCTTAGTACACACCTTTTGTGGGATTGGTTCTTACCCTTGGCTTCATGATCGTGACTTGAACCTTGACCCGTGTGCTTTGTGTGATCTTGTTTGTGGTTGTTGCATCCATGCACTCTTGCATCCATGTGCATACATCTACATTCTTCCTAGTCGCCTCAGAAACTCATTTCAATTGTCTCCTTCTCCAGTTATCTGTTCGCTGTCAAGCTATTTCCTCAACACAACTACAGAACTAAAGTTGCTGTTAAATTGAGAATGGAAAACCAAGAACAACACAACGCCGAAGTTAGAATGGAAATTGATGAGTTGAAAGCCCAGCATGACCAAGCTCACAGAAATGATGCAAGTTCTGATTGCTAGAGGTGAACCACCTCAAAGGACTGTGATCTCTGAAGTCTCACCAACTGCTGCTGTTGACCCTCCACTGACTCAGCAACCAGCTTCTACTTGGCCAGAATTTAGGTTACCTCCGAATTACTCGCCACCCTTTGCAACTACTCATGTGTTTGTCCCGTCTATATTGCCAATATCTTCAGCTCCATTGTTCACTGAACCTCAGCATGTTGTGTATTCTGTTGCTCAAGTTATTCCTGAGAATCCTCCTTTCGTGTATCATGTTGCCGGTTCACAATCTGAAAGTCAGGGAGAACCTGGATACATTGAAGCAGTCAGAGAGCAATGGCAAACTCTAGACAAAAGGATAAGAGTCGTGGAAGGAAGTGATGTCTTTAGTGCTACCGCAATGAACATGTGCTTGGTTTCAGACTTGGTTATGCCTGCAAAATTCAAAACTCCTGATTTTGAGAAATACAAGGGGCAAGATGACTGCCTATACAAAAAATGACAAACTGCTCATTCACTCTTTTCAAGATAGCTCGAGTGAGGCTTCAATGAAGTTGTATATAGGACTTGAGAAGAACTGTATCCAAAGATGGAAGGACTTGGATGATGCTTTCTTAAAGCAATATAAGTACAATCTAGATATGGCACCTGATCACCGTCAATTGCAGAATATGTCTTAGAAAGAAAAAGAATCCTTTAAGGAGTATGCTCAGCGCTGGAGAGAGCTAGCTGCTCAGGTACAACCACCCTTGGCTGAAAAGGAATTGACTGGATTGTTCATGGACACTCTTCAGCCACTCTTTTGAGAAAAGATGATAGGTAGTGTATCATTTGGTTTTGCTGACCTAGTCACTATTGGATAAAGACTAGAAGAAGGTATCAAGAAAGAAAATATTGCCAATGTTGAAGCCTTTAGTGGTGCTAAAAAGTATGCTGGTAATTTTCAAAAGAAAAAGGACGGCGATACCCATGCTGTTTCAGTTGAAGGGAAACCTCGTCGCAGGCAACAATAATATGTAGCTGCAGTTGCCCCTATTGTCAATGCTCAACCAGTTCAAGCTCCTCGTCAGGATGTTAGACAAAATCAGAATCGCAATAGGGTTAACTTTGATCCTATCCCGATGTCCTACACTGAGTTGTATCCATGTCTTGTAAAGAAAGGTTTGATTACAACGAGGGATCTACCTCCTCCTCCAAATCCTCTCCCAGCCAGCTATAGGGCTAATCTTCACTGTGAGTTCCATCAAGGTTGGATAGGCCATAACTTATAAGGTTGTTATGCATTGAAAGCTAGAGTACAAGAATTGGTGAACTCAAAGATTCTGACCTTTCTTGATGATAATCCCAATGTTGTCAACAATCCTTTGCCAGAGCATGCCAAGTGAAGTTTGAGTCAGTTCAGACGGATCATCGCCTAAAGCCAGTGTTTCAGACAGAACGCTCATCCTTGTTGCTGATTAGTCACTAGGCCTTGTTTCTTTCTGTTTGCATTGTTTCTTTGATTGTATTGATTGTTTGCTTTTGAACTTTATTTGTACTTTCATGGTAATTTCAATGAAATGAGCATTGTAATGTTTTGATTTAATTCATTTATATCCACTGTGTGCATCTTTATGCTTTCTTTTTCACAAACAAAAATATATCTCCTGTTCACTTTCTTTATCAAGCTTTTGTTTATAATAAGATTGGAGGAAGGATGATGAAAACGAAATACCTAAAATTGCTAGATTGTATGCTTTTAATCAAAACTTGGCTGATGATGTACATACATTATTTTAACTCCCAAACACTGGAGAAATAAGGAAGTTAATCCTTTGTCAACCCCTTCGAGCCTAGAAGTTGGAGTTTCTTTCTGTACGAAAAACCGCAATCTTAACCAGGGGATGGGTAGTTCTCAGTTAATTTGACTCTGCATGCAAGACACCTTTCAATAAAGGTTGCAATCACAAGCTTTCCTCCGCACACATCAAAGAAGTGTCGAAGATGTATTTCAAGTCAAAAGCTAATGATGGTTCACCGTAATCATTAAGGCAGGCGGCCACTATCTTAAAAAAAATGAATGATGAAAAAAAAAACCCGTTAAGTCAAAACCTATGAAGGAGACTTAGGCAAAAATTGGGGCATCCCGCTGACTGTAAACTCAAATGACACAGTTCAAGCAAAAGTTAGGGATAACAAAAGGAAAATCAAACCAAGAGGTTGCAAAAATCCTTAAAGACAAAACGAGTTGACCGAGGTCCTCATCAAAAACAACAAAATGTTGTAAGAAAGAGTGACTGTCATCTCAAAAAAATCCCTTGGCTTTTGAGTCATCATCATAACAGTGTTGCAATTCCAAAATACTTGGAACCTGAATGCATAGTTTGAATTAACTGAGCATAGGATTGAAGATCATCACGAATAATGGGTTGGGTACAAATAAACTTTGAGCCTATATCCTTTGATTCAAAAACCGTGAACCAGACCACGTTATAACCCTCAAAAGACCTAATTTAAGCCAGGTTTCTTTTGAAAGCATACTACAGCAAGGTTGCATAAATTGACTTCTATGTTTGTTGCTAATCATTTGCTTTGATGTCTTACCTTTGCTTTCTCTTTCATTTTGAGTGTTTAAACCACCGTGTTTTAACAACCGATTCATTTGCTATACATAAATAATATCATTCCAAAAATGATTTTTGATTTCAAAATTGCATTGAGCTTTGCATTAAAATTACCATGTTTGTTTGAATAATCCTATTTGTAGGCAAACTTTCCTCATCAAGAAATTTTAAACAGTTGAGAAACTTGGTCAGTGATCCTATCAGGGGCACATTACTTCCAGAGCCTGTTGTGAATCAATTCAAGATTTGTTGCTTAGTGCAAGTTATTCTTAGAATTGGTTAACCAGAAGATCTCTTTCAAGACCCATACTGAGTTTAGCCTTCTCAACATGTGTTACAAGAACTGAAGCCATGATCAGTCCATCCCCAACAACTGAAGCCATAATCAGTTTATTCTCAATAATCATTTCAAAAATTCAAGCCATGATCAGTTCATTCTTCCCCTACAACAATCAAACTGAAGCTATGATCAATTTATTTTCATCAGTCAATCAATCTAGGACAGTCTTCTTCAAGAATCCTCAAGATGTCTTTCCTCAAAAGACCATCAGCCTGATACAATTCATAAGTGTGTCATAGATGTCTTCAACATCTTCTCTCCAAGCAGAGTTGGCAGTGTTCCCTATGTTGAGGAATCAGAGTTCCATTCTTCCATCACAAAAGAGTCTATCTCAGTTGTCCCAACCATATGCATTGCATACATAAATCATTCATATATCATACATAGAAAGATTTTCATAGCTCAAAGTGTGTTTCGTGCTCATGTGCATTTTTCCGAGGTCCTGTTGTTGTCAACATCTTACCTTGTGATTAAAGTCTAACTTACTTGGCACCTACCAAAACGATTTACTTGTCTGTTCATTCAGTGTCATTCCTGAATGTCGTCGTTTCCCTGTGCATCTAATGTTGTTGTTAGATGGTTATATTCTCTCACTCCAGTGCCATTCCTGGATGTCTGTCTCTTTTAATCTCCAGTGCCATTCCTGGATATCTTGTTCCTCTTGTTTCTCCCAGTGCTATTCCTAGAAGTTTTGCCTCTGTTCTGTAATCCCCATTATATTTCTCTTGGATATCTTTCAGTGCCATTCCTGAAAGTTTTATTTGTTCATTCAGTGCCATTCCTAAATAAGTTTTCTCCTTTGCATTCAATGTCATTCCTGGATTTCTTTCTCACTATCATTCAATGCCATTCTTGAATGTAGTGATTTACCTTTACCTTTCAGTGCCATTCCTGAAAGTCCCTGCTCACTTTATTCAATGCCAGTCTTGGATATCGTGAACTCTTTTTATCCAATGCCATTCTTGGATACTTCTGATATATTTTCCAGAACTTTTCTCACTTTATCCAATGTCATTCTTGGATGTTGTGATTTCTTCTGTCCAATGCCATTCTTGGACACCTTTTCCCCAGCTAAGTCCAATGCTATTCTTGGACATCTTTGATGATTACCCTTGTCATCCAATCGCATTCTTGGATGTCCCCAATGAAGTTTTCAAATGGAATTTTGTTTATATCCAATGATATTCTTGGATGTCTCTGATGTTTGCTGTTGCCCCATTCAATGTCATTCTTGAATGTTGTAGTTCCTTTCATCCAATGCCATTCTTGGATATCTTCCCCCAATAAAATGTTTTTCACCTCCATCCAATGCTATTCTTGGATGACGCTGCTGTTTTTACCAGAAACATTCTTGTTGTTGTCCAATGCCATTCTTGGACATCTCTTAGCATACCTTTTGTCTCGTTCATAGTTTCCATCCAATGCTATTCATGGATGTCACTACTCGTCTTCCCATGGTCTTGTCCCTCTCTTTCCAACTATTGATGGATACTTCTTGTCACCTTAACAAGATATTCAGAAATAGCTTGTGTTCCCCAGTGTGTCTTTTCACGTCTTCTCTCTCAATTTACCGTAAATCCCTTGTTTCAAGTTTCCCCGCACTGTGTTTCATCCTTTGCATTCATATCATCTTGTGGCATCTTAGGGCTAAAAATTTTGTTTTCTGTATTTAAGTATCTTCAATCTTGTTGAGACGAAGTTTTCAACCTTCATATCTCCTGATAGAAGAAACTTAAATAGGGACAACTGTTGAACCCTCATTTTTTACCCCTAAGATTCCACATTTCATTCGCATTTAATTTGCATCTCATACCACAAATAAGATCACAATCTGTGTTTCCCCCGAGCATCTGTATATTATTCTTACCTGCTTTATATTTGACTGTGTTTACTAACCTCTAACTAAAATACCAAAAATATGTTGCAGTCTGCCTCTTTCTCCTTCTCTGTATGTTTAAGGTTTTACAGGTTTGTCAGTGGCAAAGACCTAACTTCAACTCAAATGTGGTTATTTGTTCTTGATCCAGTTCAGATGGATGTTTGACCTAATCTTGGTCAAACTATCGAGTAATTGCTTCAAGTACGAGTTATTTGTAGCAGTGGTTTATTTCTCAAGCAGTGCTTGTCAAGTTGTTGTGTGGAGATATCCATCAAGTTCATCAGTCTAAGTTCAACTGTGTTCAAAACTGTGGATTTATTTTCCCAGATAACTGATTCAGACGAATTTTGAAGTGATTCAGAATTTATTATCAGAGATTCAGAGGACGATTGATTCAGATGGTTGTTGTTTTAATTGTGAATTGTCCAGTGGTAGTTGTGGTCATTTAATCAGAAGTTGTGGGAAATAATGCAATTTGGTTGTAATCAAAGATCGAGGGTTCATGGTTGTGTTGTGGAAAATATTGGTGAGGGCGCGTATCCATTCACTAAACCATTTTTCTTATCCCATTTTATCTATTTCTCCATTTAAACCATTTCTATTATCCAATTCCTAAACCATATCCTTTTCCATTCAAACTTTCAATTTTTGATTCAATATCCATTATCCATTTTATTTTATCAATTTCATTCTCCAATATTCAATAATCCATATATGTCCATATCCATTAGTTTCTATTTCATAACCAATTATCCAAATATTACATTATCCATTCACATACCCAATATATTTTTTCCTTTTCCATATTACTTTCTAATTCCATTTCAAAATTCCACAAAAGTCAAATAAGTTACAAAATTCATAGGCCCATTTGTCTTTTTTATTTTTTATAACCATTAAAAAAAATAAGGAAAAATATTATGAAGCCATTACATGATAACTCCACACGGCCCACTCTCATGAACTTCAGCTACATGAATTTCTATGACTAAGCCGTCCAAGCTTCAGCCACATGAATTCCAATACACATCCAAGCCAAAAGCCAATTCAGGTGCAGTAAAAACAAAACAACATCTCAGCTGCTAGTAAAATGATCAAGCCTTCACGCAGAACCGATTTACTACGCCAAGCCACACGAAAACTGCAATGCTAGCTGCACTTTTCAAGCCGTGAAAATGAGCTGTACCAAGAAGCCAAAACGAGAATGACTTCCTTGCCTTCAGCCACAAGCCCTTTTCAACACAAATTTCATGCTACAGCCAAGTCAAAACGCAAGCTATGCAAGTGAAAAACGGTGCACAAACAATTCAAAACGCATTGAAAAATTCAGAAACGGCATTTGCGTCATTGAAAAATTTGTGAGCAACACGTGAAAGATGTAAACCAAAACGCAGCAAGAAGAAATACGAAACGGAAACCGAAACTTCAGATTTCTAAACCACAAACTCACTCTCAGTTGCTATAAATAAGAGAGCTTCTCATTCAATTCTTCCAAGCTTGGATAGCCATAAAAGTGCTGCAAAATTTCCATCCAATACTCTCCCTAAATTCAAGCTTCATATCAATAAACCCCTGTAGAATTTTCATCAAATCTCTCTGCAATTTCCCTTCAAATTTCATCTTCAAAAAATCACCATCAACCTTCGCTTTACCTTCATCAATTCTCACCTTCAATCTTTAACCTCAAACCTTCTGTACTCTTCAAACTCCAACGTTATTTTTCTCTACAAAAATCAAACAAATACAATACAAATTCTTCAATCAATTCACATCAACATTCCAAATCACATCGCACAACATCATCACTGCAATTTTTTTCACAACACTTCAATATCAACCAAATTCATCCAAATCCGCAACAATAAGAGCTCAGAAAAGAGAAGAGAAAGATTCAGATTGCAACTCACCATTTTTGGAGGTATTGAAGATTTTCCGACGAAACTTCGGATCCAAAATTCGCTTGGCATAGTTAATTTCAATTGGAATCGTTGATACATTTGAGTTGCTCTCGTGATTCTGAGCAAAATAGTACCACAACAGAGCTCCGCCGCTCCGATTTGGCAGAGCTCCATTTTTCTTGGCTACATGAACAGTAGACCGCGTCTTTGAAGAAGAAGAGGATGAATCAATTTTCTGATTTTTCTTCTTTCTTTTTTATTGTTTCTTTTTTTTAATGGTTTTTTTTAAAATGACAATGGGCCTAGCCCGTTTGATTTTGTTTACTATCATCACCATTCCTCATTTCTACTTCACCTCCCATTCCATTTCTTAAAAACAAAAAGCTACTAATATTTTCTTTTGGTTCTAATTTGGTTTTCAATTTTTTTTTCAATTTTCTATTTCTCTTTTATTTGGATCGATGAAAGTCTTATGGATCTTAGAATTTCTTTGTTGAATTCTTGATCAAGACTAGATCACTACCTATTTTCTTTTCGTGCGGTATTGCTTTCGGATGACGATTTACATATCGTTCATCTAGCATGCATTAGCACAAAGATCACTATTGACTGGCCTCGAGTAGGGTGACTTCCTTATAAGTCACTTGGTGATTGCTTAACATAGCGCTACATTTGTCCCTCTCCGAATCGGAACTTGATCTTTTGTTGCCCAAACCTTTTGGTTGTGTAAGCCCAATGATGGTTAATCTTTTGTATTAGGTTCAAAATCTTTGAAGCGTGTTGTTGTATAGGCTTTGATTCTATCAATCTTCTAACAAGTCTTCATTAACCTTGACCTAAGTACATTGTTTAATCACTATAGTTCAAGACGCGAGACGGAATAATCGGTGTATACTACTAATCACTAACTTACTAACAATACTATTGTACTAATCTTGTTTATGTTTTATTCTCGCTCCCTATCTCTCTTTTATCTTTTATGCTCCATTATTTTCATCTCATATCATGTTTATGCTTCCGTCATTTTCACTTTGTCCACTTGGACACATGTTTATGCTTATGCCTTTTTCTCTTTGTCCACTTGGACCAAAAACATTAATAAAGGCCAAATCCTTTAAAAAACTTGTGCTTCTTATCTTGGGCTATGGTTACTATCCTTTGCAATGGACATGGAGTTTTGTACCTAGACCTTAGACTTCAATGCTATTCTTGGATCCTTGGACTTAGAACTAGGACTTTCTCCCTTTGCTTTGGAATTATGGTTCGAAGACTATGGAGCTTACTTGTGTGGTTAGGCTATTCTTATCCTTAGCTTTTACTTTATGCTTTAGGATAATGACTTCATCTCCACCCATTCTTCAATTTTCAAAACTTTCTCCCTTTTTCAAAACTTTCTTGATTTCAAACTATCACCTCTTTCATAATCAAACCTTGACTTTGTCAAGTGATTTTACTCTTTTCTTTTCATTTCTTAACAAATGCTAAACTACATAAGCATATTGACGCCTTTTTCAAAAGACTTTAAAAAACATCAAACTCATTCAAACTCCTTTTGTGCCCTCGTGCACTTTTCCTTTAAAACTTTTTTTCATAAGTTTAGACATGATTCATTTCTTTAAGCGGAATTATTCATTTGGAAATGACGACTTGTCTTTACATTTAAAATCAACCAAAACAAACAAATTTCATTCTTTGTACCACGAACTACGAGGTTTTAATCCTATATTGCACTTTGTGGGTACGTAGGCATGAGGCGACAATTATCTCCAAACACAAAAATCTTAAAAACAATTTCTATTCTCATCTCCTCAATCTCTTTTCAAGCAAACATTTTCAGACCAAAAGCGTAAATATTTCAAAGGGTTCCTATTGAGTACTATAGACATTTTGGGTGCTAACACCTTCCCATTGCGTAACCAACCCCCCTTACCCAGACTATGTTTGTTCTTTTTTTAGAACTCTTTTGGTTTTGTTCGCTCTTTTTCCTTTCATTTATTTGGATAATATAAAAGTGCGGTGGCGACTCTTGCTTTATGAGTTAAGTTAATCAATAGCTTACACTCATGATTTTGCTGCTACAGGTGTCATACCCCAAATTTTGACCACCAAGATTTTACATCATTGTGAGAACCATCTACACAATATAGATATACCATCATGTCTCATCAATCTCCTCAAAGATTTTTTAACATTCACTACAATCAAGAATTAGGGTTTTGAGCCATCTCAGAGCATTTAGACAAAGGATCAATCAAGAAATGACATGATATTCAACTTTTCTAACCTTTTAAACATCCATAAGGGATCAAGGAGTCTTCCACATCAATAATCAAGCACAAGGTTGCAACATTCCAAGTGGATCAAGCCTCAAGATCGCTAGTGTCACCAAATTAGGGTTTTGGTCGACTAAGGCCTCCAGATGAAAATTTTCATCTGGGCATGAGCCAATACTTCAAAACATGGTCTAAGAAGATCAAAGGGGCCTTGTGAGTCGAAAATTAGGAATTAGGGTTTCTTGACCTAATTCACCCCTAAGTTGACTTTTGAGGCAAGACACGAACCAAAACCTCAAGATGTGATTTTAGGGCCTCGAGTACACCACATTTATCCATTTGAAGCAATGGATTGATCAAATAATCTTGATTCACAAGTTTCAATTTCATCAGGATCACAATTAGGGTTTTGTAGAAAAAGTCAACTGTATCTTTGACTTTTGACCAAGACATGTTCTCAAACCTTGGGACATGGTTCAAGATACCCTAAAACACCTATGGAATCCATCCATTAGGTTTGAACTAGGTCAAGGACTTGATTTCATAAGGAATCACAAAGTTTGGAATTCATTTGACAAAAAGTCAATTGTGCCCAAAATCAAGATTGACTTATTGGAAAATTTCACAAATATGGTTCCCCTATGTCCAAAACAATGTTAATATATGGTTTTGATCATCATTCATCAAGAAAAATCAAGAAAAGTGAGCTTTCTTGCAAAAGGGGCAACCATAGGAAACTTGAAATTTTTCTAAGTTATGGAATAAAAGTGATTTTGTACCAACTTTGCAAGGTCATAACTCCTAAACCACAAGGCCTTTTTCTCCCATTCAAAGCTCAAATGAAAGTTCATCTTACATACTTTAAAAATGTCAACTACAAGAGATTCCAATTCCTCATGGATTTCAAGTTATGAATTGATCAAAATCACAAACAAGTCAGAATCTGTTTCATTTTTTCTCAACTTTGAGGTCCATTTTCATCTTGGTCCAAGCTGAATTAGGTCCATTGGTGGACATCAAAGTTAAAGTACATTATGCAAGCTTTCTAAATTGTCAAAGAACTCCATCAAACTCCATTTGAGCTAAGAGTTATGGATCTCCCAAGTTGCCTTGCTGCAACTGTTTTCATGACAGGTTTTGGTGCAAACTTGCACCCCACGATTCCTTAGACTGATTTTGAACACTTTGATCATTCAAATTTTGTCCAATTTCAATACAAATAGGTGAATGATCTGATCCATAACACAAAATGCCAAAGACCTAGCCTTCCATGTGCAAAATTATCATGAAAGGAATCTTGAAATTCAAATTTGGCATCAAGCATTAAAGTGATGCATTGAGGTGGCATGAATGAACCATAAACCAGTCTAAGTGAGTTAAGACATATCCAAATATCAGAGGACCTAAACCTGCAAAGGTTGGCACAAGTCAATGGCTAGAGGAGACTATTGACTAAATTGAAGGTGTGCAAAAACAAGAAAGGGGGGGTTTGAATTGGGTTTTTACACTAGAAACGATTCTTTAAAAGTAATCCCCTTTACAAATAACCTTCACTTCTTGATAAAAAAGCAAGAGATACTGAAAAGAAAGAACACAATATGTTTATACTAGTTCACTTGAGAAACCCTCAAGATAGTCTAGTCCACCCGCCAAGGTGATTTTGCCTCTCTCAAACGAGGTCTTAATCCACTAATCAAACTGATTAATACAATACACAAGCCAAACTGCAAGTAGGGGTGGGAATAGGTCAGGCCAACTAACAGGGGCCTACGGCCTAGCCTACATAGGCCCAGGCCAGGCCAGACTTTTTCTTAAATAGAAAAGGCTTAGGCTTTTTTATAAGCCTATTTAGCTAAAGAGGCTAGGCCACAGGCCGTAAGAAAAGCCTTTAAAGCCTATCAGGCTGGCCTATTTAAAATAACTCAATAAATTTTATTATTATTATATTCTATTTTGTACTTTTAATTAAAATACGAAAATAAAACTTAGTTATCTTGAAGAACTTATGAAAATAAGTTGAAAAAACATTATAAACAATGTCATAAGTTGTTGTCAAAAGTTTTTCTCATAAGTTCTCTCCAACAAATAGTATCACCAAACTTATGGTAATTGGTAAACTTGAATGAGATAATGAAAACAAACATGTAATCTCATTGATCTTTTAATTTGTTAGTCTATTTAACATTAGTTGAATTTCTTATTTACAAATGTTCAAATGAAGTAGGCTTTTAAATAGGCTACTAGGCCAATCAGGCCTTCGAAAAGGCCAGGCTTAGGCCTAAAAATAAGCCTATGACAGGCTCAGGCTTTGTAGTTTTTAGCAGGCCAGGCTCAGGCTTGGCAGGGCCTAGCTCGACCCAGCCTATTCCCACCCGTCTGCAAGTGACTAACAATAATCTCTAAGACACACTAGTCCTAGACTTCTCAAGAATTTTGACCTAATTGGTCTCTCAAGGAAACAATCTCTAAGATACACTAGTCCTAGACTTCTCAAGAATCCTGAACTAACCGATCTCTTAAGGAAATCAAACAACTGTTTGAAAAATAATTTGTTTACAGAAAATTGCTTCTACAAAGCTGAAATTTAAACAGATTTAAAAACAAATTGACTTAAGAATGATAAGAACAATAGAGTGTATGAATAGTGATGATTAGCATAACCATTCTTGAAGTCTTTAAGCCTTTATATAGCCATGCATGATGTGACCGTTGAAGGATATTTTTGACATTTTAGAATTATGGCGGCTTGAAAGAACGTGGGGGACAAATAGTACATTTGCGTCCGCCCTATCCGGAGTGGAGCAAAGCGTCCTCATCATACCATTGTACTGTTGTTCCATGTTTCTCAGTCTTCTCAACTTCCTGACTTCAGAGGCTTCTGAGAGTATGAGTTAGAAGGAGGGAAAACGTAACTTGGGTCTTAAGAGCTTCAAGCCTTCAGAGTTTGCAGAGCTACATCTTCAGAGTCTTCAGCACTTGGCCTTCAGAACCCGTTGTGTAAGAAGCATAAGTCTTCAGCATCTGGACTTGTTCAATAGAACTTCTGTCTTCAAATCTTCAGAACTTGTTTTCTTTAGACATCGTATCAGAGTCATACAGCTTCAGAGTCTTCTGAAGGAAATGCTACTGTTCAGCAGAATAAATGTAGCGCAGAGGCGGAACCATTCTCTTATAATAACTTAGCCACGCTATTTATCAGAAGCGGAACCTGTTTGTTTAATTCTAAAAAATAACAAACATTAGAATACCCAAATTGTTCATACAAACATACTTGTTTGTTATCATCAAAACTCAGAGGTATTATTGCAGAACCAAACCTTGTTCTAACAATCTCCCTCTTTTTGATGATGACAAAACTATGTATTTTGATTACACAATTTTGTACATAACATAAAAAGGTAACAGAAATAAGAAGGTTAAGGAATACTTATCCTTCAGATGAGAATCTCCCCCTAAATCTCAGACTGGATGAAGATCAAATATCCTGACTTGTGATCCTTCTAGGTGAACTCCCCCTGGTTGAAATAGGTCAGATATCGAGATCTTTAGAGTCTTGATTCAGTTTCCAGAAGTCAATTATACCAATTGAGGTCACCAATTAAGATCTTGAAATATCAGAGCCAAAGACATTCAGATTCCATGTCTCCTGAAAAAGAAAACAAAAAGACAAATCTAATAGAAACATAAGTTTATTGGTTAGCATGTAAGCAATTTGTTTTTCATAAATTGATAATGAGAATCAAAATATCACGTTCGTTGTACTTCTCCCCCTTTTTGTCAAAATCAAAAAGTTGAAATTACATTATATCAAAAAGATCAGAAGATCAAAACAAACAGAATCCTAATGTTCAGGGCCAAAAGGAAAAAGAAAAACCTAAGTGCCTAAGTGCCAGAGGATGAAGGATTTGTAGACAGCTTGTTCAGAATCAGTTGAAGCATATCCTGAAGAGAGTTATTGACAACCTTCTGCTCAGTAATGCTTTCTCTGAAGATCTTATATTCTTCTTTCGTTGCCTGATGATCTTCTTTGATGTCTTCAATTGCACGTTCCAAATGCACAAGAACAGGTTCAGAGGAGGAAACAACTAGAGTGGGTTGCTTAGCTTTCTCTGCATCTTCAGCTTCTTATGGCAACCTGACAGCTTCAGCATTCCTAGCTTCTTCTTTTGCTAGAAGCCTTACTGCTTCAGTAGCTTTTTCTTCAGCAGCTTTTTGCTTTGCAGTAAGAAGCTTGAATTGCCTTATCCTTTATTTATCTTCTTCTTTATCCTTGACCATTTGAACTGAAGCAACTTTGGGGGCTTCTGAGAAATTTGAGATCCTTTCAAACTCAGAGTCTAACCATTTCTGAAAGTCTTCCCAAGAACACTCAAGCTCCAAAGGCTTAATGCTTGTGCTAACTTCTGCTCTTAATTTAGCTACCCTTTTCAAGGCCTTGTTACGAAACAAATTAATGCATTCATCAAGGATTTTAGGAAGGGGCTTTTCGTAAATAACCAAGGCAAGGTTAGGGTCAGCAGAAATTGTTTCAGAAGGTATTGGTTCAGATGAAGTGATTTCGGGTGGAATTATTTTAGAAGTAGGTATTTTCTCAAGAAGATCTGATACTGTATAAGGCTTAGAGGTGACAATTTCAAAGGTACCAGAAATTGTTTCTTCAGAAAGGTTGGGGGAATGAGGATTAGAGTGTTGAGACTCAGACTCAACAGTGTTTGTTTGAGGTTGATTGAAAGCAAATTGTAGTAGATTTTGAGAGAGTGTTGAGATAGGTGTATTGAGTTGAGGAAGTGAGGTTGTTAATGGTGAAGTGAAAGTGTGAATGCTTTCAGATGAGATGGGTGTGGTGATTGATGGGAAGGGAGTTGGTGGAATAGTAGTGTCAAATACAGAGGTTGTTAGAGGTGGAACCGAAAATGAAGGTGGTTTAAAAATGACTTGAGAAGTGTAAGCGGGGATATGAAAAATGTTAGGATCGGAAGTGGTTTGTGGTGATGATGAAGCATTAATTGGTGTTGTAACAGCTATTGAAACAGAAGGAGCAGGAACAGACTTACTAGATTTCTCAGAGTAAGAAGACAGAGCTGGATTCTTGGAAGTTCCAAACTTGTTATCCTTCTTTCTTCTCTTAGGCTCAGAGGCCTCTCCAGCTTGCTTCCTTTTGCCTCTGGTAGGATCAGCAAGAATTGGTGCAGGAGCAAGGTCATCATATCTGAACCCAGACATGTCATGTCCTTCTTCCATAATCATAGCAACAAAAGTAGCTATTGTTTCAGGACTATCACCTTTGTGAAAGAGAGGATAGTCATCCACTGGAATCCTGTGACTGATCACATAATCATGGGATACAGAATTCGGTTTCACACTTAATTCCTTAATCAATCCCATATTCTTAAGTTTCATGGCATTGTAGGATTCTCCAATGCTGGGTGTCAAGTCTTCTGTATACTTGGCTTCATCTGATAGATATTGCACCAGACCACTTTCGACGAAAATATCAGAAAGTAACCTTCCAAAGGGAATGTAAGTGGGGACAATCTTATCTGGCAAAGCTGTTATCCTTGTCTTGCTCACCATATCCCTTAAGTAGTAAAACATAATGGAGGGTAGGCACATCTTCTGATTTGTAAGCAGATAGTACAACATATACTTCTGATTTGCATTGAAGTAGTCAGAAAAATTCGTTGAAGGTCTTGGATTGATGCAATTAAGAATGATCTTGTGCCAAATTCTCAGATTATCATGTAAATCCTTACTCTTATATTTTGATTTCCCAGGAGAGTAAGTAGAGAAGATAGCTTTGTCGATGGTCTCTTTCACAAACTTGGAGTTTCCTTTCATCCCATAAATTTGCTTGTGTTCCAAGAATTTCATCCCCAGAAGATCTGAGATTGATTTCGCAGTGATGACTATCTTCTTTCCCCAGAACATGAGAAACCACATGAAGACGATCACAGTCTGCCTGTCTCCAGAAGTCTTTCATAAGTGCCTCAAAAATAGGACCTTTAAGCCTTTGAAAATAGTGATTCCAACCTTGAAATGTTAATTCAACAGAGAGATCGTGACCACTCAAAGCAAGATTTTCAAAATCTACATCTAGTTCTTTAAGAACAACCAAATTATCTACATCAATAATACACTTAACAGAAGCATTCCTTTGAGTGATATGATTTTCATCAATCACAGGAAGTGACAATGACGTTGAAGTGATAGTTGCAGTGGTTGCTGAAGTTGTAGATGGAGGAGCTGATGATGTTGATAACCCAGTGGAGGGATTCAAGGATTTTTCTATTTTAGCGACGAAACGAACAACTTCTTGTTGAGAGGTAGTCATCATAATGATTGTTGAGGTAGAGAGGATGAAAATGGGTTTATTGTTGAAGACGACGAAAGCACAAAAAGAGGTTTTAAGGTTTTAGGGTTTCTAAAGTGTAAAAATGGAGTGAAGTGGTTTGAGCGGTTATATAACATGTGAGTGGAGTGAAGTTGAGTGAACGTGAAGAATTAGACATAATAATGGGGATTAATAAATGAACGTAATCATGATTTAACCAATTCCAAGAAAAATACTGCACACGTGTTAATCACCTTATAATTAAGTGACACGTATTGATATCCTCAGAGTTTGGAAAACCAAAAGGTTTTCGTCTGATCAGAGACACTTCTGACAAAAGCATCTTCTGATGATTAAGGTTAAAAACAAATGCTTCTTAGTTTAAATGAAAATATGATATCTTCAGACTCTAACTAAACACATATGATTCTGATGAAATCTTACTCTGGACAGTAGTCCATTTTCAGATGCTTCAGAATAAATAGAAATCTATCTTCAGCCAAGGGTTTTGTAAAAATATCAGCCCATTGATGGTCTGTATCTATAAATTTTAAACATAAGATTCCCTTCTGAACATAGTCTCTAATAAAATGATGTTTAATTTCTATGTGCTTAGCCCTAGAATGTAAGATTGGATTCTTACTTAAACAGATAGCAGTAGTATTATCACAAAAGATAGGAATGTTACTCTCATGTATCTGATAATCTTCTAGCTGGTTCTTCATCCATAGCATCTACGTACTGCATAAAGAAGCGGATATGTACTCTTCTTCTGCTATTGAGAGAGCAATTATTTATTGCCTCTTGCTTGACCATGAGATCAGATTCTTCCCGAGAAACTAACAGTTTCCAGAGGTGCTTTTTCTTTCCAATCTGTCTCCTGCGTAATCTACATCACAATAACCAGAAAGAGAGTACTATGATGTTTTCTCATACATCAAACCAAGGTTAGTAGTTCCTTTCAGATACCTTAGAATTCTTTTAACAGCAGTTAAATGAGATTCTCTAGGATCTGATTGAAATCTAACACAGAAATGAACACTAAAAAGAATATCAGGTCTAGAAGCAGTTAAGTACAGAAGAGAGCCTATCATACCACGATAGAGTTTCTGACAAACCTTTCCACTTACCTCTTCCTTTTCCAGAATATATGTTGGATGCATTGGAGTTTTAGCTGGTGTAGAATCCATCATGTTGAATTTCTCCAGAAGTTCTTTGGTGTACTTACTTTGATGAATGTAAGTAGCCTCTGATTTTTAGTCAAATTGAATTCCCAGAAAGAACTTCAATTCACCCATCAGACTCATCTCGAATTCTGCCTTCATTAGCTTAGAAAACTCTTCAAAAAGAGAGGGATTAGTAGAACCAAAAATAATATCATCAACGTAAATCTGAACTATAAGCTTATCATTTTTGAACATTTTACAGAAAAGGGTGGTGTTAACCTTGCCTCTGGTGAAGTTATTTTCTAAAAGAAAATTACTCAATCTGTCATGCCAAGCTCTGGGAGCTTGTTTCAGACCATAGAGAAATTTTTTAAGTTTAAAAACAAAATCTAGTTTCTCAGAATTTTCAAATCCAGGAGGTTGTTTGACATAAACTTCTTCTGAGATATAACCATTCAAAAATGCACTCTTAACATCCATCTGATATAAGATGATGTTATGATTTACAGAAAAGGAAATTAATAGGCGTATGGCTTCTAACCTAGTGACTGGAGCAAAGGTTTCTGTATAGTCTATTCCTTCTTGTTGACTATAACCTTGTGCAACCAGTCGTGCCTTGTTTCTGACAACTTCACCCTTCTCATTGAGCTTGTTTCTGAATACCCATTTAGTTCCAATAACGTGGACACCTTTAGGCTTCTGAACAAGATCCCAAACATCGTTCTTTGAAAACTGGTTAAGTTCTTCTTCCATCGCCAGAATCCAGTCTTTGTCCAGTAGAGCTTCATCAACATATGTTGGCTCGATCAAAGACACCAAACCCAGAAGTGTTTCTTCAGAAGGTTTGAAGGCTGATCTGGTTCTGATAGAAGCATCCTTATTTCCCAGAATCAAGTCTTTACGGTGTGACGTTGCAACTCTGTTTTTCTTTTGTTGTGGAGGTTCAGTGGGAGGAACAACACTATCAGAAGTAGGAGCTTCTGAATCTTTGATTTCTTCTGCCTTTTCCTTAGGTTTTGAAAAACTGATCTCCAAATCAGCAAACTTTTCAACTAGATTTGACTTTTCAGAGTCAAGCTTATCATCGAATCTTACATGAATTGATTCTTCTACAATTCGTGATTCTGTGTTATAGACTCTGTAGCCTTTTGAGCGTTCAGAATATCCTAACAACAGACACTTCTGTGCTTTGGAATCAAACTTGCCCAGATTCTCTTTAGTGTTCAACATAAAGCAGACACATCCAAAAGGATGAAAATAAGAAATGTTGGGCTTTCTATTCTTCCATAATTCATAAGGAGTCTTACCCAAAATAGGTCTTATTGAGATTATATTTTGAATATAACATGTTGTGTTAACTGCCTCTGCCCAAAAGTGCTTAGCCATGTTAGTTTCTTGGATCATGGTGCGAGCCATTTCTTGCAATGTCCTATTCTTTCTTTCTACAACCCAATTCTGTTGTGGAGTTCTAGGACAGGAGAAATCATGGGATATGCCATAAGAATCAAAAAGTTTTTCAAAATCTTTATTTTCGAATTCTCCACCATGATCACTTCTGACTCTGACAAATTTGCAATTCTTTTCATTTTGCACTTGGGTGCAGAAGGAAGCAAACACAGAATGTGACTCATCCTTGTGTCTTAAGAATTTTACCCATGTCCAACGACTATAATCATTAACGATGACTAGTCCATATTTCTTTCCATTGACTGAAGCAGTTTTCACTGGTCCAAATAGGTCAATGTGAAGAAGTTCTAATGGTTTAGAGGTAGAAATAATCATTTTTGCTTTAAAGGAAGCTTTTGAAAACTTGCTTTTCTGACATGCTTCACAAAGAGCATCTGAAGAATACTTCAGATTGGACAAGCCCCTGACAAGTCCTAGCTTGTTCAGCTGAGAAATTATTCTCAAGCTAACATGACCCAGCCGTCTATGCCAGACCCATTGCTCTTCATTAACGGACAGAAGACATTTTACATTTTGATTTTTCAAATCTGATAGTCTGATTTTGTAAGTATTATTTTCCTCTTACCATTGAACAGAACTGACCCATCCTTCTGACTAATAACATCCTTACAGGACGTTTGATTAAAGATAACGTCGTAACCATTGTCGCTAAGTTGGCTAATTGACAATAAGTTGTGCATTATACCCTCAACTAAAAGAACATTGTTTATGAAAGGAAGTTTACCATTACCAACAGTTCTAGAGCCAATAATATTTCCTTTCTAGTTTCTTCCGAAACCAACAACACCTCCAGACTTAAGTTCCAAATCTTGGAACATACGCCTTTCTCCCGTCATATGTCGCGAGCATCCACTATCCAGGTACCATGACTGGTGTTTCAGCGGCACCATCAAGGATGTCTGCAACATAGATTTTCTCACTCTTAGGTACCCATTTTCTGGGTCCTTTCTTGTTAGTCTTTCCAGAGGTTCTGACACCTTTGGATTTCTGTGCAATAGGATAATCAAGTGGAATTTGTGCATGATATTTAGGCTTAGAAGTTTCCTTCTGTGTTTGTGATTGTGGTGCAACAGAATAAGAACCTTCTAGTTCTGAACATTTCAGTTCGGTGCCAGCAGGCACAAAATGTTCAGACAGAGATTTTGGTTTGATACTCAGAGTCTCATCAAAAGGTTTTGATGGTCCAGAACATCCCAGACCTCTACTTTCGTTTCTGCTAAATCCATAGATCATTGAATCCATCTTGTTTCTATCTATGCTTTTAGCAAGGAAGTGCCGAAAAGCTCTATCATATCTGATTACTTTATCAGTAACAAATATGTTAGAAGTAATCTCTTCTTCTAGTTTAGAGACTTTACTTTTTAGAGCAGCATTAGATTTTTCTAAAGAAGAAATTTTTTTCATTTAAATCAGAAATATTTGGCTCGCTCTTAGTAGAGTTCTCAGAAGCAGCCACAAAAGTCTTTTTTAGAGTTTTGTGTTTACTTAGAAGAAGTTGATGCCTTTTCATAAGTTCTGATAAACCTAATTCAAGTTTAGAACGAGATAAGGAAGAAAGTACCTCTTTGTCGTCATCAGAGTATGAATCTTCATCAAGTGTCAGTTGATCCTCTAATAAGGCTTCGCTCATGTTGGTCTTTGCCATAAGTGCCACGTTGGCATGTTCTTTATCAGAATCTTCTTCTTCTGACTCTGAATCATCCCATGTTGCCATAAGACCCTTTTTAGCTTTGAAAACCTTCTTAGATTTTCTATCTTTCTTGAGCTTTGGACACTCATTCTTATAATGTCCAAGCTCCTTGCATTCGTAACAAGTAACTTCTTTTTCGAAAGCTTTCCTTTGACCAGATGTAGACTCTGGTCTACCTTTTCTTCTTGGCCCTCTGAACTTGCTCTTTCTGTGTTTACACAACTTATTTATCTTTCTTGATATAAGAGATAGTTCATCTTCGTCTGAATCTTCTTCAGATTCTTCTGAGTTCTCCTCTGCTTGGTAAGTCTTTGTCTTTTCAGACTTATACTTCAGAGCAACAGACTTACCTCTTCTCTGAGGTTCATCTTCTTGAAGTTCTATCTCATGACTTCTTAAAGAACTAATCAGTTCCTCAAGACTCGTGTTGTTTAGATCCTTTGCCAATTTCAAAGCAGTTATCATTGGTCTCCATTTTACAGGCAGACTCCTGATAATCTTCTTGACATGATCTGTAGTAGAATAACCTTTGTCCAGAACTCTGAGTCCTGCAACATGCATCTGGAATCTTGAAAACATAGTTTCCACAGATTCGTTGTCTTCCATTCTGAAGGCCTCATACTTCTGGATTAGGGCCAGAGCCTTTGTCTCCTTGACTTGAGCGTTGCCTTCATGAGTCATCCGAAGAGAGTCAAAGATAGACTTTGCAGTCTCTCTATCTGTAATCTTTTCATACTCTGTAAATGAAATAGCATTTCGCAGAATCGTTCTCGCTCTATGATGATTCTTGTAGGGTTTTTTTTGAGCCTCTGAAAATGAGCTTCTAGCAATCTTTTTGCCTTCAGCGTCTACTGGATAACTATAGCCATCAACTACCAGATCCCATAGATCCAAATCAAATCCCAAAAAGTAAATTTCGATTATGTCTTTCCAATAGTCAAATTTCTCGCCATCAAAGATAGGAGGTTTTTCACTATATGAGTGTTGACACTGGATTTCGACTGGCGGTGGTGTCTGGAAACTCCCAGAGCGTGTCGACGAAATTAGAGGTGCAACAGGGTGTCGAGTCGACGCCAGCGAGAGGAGTGTCGGAGAATCATTGACAGGTTCTGGCGTCGAAAGAGAATAAGATGAAGCTTATTTCAAATTCAAGAAACAAGTCTTTAGGCGGGAAACGTTTGAAACTACCAAGACTATGGGAAGTTGAAAAGAGAGTGGGTTGCCACGTGTCAGCTTCAGAAAGCAGTTTGGTAGACAAACAGTTATTTTTTAGGCCTATATAAGGCGTTGTTCTTTTTATTTTTAGGGGTCGCAATTTTTCACATTGTAAGGGAAAATACTCAAAGTACCAAGCTTAGAGAGAAACGAGTTCACTCCCGCAAACAAATGTACATTTGCGTCCAAATCTTACTTAATGCAATTTATTTTCTGCATATGATTTAAACTCTTTACTTTGCTTGTTTTCTTTTTCGCTCAGCTTTTCCTTATATTTCTTTGTTTTTGCACTCAACCCGCAACCTTTAAGAAACCCTTTGCGTCACCCATATCACTTAAGCGTGACACTTGCACTAAGAAACAAACGGACAAACTGAAACGCAACACAAACATACGCTTCCAATTCTCAGTTCTGGGATTTGTCTGGCCGATCCCGCAAGCGAACCGGCGACGGAAGGTTAACGGTTGTTCGCGCCGACGAACAAAGTGGCACGCCCAGTGGGACCCGTGTGAATTGAGTATATGTTTTTGCATAGTGGTAAGATGGTAATACCACGACCAAACGAAGAATCGTCTCCAACGGAAACAACGGTGGGGACACACATAACTGATGTTGGCTATGGTACCATATCAGCAGTGTCAACCTCTCCTAGAGGACCAATTGTAACACCGCGTCGAAACGACCCAAGGTCGACAATGGCTGGGACTACGGGGCAATATATGCCTAGTATCACCATGCCCATACCTAGATCGTATGGAAAGCCACCAGAGTTCATGTCAAATGTGCATTCTAGCGGACATTTGTTTGGAGAAAGTTCGTCCCCAGTATTTTTGACCTATCAAGGGATAGGACACTTTTCGAACCAGATGGTTCGACCCCCAGGATTCAACCTGTCCTCTCAATCCATACCGACTTTTACCTCTAGTTCCGGCGCGGTCATGAGGCAACAAATGGACGAGAGTAATCATGAGATGGTCCACATGTTGACTCAGCAGATGGGTACAATATTAAGACCACTAATACAAGAATTAACCCAGAGTTACCAGCAACTGGCGACTCAGATGACACGAATCGGGGATTTCTTAGGCGCCCCTAGGGCTCAGGGTCGACAGACCCCCCCGACGCGACCGATGACGCCCCTTCGTCAGGAGGAAGCCTTCGACGAAACTATAGAACAACCCCGTGAGTTTGAATAAACTCCTAGGAGGGTTCAAAGGCCACCTGTGATTGTCCATAGGCACCAAGATCCGGATTTTGTTGTCCAACAGGTTCGACAGGACACTTTAGCTGGAGAACATAACTTGGAAGCTGTGGTCGAATGTATCATGGTCCGTAATGGGGCAAACCCCGGCCTTCGACGGCCAATGTATACATCCCCGTTACCAGATTTTGTATTACAAACAGAGTTACCCAGGGGATGAAAAGTGCCAAAATTCACCAAGTTCACTGGGGAAACAGAAGAGTCCACCGTCGAACACGTCGCTAGGTATCAAACCGAAGCAGGCGACATAGCGAACAATGAGGATCTGAAAATGAAATATTTTCCAAGCTCCCTCACAAAGAATGCGTTCACGTGGTTCACCATGTAACACCCCACTTTCTAATTTTGAAAATAAGCAAAATATTCTATGAAATAATCAGAGTTTTTGCACCAAAATAAAGTAGGATGCCACATTTGCAAAAACAACATCAAAACTCCTTTATTAAATGAAATAAACAGCGAAAATGACTTTATTTATCCAATTCACGGCCACCTGCCAACAACTTATAAAATCCCACATAAAATCGTGGTTCACCAAAAATACATCGAAAACATGATACGTAACAAAATGAAATAATAACAAATAATGAATGATTTAAAATCCCCAAATAGTTCCCGTGTTATGTATCAGAGCACTCCTAAGACTCGAACAGGCAACACGAACATCCAAGCAACCTAAGTACCTGGGTTATCTGTACTTCCGAAGAAGCACAGACACAACAACAACAAAGGGGTGAGAAACCACATTCAATACTATCGGTGAATAAATACATGATAAGAAGGTAGTATTCACATATATAAGTCAACAACACACCAACACGACCTACTGTCCAATATCATCAACAACATCAAATAATAATGTAATGCAACACGACACCATGCATGCGGTACCGACTCGTTGGTTCATTCAATCGAACCCCGGATAGATCACATACACCTTTACTTGGCAATGATCTATCCCCCACCATTCTCCATATAGGAGTACGGATGAATCGTATACACTCCTCCTGAGCAACGATTCATCCCACCAATCACCATGAATATGCAAGACTCAACTATGCACAACAAAACATGTGTACAAGCGTAAATACATGCACACGATCCTCCTGATCACATCATACATATCATCAACACCATCGTCATGTAATTTGCTTCATACACACCAAACACTCAATTAATTAATTAATTAATTAAAAATTATTAAAATTAATATTTTCATCACCCATATCTTATTTCCCAGAACCTGGTACCTATTCCCAACCTCTCAAATCGAAAGAAACCGAATCGGACGCGAAAACGGGAAAGAAATCGCGAAACGGTAAAATTCTGCAACTTCGCTGGCCATACGTGTATTGCCCCATGCCATACGCGTATTGCCAGCTCGCTCGCCCAACCCATACGCGTATTGACTCCCTTCATACATGTATTCCTTCACAATGCCCAAGTCCTTACGCGTATTGCCTTATGCCGTACGCGTACGGACAGAGACGTCTTCACACTGAATTTTCCAAATTCCAACACGATACGCGTATGGCCCTCCTATTACGCGTAATGCCTAACTTCCATACGCGTATTGCTGCGTATCAGCCCTCCCATACGCGTATCGCCAGATCTATTACGCAAATCACCAGAGGCCTCACCATTCTACACTCTGTTACGATTTCCACACTTCTTCACTTCCAACTAGTCCTATAATCGTTTCTACATTGACTTTAGGTCCAATTTTCATCTTTTCTCTTGTACCTAGAATTACTACATGTACTACAGGTCTATAATCCCAAATTGTTCTCCCAATTTGAATAAAAAATAACACATCCGCAACAGATGTTCATACAACAGCAACAACAACAAAATTTCATGAAAATCCACATCAATTCATGTACGAATTCAGAATCATAACAGGCGTATACAACAGATCAACAACATGACAGTTTGCATACAAATTCCTACGGGGTTAAGGACTCCCCACTACCCTATCATGAATAAAACACCAATATTGAACCCTTTTCTCCCCCCTTACCTCGAATCTTTACAGAAAATCTGGACAATTGGGGAAGAAGATCAAGCCCTGGCACACCTTGCTCTTTCTCTCCTCTTAGTTCTCTATTCCTCGTTTCACGTGTCAAAACTTTTCTATTTTCTCTAAACCTCCTTTAATTCCCTTAATCTTATTTTAATTAAATTAATTAATAATAATAGCAATAATAACAATAATAATAATAAAATAATAATATTACTATTATTAATTAAATTATTATTATTAACTATACCACTATTAATATTAATCTAAAGGCTTTATCTCACCAACTCACCTTCCTAACTAAGGGCAACCCTTAAACGCACTCAAAACACTCCCGCAAACAAGGTCACACAAATAAAATAACACAAGACGTCTAAATAATTAAAATGGGGTGTTACAACTCTCCCCCAATTAAATTATTTTCGTCCTAAAAAATTACCTGATGGAAACAAATCTGGATACGACTCTCGCATCCTGCTTTCCAATTCCCAGGTCACGCTGCCTCCTGCAACACCTCCCCAAGCTACTCTCACCAGAGGTATCTCCTTTCCTCTGAGTTATTTCATCTTGCGATCCTCGATCCTTAAAGCCATCGTCTCTACTATAAGATTCTCCCTGATCTGTACCTCGTCCCTCTGAATAACATGAGATGGATCTGAAACATACTTCCGAAGTTGCGATACGTGAAACACATCATGCAAGTTCGAAAGTTCCGATGGCAATGCCACTCTATACGCAACTGCACCAACCCTCTGTAAGATCTGATACGGTCTAATAAACTTAGGATCTAACTTCTTTGATTTCAAAGCACGACCCACACCGGTCACTGGGTTAACCCTCAGGAATACGTGATCACCCTCACTAAATTCCAACTCCTTCCTCCGATTATCATGATAACTTTTCTGCCTACTCTGAGATGCTTTCATCTTTTCACGGATCATTTGAATTGTCTCAGTAGTCTGTTGCACAATCTCTGGTCCAAGCACCACATTCTCACTTGTCTCATACCAACACAGAGGTGTCCTACACCTCCTACCATACAAAGCTTCAAAAGGTGCCATTCCGATGCCAGAATAGTGACTGTTATTATACGTGAACTCAATCAATGGCAAATGAGTATCCCACGCACCACCTTTTTCCAATACACAGGCTCTCAGCAAATCCTCCAGCGACTGAATAGTCCTCTCTGACTAACCATCGGTCTGTGGATGATAAACTGAACTCAACTTCAATTTAGAACCCAAGGCTTCCTGCAGACTCCTCCAAAATTCTGAAGTAAACCTCAGATCTCTATCTGACACTATGCTTGACGAAACACCATGCAACTTCACAATTATCCTGATATAAATTTCTGCCAGCTTCGACAACGGGAAACTGATGTTAATTGGTATAAAATGTGCGAACTTCGTAAGTCAATCCACCACCACCCAAATAGCATCAAAGCCCTTTGCTGTATTCGGCAAACCAGTAACAAAATCCATCGTAATACTGTCCTATTTCCATTCCAGAATTTCCAACGGTTGCATCAATCCAGAAGGTTTCTGATGCTCCACTTTTGACTTCTGACAGGTCAAACAAGCATAAACAAACTGAGCTATGTCCCTCTTCATACCGGACCACCATAACAACTTCTTCAAATCATGGTACATCTTTGTAGCTCTCGGATGAATACTCAAGCTACTCCGATGACTTTCCTCTAAGATTGCCTTTTTCAATTCCACATTATCCGGTACACAAATTTTGCCCCGGAATCTCAACACACCAACATTATCCACTTTAAAGTCACTATCGGGATCATCTCCGCCTGTAGACATCAAGTCTACTAATTTCACATCCAGTTTCTGATTTTCCTTAATTACATCTGTTAGTTCTTGGATTGGCTGGAATTTTGGTAAAACAAAGTATGTTCAATGTTGATGTCAAGGTAGTGATGCTGCAACATTGAGACTTAACACTGGGCTGTGTTAAGTATTTAAATTTCTGAAGTTGGATGTTTGATGTCACATGTCCGATGTTGTGACATTAGATCTGCAGAATTAATGACATCAGGTTGTGATGTTGTTAGGGTTTGCGTGTTAGCTGGAATTGTGGAGAGCGAGCTGTCTCATTGGATGCGAATATCTTGGGATAGATATTTTCTGCTGTATAGGAGATCTGGTGCTGATTTGTAGGAGATTTAAAAGGTTGAAGGTTTAAAAAGATTTTAGGAGAAAATCTGTTTTAAATATTCAGTTTTAAATAACAAATCTGGGAGATATTGTAGCAGGTCCAAGACCAATTCAAGGAGCTATATAAAGCGCACAAGACCAAAGGAAAAAGTGACAGAAAACATTCAGAAGATCAGGAGCTGGAGGCTTAGTATCTAGAGATTGTTTAGAGTGCTTGTATTTACACTATTCTAGGGTTTGAATAGGTGTTGTGTTTCTGTCCTCTCTAGAAGCTGTGAAGCAATAGAGAGTGGTTGCTTGATCGAAGCTAGGAAGCAAGATCAAGGGTACTCAAAGTGGTTTCTTTGAGTGTTTGTAAGGGATTGAGTGGTGTTCTCATACCTAGGTGGTTTCTTAGGTAGGAAGTCATTAGTAGAGTATAAGTTTAGGAGATTGTCAACGGGTTGTTGAGTCTGTAAATTATATCTACAAGTAGTGAATTCCATCCCTGGCTTGGTAGCCCCCAGAGTAGGTTGGTTGTAACCGAACTGGGTCAACAATTTGTTGTGTTTTATGTTGTTTATTCTGTCCATTGTGCAGAGTGTGTTGTTGTGACATCGCACCTTAACATCGCACGTCTGATACCAGAATTTCAATTGGTATCAGAGCAGGCATCCTGTCTGGCTCTGGGTGAGATCTGGGGAAGATACTTTCTGGTGTGAAGATGGACAAAGAGGTTGGAGGATTTGTCAACAGACCCCCTATATTGGATGGCTCAAACTATGAGTATTGGAAGCCTAGAATGACTACTTTCTTAAAGTCATTGGATAGCAGAGCTTGGAAGGCTGTCATTAAAGAGTGGAAAGCTCCAGTTGTGTGTGAGAAAGATGATGCTGGAAAGGATAAAGAAGGCACATCAAAGCTGAAGCCTGAAGAAGAATGGACCAAGGAGGAGGATGAGTTATCCCTTGGGAACTCTAAAGCCTTGAATGCTATATTCAATGGTGTGGATAAAAATATATTCAGGCTGATTAACTCATGTGAATCTGCCAAATATGCATGGGATATTTTGAAAGCTACACATGAAGGAACATCTAGAGTTAAGATGTCAAGACTTCAGCTTCTAACATCGAAGTTTGAGAGTCTGAAGATGAAGGAAGATGAGACTATCCATGACTTCCATATGAGTGTGCTTGAGCTGGCGAATGCATCCAGTGCTCTTGGTGAAAAAATGTCAGATGAAAAGCTTGTAAGAAAGATCCTTAGGTCCCTTCCTAAGAAGTATAAGATGAAGGTAACTGCCATTGAAGAATCACAGGACATCAGCAAGATGAGAGTTGATGAACTCATTGGATCTCTTCAAACTTTTGAGCTCGGGTTGAACGAGGAGGAACCAGAAAAGAAGCCAAAGAGTATAGCCTTGACTTCAAATGCTCAAGAAGAGGAAGAGAAGAGTACTGAATCCCAGGAGGACTTATCTAAGGCCATAGTTATGCTGGGAAGGCAATTCAACAAAGTGTTCAAGAGGATGAACAATAACTCCATGTCTAATGTCAAGAACATATCTTCTGACATCAGCAAGTCAAAAGAGAAGGATGAAACTGTCCAAGATAAAGGAGTTCAGTGCTTTGAGTGTGAAGGGTATAGACATGTCAAGAAAGCGTGTCCCACCTTCTTGAAAAAGCAGAAGAAGGGCTTGACAGTTTCCTGGTCTGACTTTGATAGTGAAAGTGAAGGTGAGTCAGCTAAGCATGTTAGAGCTTTGACAGGAGCTGTTGCCTCTGATGATGATTCTAGTGATAGAGAAATAACCTTTGAGGAACTAGCTTCTACTTATCAAGAGCTGTGTTTAAAAAGTGCTGAGATTTGTCAAGAAAACAAATGTCACAAGCAACAGATTGCTCAGCTTGAGAATGAAAAAGCTGATCTGGAAAATGAAGTTGTACTAGTTAAGGCTCGTCTTGATCATATGACCAAATCTGTTAGGATGCTGAGCTGTGGTACAGACACACTTGATAAGATCCTTCAGACAGAAAAGGTTGCTAGTGATAAGTCTGGTATAGGATTTGTGGCTGAGAAAAAGGTTTCTGCTGAAGCAAGCATTTCAGGAACAAAGGATGAGGTGTTCCAACCAATGTCTCAAACGAAAAGACAGGATCCTACCCCTAAGAAGATTGTTCAGCCTCAGAATGTTAAGAAAAGGAATGGTCCCTATCAGAGGAAGATGCAGCTTCGAGGAGCTAGTTAGTATATGCCCCCACAATACCACAAGAGCATGCAAGCTGCCAGGTTCAAACAGAACATGTCTCATCAGATGCCTCAACATCAGGGAGACTGGTATGGATACAATAATGTTGTGCCTCATCACTATGGAAGAAGGAAGCCTCATCATCATAGGAGACAGCCTAGGAGACAACATCCTCAGTACAGAAGAAGACAATCCAACTATGGAAGAAGGAGACAACATTATGGATGGCAACCTAAGCAATCTCATCATGGAAGAAGATTCAGAGATGAAATGGTGAGATGCTTTTATTGTGGAAGGTTTGGACATATGCAGTGCTCTTGCTACAAGCTGCATGGATACCCTCAGCCTCAAAACAGATGGAGAGAGTACAGGCCCAAAGTTGTTAAACAATGGGTACCTAAGGAGAAGGTGAAGTGCTTATTGGCTCACATGGCTGACAAAGAGTTTAAAGAAGGAACATGGTATTTTGACAGTGGGTGTTCCAAACACATGTCTGGATGTAGATCCATGTTTGCTGAATTTAGACCTTGCCCCTCTCTTGAAGTTATTTTTGGTAAGGGGAATAAAGGAGTTGTTGAAGGTATTGGAAAAGTACAAGGACCTGAACTTGAAAATGTCGATCTTGTCAATGGTTTGAATGCAAATCTGATAAGCATCAGCCAATTATGTGATGATGGTTACTTAGTCAGCTATACCAAAGATAAATGTGTTGTAACTAATGAGAAGGGTGAGGCTGTAATGACCGGGGCAAGATCTAAAGACAATTGTTATCAGTGGATTCCTCAAACTGAAAGCCAGTCTGGTGATGATGAAGTCAATGATGTAACATTAGAAGGTGTTATCAAGTGTAGACATCAGAATGATGAAGGTCCCCTCAAGTTGATGAAGGTCAGAAGAAAAGATAATCTGAAATTAGTCAAGTTCAAAAGCAAATGTTATATATCAGTCTTCAACACTGAAGGAAGGACTAAAGGATCTCAGGAGCTAAATAGAGTAACTTCTCTTAAGAAGAAAGACGTTGATGCCTTGACATCTGAATGCATCATCAGAAGAATCTCTCATCACTGTAGTAGTATGAATTTGAATGAATCTAAGGGGCTAGATGTTGAAGATCTCGCTGAAGTTATGGGTGATGCCAGTGGTGATTTTAAAAAATTCTGTCATCAAGATCTGAAGAAAATTGATATCTCAGAAGAAAACCTCCACTGGTTGGATAGTTCTGCTTTGAAAGATATAGATGTCAGAGCAGATGTTGAAACATCTCAAGTCAAGAAGAGTATTTCGAGCCTTAAAATAAAGAAGGATGATGAACTAATTACAAAAGTGGTTCCTGGGGTTGCTAAACGACTGAAATCAAGGAAGAGGAAAGCTATTGAGTCACCTCCAAAGATGAGAACTGATAAACAGAAGATTTATGTGGATGGTACTACAAAATCCAGGAGTAAAGTGTTCATCTCTTCCAGAAATAGGAAGATTAGAGATAAATCTGATGATAATGTCCAGGATATCTCTCAAATGAAGGAAGCCGTTGTTGTTAGAACTTCTGAGAAAATTCAAAAGGCCATACTAGATAACATTCCTGTGCTTTTCATAAAATGGTGGAAGTATGTTCTGGAAGAAGAATTTGGTATAGATACTCTGGATATGGTTGATTTTGCTAGGATATGGTTCAGAGAGGGTGTGGGAACTTATGGTATTCAGGTGTGTATGAATAAGTTGCTCTGACTGTGTTTTATTGGGAGCTTCTTGAAGGACTTCGTTGTGCAATGAGTCCTTTGAATGGTGATGAGAAGCTGATATAACATCATGTTTGCTGGTGGTTATATCTGGAAGATGATTAAGATTGGACATGTGGAAGAAGTGTTTCTGATTATGTGGATTAGAATGTGAAGTTTAGCATGACTACTGATTTTGAAGACTTCACTAGTATCAACAACTACTGGTGGATGTAATGGTAGAGGTATTGTGGTATGATCTGATCATTATCTCTTGAAGAGACTGGATCTCAGTAAAGCTTTTAAGTAAGCTGAGAATTTGTGGAGTTTGTGACACAGTGTTGAGATTGGATTACTTTGCTGATAGGAAATCCAGTGGTGGAGCATATGTAATACCATGGTGTGTGGTGTCAAGAGTGTCCTAACTGATGTTAGAACATTTTCTGTGTTGGTTATCCTTGATGAAGGATGTCTTTGTTCTGGATCTGAAGCTTGGTGCTTACATTATACCTAAGGAGCGTCTACATAGTCATACGGGAGAATGATGAAGTAGAAAGTCTGCCTTGGATGGAGAATGTAGAGAAGACTGAAGTAGATCAGGTATTGATTGATTGGAAGTCTGAAGGTGAAGAGCAGTTTGATAGAGAAGATCTAATTAAATATTCAGATTATTTAGTTAGTAAAGAGAAATTAGATGATAAGTGTGATGAGTTCATTTATGCAAACCAATTTGAGTGCTTAAAATTGGGGAGCTTGCTACTTCAAAATTAATTGAAAGATGTTTTATGATGCAGTTGCCTTATAAGATAATGTTTATTCAACTGCAGATAGTCTGGTACATAAAATAGTCTGTTCAAGTAAACTGATTTTCATAGTGACGTTTCTCTGAGTTTCGTAAAGCAATCCAGTCCTCATCTTCCTCACTCTCGCCTATGTCATCTTGGTGCTCTGGTTCATATTAAGGCAGTACAATTATCAGCAAAGCAATAGAAAAGTACTGTAAAGAATTTTGTATAGTTACAGAAAAATCTAAAATATGATTGGAGTTTTATTAGATATTTGAAGATACAAGGTTAAACTACATCCTCATGCCAATCACCTGCATCCAGAAATGCCATCCAATCTGCATCCCATTCATCTTCTGAAGGCTATTTTTGAGCAGTATGGTTCTTACCAGGCTTCATAGTTGTCACTGAAGTCCTGCCAGTTTTTGTTGCTCCTGAAGAAGGACCTGATGTCATCTGAGATTTGACCTTCTTCTTCAGAGGTTCTGGATTTTTATCCTCATGCTTGAGTTTCTTGGTTGATACTTTGGAGCTTGATTGACTCATGCTTTATTGGAGTGTTGTGCTGAGCAAAGGAGAAAGAGTGGTTTTATAATGGTTTTTCTAAAGCATTGTTTGTATCGCCAGTCTGGTCAAAAGTGTTGGAATGTGGTTTTGACCATGTCTTTAATAATGTCAGAACATTGTGTTTGGAGATTGCATAGATCTTGTTGCTACTGACAGTAGGGCTAGTATTCTGTCGCATGTGATGAAGTGTAGGTCATATGAATTGGCATAATTTGTCTAATTATGGCTAAAAAGGGGGAGAGTTAAAAATTGCCATGAAGAGTAATTGATGCTGCTAAAAGTAAAAGGTGTTTAGTTGAAAAGTGCTGATGCAGTTATTGAGGGGGAGTTTAGACTGAGCTGCTAGTGAAGATATCATAGCATTTGAAGAGTGCAGCCAAGCAGACATCAAGGGGGAGAAGTGCTGCATATTGTGAGCTACTGAACAGCTGTGATGCTGGTTCATGTTTTTGAGGGGGAGCACCAATTGGCTGTTGTCAATAATGAAGATGGTGCTGCAGCAGATCAAGTGATGAAGACTATGAAGATTGTCAAACTGCTGCTGATGAAGATTTCAAATTTCTGAAGATTTTCCGCTGCTGAAGACTCTGAGGGTTCAGAGGGTGTTTTAGCCAAAATTAGCCAAAGCGGGAGATTGTTAGTTCTTGGATTGGCTGGAATTTTGGTAAAACAAAGTATGTTCAATGTTGATGTCAAGGTAGTGATGCTGCAACATTGAGACTTAACACTGGGCTGTGTTAAGTATTTAAATTTCTGAAGTTGGATGTCTGATGTCACATGTCCGATGTTGTGACATTAGATCTGCAAAATTAATGACATCAGGTTGTGATGTTGTTAGGGTTTGCGTGTTAGCTGGAATTGTGGAGAGCGAGCTGTCTCATTGGATGCGAATATCTTGGGATAGATATTTTCTGCTGCATAGGAGATCTGGTGCAGATTTGTAGGAGATTTAAAAGGTTGAAGATTTAAAAAGATTTTAGGAGAAAATCTGTTTTAAATATTCAGTTTTAAATAACAAATCTGGGAGATATTGTAGCAGGTCCAAGACCAATTCAAGGAGCTATATAAAGCGCACAAGACCAAAGGAAAAAGTGACAGAAAACATTCAGAAGATCAGGAGCTGGAGGCTTAGTATCTAGAAATTGTTTAGAGTGCTTGTATTTACACTATTATAGGGTTTGAATAGGTGTTGTGTTTCTGTCCCCTCTAGAAGATGTGAAGAAATAGAGAGTGGTTGCTTGATCAAAGCTAGGAAGCAAGATCAAGGGTACTCAAAGTGGTTTCTTTGAGTGTTTGTAAGGGATTGAGTGGTGTTCTCATACCTAGGTGGTTTCTTAGGTAGGAAGTCATTAGTAGAGTATAAGTTTAGGAGATTGTCAACGGGTTGTTGAGTCTGTAAATTATATCTACAAGTAGTGAATTCCATCCCTGGCTTGGTAGCCCCCAGAGTAGGTTGGTTGTAACTGAACTGGGTCAACAATTTGTTGTGTTTTATGCTGTTTATTCTGTCCATTGTGTAGAGTGTGTTGTTGTGACATCGCACCTTAACATCGCACGTCTGATACCAGAATTTCAACATCCAAAAAGTCATTATTCGCTTTCAGCATACCCAATCTGATACTTCCCGGTGTAGTTTCACAAACCATGCTCAAATCTCTGAACTGTTCAATTAATTCCATTTCCTCCACCATTAACGCAGACATATGGATTGTCTTCCGACTCAAAGCATCTGCCACAACATTAGCTTTTCCCGGATGGTAACTTAAATTGAAATCATAATCTTTCAAGAACTCTAACCATCTTCTCTGCCTCATATTCAACTCCTTCTGATCGAACAAATATTTCAAACTCTTGTGATCACTAAACACTTCAAATCTTGATCCGTACAAATAATGCCTCCAGATTTTTAACATGAACACCACTGCAGCTAATTCAAGATCATGAGTAGGATAGTTCCTCTTATGCACCCTCAACTGTCTTGAAGCATAAGCCAATACCTTGCCATCTTGCATCAACATACCGCCTAATCCCATCTTAGACGCATCACAATACACTACGAAAGAATTATTTGGACTTGGTAAAATCAACACTGGTACCGTAGTCAATTTCTTCTTCAGTTTCTCAAAACTTTCCTCACAAGCAGCATCCCAGACAAAAGCTTGATTCTTCCTGGTTAACTGAGTCAACGGCAACACCAATTTAGAAAACCCTTCAATGAATCTTCTATAGTAACCTGCCAAACCCAAAAAGCTTCTAATCTCCGTTGCGGTCTTCGGAGCTTCCCACTGAAGTACTGCACTTACTTTAGAGGGATCCACCGCTATACCATCACCAGAAATCAAATGGCCCAAGAAACTTACGGTTTTCAACCAAAATTCACACTTCGAAAACTTTGCAAACAGTTTATTATCTTTCAACACCTGCAATGCAATTCTCAAGTGACCTGCATGCTCTTCGTCAGACTTAGAACAAATCAGTATATCGTCAATAAATACCACGATAAACTGATCCAGATAAGAATGGAAAATACGATTCATATATTCCATAAATACACCTGGCGCATTAGACACTCCGAAAGGCATCACTGCATATTCGTAATGTCCATAGCGAGTTCTGAAAGCAGTCTTCTGAATATCACCCTCCTTCACTCTAATCTGATGGTACCCCGACCTCAGATCAATCTTGCTGAAAACACGAGCTCCTACCAGCTAATCCATTAAATCGTCAATCCTCGGAAGTGGATATTTATTCTTAATGGTCACTTTATTCAACTGACGGTAATCAATGCGCAGACACATACTACCATCTTTCTTTTTCACCAACAACACTGGAGCTCCCCAGGGCGACACACTTGGTCTAATAAACTTCTTATCGAGCAGTTCCCCGACCTGAGACTTCAACTCTGCCAATTCTAATGCAGACATCCTGTACGGTGCCATAGAGATAGGTCTGGTACCCGGTACAAGATCAATAGCAAATTCAACTTCCCTTGTTGGAGGCAATTCTATGATGTCATCTGGAAACACTTTAGGAAATTCATTCACTACTGGTAATTCATTAACGGAAGTCTTGCTTTCAATAAATAACGAGGCAAACACCGCAAACACCTTCGCTTCGTCTTCCAACAACGCCCTCAATTCCTTGCTAGATAGCGAATCTGCTAATGCTTCCTCTTCAGGAGTAAGAAACAGTAACATCTTCCTGAAGCAATCAATATAAACCCGGTTGAACTCCAACTAGTTCATCCCCAAAATAACATCAAGGTTACCGAGTGGCAAACAAATTAAGTCCACTCTGAAATCTCTACCAAATATGGTCAGCGGACACTTCAAACACACCAAAGAAGTAACCACAGAACCAATAGACGGAGTTTCAATCGTCATCCTCTGCTCTAGAGTAGACGACACAATCCTTAATCTCTTCACACAATCAACAGAAATAAACGAGTGCGTTGCACCAGTGTCAATGATAGCAATCAAAGGAACATCATTAATAAAACAAGTACCTTTGACGGAACGCTCCTCCTCAGTGGATTGGGCTCCCACCAAGGCAAACACTTTCCCACCAGTTTGAGACGCTTGAGACTTCTTCAACTTCTCACAGTGAGTGCTGATGTGACCCTTCTCTCCACAATTATAACAAGTAGGCATAGTGGCTTTGCAATCTGCTATAACATGACCTGCTTTGCCACACTTGAAGCACTTCTTCACCTCATTCGGACAATTATTAGCACGGTGACCCGCACCACCACATCTGAAGCACTTGAGAGTATCAGCACCTGTTCCCTTCTCCTTTGGTTTCTTCCCCACGTCAGTTTTCTGTTTCCCCTTATCAGCTGGAGCACTGTAAGGAGTACCCCCAAATATCTGCTTATTTTTCTTCTCATTCACAGCTTTGTAATGAGCAATCCTGGCTCTGTTGTCATTATCATAAATTCTGCTTCTGCTTACCAGCTCTGGATAGTTTCTTATCTTCTGACAAGTAATACCCAATTTGATCTCGGGACACAGCCCGTTCTCAAACTTCAAACACTTCGAAGTCATAGCTTCTTTAGTATTGTAATGAGCACAATACTGAACCAGCTCCTCAAACTTAGCGGCATACTCAGCAACTGTCTTATCACCCTGTTTCAGCTCCAAAAATTCAGCTTCTTTTGCACTACGACTGTTTTCCAGAAAATACTTTTCCAGAAACTCAGCTTGAAACACAGCCCAAGTAATCTCAGTACCCGCAGCTTCCAACCTCTGACAACTGTTGTCCCACCAAGCCTCAGTCTCTCCTTCCAGCATATGAGTACCAAACCGTACCTTCTGCGCATCACTGCATTCCATGGTCCTGAAGATCTTCTCCACAGCCTTCAGCCATTTCTGTTCAGCCTCTGGATCCAAGATACCTCCCTCATATGTAGGCAGCTTGTTACTCTGGAACTATGCTAAGTCACGAAACTGAGCACCTCCGCCCTGATTGGCGTTCTCTACAGCTTGTGCCATGGCTTGCATAGCAGCAGCAAGAGCAGCATCATTCCTTCCTGCCATACTGGACAATAATCATCACAAGGTCAGAACACATAAACAACTCCTATGCTAAGGACAGACTCAACTACTATACATGGCCGGACGGACCAACCAGGCTCTGATACCAATTGTAACACCCCACTTTCCCATTTTGAAAATAAGAAAAATATTCTATGAAATAATCAGAGTTTTTGCACCAAAATAAAGTAGGATGCCACATTTGCAAAAACAACATCAAAACTCCTTTATTAAATGAAATAAACAGCGGAAATAACTTTATTTATCCAATTCACGGCCACCTGCCAACAACTTATAAAATCCCACATAAAATCGTGGTTCACCAAAAATACATCGAAAACATGATACGTAACAAAATGAAAGAATAACAAATAATGAATGATTTAAAATCCCCAAATAGTTCCCGTGTTACGTATCAGAGCACTCCTAAGACTCGAACAGACAACACGAACATCCAAGCAACCTAAGTACCTGGGTTATCTGTACTTCCGAAGAAGCACAGACGCAACAACAACAAAGGGGTGAGAAATCACATTCAATACTATCGGTGAATAAATACATGATAAGAAGGTAGTATTCACATATATAAGTCAACAACACACCAACACGACCTACTGTCCAATATCATCAACAACATCAAATAATAATGTAATGCAACACGACACCATGCATGCGGTACCGACTCGTTGGTTCATTTAATCGAACCCCGGATAGATCACATACACCTCTACTTGGCAATGATCTATCCCCCACCATTCTCCATATAGGAGTACGGATGAATCGCATACACTCCTCCTAAGCAACGATTCATCCCACCAATCACCATGAATATGCAAGACTCAACTATGCACAACAAAACATGTGTACAAGCGTAAATACATGCACACAATCCTCCTGATCACATCATACATATCATCAACACCATCGTCATGTAATTTGCTTCATACACACCAAACACTCAATTAATTAATTAATTAATTAAAAATTATTAAAATTAATATTTTCATCACCCATATCTTATTTCTCAGCACCTGGCACCTATTCCCAACCTCTCAAACCGAAAGAAACCGAATCGAACGCGAAAACGGGAAAGAAATCGCGAAACGGTAAAATTCTGCAACTTCGCTGGCCATACGCGTATTGTCCCATGTCATACGCGTATTGCCAGCTCGCTCGCCCAACCCATACGCGTATTGACTCCCATTATACGCATATTCCCTCACAATGCCCAAGTCCTTCCGCGTATTGCCTTATGCCGTACGCGTACGGACAGAGACGTCTTCACACTGAATTTTCCAAATTCCAACACGATACGCGTATGGCCCTCCTATTACGCGTAATGCCTAACTTCCATACGCGTATTGCTGCGTATCAACCCTCCCATACGCGTATCGCCTTACCTGATACGCGTATCGCCAGATCTATTACGCAAATCACTAGACGCCTCACCATTCTGCACTCTGCTACGATTTCCACACTTCTTCACTTCCAACCAGTCCTATAGTCGTTTCTACATTGATTTTAGGTCCAATTTTCATCTTTTCTCTTGTACCTAGAATTACTACATGTACTACAGGTCTACAATCCCAAATCGTTCTCCCAATTTGAATAAAAAATAACAGATTCGCAACAGATGTTCATACAACAGCAACAACAACAAAATTTCATGAAAATCCACATCAATTCATGTACGAATTCAGAATCATAACAGGCGTATACAACAGATCAACAACATAACAGTTTGCATACAAATTCCTACGGGGTTAAGGACTCCCCACTACCCTATCATGAATAAAACACCAATATTGAACCCTTTTCTCCCCCCTTACCTCGAATCTTTATAGAAAATCTGGACAATTGGGGAAGAAGATCAAGCCCTAGCACACCTTGCTCGTTCTCTCCTCTTGGTTCTCTATTCCTTGTTTCACGTGTCAAAACTTTTCTATTTTCTCTAAACCTCCTCTAATTCCCTTAATCCTATTTTAATTAAATTAATTAATAATAATAGCAATAATAACAATAATAATAATAAAATAATAATATTACTATTATTAATTAAATTATTATTATTAACTATACCACTATTAATATTAATCTAAAGGCTTTATCTCACCAACCCACCTTCCTAACTAAGGGCAACCCTTAAACGCACTCAAAACACTCCCCCAAACAAGGTCACACAAATAAAATAACACAAGACGTCTAAATAATTAAAATGGGGTGTTACACACCAAGTTGCCCCCTCAGTCCATTCACACATGGGCACAATTGGAGAGGCTATTTCACAAACAGTTCTATATGGGACAGTCAAAAATAAGTTTGAAAGAATTGGCAAGCGTCAAACGTAAAGCCACGGAGTCGGTAGACCAGTACTTAAATAGGTTTAGACTTTTGAAAGCACGTTGCTTTACTCAAGTCCTTGAACATGAGTTTGTCGAAATGGCCGCTGGCGGCCTGGACTATTCGATCAGGAAGAAGTTGGACACGCAATATCTTAGAGATATGGCACAACTGGCTGACCGGGTTCGCCAAGTCGAAAGATTGAAAGCTGAAAAAGTCCAGTCTAACAGATATCATAAAAAGGAAAAAGTAGCTTATGTGGCTGCTAACGAATGCTCGTCCGACGACGAAGAATCCGTCGACGAAAGTGAGATCCACGTGGCAGAACTTAAGCTAGGACCTCCCTATACATGCAAGCTGTTGAAACCATCGAATGGGAAAAATCCCACCGAAACTAACAAGACGGATAAATACGTCGCTAAAACTTATACTTTTGACGTTTCAAAATGTGATGAAATATTTGATTTACTGGTTAAAGATGGTCAAATTATTGTTCCATCTGGCTTGAAAGATCCTCCTCTAGAACAAAAGAAAAAGAGGGGATTTTGTAAGTTTCATAATTTCCTTGGTCATAAAATGGCTCAATGTGTTCTTTTCAGGGATTTGGTGCAAAAGGCTTTGAAGAAGGGTCGACTCCAATTTGGCGAGAAGCCGAAGATGCAGGTTGACACCGACCCACTAAAGGTTGAAGAGGCTTTGTATTTAGAAGTGTACGAATGCTTGATTGTCGAAGCTACTGAGGGCCTCGACAAACCACCAATGGCTGAAGTGGTAGAATGCATGATGGTCAAAACTACTGAGGGTTCCGACAGGAAAGCAAAGGGCAAACTTGAAGCAGTATACCCCCAGGCTGGTGAAAGTTTGGAATAATTTTAGGAGAAGTGCAGGATAAGTGACTCCAAAGCCACACTATGCCCCAGGTGTAATGCCGTGTTCGATGAGAAAGCTGCTGAGATGTACGAGGCAAGCAAGAAAGAAGTGCTGCCAGAGAGCGAGCCACCTGTCCCAAGGTTTGTGTTCGACAGGAGCGGGGCCCCTCGTCGAAATGAAGAGTACAAAAAGTTATTCCAAGGGGCAAGGCCCAAAACTTTCGTACCCCCATCAGACTCCCCACAGGAAAGGTGGATAACACCGGTGAATCAAAAAGGAAGCAAAAGACCAAAGTGGAGAGCTCTGGATTTGGAGAAGGAGGCGAATGTCGCTGATGAAAGGGTCGAACAAGCAGGATATAGGGTGTCTCCCAACTACATAGGAAAGAACCCTATGACTAGGACCTAGTGGAGGCGCTATCAGCGAAATAAGAAGGCTGAAAGAGAGGCTACAACTTCAAAAGTGAAGCCTGTCAGAACATCTGTACAGAAGCGTCAGTACCCAAAAGGAAGATGGGTAGAAAAGAGCAAGGTGGCGACAAACCAGACCATGGCAGTAACTGTGAACGCTTCAGGAGAGAAAGAAGTGGTGTCGACCCAGAGCTCAAAGTGTACTTCAGTGGCAGAAAGTAAGAAAGAACCAGAGTATACTCCTCAGTCAGATGAAGAGGAGCCAAAATACTCTCCTCAGTCCGATGAAGAGTATGACCCATCACCTGAAGGGGACTTTGATGAAGACATGTATGATGACACCAATGACGACACCTATGGCAAAGATTTTGTGGTGAACTGTGGTTTCGTGTCGGTGCTACCGGCTGAGTATGATGTGGTATCTGAGATCTTTGAGACTGAAGAAGATTTCATCACAGGGGAAAATGTGGATGACAAGCCACTATGTTATTATGTGATGAACAGTGGCGTGGTCGAGGAACAAACGACTATGTTTGAACGTCCTACCCTGGGGATGATGTATCATTTGAAACCATTGTTCATAAAGGCAAAGCTTGATGGGGTGTCTGTTAACAAAGTGTTTGTGGATGGTGGAGCGACTGTGAACCTGATGCCTCACAGTTTGTTTAAGAGAATTGGAAAGACGGAGGCGGACCTCTGACAACACAACATGGTCTTGTCCAACTACGAAGGCAAGACCAGTAACATCCTAGGGGTTATCCAAGTGGATTTGGCAGTGGGTACAACCAACAGGCTAACCCTCTTCATGGTCATCAAGTCAAAGGAAAACTTCAATTTGTTGGTGGGACATGAGTGGATCCATGGAATTGGGGCGATACCATCAACAATGCACCAGAGGTTGATCATTTGGAGGAAGGATGGCGTCGTCGAAAATATTGAAGCAGACCAAAGCTATTACAAAATCGACGAAGCTAAGGGCACTAAGAAATCTTTCGACCAACACTTAGCTAATGTGGCTCCTTGCGATGACGGATCATGATCTTACACCTCCGTCGACACGGGTCGTGTCCTGAACCTAGACCCCGACTATGGGTTCATCTGGGACGCTGCCGACGAAGGTATGGAGCCAATGGAAATGCCACCAACAGGGTGGTCCACTACTGGTGAAGATGATTGCTGAGTCAGAAAGCATGACTTGGATTTCAGCCTATTTGGCTGAAAACAGAAAAATGTCGGCACTTGAAGAAGACGAGACTCTCTGAGCAACTAAGGGAGCCGATCATGACAAAGAAAATTAGAGGCTTGATGGTATTTACGATGATGAGCCTCTAGGATTTGAAAAGGGGCCAGATCATGAACTGCAGAGAATGCAAGCCCAAGACCCGCTTGAGGAAGTCGACTTGGGGGATGGAACAACAAAAAGGCCCACCTACGTGAGTGCCAAGGTAGAACCAACAATGAAAACCAAACTAGTTAAAGTGCTGAAAGAATACAAGGACTGTTTTTCCTGGGACTATGGCGAAATGCCTGGTTTGAGTCGGAGTGTAGTTGAGCATCGTCTCCCAATCCAGCCAGGCAAAAGGCCAGTAAAGCAACCCCCTCAACGTTTTGCCCCAGAAGTGACGACGAAGATCAAGCAAGAGATTGAAAGATTGCTCAAAAGTCGGTTCATCAGAACTGCGAGGTATGTGGAATGGATGGCAAACATAGTTCCTGTTATTAAGAAAAATGGGACCCTTCGAGTGTGCATTGACTTTAGGGATTTGAAAGGGCTATGAATGCTATATTCCATGATTTCATTGAGAATTTTATACAGGTATACATTGACGACATAATCATAAAATCGTCATCAGAGGATGGTCACCTTGATCACCTCCGACGCGCATTTGAGCGAATGAGAAAATATGGATTAAAAATGAATCCACTAAAATGTGCTTTTGGTGTTCGTGCAGGGGACTTCCTGGGTTTCGTAGTCCACAAGCGAGGCATCGAGATCAACCAGAACAAACCAAAGGCAATCTTAGATCTCAAACCTCTGACAACAAAGAAACAGCTCCAGTCTTTGTTGGGGAAAATAAATTTCTTGAGGAGGTTCATCTCAAACCTAAGTGGCAAGACGAAAATGTTTTCACCATTGCTCAAGACCAAGAAAGAAAGTGAATTCCGCTGGGGGCAGGAACAACAAGAGGCTGTCGACGCGATCAAAGAATACCTTACGAAGCCTCCAATCCTATTACCACCTAGTATGAATAAAAACATGAAATTGTACATTGCAGCGTCGGATACGACCATAGGCAGTATGTTAGCACAAGAGGATGATGGTGGCATCGAAAGACCCATCTATTACCTTAGTAGGATATTGATAGATGCTAAAACTAGATACACTACGATTGAAAAGTTGTGCCTATGTTTGTATTTCTCATGTATGAAATTGAAGCAATATATCAAACCAGTTAATGTTTATGTTTCGTCGGATTTTGATGTCATTAAGCATATGCTGTCCAAACCTATTTTGCATAGTCGAATTGGGAAATGGGCACTAGCGTTAACTGAATTCTCCCTGACATACGTCCCTTTAAGGGCGATGAAGGGTCAAATTGTGGCAGACTTCATTGTCGACCACGCTGTAATCGAAACGTCGATACACAGCATCGACGTCACCCCATGGAAATTGTACTTTGACGGGTTGAGCCAAAAAAATGGGGCAGGTGTTGGAGTCCTAATAATCTCCCCACAGGGAATTCCAACTACCTTTAAATGCAAAGTCGATGGCAAATGTTCAAATAACGAGGCAGAATACGAAGCCTTAATCACTGGTCTCAAGATACTCAAAAACTTGGGAGCCAAAGAGTTGGAGATAAAAGGAGATTCAAAATTAGTGATTAAACAAATTACAAGAGAGTATAAATGCGTAAGTGAACATCTTTTAAGTTACTTTTCGCTGGCGAAGCGTTTGCTGGAACATTTCAAAATTGTCAGCATCTCGCATGTGCCAAGGATGAAAAACCAGAAGGCTAATGAGCTAGCACAAATTGCTTCTAGGTATAAAGTGTCGGAAGGTAAATTGAAAAGCTTCGTCGAAACTAGGGAAAAGATGGTGTCGAATGTACCCACACCACCAAACTGGTCGACATCCAAAGTCTCGATGAGTTTGGTTGAAGGTTTAGAAAGTTGTGAAGTTTTCGTTAATGACATGCCACCAACAGACTGGCGAAGGATGATTATAGAGTATCTGGAGAACCCACTGGGCAGCACCGATCGAAAGACCAAGTATAAAGCCATGAGCTATGTCCTAGTGGGAAACGAGTTACTGAAGGAAACTCCAGAAGGGGTATTGCTCAAGTGTCTGGGGGACACTGATGCATATCTGGCAATTTCTGAGGTTCACAGTGGGGCTTGTGGGGCTCACCAGGTTGGCCAAAAGATGAAATGGCTTTTGTCTCGACAAGGGTTCTACTGGCCCATCATGCTTAAGGATTGTATAGATTTCGCAAAAGGATGCCAGGATTGCCAAAGGCACGCCAACATTCAGCATGTCTCAGCCAGCGAATTACATGTGATTGTCAAACCATGGCCTTTTAGAGGATGGGCTCTAGATGTAATAGGAGAGATTCGGCCAGCTTCGTCAAAGCAGCAAAAATTTATCCTTGTAGGAATAGACTATTTCACGAAATGGATAGAGGTTGTGCCTTTGGTGAAAGTGGATCAAGAGGCCGTGATAGACTTCATCCAGAATCATATCTTGTATAGATTTGGGATACCCGAGATAGTCACAACAGATCAGGGTTCTGTGTTTATGGGACAGAAGATGCAAGAGTTTGCGGCAGAAACAGGTTTCAAGTTGGTTACTTCGACGCCATACTATGCTCAGGCGAATGGTCAAGTTGAAGCAGCCAACAAGATAATAATTGGCTTAATCAGAAAGCACGTTGCGAACAAGCCAAAGAACTGGCATAAAATGTTGAGTCAAGTGTTGTGGGCTTGTCGGACATCATCCAAAGCGTCGACAAACTCGACTCCATTCCGTCTAACCTACGGACACGACGTTGTGTTACCCGCAGAAGTACATTTGCAACCCATCAGAGTGCAACGATAATATGAGATTCCGTCAGAGCAATACTGGGAGATGATGTTAGACGAACTCGTAGACTTAGACGAGGAAAGAATGGTAGCTTTAAATGTGTTGCTGCGCCAAAAGGCTCGAGTTGCCAGGGCATACAATAAGAAAGTCCAAGGGAAAACCGTTGCCGTAAATGACTAAGTTTAGAAAGTGGTGTTGCCCATGGATCGACGAGATCAAACGATGGGAAAATGGTCACCCAACTGGGAGGGACCATTTCAGGTGACACGAGTGTTTAGTAACAACGCATACAAAGTACAGGAGTTGGGGGCAGACCAACGAATATTAAGAGTAAATGGGAAATATTTGAAAACATACAGACCCATGCTGCAAGAGGTGCACATCAAAACATATTTTTCATTAAATTTAAGGCCAAGAATGGCTTACAAAAATGGTGCATTACATTATACCAAAATACAACCTAAGGGAATTCAGGGAATCTAGCCTTAAAATCATCAAAAAGGACCTTCTCGTGAGTTATTTTGCTCTCAAGCAGGACCTTTCGTCGTTGCATATGGCTGATAGCATCCTTAATCTTCATAGCCGTTTCGACATGTACAAGGCCTTGAGCGATTTCGTGGTCGATGGTTTCTTGAGAAGGCAGGGGCTCAGGAGAGTCCAAAGAGGCTTTTTGATGTTCGACCTCAGCTATCCTTTTTGTCAGCTCTGCGATCTGGACTTGATATTCAGATATCTGCTGATCGAAGGCTTGGCGTTTGTTGGAAGGCTCTTGTTTCTTGGTTTCATAGTCTCCAAGCTTCTGTTCACAGATGGAGCTAAGATGCCACTCGCGCTTTATGTCTTCATGTCGGAACCGAATTTGGGCGCCGCCCTGATGATGCGTCGAGAGGTCCTTGGCCATTTGAGTGAAGAAAGCTTCAAACTCAATCAGATAGGTGGCCATGGGGGCAGGAAGCTGGAACTCAGAGAGTTCACGCAGAAGGTTGAAGACGTCATTAGCTATGTCGGATTCCTCAGCAACGGCCGCCAGAAACTGTTCCTCAAAAAGGTAAAACCGCAGCTGCTGAAGCTTGAGATTAAAAGAAGCATCCACTTCTGGAGTGGGGATTGAAGCCGAACTGGTGGGTCGAATCTCTTCAACTTCCTGTCGAAGTTTGTGTAGCGCTTTTAGAGTCACCGCTGGATTTGTGGCCTTGTCTGCTAAGAGTGCCTCCGGAGTAGGAGATTCTTCAACAGCCGGTGGAGCTTTTTCTGGTTGGTGTTCAGGGATCTGGAGCTTCTCTCCGACGACGATCTCCACAGCAGGCGAAGGGAGCGTATCATCAGGCTCGACGTTTTCAGTTGAAGCAGGAGGTGTCTTCGCCAAGTTTTCCTCGGGCACGAAGGGATGAAATTCATCAATCTTTTGGGGACTTGGTGTAATGGTTACACTAGCAGTAGGAGCATCTGCGGCCAATCCGGCATCACCCTCACCAACAGTGGTTGAAATGACCACATTTTCCTGCAAAAGATAAAATACCAGTGAGCTTCGTAACCCAAGGTCATCAGGGACGTAAATAAAGTTGGATTACCTGCGCAGGAGTTGTTGTCTTGGGGAGGACGACAGAGGGAACTAGTTTGAAAACGTCCTCAAGGTTCCTCGGGACGACTGGGGCCGATGTCGAGAAGTTGGTTTTTGAAGGTGTCCTTCGCGTTATAGCCTTTTTCTTCCTCACCAAAGGAGTAGAGGGAGGAGACGATTGAGCTGTTGCAGTGAAGACTCGGGAATGAGTACTCTCATTCGACTCAGTCCTTTCAGGGGAAGTTGGTTTCTCAGAAACCTGCGCAGAAATAATGTGAGAACAAAGGGAGGACAAAGGCACAGAACAAGAAAATAAACATACCTAGACAAGGTTGGCCCTAGGTTTTTTGGCAGGTCTGGTCGAAGTCGACGCAGTGGTCGTGTCTCGTTTGCGCCCCTAAAAGCAACACTGCCACTATTTAGTCCAACCTTACAAAAGAAAAAAAAACACAAGATCAAGAGTCCAGGATCTACCTTGGTTGAAATTTCATCTGTAGGGTCAACCTCTACTGTGGTCGACGGTCTAGGAATGCCAACTGTAGAAGCAAAGGCGTCAACCACGTTTGCTAGGAAGATATTGGGAGTGAAAGCTTGAGTTTGGTACTCCAACCACCAAGCCTCAAATTCCTGAGTAGTGAAAAAGGAAGGTCGAAAGGAGAAAACCGGTAGCTCCAAATGTTGAGAGGCTCTGGCGAACCTCATGCAAGCTTTGTGACCAACATGAGTTAGGCGTCGACCTGACCGGACTATGTCCTCAGGATGCCTCACCAAGGGTTTTGGCAACATTTGGCTCAAGCCAAATTGTCGGGCCACCAAATTTGGACAATAGTTCATAAAGCCATTCCCATTGTTCCCTATTTCGATACGGAAAGAAATCATGGTAGGAGTAAGAAACGCCCGCCATATAGCATTTGACATCGCTCCAGCTTGAGGTGAGACTCTAGGGAACGGGTTTCTGAACCAGTTAGGCCCAAACTTACGCTCCACAAATGGCACCATGTCAGGGTCGAAAGAGGAAGTTTCCATGAACATGCTGAGATACCTCATAAAGAGAGCCTGTCTTGGAGTTTCCTGGGTGGTCATCAGGGCTAGTCGTTGTCCCTCTACAGCACGTGCTTTGTTGAGATGCTCCATTGTGGCAGAAGCGGGATACCCTAATTTGTGCTCGAAGGTGGCGTTGAGCCAATGTTGCAACAACCACATAGGCCCTGAGATGTTTAAGGCTTTAGTGGTTTGGTGGAGGAGTTTTAGTCTCATGGCCGACAGGCCAAGAGAATGATAGACGGAAGCCAACAGAAGTTTGGCCAGAGATATTTGTCGGCCTTCATGAATCTGAATGGCCAAATTGATGAAGCTTTTGGCTATTTGCAAAGAGCCAGGGCAAAACATGTAGTACGATAACTAGAGGGTTAAGAAAGCAATGTGTTCCTCGTCGGAGACTTCTTGGGAGCGTTTGTCATGATGATCCTCAATGTAGTTTTGGAAACTAGCACGCTCAAAGTCGAAGGCGTTCTCCGTCTCCCAAGTCGGGTCGAACGTGTCACCCAGTGGCGAAAGGCCAGTGATAGCCGCCACATCAAAAAGTGTCGGCGTGAACATGCCGCAAGGAAGGTGGAATATGTTTTTCGACCCTTCCCAAAAGTACATCGACGCCAGCAGCAAACAAGGGTTAACCCTGTGGGCGGTTCTGGAGAGTTGGATGGCGTCGAAGATGCCAGAATCCTTCCATTGTTGTTGACGTTTCTTTTCAACTTTGTCGAGCCAAGCGAGATAATCTTTGTTGCCTGGAGTTGGCATAGACCTAAAGACTCTAGACTTTGGTGCCATGTATTTGAGATCCAAAGTACCCCCTTTCTCGAAAGCAAGTGGGATGGTTTGGTCGAAGCAAGGGAAGAACTTTTGAAGTTCTTGAGGATTAGGTTTATTGTCTGGAAGGGGACCATGGAAACCACATAGCGTGTTTTCCACCGCAAATGGAATAACCATTTGACGGCGCCAGTTGTCCACCACCGTCTCATCATCTGAAAATGGTTGAGGAAGAGGATGATGTGTTTCTGTTTCTGAAAGTACGTACGCGACAGGGTTGTTGCCAGTGGTTTGGGGAATGCGAGTGGTAGCGGTTCTTGATGAAGCCATTGGAGGAAAGGAACGGAAAAAAGGTGTGAAGTGTTGGGAATGAGAAAATCAAAGTCTGAGTTTTAGAGCAAATGAGGGTTTCGTGAGAGAAGAGTTGTGAAAGTGGAAAAGGGTTCTAAAGAGGGCTATTTATAGGACGCATGCAGGAAATGAAAAAATCAAAACTTTTCAACTTCTGAAAAGTAAGTGGGGTTTGGTGTCAAAGCCCATGACACAGACGAGACTAGCCATCATGGCGTTTTTCTTGTAAATCGTGTGATGAGATGGCCATCATCATGTCAGGCGGCGCTTGCCACGTGTTGAGGGAGAAGACAAAACGATTGGCAAAAGTGCTAAAGGGAAAGCCTTCGAAATCCTGCGAGAAGCTAAAAAGTCAGATTTCTCTATCGACAAAATATTCAGTCGAAACTGGCCTTTTTGAGGGGGCAATTTGTTGACACTGGATTTCGACTGGCGATGGTGTCTGGAAAATCCCAGAGCGTGTCGACGAAATGGGAGGTGCAATAGGGTGTCGAGTCGACGCCAGCGAGAGGAGTGTCGGAGAATCATCGACAGGTTCTGGCGTCGGAAGAGAATAAGGTGAAGCTGATTTCAAATTCAAGAAACAAGTCTTTAGGCGGGAAACGTTTGAAACTTCCAAGACTATGGGGAGTTGAAAAGAGAGTGGGTTGCCACGTGTCAGCTTCAGAAAGCAGTTTGGTAGACAAACAATTATTTTTTAGGCCTATATAAGGCATTGTTCTTTTCATTTTTAGGGGTCTCAATTTTTCACATTGTAAGGGAAAATACTCAAAGTACCAAGCTTAGAGAGAAACGAGTTCACTCCCGTAAACAAATGTACATTTGCGTCCAAATCTTACTTAATGCAATTTATTTTCCGCATATGATTTAAACTCTTTACTTTGCTTGTTTTCTTTTTCGCTCAGCTTTTCCTTATATTTCTTTGTTTTTGCACTCAACCCGCAACCTTTAAGAAACCCTTTGCGTCACACATATCACTTAAGCATGACACTTGCACTAAGAAACAAATGGACAAACTGAAACGCAGCATAAATATACGCTTCCAATTCTCAGTTCTGGGATTTGTCTGGATGATCCCGCAAGCGAACCAGCGACGGAAGGCCAGCGGTTGTTCACGCCGGCGAACAATGAGTCTCTTTCATTATTATCAGAAGTGACATTAGAAACATTTGCATTTGGGGCAGCCATTGTTTTTCACATTTTGGATCGATACTGAACACTGTTAGGTGCTTGATAAAATTCAAACTTTTTATCTTCTCAGAACCGGAGCTCTGATGCCAATTGAAGGTGTGAAAAACACAAGAAATAGGGGGTTTGAATTGGGTTTTTACACTAGAAACGATTCTTTAAAAATAATCCCCTTTACAAATAACCTTCACTTCTTAATAATAAAGCAAGAGAGACTGAAAAGAAAGAACACAATATGTTTATACTAGTTCACTTGAGAAACCTTCAAGCTAGTCTAGTCCACCCGCCAAGGTGATTTTGCCTCTCTCAAACGAGGTATCAAACTGATTAATACAATGCACAAGCCAAACTGCAAGTGACTAACAACAATCTTTAAGACACACTAGTTCTAGACTTCTCAAGAATTCTGACCTAACCGGTCTCTCAAGGAAACAATCTCTAAGACACGCGAGTCCTAGACTTCTTAAGAATCCTGACCTAACCGGTCTCTTAAGGAAATCAAACAACTGTTTGAAAAATAATTTATTTACAGAAAATTGCTTCTACACAAGCTGAAATGTAAACAGATTTAAAAATAAATTGACTTAAGAATGATAAGAACAATAGAGCAATTGAGTAGTGAAGATTAGCGTAACCATTCTTGAAGTCTTTAAGCCTTTATATAGCCATGCATGATGTGACCGTTGAAGGATATTTCTGACATTTCAGAATTATGGCGGCTTGAAAGAACACGGGGGACAAATAGTACATTTGCGTCTGCCCTATCCGGAGTGGAGCAAAGCGTCCTCATCGTACCATTGTACTGAAGTACCACGTTGCTTAGTCTTCTCAACTTCCTAACTTCAGAGGCTTTTGAGAGTATGAGTTAGAAGGAGGGAAAACATAACTTGGGTCTTAAGAGCTTCAAGCCTTCAGAGTCTGCAGAGCTACATCTTCAGAGTCTTCAGCACTTGGTATTCAAAATCCGTTGTGTAAGAAGCATTAGTCTTCAGCATCTGGACTTGTTCAACAGAACTTCTGTCTTCAGAACTTGTTGTCTTTAGACATCGTATCAGAGTCATACAACTTCAGAGTCTTCTGAAGGAAATGCAACTGTTCAGCAGAACAAATGTAGCGCAGAGGTGGAACCATTCTCTTCTAATAACTTAGCCACACTATTTATCAGAAGCAGGAACTGTTTGTTAAATTCTCAAAAATAACAAACATTTGAATACCAAAATTGTTCATACAAATATACTTGTTTGTTATCATCAAAACTCAGAGGTATTATTGCAGAACCAAACCTTGTTCTAACACAAAGAACCAAGGCATTTAATGCAATCTGATCCAAGCTGCCATTCACTATTGATGCCAAAAAAACTTGCTCTACTATAAATAGAGCTCATTTGTGATAAGTTTGAATACACCAAAGCACCCAAACTGATGCTTTACTCAAAATCTATCTTTCACTCCAAATTTGCCTTCTAAATCAAGTCACTATCGTGTTATGAAATTGAGAGTGATTAAAACCAAACCAATCATGCCAACACCTCATAAACATCATATGTAGGTGATCCAAACACTAAAACAACATCTGGAACATCAAATTCACAAAATCACCAGTCAATTGCTCAAGTTCTTAAAAAAGTTACAGTTGAGGCACCATATCAAGTTCCATCTCACTTCAATCCATTCTAAGCATTCAAACACACTCCTTGGCACCTAAGGAAGCTGTCCAGATCATTGGAACACTTCAGAAACACCTTCAAACCATAATTTGATTCTCACTTGCAGAGGTAAGCCTCAAACTTTCAAACTCATTAATGCATGCATCATAAACATGTTTTCAAGTTACCATTGTGTTTCTGGATGCTCATAGATCATTTTCCCTCAATCAATTGCTATGAATCAATCGTGTATGGAATTTCATATTGTTTTGTGCAAATTAGGGTTCATCTGGTTCGTGCATGATAATCCTCTCCACACTTAATTTAAATGAAATTGAATAATACCATCTTGTTCCTTGTTCAAAAGCGAGCAAGATTGATGCTTATTTCATCCAATTCCATTAAGAAACAAGGGAGATTGGATTGAATCCGTTTCTGGTGGCAAAACGAAAAAGATGATGTTCTTCGCGCGTTTTTTTTTTGAATTTTAAATATTTGAATTATTTAATTAATTTTGATATTTTCTTAATTGATTCAAAAATTAATTTCTCTCTGAATTTGTGTTTTTGAATTGATTCTTTTTCTCAAAATTCACAAAAATGTTAAATTATTTTATTTTGCAAAAAAAAATCATATTTATATTATTTATTTAATATAGTTGATATTTTTGTGAATAATTTCATTTTAATTATTTTCCAATATTTTAAAATGAAATTCCATCTTGATTTTTTCAAATTCAAATGATTTCTACACGTTTATCTGTTTAAACACAATTTTTCAAAATATTTTTCAAAACTTACAATTTGTTTTTAAATATTTTTGATATTTTATATCATTTTTATTTATTTTTTTCTTTGAAAAATGAATTTAATTTAAAATTAGGGTTTTCCTCTTGATTTTAAATTTTTATACACACTTTGGGCCTCTAATAGAGTGTAAGACCCAACCCTTTTGAAAACATAAACTATTTTGGGCCTCAGACATTGTATAAGTCCCGACACAATTTTCAAAACGACGGTGCGATCACTGTCTTTCATTTAGGCCTCTCCCTGAGTTATTAGTCCCATTCTTTTTTTCTTAAAATAAACCTTGCGCCTCTAATAGAGTGTAAGACCCAACCCCTTTTTTAAATATAAATAATTTGGGCCTCAGTCATTGTATAAGTCCCACTGTGTTTTCAAAAATCTCGGCGCGATCGCCATTCTCAAACAATTTCAATCTGGGCCTACCCTTGTATTGTAAGTCCCATCTTTATTCATTTTTCAAATAAACTTTGGGCCTCTAAAAGAGTGTAAGACCCAATCCTCTTTGTTCATAAACATTTTGGACCTCAGTCATTGTATAAGTCCCGATACAATTTTCAAAATAACGGTACAATCACTATTTCTATGTGGGTCTCTCCTTGAGTTGTAAGCCCCATCTTTTGTACAAAAATAAACATTGGTCCTTTAATAGAGTGTAAGACCCAATCCTCTTTATAAAATACAATAACCTTGAGCCTCTGCTATAGTATAAGTCCCATAACATTTGTTAATATCACAGTATGATCAATGTTATCAAATAAGTCATCTGGGTCTCTCCTTGAGTTGTAGCCCCCAAACTTCTTTTCAAAAACAATTTTCCTTGTAATTTAAATTCAAATGTATAGTTGTTATCAAAACTTTCTTCAATTTCTGGAAAAACTAACCATACAACTGTAACAATGGAAGCTTGCTCGCCTGTAAGTTTTTATCAGCTTTCTTTTTATATGCGTATACATACACACACACACACACAGATATATATATATATATATATATATATATATATATATATATATTTGTTTGTGATACTGGAAGCTTGCTCACCTGTAAGTCCTCTTCCACTCTTTTTACATACTTGTCTATATATATCTCAACTGTATATATGTATATATACTTGTATATCTGCTTAGAGTTTTCCCCGGCAATTAGGTCTAAGATTAGATTAAAGCCAGTTGGTCACTCTTTCAACACAGTAAAAACTAGTTCCCCATAGGAATTTCCAGGCATAGTCTTGCCTCCTCTTAGGCTTATACAATATGGAATAGAGAAAGACATTATTCCTGGTGAAACTTTTCTCAGACTGCCACTATTAGAAATTTGTCAAAGAAATTCACTTTCCCCAGAGAGGATTAATTCCCGGTGAAACTTCTCTTGAATTTCTTCAAACCCTAGAACTGTTCACTAAAGAAAGGATTAATTCCCGGTGAAACCTTTCTTGAACTCTTCTTAAGTTTGGACCCACAGGCTTCCTAAAAGCATCCCCAGCCTCCTCTTGGGCTTTGTACAAGGACCCTCAGGCTTCTTAGAAGTTCTCATGCCTCCTCTTGGGCTTAGTACAAGGATCCAAAGACCTCTTAAAGGTATAGGACAGAACCTAGTCATCATTTGTTAGAACAGTCTTCCAGAGTCAAAACCTCACATCCAGTTTAGGGTTGATTTTCATCCCTTAAGACACCAGTCTCCTCTTGTGCATCATACAAAGGTTATTCTCCAGCTAAAAGTCAACCTTTTTTTTATACCAGTAGACTTGGACAGTCTCATCTCTTCTTGGATTTCAAATAAACCCTCAAATTTCCTTAAAGAACAGGAAATAACCCTGATCACATCATCAAACCACCAACAGAGTTACAACCTTTACAGGTTCTTTAACTCAATCTTTAAACTCTTACTTTAAAATTTCCCCTTCTAGGGTCAAGCTACTGTCAATCAGAACCTCAAGGCATCTGATCTTTCAACTCCTCTGTAATCCCCAGCAAGAGTTGATTCCCCAATTTGGACCTGTCTCTGGATCTCAATTATCCTCAGCAGAAGTTAGCCTCCTCTTAGGCTTCATATAAGAAAAATTTCCCAGCCAGCCTCTTCTTAGGCTTCATACAAGAAAAATTCCCCAACCAGCCTCCTCTTAGACTTTGTATAATGATAATCTCTCAACAGTCTTTTAGCCTCAATCTTGGACTTTGTACAAGACACCCCATAAATATCTCTCTAGTAGAGTCAGTCTTAATCATCAACCTCAATCTTGGGCATTGTACAAGACACCTAAATATTTTCCAGCTGAGTCAGTCAAGTTAACTTTTAGCCTCAATCTTGGGCTTTATACAAGACAGATAAAAATTCCCTAAATAGAGTCAACCTCTTTAGCCTCAATCTTGGGCTTTTTACAAGATAGATAAAACTTTTCCCCAAAAGAATCAATTCTCTTTCAGCCTCAACCTTGAGCTTTGTACAAGACAGATAAACACTTTCTTGTTGAGTCAATCTATCAGCCTTCTCTTAGGCTTTGTATAATGATCTCCCCAGTGGAATCAATCAATCTCTTAGCTTCAACCTTGGGCTTTGATCATGGCACACAAAAATCAACATCCCCTTAGAGGAAATAAAAAACTCTCTGTAGGAAGATATTTCTCTGTATATCACACATCAAAACAGACAACCAAACAAACCCTAATTCCAGATAATAGCTGTAAGTGACACACTTGTTGATTCAAACATCCAAGCTGTAGTCCATCTAATTATCCTGGTAAACCTTTTCTTTCATCTAATTGCTGTAAGTGGCAAGCCTCTGGATTATTTGCATCCAAGCCAATGTCCCTCTTTTAGCATGATAAACTCATAAGAAAAAATGGCATTGCTCAAAACTGAGTTAAAGTTTCCTCCTTCATGATATACCCCTTTCAAAAGAAATTATGGCATTGCTGGATCCCGCATCCCAGTTAAAGTAATTTTCTTCTAAAAAATCAATCACCAACAAATGTGATAATTGATGAGATATCTCCCTTTAGAGATGACAAATTCTCTCTCAGTCAAACGTTTTAGCTTCAATCTTGGGCTTTGAACAAGACACAAATACAACCTTTAGCTTCAATCTTGGGCTTTGAACAAGACACCAGACATCTTTTCCTCCCATAGAATAGAAGGAACTACGATTACTCTGATTTCCCTGTTTTCTTTAACGGGAATACGTAGGCATAAGATTGCGAAATCTTAGCGAGCATACTTATGAAAAACCTTAGGTCCAGTACCTTACCAAAAACATCGAAAAACCCAAAAAATAACAAAAATACTCTCTCTCAGACATACCCACAAAGGAGAAACTTCCCCATTTTATAGAAGAACACCATCAAGTATAAAGGCAGAACCTAATGCTAATCAACCCGTGGATAACCATGTATAGGATGGGTAATTAACAACTCCCCATTGTATAACCTGACCCCGAACTCCCCAATCTCTCTCAGCATTTGTTCAGTTAAACATCTGCGTGCAAGGTTAGTTTTAGATAGCTTCCCTTTCCTTTCCAGCTTCACAGGATAAATAAGAAATCAGAAAGTAGCACCCAATTCCTACCATTGCGGTGAGGAAAAACCAATGGCGATAAGGTGGTCGCGTCACCGACAAAAATCGCACGCTACATGTGGCATACAAAGCTGATGTTGAAGATGATGAGGAGCAGTTCGAAGAAGATATTGATGATAACCTAACAGAATCTATTGCTCTTCTTGCATAAATATTTGAGAATGTCGTGAGAAGACTTGACAGAAGATCTAAGAATAACTTCATAAAAAATGTCAAAGAAAACCCGCCTCAAAATACCAAAGGCTTCATTCCTCAGCGCAAAGGTAAAGACGGAAATAAACAAAACGAAGGAAAGGTAATTCAATGTCATGAATGCGAAGAATTTGGGAAGATTCAAGCGGAATGTATCAACTTCCTTAGGAAATAAAAGAATGGACACTTTGCTACTATTTCCAATGATGAGTCAGATGAAGAAAGTGAAAGTGAACAAGACAACAATGTGGTTGCCTTCACATCCTGTGTAATCTCCAAATTCCTCATGCATAATTGTTGCGGTGAGAATCGGATACCAAGCTATTAATTAACTTGAATCACAAATTAATGAAGTTCACCACCGAGCTTTGATTTATCCAAAGGAAAGGTTAAAGATCGAAAAAACCTAAGTTAAGAGAATCTTGGTTCGGGGGTTGGTTACGTCTAGGGAAGGTATTAGCATCCTAAACGTCTATAGTACTCTACAGGAACCTCTTGTTGGTATTTATGTTATGTTATTGTTTGCTTGCTAAAGAAAATGTGCTAAGGGAAAGACCTAAGGGTTTATTTACTAAGTATGCTCGCAAAGACATCGCATCCCGTGACTACGTATCCTGACGGGAATGGAGTCAGAGCATTCGTAGTTCCCCTCACTACGGGGTAAAAGGAGGTAAAAGAAAAGGTGGAATCCAAGAAGGCATTGGATGTAAAGGAAAAGGGTGGAATCCAAGAAGGCATTGGATGTAAAGGAAAAAGGTAGAATCCAAGAGGGCATTGGATGTAAAGGAAAAAGGTGGAATCCAAGAAGGCATTGGATGTAAAGGAAAAAGGTGGAAAAAGAAAAAGGTAGCTCGCTAGGATCTCGCAATCCTATGCCTACGTATCCTTAATAGGAAGTCAGAGCAATCGTAGTTCCCCTCACTACGGGGTAAAAGGGTGTAAAAGAGAAAAGGTTGAATCCAAGAAGGCATTGGATGTAAAGGAGAAAGGTGGAATCCAAGAAGGCATTGGATGTAAAGGAAAAAGGTGGAATCCAAGAAGGCATTGGATGTAAAGGAAAAAGGTGGGAAAGGAAAAAAGGTAGCTCGCTAGGATCTCGCAATCCTATGCCTACGTATCCTTAATAGGAAGTCAGAGCAATCGTAGTTCGGACACTACGGGTGAAAAAGCTTGAAAGCAAAGCTTGTTAGGATTAATTGTAAAGGTGAAGAGATTAATGGCTATCTTTTATGAAAGGATTTGAATGAAAAGTTAAGGGTTGTAAAGGGAGAAGAGATTAATAACTATCTCTATGGAGAGTTAAAGGAAGGGTTAAAGGTTGCAAGAGATTAATGGCTATCTCTCGGGAAGGCTAATGGTTTATTGATGAAAGTGGTTTAAAAGTTCTAAGGTTGAATGAAATGTTTTATTTGATTTTAAGGTTTAAGTTAAAAATAAACAAAGATAAACAATTAATACAAAAATAATAAATATTTTTGGGATTTTTTAATGTGAAAAACATAATAAGAAGAAAATAATAAAAATGGTTTTTATATTTTTGATTTAAAATAAAGAAAATAATTGAAAAGAAAATAAATAATTGAAAAGAAAATAAATAAAATTTAGTACCATATATCATCAACCAATACCCATTTTCATGGGGTTTTCATTCAACATTTCAAGATAAACACAATGGTAACTTGAATGGATGAAAATGATACCTTAAGGAGGGAGTTCAAAAATCAAGAAGGTTTACCTATTGGAGTGTGTCCAATGCACCTTCTAGAGCACTTCCAGATGAGATGTGATGATGTTTACAGCTTCACTGAGCCCCCATGAGTGTGTGGGAATGATGAGTTTCAATGCATTTTATGAGTTATGTTTGATGTAAGAGAAGTTGAAAAATCGGGAGATTCGAAGTTTCGACTCTTATGTAACAATGGATTTAGTGAGAATATGATATTTGGAAGGATTTTATGACTATTTCCCTTGAATTTTCCTTGAATGAATCCTTCATCCTCTCAAAAATCTCCCCCCAAAATGAAGAAAACAAATGGGCTATATATAGGATTCTTGATCCTCTCCATTCTTGAGTACCAGGACTGCCCTGAGTATCAGCTTCTAATTACATGTTTTCCACCAGTAATTATAAAACTGCCATTGCTTGGAGTCCACGTTTGGCATATTCCTTCCTTGATCCCCAAGCATGCACAAATATTACCGTTTTGCCATTGAGTGATGCTGATCCTCACGCTCACGCTGATCCTCTACAGATGATCCTCACGCTCACGCTGATCCTCAACAGCTTTTTGATAATTACAATTTTACCATTGGTAATTACAATTTTGCCATTGCCTTATTTTTTATTCCCTTTTGTGTTTTTTTCGAACAAATGATTTTCTTTCTTCGATTTTCTCGACTTAACTTGACCAAACTCAATTATTTCCCACACTTTCTCGATTATTGACTCGAAAAGTCCGTAGTTGACCAAAAAATGTCAAAAGTCAAACTTTGACTTTGAGCATCTGTTGACTTTTTAGCAATTGAACCAAATTCTTCAACTATCAATAGATCAAACTTCCCGGGCCATTTTAAACATATGAATGGGCCATAAAGATGCATTTTAATCCTTTGAATCACGTTCTAAGCCAGGAGATCCTGGTGAACATGAATTGGTGCACACTAAAACTTGATTATTGATGGAGGGAAACTCTTGATCATGTTGAATGAGTCGAGAGCTTGGCTTATTGATCTTATCCTATTTCTTGTGCCAACCCTAACTTTTACCCAAAAGAAATAAACTGGCCAGACATTGTGGTTAGCTAACAAATGCATAGATGATTGAGACCTAAGTGCAAGTGCAAGATGTTATGACATCTAAGGGGTAAAATTTGGGGTACAATAGTTGCCCCTATTTGAATAGCTTTTCCGGATGGCACGAGGAATAAAAATCCTCGGGACATCAAGGTGAAAGGTATTTAAATATAGCAAACCAAAATTTTTTCCCTTAGATGGAATGCAGATGCTAAGCAGAGGTAACAGACATGCAAATGCTTACATGCCATGAACTTCTAGTATGATGAGAATGATGGTATGCTAAATGCAAGATTCAGACGAAAACAAAAGCAAGCAGGGATAGAGCCACAACAATGAATAGGCACTCACCGGGGTTGACAACAACACTGGGGAAGCTGAAGGTGACCGAGCAACTGGTTCAAACATGACCGGCTGACACTTTAGAAAGAAAAGAAAACACAAGATCCTCAATGGAAGTAGCACCGGAAAGACGGTCTCCACTAGGGAATCAGATAACAAAGACCCAATCTGGAAGAACATCAGAAAGAGAAAGGTATATCCAGAAGAACATCAGATGGCAAAAGAAACCAGACATTCAATAATAACTTTGAATGAAAGGTACAAATCACAATATCTAATAATGGCTTTAGATAAAAGTGAACAAAGCAGGGATCCAAGAAAGCAAAAGAAACCAGTTTTCCAATAATGGCTTTGAATGAAAGGTATAGATCATAATATCTGAGAAGGCATTAGATGAAAGTGAACAAAAAAGAGATCCAAGAAAGCATTGGATAAAGAAAGCCAGACATCCAATAATGGCCTTGAATGAAAGGTATAATCACAATATCTAATAATGGCTTTAGATGACTGTGAACAAGGTAGGGATCCAAGAATGGAATTGGATGAAAATGAGATAAAAATGGGTAATCCAAGAAAGCATTGGACAGAAAGACACCAGACATCCAATAATGGCTTTGAATGAAAGGCAAACTCATAATATCTGATAAGGCATCAGATGTAAATGAGATAAAAGGTGACATCCAAGAAGAACATCAGGTGGCAAAAGAAACCAGACATCCAATAATGGCTTTGAATGAAAGGTACAAATCACAATATCTAATAATGGCTTTAGATAAAAGTGAACAAAGCAAGGATTCAAGAAAGCATTGGACAAACAGTCACCAGACATTCAATAATGGATTTGAACGAAAGGTATAAATCACAATATCTAATAATGGCTTTAGATAAAGTGAACAAAGCAAGGATTCAAGAAAGCATTGGACAAACAGTCACCAAACATTCAATAATGGCTTTGAACGAAAGGTATAAATCAAAATATCTAATAATGGCTTTAGATAAAGTGAACAAAGTAAGGATCCAAGAAAGCATTGGACAAACAATCACCAGACATTCAATAATGGTTTTGAACGAAAGGTATAAATCACAATATCTAATAATGGCTTTAGATAAAGTGAACAAAGCAAGGATTCAAGAAAGCATTGGACAAACAGTCATCTGACATTCAATAATGGCTTTGAACGAAAGGTATGAATCACAATATCTAATAATGGCTTTAGATAAAGTGAACAAAGTAAGGATCCAAGAAAGCATTGGACAAACAGTCACCAGACATTCAATAATGGCTTTGAACGAAAGGTATAAATCACAATATCTAATAATGGCTTTAGATAAAGTGACAAAGTAAGGATCCAAGAAAACATTGGACAAACAATCACCAGACATTCAATAATGGCATTGAATGAAAGGTAAACTCAAACTATCTGAGAAGGCATCAGACGCAATTGAGACAAAAGGTGAAATCCAAGAAGGCGTTGGATAAACCACAACGTCCAAGAAAACATTGAACGAATATGAACAAGGAGATACCCAAGAAAGCAGTGGATAAAAGGAAATCACAATATCCAAGAAAGCATTAGATGAATGTGAACAAAGGTGAAATCCAAGAAAGCATTGGATAAAAGGAATCACAGTATCTAAGACAACATTGTATGACTGTGAATTTTCAGGAATGACACTGAAAGTATCCAAGCAAATTTGATGGGGTTACAGAAGATAGGCAAAACTTCCAGGAATAGTACTGGGAGAAACAAGAGGAATGAGATATCCAGGAATGGCACTGGAGATCACAAGAGACGGACATCAGGAATGATACTGGAGTGAAAGAATATAAAGATCCAAGAATGACACTGGAATAAAAGAAGACAAACATCTAACAACATGACTAGATGCACAAGGAAACCACAACATTCAGGAATGGAACTGAATGAAAAGGTAGATAACATTTTGGTAGGCGCTAAGTAAATTGGACTTTGACCACAAGGTGAGACGTGGATAACAACACGACCTCTGAAGAAATGCAAATGAGGATGAAACAACCATGATATGCATATGGTATATGAATTATGCCATGCAAATGCAGATGCTGACGACACAGCTCGACTCTTTTGGTGAGAAGACAAGACTGGAAGACTGATTCCTCAACACGGAGATCACTGCCATTCTGCTTAGGGACTAGAGATGCTACTGCTGGACACATCTCTGCCACACTGGTAAAAGTTATCAAGTGATGATCCTTGTAAGAAGGATGAAGAGCTGCTTGGGGATTCTTCAAATAAACTGCCCCAGATTAGCTGTCTTGTTGTAGATGAACTGATCATTGCTTCAGTTTGTCTGATTGTGTAACTCACTATTTCACGGTGCTCTTTGGAAAGCTTGCCCCTGTATGAGTCTTGAAAAAAAATATTCTGAATAGACCAATTCTAAGAAGGAATTGCCTCTGAACAACAAATCTTGAACTGATTCTTCAACAGGATTCGGAAAGAACTTGCCCTTGGTAGGATCACCGACCAAGTTTCTTAATTATTTGAAAATTCTTTTAGAGGAAAGCCAGTTTGCAAACAAAATTATTTGTACAAACATGGTAATTTTAAAGCAAAATCATGCAACTTTTGAAATCAAAATTATTTTTGGAAAGATGCAAAATAAAACAAGTCATTGGTCTGAACACGGCGGTTCAAGACATCTAAAAGTGAAAGGTATGGTGCCAAAACAGATGATCTGCAAAGATCTTTGGGAGTCAGTTTACGCAACCTTGCTGTAGTATGCTTTCAAACAACCTTACCTCAATTAGGACTTTTAAGGGTTGTAACGTGGCTTGGTTCACGGCTCATGAAACAAAGGATAAAGGCTTAAAGTTTATTTGTACCCACCCAATCTTCGTGATGAACTTCCAATCCTATGCTTAGTTAACTCAAGCTATACATTCAGGTTCCTCTAGGTTAGGAATGATAGTTGATGATGGTTCAGACACCTCGGTAGTCACTACTCCCTTGCAGAATTTGGTTATCCTTTGTTGCTGAGGTTTTGAGACCTCTTCTTGTCTTCACTGAGGTTATGAGACCTCTTCTTTTTGTTGAGGTTATGGGACCTCTTCTTTTTATTGAGGTTATGAGACCTCTTCTTTTTGTTGAGGTTATGAGATCTCTTCTTCTTAGTTGTTGTACAAGCCTTCTTGTATAAGGAAAAGTTTGGGCTTCCTATCTTTCTTGGCTTTTACCTTGAAAGGGACTCGATCATTCTTCGATTAAGGATTTCTCAATGATCCTTCCTTATTTGTCGCTTCGGGAATAACTTGTACAACATTTACTCACTTGATTTGAGAGAGCTGACGAGCATCTTGCGTGAAGCGCGTGCATTCGAATGCATAACCAAGTTAAACTGAGAACTAACCTGCCCCAAGGTTGAAATTTAAGGGTTTTTTTTGTGTAAGGAAAGAAAACTCCTACTTCTAGGCTCAAAGTGGTTAACGAGGGATTATCTTCCTTATTTCTCCAGTGTTTGGGAATTGAAACAATGCCTTACATCCTCGGCAAGGTTAATATCGAAAGCATACCACATCAATTATGGATATAATGTTTTCATCATCCTCCCTCCAATCTTTGCATAATAAAAAGGAAAGTGGAAAAGAGATAAAATATTTTGCAAAAGAAAACATAAAGATGTATGAAATTCTGGTACAGATGTGTGATGTCTTTGTGCAATGTCACAACATCGCAATCTGCTGAACAAGGCAATAATAGAAACAGTAAATAACACACTGAATTGTTCACCCAGTTCGGTTCAACAACCTACATCTGGGGGCATACCAAGCCAGGAAGGAAGTCCACTATTAGTAGTATCAAATTACATACTCAACAGACCAGTTGACAATCTACCTAATTTAATCACTACCCAATGACCCTTCTACCTAAGTCCTCCCTAGGTAAGAGACTCCATCTCACTTCCTATCATCACAATGATGTCTAGCAGTCAACTACACCGTCACTGCATCAACAACTTATTTACCAACGACTTTTCTAACACAGAAAACCAGAAGACACACTTCCATGACTTACATTGGAGTTGCTTCAAAGCTTCCTCCAAGAACAAACTCAAACTCATTACCTACAGGTTTCTGAGTTAACCACAGTGACCATCTCACAACCCGAGTGGTTCACTTTGACAAAGCCCTAAAGATCTACATCTTGGACCCATACCTATTCTAGGTTACAAGCATTCAATTTATAACTTAAACCCAACTGGATTTGGGCCTTCAAATCATATCATATCTTCTGTAACAAATTTGCTTCTAAATAGATCTTCAATCATATCTTCAATTAAATCTTCAATTATTAACTCTGAATATTCTTCATATCTTTATGCTTTAAATGCGCAACAAACTGATCTTCACTTTTTAATTCAGCTGCAAGATCTTCTCCACACAAATAGGCAAGATCTTCTCCACACAAATAGGAACAATTCTCCATGTCTATTTGCATGAAAATAGAAACAAGATCTGCTCCACATATGATTGTAATAGAATATATCTATTCCATGATATTCTCCTGCAATCTCTCAATCAGATCTTATCCTTAACAAACTTGCACATGCGCAGCCCCAAACTGATGTTCTGTCATCTGATGTTATGACATCGGGTTTGACATCAGCACAACACTGCAACCCTTAAAAACTTAACATAACTAGAATGTTAACTAAACATAACAAGGCTGTTAAAAACTCATGTTGAAACATCAACCATGACATCAACATTGTTTTACCAAAATTCTAGCCAACTACAAGAATTAACAATCTCCCCCTTTGGATAATTTTGGCTAAAACAATTTCAGCCTACATCAGAACAACTTGCAGCAGAAACGAACACTTTCACATCAGCATAGGGCAAACTCCCCCTCAACTGCTGCACCATATCAGAAAAGGCTTCACAACCACACCTTGGCAACCACTAGGCTAACTCTCCCCCTTTTTAGCCATAATTGGACAAACCTCAACATGTACATCTTCTGTCAGCTCCTCTACCATTAGTCATAGTCTTCAACCATCCAGTCAAGAAGGCTTTACACAATCATCCACCAGATCTGAAGCACACACATAATGCCTTCCACTGAACTCTAAGAATAACACACACCAAGACAAGTGTACAATCTATTCAAGGCCATGATTCAATCTTGTCTTCAGACATCTCCTCAGAAGCATGTGCGCACAAGATTCAAACAATTTGCTTCATATGACTAGAACCATTCAAGGCCACACTAAAACACTAATCAACAGCCTAATGTCATAACATGCTATCTGACATTATATCCTCATAAGAGGCAACCAATCTCCACAAGCTTGATCAGCATGCAATCTTCACATTAAATGCACCTTTGCTGCAGAATCCATAGACAATTACTCCCCCTGTCATGGTTAACTAAAGCTCTAGATGGAGATGAACATTTGAGCACACTTGCTGAGCACTTTCACATATTGTACTTTCACTCTTGGAAAACACATTCAATTATCCTGATTAGTATGACACTACTCACAGACTCCACAAATTATCAGCTTTACTGAGATCTAATTTCTTCAAGAGACACTTGTAGCACAAAAAGAACAGCTCTTTAAAAAAACTTTCTGATCAGATCACATCATATGACACAATTCCTCTGCCATCATTACATTCAAAAATTAGTAGTCATGCTTTGCCAGAACATACTACTACAACCCAGCTCAGAATCTCCACATTCTAATCCACATAGTCAGAAACACCTCTTCTGACAATAATGCTTGAGCATCCATCTCCACATGAAGTTACCATTAGGCTATTCGTGAGGAACATAAGAATCACCATCCTCCTTCAAACAAACTGTTAGATAAGGATCAAAGTCACATAGATCCCCCAACTCTTCAAAAGCAGTCATTCCCTATCATACTCTTCATCTTCAGATTTCCAAGCAATCAATACCTGATCTACTTCAGTCTTCTCTACATTCCCCATCCAAGGCAGACCTTCTACTTCATCATTCTCCCGTATGACTATGTAGACGCTCCTTAGGCATAATTTATGCACCAACCTCCAGAACCAGAACAAAATCATCCTTCATCAAGGATATTCAACCAGATAATGTCCCAACACAAGTTAGAACATTTTCCACCCACCAAGATATCATCACCATGATTCTTGATATGCTCCACCAACTGGACTTACTATTGCATAGTAATCCAAAGAACTAGAGAATTAAACTCTCATCCACCTTCAAGAAGAATAATCTCCTTGAGTCTTCAACTCATCACCCTTCTGCCTAAGAGTAACTTGTTCCAAGACAATCCTCAATAATAACCAACTGCCACACTCTGATTATCTTGATTCTTCGAATCCACTTCTGAGATCAACCAATTGCCGCAGTTTGATCACCTCCTTTATGAATCCTCATATGAAAAAGCTAACCGCCACATTTTGACCTTTTTCACGTTTGTCAGAACTCTCACAAAGATATCTTGATCCACCAAGGAAACTTGATCTTCAAGTCACATGTTCCACTTGCTCAAAAGCAAACACACTTAGACGCCCTAAGCCATGGTCATGTAACATCTTCTCCTTCCTACAGCTCCCGCAAACTGCCATGAGAATGATCTTTTTGAAGCATCCTATCATTCCTGTAGATCACCCTATCATTAGCTGATGTGCCACATTACCAGCTGAGACTCCTGATGTTAAGCTAGATGTCAGAACATTATGACATCCAACTGTTGAATTCAGCTCCTCCTTCTGCCACTCAGAAGAACTTTCTCCCTTTGCAGAACCAGATTTCCATGCTCTCATAGACTTGATTCAACAATCAAGTTTGAGTAGACAACCTCCATCCTGCTTAGACACTCCAAAGACTTCAAACCTACCACATCTGAATCTTCAGAAAATAAGTAGTCCAAGACTACCCCACAGCTATACCAAAGAATGCCACTCCCCTCAGTAAAGCCGTCAGTAGAAAGCCAGAGATAACATCCACATATCCTCGACTTTCACACCACAAAACCCATGCTCCAAAGCACCGAGACCAGAAATAAACTGATCCAACCATCAAGACTATGATGTCTTCATAGTCTTCCATCTCCATCTTCAACAACATAATTCAGGTCGTCACACACCACAAAGAGAAATAAACAGCCACATAGAGAAAAGTAAATTCTCAACACTTCTGCAGTCCTGCACTTTTACATCAGACATATACATAGTCTCCCGTCAATGTATTTTGTCATTAGTTGAATGCACAACCTTATCAAAAGCAGATAAATACTCAACTCCTGTCAAGGTAGCCTTCTCACACAACCGCCATTTGCTGATTCTTCTTCAAAACAAACCATCATGACAACCACAAAACTCTTCCAGGTAAGGTCAGTGTCTTGATCTTTTACTCTACCCTGAGCAAAGAACTGAAATGATGTTTCAACATCAGTTCTGACATTAGTCTTAATCACATCTCCTAATCATATTCATCCACACATATCTCTTGCAAGGAATATACGAGAGCATATCAGCATCTTCCAAGATTAGACCAACAAAACTTCAGTAACTTGCATAACACACTCTTCCAGAGGCTTCTTCTAATAAGCACAAGGTTCAGACCTCTTAACCAAAGAGTGCCAACTGCCATCCTTCTGCAGAAACATACCATAGACAATCTGCTACTTTGAATCCTTCAAGGCACAAAACTGAAAGAGCTCAAGCAAACACCGGCTGAATTACCCTGCTACTGCAAACAAACTCTTGGATGCCTTTTCCCTTCTCTTCAACCAGCTCCTGCTGAAATGCTATGACATTATGAACAGCATCTCAAAAATTGTTCAACTTCCCAGCTTCAGTGATCCTTCAAAGCAGCTACACTCTAATAGGTCTTGACTTAGCATTTACCATAAACTACTGATGTGTAGCACAATGTCGAGACATTAGAATTGACATATTAAGCTCAGCTTCTTTAGTTCATGTATCTTCACAAGAGAATTCATCTTCAAATATACCAGAACTATATTCGACATCATAACCAGGAAGATCCTCCTAATTAGGTCACCACAACTAAGCATAAGAGATAACTTATCAAGATCTTCACTCCCGCATGAAGGATTTGACAGTGATACTCTTTTGCTTTGGCTCCACCCTCTTCTTTCACCATCAAGAAACTTGATAAAGAAGGAATCAATGTTCTGGACAGATTGGTCTTCAATGCCTGATATGAAATATATTCTTCTCCAAAAAAAACTGAAACTTCCATGTCATACAATCTTCAATAAGATCCATTCACCTTATGATCACTTCTTTCCTAAAACAAGGACATGAGTTAATCCTCAAGTATCTTTGGCATCTCTAACCAAACGGTTGAAGCTGTCTTGCATAAACTACAAATTCAGAGAATATCCTGCTGAGGAGACCAAACCCTATTGTCTTTCCAAGAGAATACCTTCCTAGAATCTCACCACCAGAGATACAAGAACCAACTAGGGTTACATCAGATACCATGCAGCGGAACACACAACAACTCCTCACCAACCTTCAGGCACTACTCAATAATCCTTGCACACCAAGTGCCAACAAATCAAACTCCCAACAGCAGTTCTCCATCAAAGCTACACACCTGATAACAACAGACAGGTCCAATACATACCCTGTCATGAATAGTCCATCCTTCACTCCAAGGGATCACACAAACAACTATATGAGCTGACCAAGTCCATAACTCAGCAAAACTATCTTCCTTGCTCATGAACCAGAAAGTATCTTCCCTAGATCTCATCCAGAAACAGACAAGATGCCTGCTCTGATACCAATTGAAATTCTGGTACAGATGTGTGATGTCTTTGTGCAATGTCACAACATCGCAATCTGCTGAACAAGGCAATAATAGAAACAGTAAATAACACACTGAATTGTTCACCCAGTTCGGTTCAACAACCTACATCTGGGGGCATACCAAGCCAGGAAGGAAGTCCACTATTAGTAGTATCAAATTACATACTCAACATACCAGTTGACAATCTACCTAATTTAATCACTACCCAATGACCCTTCTACCTAAGTCCTCCCTAGGTAAGAGACTCTATCTCACTTCCTATCATCACAATGATGTCTAGCAGTCAACTACACCATCACTGCATCAACAACTTGTTTACCAATGACTTTTCTAACACAGAAAACCAGAAGACACACTTCCATGACTTACATTGGAGTTGCTTCAAAGCTTCCTCCAAGAACAAACCCAAACTCATTACCTACAGGTTTCTGAGTTAACCACAGTGACCATCTCACAACCCGAGTGGTTCACTTTGACAAAGCCCTAAAGATCTACATCTTGGACCCGTACCTATTCTAGGTTACAAGCATTCAATTTATAACTTAAACCCAACTGGATTTGGGCCTTTAAATCATATCATATCTTCTGTAACAAATCTGCTTCTAAATAGATCTTCAATCATATCTTCAATTAAATCTTCAATTATTAACTCTGAATATTCTTCATATCTTTATGCTTTAAATGCGCAACAAACTGATCTTCACTTTTTAATTCAGCTGCAAGATCTTCTCCACACAAATAGGCAAGATCTTCTCCACACAAATAGGAACAATTCTCCATGTCTATTTGCATGAAAATAGAAACAAGATCTGCTCCACATTTGATTGTAATAGAATATATCTATTCCATGATATTCTCCTGCAATCTCTCAATCAGATCTTATCCTTAACAAACTTGCACATGCGCAGCCCCAAACTGATGTTCTGTCATCTGATGTTATGACATCGGGTTTGACATCAGCACAACACTGCAACCCTTAAAAACTTAACATAACCAGAATGTTAACTAAACATAACAAGGCTGTTAAAAACTCATGTTGAAACATCAACCATGACATCAACATTGTTTTACCAAAATTCTAGCCAACTACAAGAATTAACAATGTAAATAGTGGACAAAATGAATTGAATCAAAAGTTGCAATGCTCGTTTCATTAATCATGAAAGTACAAACATAGTTGAAAGCAAACAACTATTACAAATAAGGAAAATGCAAACAACAAGAAACAAGGCCTCGTGACTAGTTAAACATAAGGATGGGTTGTCCCTGTCTTTGAGAAGTAACTATGCTGAAGTCGACTGAAGCTTCACTTGACGTGCCCTGGAAGAGGGTTTCTTTGGACATTTGGATTGTCTTTAAAGGATAGGATTTTGTTTCTCATAAGCTCTTGTACTTTAGCCTTCAATGCAAAGCAACCTTCCAAGCTATGGCCTGCACCACCTTGATGGTATTCACAATGAAGATCAGCCCTATAGCCGGCTGGAAGAGGATTTGGAGGAGGAGGCATAGGCCTTGTGGTAATCAAACCTTATTGAACCATACCAGGATAAAGCTCAGTGTATGTCATGGCAATAAGATCAAATTAATTCCTATTACGGTACTGGTTCTGGCCTACAGTTGGACATTGAGGAGCTTAAACTGGCCGGAGAACAGTAACCACGGGGGTAACAGCAACAACAGTAGGGTGAATAGTATACTGAGGCTGGGGACGAGGCCTTCTCACTTCAACCATTACATCGTTAGTTTGATCTTCCTTCTTCCTCTGAAAGTTTCCATAAGATTTCTTCACAGTATTGGAAGATTCAGCAGCCTTTGACACTTTTCCATTCTTAAGACCTTCCTCGAGTCTTTGGCCGATAGTAACCAAATCAGTGAAGTTGGAGGAAACACTTCCAATCATTTTCTCCCAATAAAACGGGGACAGGGTATCCATGAACATTCCAGTTAATTCCTTCTCAGCCAAAGGAGGTTCAACTTGGGAAGCCAACTCTCTCCAGCGCTGAGCATACTCCTTAAAAGATTCCTTCTCATGTTGAGTCATGTTTTGAAGCTGGCGGCGATCAAGGGCCATGTCAAGGTTATACTTATACTACTTCATGAAGGCATTTGTGAGATCATGGAAGCAGTGAATGGAGTTTTGCTCGAGACCCATATACCATTTGAGTGATGCTCCACTCAAGCTATCCTGGAAACATTGGATAAGCAGCTTCTCATTTTTGTTATAAGCAGCCATCTTGCGACAATACAAGATCAGATACTAAGCACATGTTATCTGCATCCACTTTAAAGAAGTAATTACCCTCAACGGCTTTAAGTCTTTTGTCCATGATCTAAAACTGCTCACGGACCACTTCAGGTTCAACAAAGTCTTCAGGCTCTTCACCCTGAGCATTGGCAGCATTGTACTCAAAGAGGGGATTCTCAAAAGAAGCTCGAACCATCTGTGGAACAGCATGGACCACAGGTCTGGGCTCGGGGAAAACAGGAGCTTGAAAGACAGGCAAAGTAGTCTGACCAACCATGGCAGTAGATGAAATCGGTGGAGAGTAGTTGGGAGGTAAACCAAATTCTGGCCAAGTTGAAGGCGACATCTGAACAGGTGGTGGATCAGCGCTTGAAACTTCCTTGATGACAGACCTTTGGGACTGCTCTCCCCTAGCAATCAAAACTTGAATCATCTCAGTGAGTTTGGTCATGCTTGACTTAATGTCGTCGATCTCCATTCGGATCTCAGCATTGTGTGCCTCTTGTTCTGACATCTTGAGTTTGTAGTTAGCTCTAGTCCGGTATCGGTGTTGAGGAATCAGCTTGACGACTCATATGTGACACTTTATATAGAGACAGTTGGAGATGAGTAACTGGACAAACAGACGCATGCAATGAATCATGCAAAGATGCAAATGATATGCAATGCAATGCAAACAGGATGCAAAATACATGCAACAGGATCAAGGGTTCGAGATCACAACATGAAGTATAGGTAAAGAACCAATCACCGGGTGTGTACTAGGGTTCTTGTATCTGTAGAACAGGGTTCTAAGAAGTTCCCAGAGTCTACGTAAATCCTTCGGATATTATCGGCCTACGTGACTACTCACGCGGGTTAATAATATTCTCAAGATAAACTCGTCTGAGTATCGCGTAACAACTATTTGGGACTACTCCCTCATAGCCACCGCACTACATCCTAAAAAGGCCAAGTGGGGTGAAGGTAACTACGGTCCTCAGAATCCCTGGCTCTCAAATCGGGAAGAGTGACATCAATGCGACTACTCGCATCAGACATCAACAATCCTAGAGGGCCTCATCTGAGCATGGTCATCATATGCCATAAATTGTTAGGACTACTCCCAACAACCGACTATTGATTACACCACAATCCTATCATAAGTGTGCTCTCATGTCTGGGTTAGGACTTATCTCACCACTCAAAGTAACCACCCTGCCAAACAGAAAACCCAAGCACAACAGGTATATATACAGGTATGAATATACAAATGTAAAAGCAAGCAAACATGTAAGATAACACAAATGCAAACAAGATAGGCTTAACCCTCTTAGGGGATGTCCCCAGTGGAGTCGCCATTTTTCTGTTTCGGTGAGAATTGGATACCAAGCTATTAATTAACTTGAATCACAAATTAATGAAGTTCACCACCAAGCTTTGATTTATCCAAAGGAAAGGTTAAAGATCGAAAAAACCTAAGTTAATAGAATCTAGGTTCGGGGGTTGGTTACGTCTAGGGAAGGTATTAGCATCCTAAACGTCTGTAGTACTCTACAGGAACCTCTTGTTGGTATTTATGTTATGTTATTGTTTGCTTGCTAAAGAAAATGTGCTAAGGGAAAGACCTAAGGGTTTATTTACTAAGTATGCTCGCCAAGACATCGCATCTCGTGCCTACGTATCCTGACGGGAATGGAAATCAGAGCATTCGTTGTTCCCCTCACTACGGGGTAAAAGGAGGTAAAAGAAAAGGTGGAAGCCAATAAGGCATTGGATGTAAAGGAAAAAGGTGGAATCCAAGAAGGCATTGGATGTAAAGGAAAAAGGTAGAATCCAAGAGGGCATTGGATGTAAAGGAAAAAAGGTGGAATCCAAGAAGGCATTGGATGTAAAGGAAAAAGGTGGAAAAAGAAAAAGGTAGCTCGCTAGGATCTTGCAATCCTATGCCTATGTATCCTTAATAGGAAGTCAGAGCACGTAGTTCCCCTCACTATGGGGTAAAAGGGTGTAAAAGAGAAAAGGTTGAATCCAAGAAGGCATTGGATGTAAAGGGAAAAGGTGGAATCCAAGAAGGCATTGGATGTAAAGGAAAAAGGTGGAATCCAAGAAGGCATTGGATGTAAAGGAAAAAGGTGGAAAAGGAAAAAAGGTAGCTCGCTAGGATCTCGCAATCCTATGCCTACGTATCCTTAATAGGAAGTCAGAGCAATCGTAGTTCGGACACTACGGGTGAAAAAGCTTGAAAGCAAAGCTTGTGAGGATTAATTGTAAAGGTGAAGAGATTAATGGCTATCTCTTATGAAAGGATTTGAATGAAAAGTTAAGGGTTGTAAAGGGGGAAGCAATTAATAGCTATCTCTATGGAGAGTTAAAGGAAGGGTTAAAGGTTACAAGAGATTAACGACTATCTCTTGGGAAGGCTAATGGTTTGTTGATGAAAGTGGTTTAAAAGTTATAAGGTTGAATGAAATGTTTTCTTTGATTTTAAGGTTTAAGTTAAAAATAAACAAAGATAAACAATTAATACAAAAATAATAAATATTTTTGGGATTTTTTAATGTGAAAAACATAATAAGAAGAAAATAATAAAAATGTTTTTTTTTAAATTTAAAATAAAGATGAAAATTAAAATAATTGAAAAGAAAATAAATAAAATTTAGTACCATATATGATCAACCAATACCCATTTTCATGGGGTTTTCATTCAACATTTAAAGAAAAACACAATGGTAACTTGAATGGATGAAAATGATACCTTAAGGAGGGAGTTCAAAAATCAAGAAGGTTTACCTATTGGAGTGTGTCCAATGCACCTTCTAGAGCACTTCCAGATGAGATGTGATGATGTTTACAGCTTCACTGAGTCCCCCAGGAGTGTGTGGAAATGATGAGTTTCAATGCATTTGATGAGTTATGTTTGATGTAAGAGAAGTTGAAAAATCGGAAGATTCGAAGTTTCGACTCTTATGTGACAACAAATTTAGTGAGAATATGATATTTGGAAGGATTTTATGACTATTTCCCTTGAATTTTCCTTGAATGAATCCTTCATCCTCTCAAAAATCTCTCCCCAAAATGAAGAAAACAAATGGGCTATATATAGGATTCTTGATCCTCTCCATTCTTGAGTACCAGGACTGCCCTGAGTATCAGCTTCTAATTACATGTTTGCCACCAATAATTAAAAAACTGCCATTGCTTGGAGTCCACGTTTGGCATATTCCTTCCTTGATCCCCAAGCATGCACAAATATTACCGTTTTGCCATTGAGTGATGCTGATCCTCACGCTCACGCTGATTCTCAACAGCTGATCCTCACGCTTACGCTGATCCTCAACATCTTTTTGATAATTACAATTTTGCCATTGGTAATTACAATTTTGCCATTGGTAATTACAATTTTGCCATTTCCTTATTTTTTTTTCCTTTTTGTGTTTCTTTCGAACAAATGATTTTCGTTCTTCGATTTTCCCGACTTAACTTGACCAAACTCAATTATTCCCCACACTTTCTCAATTATTGACTCGAAAAGTCCGTATTTGACCAAAAAATGTCAAAAGTCAAACTTTGACTTTGAGCATCTGTTGACTTTTTAGCAATTGAACCAAATTCTTCAACTATCAATAGATCAAACTTCCTGAGCCATTTCAAACATATGAATGGGCCATAAAGATGCATTTGAAACCTTTGAATCACGTTCTAAGCCAGGAGATCCTGGTGAACATGAATTGGTGCACACTAAAACTTGATTATTGATGGAGGGAAACTCTTGATCATGTTGAATGAGTCGAGAGCTTGGCTTATTGATCTTATCCTCTTTCTTGTGCCAACTCTAACTTTTACACAAAAGAAACAAACTGGCCAGGCATTGTGGTTAGCTAACAAATGCATAGATGATTGAGACCTAAATGCAAGTGCAAGATATTATGACATATAAGGGGTAAAATTTGGGGTACAACAATAATGATGGGGAGTCAAATGGTGATGATCTATCTAATGAAGCTTACAAGAAGAATGCTTGGCTAGTGAAGAAAAAAAAGAAAAAGTCAATGTTCTGCTTCAAGACAAGGCATATCTCACAGTTGAATTTATGAGTTGACGAAAAAAGTTGACCACTTGAACTCCAAACTTGAAGGTATGGCCAAATCTGTGTATATGTTAACTTCTAGTTCTAAAATCCTTAATGAAATTCTACGGGTAGGCAAGACAGCAAGAGATATGAAAGGAATTTGCTTCAACTATGACTTTTTGAACTAAAATTTTAAGTTTGTTCCTCATGTTAAAAAGAACAAGTTCATAATGTTAAAATATAAGTATCAACATCATGTTTATCATCATTACCAACACTCAAGTGTCACACCAGAACTTCATGGATGTGTCACTATTGTGGTTAACAAGGCAATATAAGATTTTTTTGGGTACAAATTGTATGGTAAACCATACCACCATAATCTGCCTCGTACCATCTGGAACACTTCAAAAGATGTACGCCCTCAACAAGTGTGAAAAGCTAAAGAAGATACTACAAGTCACATAGCCTACACTTCCTTAAGATCCCCCTCTCGTGAAGATTGGTATTTTGATAGTGGGTGCTCTAGACATATGACAGGGAAAAATAACTACTTGATAGATCTGGTGTCTTATTCCAATAGCTATGTTACCTTTGGTGATGGAGTTAAAGAAAAAATCATTAGAAAGGGAAACTTGGATTACCCAGACCTCATAAGTCTGGACGATGTTCTCCTTGTTAAAGGTCTCACTACAAACCTCATTAGCATTAGCTAACTATGTGATCAAGAATTGGTTGTCAATTTCAATTATTCTGAATGCACAACCACTAACAAACGTCTGGAACAAATAATGAAGAGTGTCAGATCATCAAACAATTAGTATATGTGGTGTTCTCAAGCAAATGATCAACTTCACTCATGTATGATCTCCAAGGTTGATGAAACTAATTTATGGCACAAGAAACTTGGTCATTTAAATCTCATAAGTATGAGGAAGATTGCCACAAAAAAAGCCATTATTTGTCTTCCTAATCTCAAGATCGAGGAAGAGAAGATTTGTGGAGACTGTCAAATAGGAAAACAAACCAAGATGGCATACAAGGTTCAACATCTTACCACCTCCAGAGTAATTGAGTTACTACACATGCATGTCATGGCAACCATGCAAGTGAAAAGCATATGAGGAGGAAGATATGTCTTTGTGCGTGTTGATGGCTTCTCAAGGTACACATGGGTTGACTTTATTTGAGAAAAATGAGATACTTTTACCATATTTGAAATTTTATGTCAGCGTTTATAATGTGATAAGGGAAAAGAAATTGGTAATAATTTTTTGAATCCATAGTGATCATGGAAGGGAATTTGAAAACTCTAGTTTCTCTTAATTCTGTTCATTTGAAGGTATAACTGATGAGTTTTCATCTCCATCACTCCCAAAAAATGAGGTTGTTGAACGTAAGAATATAATTCTTTAGGAAATAGCCAGGTGTTAGCCTGGAAATTTTAGCTAAAATAATTTTAAAAGGAATGGTAATGACCACGTTTGAAAATTCTAAGTCACAAGAGCCTCGCGGGCCGGTTTGGTTCAGTTTTGGGAGAATCTGATGCCCAAACCGATAAAAAATATATGGATTAGTTTCGATTGGATTTCCATTTTTTTTGTGATGAAGCCCAAATTAAAACAGACCGATAAACAAAGGATTGGTTTGTGTTGGATTGATCAGATATATTAGAAACAAATGTGTACAAATATTTTTTAAAAAATATCTAATTTACATAAATTAATTTTCCAAAATATAAAATTGTTATTTTTCTCTCTCCATATTAGTTATGAATACCACAAATGGCATTTCATTTTTTTTTCTTAATGTTGAATACCTTATTCTATAATTTCCTTGACAATGATGTTAAATTTTATACTAATTAATTATGATTGGTTCGGGTAGACGGACTCGTCGGTAGAAATTTGGAAATCTGTTGTCTGAACCAATTAACACCGGGTTTCATTGGTTTGGTTTGGGTTTTGCTCGAACAAAAAAAATGCCCGAACCAAAAACCATGGTTTGGTTTAGATTCTGGTTTGGTTCGGATTTGCCTGAACCAATGAACATCCCTAGCTTTAACATATTAACCATGTCGACTAAAAAGGGTTCGACCACCTGGTCGGATGACCTGGGAGATAATGTATTTTAAAGCCCATGAAGCATGGTTTGAAAGAGTCTCAGGAACATATCCATTATATTAGGATCATTCTCTTTTCAAATCATGTCTAGAATGTCGAAGAGGTTTGCACAAATCAACACTTCGACTAAGGTCGAGTTCGACACGTCCATAAGATGTTGGGGACATAGTTTATTTTCAGTCTTTATGTCAACCCAACTAAGGATATTGAGAAAACACTATAGGGGTCAACCAAAGAGTCTTAACAGAGATAATTAGAAGGTTCCTAGGCAGTTATCAGAATAATGGGAGATTTTCCGCAATTTTAACATTGAAGATGCGTGTGATCAAGTTAGTCCGTTGAAGCCCACGTAATGGGATACATGTCAAATCCTGTGGAAATAGCTATTGTCAATGGTTACCATTCTATTAGTATATAATTTGATCTCATTGTTGTGATCAGGGTCGTAAATTTCATTTATTCTCTATAAAACTAAAATATCCAAGTCATAGAGAGAAATAGTTTGTTAGAGGAAATGTATGCCCGCGTCCTTTCTCTAAGTCTTTTCCGTTAAAGCATTTGATTTTATGACATTTATTATGCTTTTTTGTCTGTTTTCTTCTTCCACATCAATTTTACATTGTTTTAATTAGAATTTACGTTCAGTTTGTCAATGTTCAAATATTTAAGATTCAATCTCACACACACACACTTTTCGTTGCACTTTTTTGCACAAATTATCCTTGATATTTTTTCGAGTTTATTCTCTTAAGTGAATTAAAACTCATGATTTTTACTAAAGATACCACTAAACACTAGGGTATTCCTTCATGCCAAAAATCTACCTTATCACTTTTGAGCAGAAGCCATGAACACTATGTGTCACATTCACAATCGTGTAACCATTCAACCAGGCACCAAAGCTACTCACTATGAGTTGTGGAGAGGAAGAAAGTGAAGTGTAAAATACTTTCATGTTTTTGGTAGAAAATGTTATATCCTTACAGATAAAGATCAAAGATGCAAGATGGGTCATAAAAGTGGTGAAGGAATATTCTTGATATACTCTACAAATAGCAAGGCTTGCCCAATGTTCATTAATTATACAAGATCCATGATATAGTCTATAATTGTTATTATTTATGACATGCAACATGATGATGTTAGTGAAGAAAAGGAGGAGTCTAATGCTACTGAGCATAATATCATACCTGATGTACCAAACAAAGGTACAAACATCATTTTGTTACATGATTATGAAAATTCATAAGGTGTAGAGGATAATTTTCTCGTAAGCAAATGGTCGTCCACAAGAATTAAGAAAACTATCCCATAGAAAACATAATTGAGGATATAAATTAAGGAGTCATCATCAAATCTAAGGAATGATAGATAATATATGTGTTATCTCCAAAATTTAACACAAGAATGTTAAGGAAACCCTCAAGGATGAATATTGGATAAATGCTGTAACACCCCCTTTCTATACCCCCAAATAATCATTTAAATCATTTAGGCACATATTCAAAAGTTCGCCAGAGTACAATTAAAGCATGGCATAAAAAGGCATGTCACATTATGCTTGAAATTAAAACATACAACACCTGCTCAAAACATTGATATGCAACAGTGGGGTAACTTGCTACTGAGGAACTTTGTCCTTACACCCACATCTCAATATTTAGAATTAAAGCGGAAAATCCAAACATTGAAATACATCAAAATATATATACATACATATACATATGTATGCTTCATCAATACACTTCATGTTTACATAAACATTTATCCACAAGATACATATACAAATGTATCACAAAAGAATAATATACATCCTAGCTACCCTGTGCTACATATCAGAGCCAACCGACCAAAAGAATGAAGACACGCTTCACCAAAAAGACCTCCAGCATACCTACTCTGCAATGCCTCATAGAGCATCATAAAACAGCAGAAGGGTGAGAAATATTATCATAATAACGTTGCATATATTTATATATCTCAACACAAGAGTATACACACAACACATCCTCACCATTCTACCATTCCACATAACATACATATTATATTCATTCTTCAATGCATCATTACAACGATACAATTCTTATCACAATTCATCACATCTCATTCAATATACATCGCAAGACATATATATATATACACAAAACCAAGCATAGTCATCACAATGCTTATCATTCAACATAAACACATATATTCATGTTTATTCACCAATGCACATATACAAAGATGACCAATGCAAATCATAGAGACCGACTCACGACTCTATGCAAATGCAATGCGGTACCGACTCATTTCATCTCAAGTTCAATTGAAGAACTTATTGGAACCATCGCTTGTTACTTAACGTAACTCCCCGTCGGGCATACGATGTTCACCCATTGCTACCACCTCTCAAAAGGCTTACAATGTTTATGGATTGCTTTCGGTCCTCTTTGTATAAGGCTCACAATCCGATCGCTTTCGGTCCTATTTGTATAAGGCTCACGATCGTTTGTAATCATCACTCCCACCTCTCAAAAGGCTTACGACGTTACAACGGGTTCATCTTAGAACCCCACAATGCAAGAATGCACATCATGATGCTTCACATACAACATGACTCATGACACTTTTGACATGCATACATATCCACAATATAGTCATGCATTCATCACACACAATCCACATATATTCACATCAATTGTGCCAAACGGCAACCGAACGTTTTCACAAATAACCAAACAATTCGATTTACGGTTTACCAGAAAAGTTGGTGAAAAGTCAGCTAAAAATATAATTTCTTATCACCATCAATTAGTACATATCAATACCTTCAATTCGATATAAAGAACTCTCAAATCCGATAAACAACGAACAAGTTATGAATATTTCAAACTAACGCAAAAACATAAACCGGACGCCCGACACTACGAAACGGTTCGTAAATACTGTACCGATTGGACCAAGTTCAGACCCCAAAACTATTTTTCCTAGAAAGAACATCTCGTTAGCTTCCCAACGCTTCGAACGGGGATCAAAACCGACTTACGGTTCAAGAGATATGAATTTCCGAAGTTTCCCCGAAAAACCAGAATTTCTGTTTCAGCACAGTAGGTATCGATACATAGGCTTTATGTATCGATACATAAAGACCTCATGTATCGATCCCTAACTCGCATGTATCGATCCCTGATGTAGTAAAAATTCCATTTTTCCCAATTTTCACAGTAGGGATCGATCCCTGGGATTATGTATCGATCCCTAACCCTGTTTTTCACAAAAAACCAGATTTTTCAAATTACAACTTTGCTATCCTTTTCCCGAATCCCCGAAAACTCGACTAAATCGAACATTTTCACCGAAACAAACATATACGCGCAACCACCAAACACATGGGAACAATTTAGAACACAAACGAAATTTCTACGACGTTCGATTTTTCGATTAAATTTCAACCTTTCAAAAACCAGAATTTTTAAACTTCACCAAATCGAATAAAAAGCACGCCATACGACGACCTAACCTTCCTCGATACCACTACGTAATTTATTTCGAATTCTAACCGTGAAAACATCGTTTTCTATCAATTTCCTATAATTCGACCTAAACGGAAACAACAACGGAAACATACCGAAAACTAACCGAAACATAACCAAACTTCATGAAACTTCAAACAGCAGCTCACATACATATAACCAACCAACACATGTATTTATACGACTTTCCGACCGTAGAAACATCGGTTTCTATAGATTTCGTCCAATACGGCATAAACGGAAACATATAAAAACCACCCAAAACATTCATACAAAACTCATACATAATCATACACAAAGTTATAATAACAATGTTTCACACCCTTACCCGATTTCTCGATTCTTGGAAGCTTGATCTTGATGATTTGTAGCTTTCCTTCTTTTTCTCTTCTCTTTTTCTCTCTTGCTCTCAAAATTCTGTTTTTTCTCTCTTTCTCACCTCTAACTTTCTATTTCTATTCTTTTTCTTTCTTTCTTATACTTTTCTTAAAATATCTCCTCTATAATAATTAACCAAAATATCTCACAAATATCTAATAATACATTATCTCACTTAAAAATATATAATTTAACAATAATTATGAAATGTCTAAAATACCCTCCAATCTAATTTCCCCCGAAAACTCTCAAAAACGGTAAAATAATATAACACGCCAACATATCGGATTAAAACACCAATTTCACAATAACATAATTATTGCCCAAATTAAATAAAAGACTCAACCAAATAGAATCAATCAACACGAAAATGGAAATATCAAAATCGGGCTGTTACAACTCTCCCCCACTTTAGAAATTTTCGTCCTCGAAAATATTACCTGATTCAAACAACTCCGGATACGACTCGCGCATCCCACTTTCCAATTCCCAAGTCATATTGCCTTCTGAAGCGCCTCCCCACGCCACTTTCACAAGCGCAATATCTTTACCTCTTAACTTCTTAACTTCGCGATCCAAAATCTTAATCGGTAAAACTTCAACCGTAAGATTATCTCTCACTTCCACCTCGTCCATAGGAATAACATGTGACGGATCCGGAACATACTTTCGAAGTTGCGAAACATGGAAAACGTCATGCAAATTCGAAAGATTCGGAGGCAACGCCACCCGATAAGCCACATCGCCAACACGTGCAATAATCTGATACGGACCAATAAAACGAGAAGTCAACTTCTTCGACTTCAAGGCACGACCCACACCCGTAACCGGTGTAACTCTCAAAAACACATGGTCGCCTTCTTGAAACTCAAGATCTTTCCTTCTCTTGTCATGATAGCTCTTTTGTCTACTTTGAGAAGCTTTCATCTTCTCCCGAATAAACTTCACTTTCTCCGTCGTTTGTTGTACCATTTCCGGTCCAACTATCGTCCTCTCGCCGGTTTCATGCCAACACAAAGGTGTTCGACATCTCCGACCATACAAAGCCTCAAATGGTGCCATACCAATACTCGAATGAAAACTGTTATTATAGGTGAACTCAATCAACGCTAAATAACTATCCCAAGCACCACCTTGCTCTAGCACACAAGCACGTAACAAATCCTCTAACGATTGAATCGTCCTCTCGGTTTGACCATCTGTTTGCGGATGGTAAGCCGAACTCAATCTTAGCTTAGAACCCAAAGCCTTTTGTAAACTCTCCCAAAACCTTGATGTAAATCTAGGATCTCTATCCGATACAATACTCTTAGGAACTCCATGTAACTTCACCACCACAAGAACATAAATCTCGGCTAACTTCTCCAAAGGATAACTAATATCAATTGGAATAAAGTGAGCAGATTTAGTAAGCCTATCAACAATCACCCAAATAGCATTAGGACCTCTTTGCGTATTCGGCAATCCCGTAACAAAATCCATCGATATACTATCCCATTTCCATTCCGGAATATCCAACGGTTGCAACAAACCACTAGGCTTCTGATGTTCCACCTTCGACTTTTGACAAGTCAAACATGCATATACAAATTGAGCAACATCCCTCTTTAATCCGGACCACCAAAAGATTTTCCTCAAATCTTGATACATTTTGTTCGCTCCCGGATGAATACTTAAGTTACTTCGGTGCCCTTCTTCCAATATCATCTTTTTCAACTCCGCATCATCGGGAATACAAATACGACCACGGAATCTCAAAACTCCAAAATTATCAACCTTGAAATCCTCATTCTCATTCAACATTAAATCAACGAACTTCAACTCCAACTTTTGCTTTTCACTAACCGTTGCAAGAAAATCATTCGTAACATGTAACATACCAAGTCTCACACTTCGCGGCGTCATTTCACAAACCAAACTCAAATCTCTGAAATCCTCCAAAAGTTCCCATTCTTTCATCATTAATGCGGACATATGTAACAACTTTCGACTTAAGGCATCAGCCACCACATTCGCCTTACCCGGATGGTAATTCAAACTAAAATCAAAATCCTTCAAAAGCTCTAACCATCTTCGTTGTCTCATGTTCAACTCCTTTTGATCAAATAAATATTTCAAGCTCTTGTGATCACTAAAAACTTCAAATCTCGTACCATAAAGATAATGCCTCCATATTTTCAAAACAAACACCACGGCCGCTAACTCCAAGTCATGCGTAGGATAATTCTTTTCATGCACTCTCAATTGTCGTGAAGCATATGCCACAACTTTTCCATCTTGCATCAAAACACCACCTAAACCTGTCAATGAAGCATCACAATACACAACAAATGGTTCATTAGGATTAGGCAAAATCAAGATCGGAGTCGTTGTCAACCTTCTCTTTAGCTCATTGAAACTCTCTTCACAATGAATATCCCAAATGAAAGCCTTTCCTTTACAAGTCAATTGCGTTAAAGGAAGTGCCAACTTCGAAAATCCTTCTATAAACCTCCGATAATAACCCGCCAAGCCTAAAAAGCTTCGAATCTCCGTAACCGACCTAGGAGCCTCCCATTGCATCACCGCATCTATCTTGGATGGATCAACACTAATACCACTACCGGAAATAACATGTCCAAGGAAACTTACTTCCGACAACCAAAATTCACATTTTGACAACTTAGCATACAATTGTTTCTCTTTCAAAATTTGCAACACAATTCTCAAATGCTCTTCATGCTCCTCTTGAGACTTAGAGTAAATCAAAATATCATCGATGAACACAACCACAAAACGATCCAACTGTTCATGAAAAATACAATTCATGTATTCCATAAACACACCCGGCGCATTAGAAACCCCGAATGGCATCACGGAATATTCGTAATGACCATACCGTGTCCTAAATGCCGTCTTTTGAATATCCTCTCCTTTCACACGAATTTGGTGATATCCCGATCTCAAATCAATCTTACTAAAAACATTCGCACCAACCAATTGGTCCATCAAATCATCGATCCTTGGAAGCGGATACTTGTTCTTAATCGTCACTTTGTTCAATTGTCGATAATCAATGCATAATCGCATACTCCCGTCCTTCTTCTTTACCAACAATACCGGAGCACCCCAAGGAGAAACACTTGGTCTTACAAATTTCTTATCCAACAAGTCATTCAATTGCTTTTTCAATTCTACCAACTCCGATGCCGACATACGATACGGTGCCATCGAAATCGGTCTAGTACCCGGAACTAGATCAATAGAAAATTCAACTTCTCTTTCTGGCGGTACATCCGTAATATCCTCCGGAAACACTTCTGGAAATTCACGCACCACTGGGAACACATCAAGTGAAACTTTACTTTCCACCGACAATGATGCAAACAAACCAAACAATTGAGCTTCATCCGCTAAAAGTTTCTTCAACTCTTTAGTGGATAGTAAACTCTCAAATTCATCATCTTCCAAAGAAGGAAACCTTACTAACTTGTGATAGCAATCTATATGAACTCGATTAAATTGCAACCAGTTCATACCCAAGATTACGTCCAAACCCACCAACGGCAAACACACTAAATCCATAACAAAGTCTTTACCATACATGGTTAAAGGACAACTCATACACACCAAAGATGTAGTTACCGACCCTAAAGTAGGAGTCTCAATAACCATCTCACCACCCATCAAAGACAACGCAAGATTTAAACGCATCGCGCACTCCGAAGAAATAAACGAATGAGTCGCTCCCGTATCAATAACAGCAACTAAAGGTGTACTATTAATAAAGCATGTACCTTTAATCAAACGGTCTGCACTAGTGGTCTGAGTCCCCGCCAATGCAAACACCTTACCGCCCGCTTGAGCTTGTTTCGGCTTAGTACACTTAGTACTAATGTGACCCACTTCTCCACAATTAAAACACTTCACCATATTCCTCCTACACTCAGCAGTAGAATGCCCAATTCCTCCACAGTTAGAACATTTTCCAACGGGCTTCCTACACTCAGTTGCTTTATGACCCATTCCACCACAATTGAAACATTTAATGAACCCAGAACTTCCTCCTCCAGATCTCTTATTAAAGTTTCCCTTATATTTACCCTTATCAGCGGGTGTCACATAAGGTCCACTTCTAGCTTGTTGTTTTCCCTTCCTCTCGTTCAAACTCTTGTAATGTGTAGAACGAGCTTTGCTATCTTCCTCGAAGATTCTACAACATTCAGTCAAATCCGAAAACCTCCTAATTCTTTGATATCCCACAGCTTGCTTAATCTCAGGACGCAAACCATTCTCATATTTAATACACTTTGAGAACTCAGTAGTAATCGCGGCATAATGAGAATGAAATTGAACCAATTCCACAAACTTAGCAGTATAGTCCACCACTGACATACCACCTTGTTTCAATTCCAGGAATTCCATCTCCTTCTTCCCTTTCACACTTTCAGGGTAATACTTCAGCAAAAACTCGGTACGAAACAATTCCCAAGTTACCTCTTCATTATCCACCTCAAGAATTTCGCGCATACCGACCCACCAATCATCGGCTTCTTCCCTCAGCATGTGAGATCCAAGCCTCACCTTATTCTCTTCCGCACAGTCCATAACTCTGAAGATTCTTTCAATCTCTTTCAACCAATTTTGAGCTCCATCGGGATCAAATCTTCCTTTGAAAACCGGTGGTTGATTCTTCCTGAACTCTTCATTAGCATTTACATTCGGCGCACCCTGCACCGCCCTAGCCAATGCTTCCATAGCAGCAGCCATAGCATTATCGTTTCTACCAGCCATATTCTGATCATTCCCAAAAATAACAACAAAGGTTAAACAACAGTTCAACCAACACAACTACAAGACAGACACAACTGACTCAACTCTGGCTCTGATACCACTTAATGTAACACCCCCTTTCTATACCCCCAAATAATCATTTAAATCATTTAGGCACATATTCAAAAGTTCGCCAGAGTACAATTAAAGCATGGCATAAAAAGGCATGTCACATTATGCTTGAAATTAAAACATACAACACCTGCTCAAAACATTGATATGCAACAGTGGGGTAACTTGCTACTGAGGAACTTTGTCCTTACACCCACATCTCAATATTTAGAATTAAAGCGGAAAATCCAAACATTGAAATACATCAAAATATATATACATACATATACATATGTATGCTTCATCAACACACTTCATGTTTACATAAACATTTATCCACAAGATACATATACAAATGTATCACAAAAGAATAATATACATCCTAGCTACCCGGTGCTACATATCAGAGCCAACCGACCAAAAGAATGAAGACACGCTTCACCAAAAAGACCTCCAGCATACCTACTCTGCAATGCCTCATAGAGCATCATAAAACAGCAGAAGGGTGAGAAATATTATCATAATAACGTTGCATATATTTATATATCTCAACACAAGAGTATACACACAACACATCCTCACCATTCTACCATTCCACATAACATACATATTATATTCATTCTTCAATGCATCATTACAACGATACAATTCTTATCACAATTCATCACATCTCATTCAATATACATCGCAAGGCATATATATATATACACAAAACCAAGCATAGTCATCACAATGCTTATCATTCAACATAAACACATATATTCATGTTTATTCACCAATGCACATATACAAAGATGACCAATGCAAATCATAGAGACCGACTCACAACTCTATGCAAATGCAATGCGGTACCGACTCATTTCATCTCAAGTTCAATTGAAGAACTTATTGGAACCATCGCTTGTTACTTAACGTAACTCCCCGTCGGGCATACGATGTTCACCCATTGCTACCACCTCTCAAAAGGCTTACAATGTTTATGGATTGCTTTCGGTCCTCTTTGTATAAGGCTCACAATCCGATCGCTTTCGGTCCTCTTTGTATAAGGCTCACGATCGTTTGTAATCATCGCTCCCACCTCTCAAAAGGCTTACGACGTTACAACGGGTTCATCTTAGAACCCCACAATGCAAGAATGCACATCATGATGCTTCACATACAACATGACTCATGACACTTTTGACATGCATACATATCCACAATATAGTCATGCATTCATCACACACAATCCACATATATTCACATCAATTGTGCCAAACGGCAACCGAACGTTTTCACAAATAACCAAACAATTCGATTTACGGTTTACCGGAAAAGTTGGTGAAAAGTCAGCTAAAAATATAATTTCTTATCACCATCAATTAGTACATATCAATACCTTCAATTCGATATAAAGAACTCTCAAATCCGATAAACAACGAACAAGTTATGAATATTTCAAACTAACGCAAAAACATAAACCGGACGCCCGACACTACGAAACGGTTCGTAAATATTGTACCGATTGGACCAAGTTCAGACCCCAAAACTATTTTTCCTAGAAAGAACATCTCGTTAGCTTCCCAACGCTTCGAACGGGGATCAAAACCGACTTACGGTTCAAGAGATATGAATTTCCGAAGTTTCCCCGAAAAACCAGAATTTCTGTTTCAGCACAGTAGGTATCGATACATAGGCTTTATGTATCGATACATAAAGACCTCATGTATCGATCCCTAACTCGCATGTATCGATCCCTGATGTAGTAAAAATTCCATTTTTCCCAATTTTCACAGTAGGGATCGATCCCTGGGATTATGTATCGATCCCTAACCCTGTTTTTCACAAAAAACCAGATTTTTCAAATTACAACTTTGCTGTCCTTTTCCCGAATCCCCGAAAACTCGACTAAATCGAACATTTTCACCGAAACAAACATATACGCGCAACCACCAAACACATGGGAACAATTTAGAACACATAAACGAAATTTCTACGACGTTCGATTTTTCGATTAAATTTCAACCTTTCAAAAACCAGAATTTTTAAACTTCACCAAATCGAATAAAAAGCACGCCATACGACGACCTAACCTTCCTCGATACCACTACGTAATTTATTTCGAATTCTAACCGTGAAAACATCGTTTTCTATCAATTTCCTATAATTCGACCTAAACGGAAACAACAACGGAAACATACCGAAAACTAACCGAAACATAACCAAACTTCATGAAACTTCAAACAGCAGCTCACATACATATAACCAACCAACACATGTATTTATACGACTTTCCGACCGTAGAAACATCGGTTTCTATCGATTTCGTCCAATACGGCATAAACGGAAACATATAAAAACCACCCAAAACATTCATACAAAACTCATACATAATCATACACAAAGTTATAATAACAATGTTTCACACCCTTACCCGATTTCTCGATTCTTGGAAGCTTGATCTTGATGATTTGTAGCTTTCCTTCTTTTTCTCTTCTCTTTTTCTCTCTTGCTCTCAAAATTCTGTTTTTTCTCTCTTTCTCACCTCTAACTTTCTATTTCTATTCTTTTTCTTTCTTTCTTATACTTTTCTTAAAATATCTCCTCTATAATAATTAACCAAAATATCTCACAAATATCTAATAATACATTATCTCACTTAAAAATATATAATTTAACAATAATTATGAAATGTCTAAAATACCCTCCAATCTAATTTCCCCCGAAAACTCTCAAAAACGGTAAAATAATATAACACGCCAACATATCGGATTAAAACACCAATTTCACAATAACATAATTATTGCCCAAATTAAATAAAAGACTCAACCAAATAGAATCAATCAACACGAAAATGGAAATATCAAAATCGGGCTGTTACAAATGCCATGCAAGAAAAACCTGGCCAATTTGAAAGAAATAAATTTTGGAGTTGGTCCCTAGACCTAACTCTTCCAATGTTATTGAAACTAAGTGGATCTACAAAAATAAGTAAGACGACAATGGTAATGTCACAAGAATCAAGGCTCGTCTAGTGGCTCAAGGGTAAACCCAAATAAAGGGAGTATATTTTTTTGAAACCTTTGCATATATTGCTTACTTGGAAGTTATAGGGTTGCTTGGAATATCTTGTCTTCTAAAATTAAAATTGTATCATATGGGTGTTAAAAGTGTTTTCCTAAATGAATATATGAATGAAGAAGTCTATGTTGAACAACCCAAAGGGTTCATTGATCCTTGCTTACTGGATCATACTCACAAGCTTAAGAATGCTCTCTATAGGCTGAAATAAGCTCTTAGAGCTTGGAGTGAACGACTTAATGAGTTTCTCACTAGTAATGTCTATGTGAGAGGGGGAATTGAAAAAACTTTGTTTTTAAATAAGGAATAAGGAAAACTCATGATAGAAAATATATGAGGACAATATTGTATTTGGAGGAATGTCAAGCTCGATGGTAGAACATTTTGTTCAACTTATGCAATCTGAGTTTGAAATGTGCTTGGTAGGAGAGCTTACATACTTTCTTGGTTTTCAAGTTAACAAATGGAATATGACATCTTTGTTTCCCAAAAAAAAGTATGCTTAGAAAATTGTCAAAAAAATTTGGTCTTGAAAATGCTAGGCATAAACGTACTCTTGTTGCCACTCATAGCAAACTATCTAAAGATGATCAAGGAGTGAGTGTTGGTCAAAGTATCTATAGAAGTATGATTCGAAGTATATTGTATCTTACTTCTAGTTGTCATGACATCACATTCTCTGTTGGTGTATGTTCTCATTATCAAGCCTGTCCTAAAACGAGCCATCTTAGACAAGTCAAAAGAATCATCAAATATATAAATGGAACTTGTGACAATGCAATCATGTACTCCTATCATACTAACTTCATTCTATTTGGATATTATGATTTTGATTGGGTAGGAAATATCGGAGATATAAAAGTACCTCATGTGAATGTTTCTTCTTATGAAACAATCTTGTTTCATAGTTTAGCAAAAAGCAACTGATGCTAAAGCTGAATACATTGTTGTTGGAAGAAGTTGTACTCAACTCTTATGGATAAAGTAGATGTTGAAATAGTACAATGTCACTCAAGATTTTATGACATTATGCTATGGCAATGTTATTGCTCTTAATATTTCCAATAATCTAATTCAGCATAGTCGTACTGAGCACATAGATAAAAGACATCATTTTATTAGAGAATTTGTAAAAGATAAGGTTATTACTCTAGATCATATGCCAAATGAAAAAAAATTATGGATATTTTCACTAAGGTCTTCGATGCAACACAATTTGAAAAACTAAAAAGGGCTTTAGGGTGTGATAGATAATGTGTAGCAATTAATACTACGGTGGCTGAATAGTAAATGGGTCAGATTCTTGTCCCTTCGGTCCACTAATTCCAAGAAGCGTGTGAGGAATCACTCTGGACAAATAGTAGTACAAAACCACTTCATATTAAAAAAAACCTTATAACATGCGTTTTGTACCACTTCATATTAAAAAAAAAACTTATAACATGCGTTATTGTTTCGCTCTTCCCTCATATTAATCATTTTTCACATTTCCTAAAATCAACTCCTCTCTCCAACTGTTCATATTCAACCCAAACCTTTTACAAACATGTTTGGAACACGTCGAGGTACCAACACTTCTGGCATAGAAAAGAAGAATGTTAAGAAGGAAAAGAAATCATCCAAGGAGGATAAATTAGTTGTCAATATGCATGTAGAAAAATTGAAAGGTGTTGTGATTTGAGGAATGGATGATGGTCCGGCCAGAGGTCTTTCCCATATTGGACAACCAAAGGAGGTTAGGAAAAAGAAACTCATAAAAATTAGTGATCACACTTCACTCACCATGTATGACCTAATAGGGAAAGGCATGGAAATTGTTACAACAGTTCGAAAAAACACCAAGGAGCCCATCAGTCCCCAAGCGAAAGTCTAGAACCAACCATCAGATGATGTCCTGGTAGTTGTTCCTCTCAAAGCGTGTTTCTTGACAAAGAAAAAAGTAAGTCTTCAAAAGCCTCTAAACCTCTAAAATCTAGTATTTCCGCAAATGTGTTTGCTCCTAAGCTAGTTTCTCTAGCATCCAAATCTAGTAATGAGGTTAAGGATGTTGTGGCTAATGATTCAAATAATATTACTCAAAACCTAAAAACTCTTAATGCATGCGAAGATTCTAATTGAGAAACCTATCTTGGAGAAACTTGTGACTAATCCTTTAGTGGATATTGATCCTAGTACTATATGAAAAAGTGTTGTTCAAGATGTAGAAAACATTCTAACTGATAATGTGTTAGAAGATAAGAATTTTAGAGAGGAAGAACATGATGCTAGTCAGAATGATGGTAATAAGAATGTCAGCAACAACCTTGATGACATTCCTCAGACTGAAGAGAATGAGTCAGAAATAATGGTTGTGAAGAAATTAATGATAAGGATGAAAAATATGGTTCTGACACAAGTGAAGAGGAAAGTGAGAAAAGAACTAAAGAGGTTGAAGAAGATAACCAAATGGTTGAACAAGAGGCAAGCAAAGAAGACATGGCTCATGATATGAGGTGAGAAGACAATAACAATGTTAATGTCACCAAGGAAGCTAATATAACCACTAAAAATGTTCCAATAGATGTCAATGACAATCTTGAGGATATATTGGAGGTTGAGGCTCCAACTTAGAATGATGTTGAGCAAGACGTCTCAAACATCAATGAAAGTCTTGAAGAAGCTTAAGTATAAAATGATGTGATGCATGATGTCAATGTCAAGGTCACTGATAATATTGACGGTGTATTTCTTACTATTAGTGAAAATGAAACCACAAGAGAATCTTTAAAATGTTCCAAGAAGAAGGTTGAGAAAAATAAATCTGATTTGAAACCCAAGAAAAACACTACCAAAACGTCTGTCACACCAAGAAACAAGATAAAAACTTATAAGAAGAAGGAGGATGTACTAAATAAAAAGAAGTCTACATGAAACAAAAATGTTACTGAAAGTTATGCCAATAAGTAGAAGTATGTATTGAAGAGAAAGAAGGTTCCAAAAGTGTAAGTCATTGAGGAAGATGTCACTATTAATTCAGATGAAATTTTGGTTACTATTAATAATAAAAGAAAAAAAGGTTGTTGGAGGTAAGAAATTATCTGATAATTTTCCTGCAATGCCCATAGACAATGTCGCATTCCATTATGAAGAGTGTTTTAAAATGGAAATACGTCTACCACGTGCGCATTACACATGAGAGAGAACTGTTAAAGGAAACTTTACAATGTTATGAAATTATGGACTTGTTGGAAGATGCAAAGATCAGGAAAACTGTGTATGATACTGGCTCGTTCTATCCCAAACTTGTTAAAGAATTTATAGTGAACCTTCCAAAGAGGTTCAATGATGCTGATAGCAGTGAGTTTAGGAAGGTTCATGTGCATGGACATTGTTTTGGATTCTCTTTACCTATCATAAATGAGTATCTAGGAATTGGGAGACTCATAACTAATGATTGTATTCCCTCCATTAAGACAATAGCTCAATAAATCACATGGAATGTTCATGATGATTAGCCTGCCAAAATTCTTCTCGCTACATCAAGTATGAGTGTGAAGTAAGTTATTCTCTATAAAATTAAAGTTTATAATTGGGCTCCTACTAACGATGGATAGGGTATCATGCCAACCCTTGTTAGTTTTCTCTATTCAGATTGTTCACGTGCATGGACATTGTTTTGGATTCTCTTTAGCTATTATAAATGAGTATCTAGGAATTAGGAGACTCATAATTGATGATCGTATTCCCTCCATGAAGACAATAGCTCAATAAATCACATGGAATGTTCATGATGATTAGCCTGAAAAGAGTCTTCTCAGTACATCAAGTATGAGTGTGAAGTACACTATTCTCTATAAATTGGAGTTTCTAATTGGGCTCATACTAATAATGGACCAGGTATCACACCAACCCTTGCTAGTTTTCTCTATCAGATAGAAACTAGGACAACCTTCAATTCGGGTGAGTATGACTTTGAACAAGTTTTAAAACAAGTTGAATCGTTTGCAATTAAGCTTCCTATTGCCTTTCTGTGATTGATTAGTGGTATACTGATTAAACAAAGCATGATGTACTAATTAGTGATGATATTGTTGAAATTTCTCCAAGCCCCTTAAATTTTAGCTCTAACTTTTTTTTGCTGGGAAACATATCATAGACATTGTTCTCCCCAATCTTCAAAATTTTGGTGAAGCAGATATGTCTACAGTTGCTAATCTTCCTAATGTCTCTCACTTGTCTAGGGATGATAGAGAACACATTTTGAATGTTCTCGTGTAGAAGTCTTAAGTTTTGCAAGATATGATTGTCAACTTAGCTACAAGAAAAAGTGTGAGTGATGGTCTTATAGAAATGATGAACCTCAAAGCTTCTATGGAATCCATTTCTTAAGAAGCAAGTAAAGATACTGAGAAAGTTGCTAAAACATCTGGTGAAAATGAAGAACAAACTAGCAGTGAAGATGTGGAATATGAATTTGCCTCCAATGATGATGACTAGTAGTGACAACATGATTAATGATGATTTTTTTGGTTCTTTGATTAATTGTTATGTAAGCTATTTTATGGAAGGATTCTGGTTTCACAATACTACACTTATCTGGGTCCTTATTTCTAATTGTGTGATTTCCCTTTATTGGGCTGGATAATGCTCTTTTGTGCCATCTATTGAGTTGTTTATGTTTCTAGATTTTTAGTTATATGTTGTTGCATCTCGAAAAATATGATCCTTCGCGAAGTGTTTGCACGCTCGCAGAAAATGTGTTCGAACAAAGTTGCCACCAAAATTTATTTATTCCAATGAGGGAAAGGGAAAATATCGATAAAAACTTTGAAAAGAACATGGTCGTCGCAACCATATTTGAGTTCGGGAGTCAATTACGCAAGGGGAAGGTATTAGCACCCCTTACGTCCGTTGTACTCAACAGGAACCTTTTAGTTAAATTTTCAATTGAATGCTAGCTTAAGTCAATTGTTTTCTTTGAGCGATATAAAAGTTTAAAGGCAAAGAAAAGGGGCCGCAAAAAGGTTTTTATCAGGGTGCCTGACGATACTTTGAATCTCACTCCTACGCATCTCCGAGTGTGATTGAGAACTTAAGGCTACGTAGTTCTAGGTTGAAAATGTTTATTTATTGGTTGATTTTAGCGAAAGGTATTTTGTCTTAATCGACAAAAAAACATTAATTTCTACCCAAAACAAGTGGAGAAGGGATTATTTACATCACGACAGAATGGATTTACAAATCAACATTCGCGGGAGACGTTGCTAGCTTAATCACATGTTCAATTGGGAGAAGCATTGTTGTTTCATCGTCTCGAGACAAAATACCTTTCGTTTGTGAAAAGGGTTTGAAAGTCATCGCATGACGGTGAAAAAAAGAGTTTGATTGGTTTGATGTATTTTGAATGGTGGCAAGGACTTGGATGGGCCAGATATCCATCTCCAATAATATCCTCTAGAGCTCGTGGTATCCACTCTGTTCTTTTTCCATGTTTATTGAAAAATGTTTAGCTATAATTAAGTGTTTTGATTTTTTACTTGGGAAACTGAGTTTGACGTTGGATCAAACATATGATTAGCGATTGAGAAATGACTGTGAAAATGGTTTATTGAATATGAATGAGTTTGACTTGAAAATGATGTTGAAATGGTTTGAAATGATATGAGGTACTTATTGAAGAAAAGGTCTTGGTGATGGCCAAATTGATTTTGAAAATGATTGTGGAATGAGTTGATTGGATTGTATTTATGAAGGTTAATTGATGTTAGGCAATTGATTTTGGTTTGTAAAGGTTTTGGTGTGATTTTAAAAAATTTACTTGATGTTGATCAAGCACATTTGATTTTAGTATTTTCGAAAGGTTAATTTTAGAGATCACTTTATCTTTTTGAATTAACAATAATGCATCAAATAAAAGAAATAATATAAACTAAAGTAAAGCAATAATAATAAAAGAAATAAAAGAAAAATAAAAAGGGAGGGGACACACTATCAATACAAGAGGTAAAAGAATTAAAAAAAACTAAAAAAAGATACAAAAATAAATAAATAAAGCAATAATAAGAAAACAATAAATAAAAAATGCACAAAAAACAAAAACATGCTGAAAATTGAGGGTGTAACTAGGATAATACTCTAGGCCTAAATGAGGGCGACCCCACATGGGTGCGCTAAGCAATTAGGGGGTGTGGGGAGACTTTATCTTTCCTAACCCCACCTTTGGTTATCATTCCCGTAGCAATAAAAATGGAAGAAAAATGTGCAAACAAAAACGTAAAAACTTCACCACTTTCTCAAATTTTCACAAAATTAAGCAACTAAATAATGAAAATTTATCTGCTCGATCTCACGGACACAATAGTATGTTTAGAACCAGCAAATAAATTACAAAAAAACATCGAAAATTGAAAAAATACAGATGCATATATTTGCTTGATTCGATCATTTTATTCACCCTCATGACAAACGAAACATGGATTCATGCTCGGGGAGATGTTAAGAAGTTATTGGATATATTATTTATGTAAAATAAGCATCAATATACGTTTTACCCTTTTTGTTCATAGAGGTTCAAGAACACTTTAAACTCTTGATTTTGAATCAATGGAGTTTCCCTACAAAATAGTGGTGCTTAATATACTAATCATGTGCAACAAGAATAATAACGCAAAATAAATTAAATAAACGAAAACTTAAATAACATTTAATCACTTTTGCTCATGGAGGTTCAAGAACACTTTAAACTCTTGATTTTGAATCAATAAAGTTTCCATGCAAAATGGTGACGATTAATGTATTAATTATGTGTAGCAAGAATAATAATGCAATGAAAATTAAATACACTAAAATTAAAAGCATATCTAAATAAAGAAGAATAAAAAGTGACTTGAAAATTGGAGATAAATTTGTGCAAAGTTTTGGCTTAATCTTGTGAGCCATTTTGGTGAGATTTGTGAATGAGAATGATTTTATTTATAGGCTTTAAAAAAGGATAGTTTAGAAATTATGAAAAAGAGGTGAGACAGGTGAGTGCCTTCTAGAAACTTATTTAATTAAATAGTGAATAATGATGTAATATATTCATGGAATAATGATGTAATATATGCATAGAATAATGATGTAATAAATGAGAGATATTTGAGACCTTATAGAAACTTTGATTTTTGTTATGATGCATGAAAATGATTAATAAAAATCAAATGGATATTTTGATGATAAATCAAATGATCATGAATTTATTTTTCAAAATTCATAATGAAAAAAAAATGTAATTTTAGTCAATTTTCTCGACATGTAAAATGTTGACTTTAGGTTGACTTTTTTTTACTATATTGCTTATATGCATGATTATGGTGACTTTATTTGATGATAAAAATGCATATGTCTAAAAACATAAAACTTGACAAATGGACATATATCAGATGAATTTAAAATGTCCGAATAAAATTGAGGTATTATAACTACCCCTATTTAAATATCTTCAACCAGAGAATATGAAGAATTTCATTCTTCATGTGATCACAGTGGGAGATTGTTAAATATTAAAAGATTCAAATTTTGTCCTAAAATGAGGGCATGAAATGCAGAGATGAAATGAAATGTTGAATGCATTGGTTTATTAACCGAAGGGAAAAATTGTGTGTGGCGATGGATGAAGAATGAAGATGGACCTGTGGGCAATGACGAAGACATATTGTAACGGTGATCTATAGGAAATGAAAAACGATAATGAAGACCCACTGAGGATAAAAATTTGTTGGAGAAAAAGACACAAGGGAATATTCAAAGGTAAAGGTTATTAACTAGTTAGAGAAGACAAGCTGACACTTTAGATTATATGAGAATTCAAGAGTTTTAGAGATTTCTAAAAAGAAATTCATCCTACGCAAAGTTTTGGAGGTTTCTAACAAGAAAATCATCAAATCAAGAAAAATTGAGATCCCTAACAAGGAATTATCTAAGACAAACTCGAGAGTTTTCCTATAAGAAAAGCATCCACACAAAAGGCTTTGAAGATTCATAACAAAGAGTTCAATCAAGACAAAAACGTTGGAGTCTTATAATCAAGAACAACATCCAAAGTTCTGGGAATTCCTTAAAACCGAAGAGTTACAAATGACTTTCTGGGAAACATCAGGACAAACAGGATAATAAACTCTCTTTATGTGCCAACAAATTTGGAGTTTGACCGTAAGCATTGGTTACAACCAGCTTCAAACGGATTTGTCCCAGTTACAATTGGACTTTAAAAAATGAGGCCAGTGACAACTGGACCTTAGATACCAATAAAAATTGGATTTTAAAGGTGCCAATGACAATTGTACTTAGAGAATGATACTAGTGACAATTGAATTTCTGATACCAATAACAATTGGATGTTTAAGCATGAAGGCCAATGACATCTGGACTCTTTAGGGAATGCCATTAACAACTGGACTTTAGAATAGATGTCGGTGAAAACTAGGCTCTAAAATATGCCAATAACAATTGGACTTTGAAAGGATACCAGTGACAACTGGGTGTTAAAGACAGGGTGCTAGTTACAACTAGACTTTAAAGATGATGCCAATAACAATTGGGCGTTGGAACTGATATCAATAACAAGCTGTATTTTGGGGGTACCAATAACAATTGGATTTTGAAGATGCTAACAACAATTGGACTTCCAAATGGTTCCAGTAACAACTGGACTTTAAGTACCAATGAAAATTGAATTTTGAAAATGATGCCAACAACAATTGGACTTGAGAATAATGCCGGTAACAACCAGACTTGGAAAAGGGTGCCACTGGCAATTGGACTTTAAGCATGCATGCCGGTAACAACTTGACTTTTATTACCAATAACAATTGGATTTTCACAACCGATGCCAATGACAGCTGGACTTTAAACTGTGCCAATAATAATCGGACTTTTAATACCTATAACAATTGGATTACAAAAAATGAGTGCTAGTAAAAACTGGACTTTGGAATGATACCAGTGAAAACTGAATTTTGAAGATAATGTCAGTGATAACTGGAATTTAGGAAACGCCAATGAAAATTGAGCTTTGAAACGATACCAATGAATGTAGGATCTTAAGGATACCGATAAAAATTAGATTTTAAACAATGTTCCAGTGACAATTGGACTTTAGATACAAATGACAATTGGATTTTAAAACGGATATTAGTAACAAACACTATTTGAAAATGATTCTAGTGACAACTGGACTTTAGATACGAATAACAATTGGATTTTAAGCAATTCCAGTAACAACTGGACTTCGAAAGATTCCTATGACAATTGGACTATTAAAAGAGTGCCAATGACTACTGGACTTGGGATACCAATAACGATTGGATTAAAAATTGAGTACCAATGATAACTAGGCTTTGGAAAGGGTCGCCAGTGACAACTGGACTTTAAAAGGTGTCGGTAACAACCAGACTTTGGGTCAAGGGATAAAAATCAACAATGTGACATGGGTCAATGCAGGTGAACACGAAGTACATTTCAGGTTATGCATGATTTTTATGGAAGTTATGATTCCTCAACACTGATAACTCAACCAAGTGCTTGTGATAGATGCATTCACAAAATAATTTTATCAAGCTTGACAATTACAACTAGCCAAGAGGATCCTTTCGGAGTATTTATGGACTGTGCTAGCATGATTTCCCAACAATCTTCTCAAACATAACAATCGTTGACGTATGGCAGAGTTTATTTGAGCAACTTGAAGGAATGAAGCAAACTTGCCCCTCTGTAACTTATCTTGCCCCAGTCTGTTGGGTCTTTGAAAGACGCTCACCTTAAAAGGAGTTTGGAAATAACCTGTCATAATATGACCTTGGGATGATTTTCCCCAATGTTTGAATTTTGTAGCATTCTACCTTTAATTATCCAATTCTTGGAATGGTAGGCTTCTGACTGACTGCCTTTGGAGGGTTAGACCCATTGAGCTCTTTGTGGTAGCTTTCCCTAATTTGAGTCTTTGAAGTGATTTGCTCTTGACTAACTAACTCTTGGGGTGATTATCTCGGACTGACTGATACTTGAAGTGATTTCCCCTGACTGAACTTCTCTCACATGATCAGGTTATTCAACTAGCTGCATTTGTTGGAATTCCTTTGATGCTGAGTGCAGACTTACATATAAAATTGTTCATTCAAAAAATGGTAATTTTAATGCAGTGCAAATGTAACTTTTGAAAAAATCAATCATTATTGAAATATTGGTGAAATATAGCGAAAGGGTCAATGATCAAAACACAATGTTGATGTAACCATTCACAGTGTGCAAGGTGGTGGTGATTAATAGAAACGATCAGCAAAGATCTTTTGGAGTCAGGTTAACACACCTTGTTGTAGTATGCTTTCAAAAGAAACCCTGACTCAATTAGGTCTTTTAAGAGTTGTAAGGTAGTCTGGTTCACAGTTTCCAAAACAAAAGAATATAATGCTCAAATTTAATTTTAACCCACCCCTTCTTCTTGATGATCTACAATTTCTATGTTTAGCTAATTCATCATACACATCCAAATCTCAAGAGAGTTTGATAGTGTAAGGGTAAAGATGATGATTCAAGATGAGATTTTGTTGAAATGGCAGTCACCTTATTTTGATTCTCTTTATTTTTGTTAAGGATTTGATGACCTCTTTCGATTGATTTTTATCCCTAGTTTTTCCTGGTCTGCTTCTTTTGAAGCTTTCGGCCCACCGGGATTGCCCTGATTTTTGCCTAAGTCACCTTTTGTGGTGTTCGACTTAGCAGACTTTTGTTTCTTTTTTTTTTTGATTTTTTTGAAAGATTGTGACTGTCATGTTACTAGTTATTAAGAAATAACCACTATAAACATTTTGGCTTTTCGCGACTTCTTCCACACTTTGTGGTGTGTACGAAGTGTGTGGTTGATACTCAGGTGGGATGTTTTTCTCTTGCAATTTGAATGCAAAATCAGATTAACTGAACAAACTACCTTCCCCTGGTTAAGATTAAGGGTTTTAATTCCAAAAGAAGCACTAACTTCTAGGCTCAAAGTGGTTGACTATGGATTATCTCCTTATCTCTTCTGTTTTTGGGGATTGAAGCAATTCCTGTACAACATCAGCAAAGTTTTAATTGAAAGCATACCATCAGCAAGTGTGGTTATTTCGTTTTCATCATTCTCCTTACAATCTTGTCTTAAACAACAGTTTGATAAAGATAAGTGAAATGGGAGAAATATTTTTTGTTTTTGATATAAATGAAAAATAAGTGAATACGACATAGTTGATTCAGAAAATACATAACCACTTCATTAATATTACCATTTAAAAGAAAACAACAATGTGTAAATTCAAATAAACATCTAACATGCAAAGAAATTACAAGTGGAGTGCTGAAACAACCAAATGATTGTCAACTTTAGGGAATTGAACTTTCTTGTCTGATCCTCAAACTTTAGGGAAATTACTTCTCAAACTTGATTCATGCTTCACTCTCAATGTATCATAAGAGGATTGTTTCCAACATTCAGGCCCACATCTTTGAAAGATAAAATCTTACTGTCAATCAACTCTTGCACCTTATGCTTTAAAGCATAACAGTCCTCTAAATCATGTCCATGAGCACCCTCATGTAAAAGACAGTGAGCATTTAGGTTATACCATGGAGGTATAGGATCGAGAGGAGGACACAGATGCCTTGGAATCGCCAGTCCCTTTTTCAGCAAGGAAGGATAGAGCTCAATGTAGGTCATGGGAATTGGATTGAACTTGGCTCTACCCCTTGTCTCCGATTCTAGTTTGGAACTCCTTGTGGGCGTTGAGCCTAAGCTCTTGGCTGCTGATATGTTGGTGCTGCATATGCTTATTAATTTGGAGGTTTTACTTAATTGGGATCATACCCTGGTGCAAAAGGTTGTGGACATACTGGGTAAGCATGATGAGGAGCTAGTGAGTAAGTTGGTGCAACATCACCTATGTACGGTTGTGGATAGTATGGCAAATGTGCAGGTGGCTGTTGATACACAAAAGGTTGCTGATGCATTTTTATTGATTGGTTTCTTCTGTGACCATCAAACATAGCATTGGTTTCACCTTCTTGTTTCTTTTGGAATCCTCCTTGAATCTTTTTTGTATTGCTGGAGGTACCAACACCAGATGCAATTTTTTCGTTTCTCAATCCATGCTCAATCCTGGCTCCTAAATGAACGAGTTTAGAGAAACCTAGGGATGTGCTTCCAACCATCTTCTCATAGAAGACAGGTTGCATAATATCCATGAATAGTTCTAAAGCTCTTTCTCAGCAATAAACTTAAGAGGCCAATTCCCTCCATCTCTGTGCATATTACTTAAAAGACTCATTATCCTTTTGAAATATACCCTGCAGTTGTCTTCTGTCTGGCACCATATCCATATTGTATTTGTAATGCTTGATGAAGGCGTAAAACAAATCTTGGATGTAATAGATTCTGCTTTGGTCCAAGCTCAGGTACCATTTAGAAGAAGCGCCACTCAGGCTGTCTTGAAAGCAATGTATCTTCAATTTATCATCATCCACATGTGTGGACATCTTGCGGTAGTACATTATAAGATGGCTCTTAGGGCGAGATTGATTCTTATATTTTTCAAAATCCGGTATTTTGAATTTAGCAAGGATTACCAGACCTGACACCAAGCACATTTCTTTGGCAGCAATACCAAAACTTAATCTCCTTGCTTGGCTCTTAGTCTCTTCTCAAGAGCCTGACATCTTTTTTTGACACCCATAATTTCTTCATTTCTCATATAATTAATCCAATTGATGATTCAAAAATATGGTAAATTTGATGATGATCTTCAAAGTGTGGTTGCACCCTTGGATGAACAACAGGTTTCCCCATGGGTGTGTCTCGGTAGCAAATGGCAGATGTGCTACATGTTGAGTCAACTGTACTACACCTGGGATTCCCTCGACTTGAGGTGTATAGTTATGAGGTGCCCAAATGGTGGCCATGTAGAAGGAACTGTTCTTGCAGGTTGGGGCTCAAAAGTAGGACCCAAAATCTCTGAGATGATAGTAACCTGAGGAGGCTCACTCCTAGTTGCCAGAACCTCAAGCATCTCCATGATCTGGCTTACGTTCCCTCAAAGGTCATCAAGCTCGGACCTGAATCTGGCGTTCTCTTGTTCTTGATCAGCCATCCCTTAATGAGCATGGGCTCGAGTATTGTATTGGTGCTGAAGATTCAGTGTGGAAACTGGAAGAAGATAGACAAAATGAGAATTTTTTGAAAATGCATGTATGGATGTATGGATGCATATGTAATGGAACAGATGCAATGAGATGCCATGTATTGATTCCGGTACAAGATGTATAAGTCCAAGGTATGGATGGAAGATAAAAATACCTGATGTTTCACACAAAGTTCTCACCGGGAATGGACTAGGGCTTACCAAGGTTCCCAGAGTCATGGATGCATGAGAATGTTTGCCGCTTGTGGAAATTTACTTGTCGGGCATCAGCTTCTTCAAGGGAATCTATTTTGAGTGAGATCTTTGTACTGACTTACACGAGAAAAACATCTCAGGGACCCGCACAACGCGACCATCGATATAGGGTTCTAGATAATGGTCTTAGAGTCATGGATTTCCTTGAATGTTTTCCACTTATGTCAATTTACTTGCCAAGCGTCAACTCCTTCAAGGAAATCTATTCTGAGTGAGGTCCTTGCACTGACCCATACGAGAAAAGAATATCGCGGACCCGCACTATACGACCATCATTCCTAGTTGGCCAAAGGTTCAAGGTTCTATAAAGGTCTTTAAAGTCATAGATCCCAATGAAAACGTCGATGCTTACGGCAAATTGCTTATGAGACAATCATCTCGGGAGCCCACACTACTCAACCGCGTCCTATCTTATATTTTTCTTCTGGACTCGGGTAGAGGGTCTTTCCCACAATTTTTCAAACAATCAGAGTATCCATAATAAGAGCTTAAGATATCCAAGTAATTGATACAAGATAATAACAAAGCAAGACATATGATAAAGGCAACATATAGAAGAAAGCAAATAAACAAAGCTAACAATCATCGCAAATTGAACCAAATTAGACTTGACTCTCTCTAGCTTGGAGCATAAGTCCCCAGCAGAGTCACTAGCTGCCGTACATCGAAAAATACGATACTTCGCGAAGCGTTCGCTAGCTCGCGGAAAATGTGTTTGAACAGAGTCGCCACCAAACTTTATTTATTCAAATGATGGAAAGGGAGTATCGATAAAACCTTTGAAAATAACATGGTCATCGCAACCATATTTCAGTTCGGGAGTCGATTACGCAAAGGAAATGTATTAGCACCGCTTACGTCTATTGTACTCAATGGGAACCTTTAGTTAAACTTGCAATTGAATGTTAGCTTATGTCAATTGTTTTCTTCGAGTGAAATAAAATTTTAAAGGAAAAGAAAAGAGGTCTCAATTTTTTTTTATATAAGGCTGCCTGACGAGACTTTGAATCTCGCTCCTACATATCTCCGGGTGCGATGGAGAACTCAATGCTACATAGTTCTGGGTAGAAAATATTTGTTAGTCAATTTTAGCGAAAGCTATTTTGTCTTAATCGACGGAAAAACATTGCTTGCTACCCAAAACAAGTGGAAAAGGGAATGTTTACATCACGATATAATGGATCTACAAATCAACATTCACGGGAAACGTCGCTAGCTTAGTCACACGTTCAAGTCGAAGAAGCATTTTTGTTTGCATCGTCTCGAGACAAATACCTTTTGTTTATGAAAAGGGTTTGAAAGTCATCGCACGACGGAGAAAAAAAAAAGTTTGATTGGTTTAATGTATTTTGAATGATGGCAAGGACTTGGATGGGCTAGATATCCATCTCGAATCCGAGCCTCTGGAGCTCGGGGTATCCTCTATGTTCCTTTTCCATCTTTATTGAAAAATGTTTAGTAAGAATTAAGTGTTTTGATTTTTGACTTGGGAAAGTGAGCTTGACATTGGACCAAGTATTTGATTAACAATTGTGAAATGATTGTGAAAATTGTTTTTCGAATATGAACGAGATTGAATGAGTTTGGCTTGAAAATGATGTTGAAATGGTTTGAAATGATATGAGATACTTATTAAATAAAATGGCTTGGTGTTGACCAAGTTGATTTTGAAAATGATTGTGGAATGAGTTGATTTGATTTTATTTATGAAGGCTAATGATGGTAAGAGATTGATTTTGGTTTGTAAAGGTTTTGGTGTGATTTTGAAAAATGTACTTGATGTTGATCAAGAACATTTAATTTTAGTATTTTTGAAAAGTTAATATTAAAGATCATTTTATCTTTTGAATTACAATCATGCATCAATTAAAATAAAATATAACAACCTAAAATAATGCAATAATAATAAAAGAAAGAAAAAAAATAAAAAGGGAGTGGACACACTATCAATACAAGAGGTAAAAGAATTAAAAAAAAACTAAAGAAAATAAAAAAGATACAAAAATAAATAAATAAAGCAATAATATGAAAAAAATAAAATAAAAAAAAAAATATACAAAAGACAAAAACATGCTGAAAATTAAGGGTGTAACTAAAAAAATGCCCTAGACCCAAAGGAGGGGGATCCCACATGGGTGCGCTGAGCAATTAGGGGGTGTGGGGAGACTTCATCTTCCCCAACCCCGCCTTTGGTTACCATTCCCGTAACAACAAAAATAGAAGAAAAAGGTTCCAACAAAAACGTAAAAACATCACCACTTTCTCAAATTTTCACGGAATTAAGCAAATAAATAATGAAAATTTATCCACTCGATCTCACGAACACAATGATATGTTTAGAATCAATAAATAAATAACAAAGAATTCTAAAAATCAACAAAATGCAACAACATATGTTTGCTTGATTCAGTCATTTTATCCACCCTTATGACAAACGAAACATGGGTTTCTGCTCAGGGTGATCTTATGAAGTTATTTGATATATTATTTATGTAAAACAAACATCAATTTACATTTTACCCTTTTGTTCATGGAGGTTCAAAAACACTTTAAACTCTTGATTTTGAATCAATGAAGTTTCCATACAAAATAGTGGTACTTAATATACTTATTAAGTGCAACAAGAATAATAACGCAAAGGAAATTAAATAAACGAAAATTAAATCACATTTAATCACTTTTACTCATGGAGTTTCAAGAACACTTTAAACTCTTGATTTTGAATTAATGGAGTTTCCATGCAAAATTGTGACGATTAATGTAATGATTATGTGTAGCAAGGTTAATAACGCAACGAAAGTTAAATACACTAAAATTAAATTATATTTAATCATTTTTGCTCATGGAAGTTCAAGAACACTTTAAACTCTTCATTTTGAATCAATGGAGTTTCTATGCAAAATGGTGATGATTAAGACATTAATTAAATGTAGCAAGAATAATAATGCAAAGAAAATTAATTACACAAAAATTAAAAGCCTACCTAAATAAAGAAGATTAAAAAGTGATTTGAAAATTAGAGAGAAATTTGTGCAAAGTTTTGGCTTATTCTTTTAAGTGATTTTGATCAGATTTGTGAATGAGAATGATTTTATTTATAGGCTTTAAAAAAATTGTAGTTTATGAATTATGAAAAAGAGGTGAGACTGATGAGTGCCTTCTAAAAATTTATTTAATTAAATAGTGAATAATGATGTAATATATGCAAAGAATAATGTTGTGCATGGAATAATGATGTAATAAATGAGAGATATTTTGGACCTTTTAGAAACATTGATTTGTTTTATGATACATGAAAATAATTAATAAAATTTAAATGGATATTTTGATGATAAATCAAATGATCATGAATTTATTTTTCAAAATGCATAATAAAAAAAATGTAATTTTAGTCAATTTCTTCAATATGCAAAATGTTGACTTTATGTTGACCCTTTTTTTTTTTACTATAATACATATATGCATGATTATGGTGACTTTATTTGATGATAAAAATGCATATGGCTAAAAACGCAAAATTGAAAAATGGACATGTTTTGGATAAATTTAAAATGCACGAACAAAATTGGGGTATGACATATGCCTTTAATGCGAGATAGTTATTATTTTGCCTCCCTTTTTCCAATTATGTAAAATAGGGGGAGAAGAATGTATACACTTTCTGTTACACCTATATTTTGTAGTTTTTAATGTTTGTAAGCATGTGTTTCCTCATGAAAATGTGTTTTTGATTAACATGTTCTTTGTTTAGTTTTGTTGCACTGTGATGTTGGTAAACATGTTTTCAACACTTATCTTGACGAATGTCTGTGAGATTGTGTTTAACATCATGCATGCTTTATTTGGCTAAAAATTGGCTAAAGAGGGAGTTTTTTTACTACACGTGATTGGAAATATTTTACAAGCAACATGTGAAGCAAGATGTTCTTCCAAGTTACGAGACATCCTGTCTCTAAGTAATCAAGACACCTTAGTTGAAAGCAACATGTTAAGCTTAATGTCTTACATTGTTTGAGATATCTTGTATCGCTCTAGGTTGCTTCACGCGCAAGTCTGGTTGTAGTAATTCTTGCACATGTTTTGATTTGTTTCCTTTTATACAACCAGAGACCTACTTGATTTTCTCTATTTTTGGATTAAAGAAATATTTAATTTGAAATAGTTTTTAGCAAGATTGAATTTGTATATTCAAATGATTCATATTTATACAAGATTTGATCAATCCAAATTTGTAATCAACATTATTGAAGATTGATCCCTTGTGCTCTTAAAGGTTCGTCCATTTTCAAGATCTAAACCTTATTGGGCTTTGGAGCTGGAATTTTGTTGCTATAAAGCCATATTAAGACTTAGACCTTGCACTATAAAGCTTGGCGTGTTTTATTGTTCTTGAGTCTTGTGTTTTTTTTAATAATCTATTCATGTGTCTTAATTATAATTTAGGAGAATATAGTATTTGAGTTGTATTATTTCCCATCATCTTATACTTTTCTAACTATCCAAACACTTGGGAGTGTGTTTGAGTAAAAGTGAGAGGGGTCTCAAATTCAGGGGGAGCATGGATCGAAGTTCACGTGTAGTATTAGGAAAAGAGGCATTGAACTAGGAGAGTTCAAATTAGACCAATTTGTAATTTTAACTATTAAGAGTAAATTTCCTTTCATTCTGTTAACACCCTCAAGACGTAGGTGATATTGCACCAGACTGGGTTACCAATTCCTATGCTATTTATATTCTACCTTTTATTCTATCTGTTATACGTGTTACTTGTCATACACATTACTCCAACATTGTGTCTGACATCTTGTTATCCATAGAACAAAAATTCACTTTGGGTTGTGTAATCCCCTTGTAACTTTCAAAAGATGCATGCAAGTAATCTTTTCATACTTAATTGAAAAGAATGTAGAAGTCTTCACAGACGACTTCTTTGTGTTTGGAACATCATTTGACACATGCCTAAACAACATGAATACAATACTAAAAATGTACCAAGTCCAATCTAGCTCTCAATTGGGAAATATGTCACTTTACGATGACTAAAGGTTTTGTGCTTGGACATAAGATTTCATAAAGAGACATAGAAATGGATAAAGCAAAAATAGAAGTGATTGAGAAGCTACCGTCATCAACAAATGTCAAAGGAATCAGAAGCTTACTTGGTCACATTGGGTTCTATAGGAGATTCATCAAGGATTTCTCAAAAATTGTAAAACCATTAAATAATATGCTTAACAAAGATACACCCTTTCAATTTGATGAATCTCATTTAATTGCTTTTAATAATCTAAAATAAAAACTAGTAACTTCTCTCAAAATCATTGCCCCATATTGGACACTGGAATTTGAACTAATGTGTGATGGAAGTGATTATGCAATGAGAGGAGTGTTAGGACAAAGAAAGGCTAAAATTTTCCATGTTATACTTTACGAAACTAAGGTTTTAAATGATTCTCAAGGAAATTATGCGACTACTAAAAAAATAATTGCTTGCGATAGTATATGCATTGGAAAAATTTAGGCCTTATTTGATTGGTTTCGAGATCATTATATACATTGATCATGCAATTATATTATATTTAGTGAAAAACTATGATTCCAAATTGAGATTAATAAGATGGATGCTCTTACTTCAAGAGTTTGGTATGGAAATTAGAGACAAAAATGGATCATATAATGTTGTAGTAGGCCATCTTTCTAGACTGGTAAATGAAGACTTAACTAAACAAGAAAGTGAGATGCTAGAAGAATTTCCAAATGAAAAATCATTATTGGTACAAGAAAGTACATGGTTTGAAGATATAGTTAATTATAGGGTTGTTGGAGTAATCCCATAAGATTTCAATTGGCATAAAGAAAGAAATTTCTAAGAGAAGCCACTCAATATGTCTAGGATGATTCATATCTCTTTTAAATAGGGGCAAATTAATTTTTTAGAAGATGTGTAATTAGAGAAGAAGCCTATAATATATTATGGTATTGTCACAATTCATTATATGAAGGACATTATAGTCGAGAAAGAACTGCAACTAAAATCCTCCGATTAGGTTTTCACTGGATATCTCTTTTTAAAGACTCACATACACATACTCAAAATTATGACAGTTGCCAAAGGGCTAGAGGAATTTCAAAAAGAAATGAAATGCCATTACAAAGCATACTTGAAGTAGAAGTATTTGATCTTAGTAGCAATATATTAAATATCCAAATGGGTGGAAGCAATTGCAACGCCTAAAGCTAACGACAAAACAAAATTAAAGTTTCTTAAGAAGAACATGTTTACTTGCTTTGGAACACCACATATATTCATAAATGACGGTGGATCTTATTTTTGAAGTAGTTTTCTTGCCAGAGCTCTTGAATATTATGGGGTTAATCAAAATATACCATCTTTTTACCACCCCCAAACCAATGAGTAAGTGTAAGTGGCCAATCAAGAAATTAAGAGAATCTTGGAAAAAATAGTATCTTCATCAATAAAAGACTGGTCATCAAAATAGAATAAAGCTCTGTGGGCTTATAGAACCACATTTTAAAAATGGTATATGGTAAATAATGCCATATCCTAGAAGAATTGGAACACAAATAATATTGGGAATTCCTAAATTTTGACCAGTCATCAGCAACATAGAAAAGAAAGATATAACTTCATGAATTATAAGAAATAAAAGGCTGGGCATATGAATCGTCCAGACTATATGTGAATACCGTCAAGAAGTACCATGATTAGCTCCACATTAGAAGAAAACTCAGACCACAATAAATGGTCTTACTCTTTAACTCCATACTAAAGCTATTCCTAGGAAAATTAAGATCAAAATGGTCTGGGCCATTCAAGACCAAAGAAATTAACTTGTATGGAGTAGTGGAGTTAGAAGATCCATTTTCAAAAACAAATTGAACAATTAACGACCAAAGAATAAAGTCCTACCTAAGTGGTGATGTTGGTAAAAGCACCATAGTTATTCCATTGAATGACCCTATAAAGAAAATAAGGTGTCAATCTAATGATGTTAAATTAGAACTTATTGGGAGGCAACCCAACATTCTTGCTAAATTTATTTGTTTTGTATTATGTTAACTAACACTGCCATGCACAAGGGACTTAGGTATGCCCAAGCTCCTAAAACACTGGAGTACCATTTGGAAAATAATATTTGAGACATCTTCCTTTGATTATGTAGTATTATTTAAGATAAAATTTGAACAAGTACAACAAGTAATGTGAAATGTTGCAGAAGGCCCGCTATGTGAGCCATGTTGTGCACTTAGCACACTTTGCTTCACTTTGGTGGCTTAACAAGGACTCCTATGGCTAATAGAGGATCTCTACAACACCATTACTATTCTGATGACTTGAGGACAAGCCAAAAATATTTTTAGGGGTGGAATGCAAGGAAGATCAATGTTGAACCTATACAAAAACATGTGTCATTTAAATTGTTTTCATGATCAAATACTTGTTGTAAATGTTTGAAAATTTTCTATTTAAAACTGTTCATTTGAAAATGGTTCAATTGGTGTGAAAATTCAAATGCACATGAATCATAAAAGCTGGGTTGATGACAAAAGTCAAGAACAATGTGTTTCGGTGAAAATCGGATAACAAGCTATTAATTAACTTGCATCATATTTCTTTTACAACCGACTTTGATTTATCCAAAGGAAAGGTTCAAGATCATTTAAAAACCTAAAGGGGGGGAGATCTAAGGTTCGGGGGTTGGTTACGCCTAGGGAAGGTATTAGCACCCTAAACGTCCGTAGTACTCTACGGGAACCTCTTGTTAAGTTTGTGTTACATTATGTTTGTTTGCTAAGGAAATAGAAATAGTCTCGTCTTAATCATGATTTAACCGAGAAATCGATAATCAATGATTCTTGACTTTCATCGACTAAAAAGTGAATGAAACTGAAATAAAGAGAAAGTGGTCTCATATTGATCAAAGTTTTGTCGCTTTAATGAGATCAACCAAACCATGAACTTTGTTATATCATCGACCAAAATAAAGATAATGGAATCGAAATGAAAAAATAAAGTTGGTCTCGTTTAAATCAAGATTTAAATCGATAAATCGATAATCTTAGATTCTTAACTTTCATTGACCAATAAAAATAAATAAGAAGTGGCCTCATATTTATCAAGACTTTATTGATTTGAAATAATCAAAGTCAAGATTTGTGCAATGTCATCGGCCTAAAGTAAAGAAAATGGACTCGAAATGAAGAATAAAGTTAGTCTCGTCTTGATCAAGATTTAATCGGAGGATCGATAATCTTTTGATATTCGACTTTCATTGACCAACAAAAATAAAGAAATGAGTCTCATACATATCAAGACTTTTTAGTCATTTTGCATAAATCAACTAAGTCATGATTTTGTAATATCATTGGCCCTAAAAATCGAAATAAAGATCGTAAGCGAAAAATAAAAATCAAAACAAAATTTGAAAGAAAAAGTTATGAATTCAAGAAATAACATGATAAATTGAAACTAAAAATTCAAAGTGCTCCTAAAATAAAAACTAGAGAAACAAAAATAAAATAAAAATAGTATGAAATAATAAAAGGGTGGTGATGAAGCATGTTTTTTGTCTTTTTGAATTTTTATCTTATCTTTTAAACATTATTCATAATAAAACCAAACAAAAATTATAGGATATTACAATACTTTTTTCAGAAAAATATTAACATGCTAATGAACTTGATAACAGCATAGATAAATGATCATGGTACTTTGAAAACGGAGAAATAAAAGAGGTGAATGTTACCTAGTGGAGATGGTCCACTGCCTCTTCAATGACACTATTTATGGAAAAATGAAGACGAGCCTTCTCTCCCAAAAATTTGCAAGAATAATTGAGGGAGAAAATTAAGAGAGTATTCAGCCTTTGTGTGGGGTGAATCTGGTGTCCAAAATGAGAGAATGAGAGATCTTATTAATAGTGTGAATAAAGTGGGAGTGTTGATGTGGCAATCCATGTGACTTTATGAGAATGATTCTTGGCCATTGATAAGTGAAGTGTAAGAATGCTTTTTGGCCATTAATAAATCCAAGTTAGCAATCCATGTGAAGTGTTTGTATTGTGGTGGTCCCCACTTACCATTTTTCCCTTTATGAAGACAAACAAAATAAAAGTAATAATAATAATAATAATAATAATAATAAAACTAACAATAATAATAAAGCTTAGTAATAATAAAACTAATAAAATTAATAATAATAAAAAAGAAATAATAATAAATAAAACTAAAATAATAAAAAAAGATAATTGAAAATGGTTAGTAAAAAACACAAATTAAATTCTAACGAAAAACGCCTGATTATTGATTAGTGGACTTATTTGACTAAAAAATACGAAAATGGTTGACTTAAAATGATATGACAAATGCCAACGAATCTGAGGGCAAAATTTGGGGTACAACAGTTGCCCCTATTTAAATAGCTTTACCGGATGACACGAGGGATGGAAATCCTCGAGACATCAAGGTGAAAGGTATTTAAATATAGCAAACCGAAAATTTTGCCCTTAGATGGAATGCAGATGCTAAGGACAAGCGGCAGACATGCAAATGCTAGCATGCCATGAACTTCTAGTATGATGGTATGATGTCATGATAGATGCAAAGGGGCAGACAAACAAAACACCAAGGATGAAGGGCAATCCACCGCAGGTGAGCTTACTGGGGAAGGATAAGGTTAGCACTCACGAGAAAGACTCACTGGGGATACAGACTGTCCAACGATAGACTCACTGGGGAGACTCTAAGGATGCACCGGGGATAGAAAAATAAAGAGGACATCCTACATGCCCTCACTGGGGATGGGAGCCAAAGAGGGGCTCTCCACTAGGGAAAAGTCCAAGGAGATGGACGACAGGTTTATAGGTGACCGGACGACACTGGGGAAATGAAAGTACACTCTTTACTGGGCATGGAACCAGAAAGAAGACATGATCTCCCCTGGGGATCAATTTGGAATAAAAGGATAGACACCAACAAAAGATTTTCTGGGATTTTCTTATACTGAAGAGTTCAAGCGGGATCTTCAAGAAAAACCAGAAAAGACAGAGAAAGACACATCTGGAAAAACATCAGATGGGAAAAAAACCAGTCATCCAATAATGGCTGTGAATGAAGGGTACAAATCATAATATCTAATAATGGCTTTAGATGAATGTGAACAGAGACTACATTCAAGAATGGCTTTGAATGCAAAGAAACCAGTCATCTAATAATGGCTTTGAACAAAAGGTATAAATCACAATATCTAATAACGGCTTTAGATAAAGTGAACAATGACTCTATCTGAAAAATATCAGAAAGAGAGACACATCCGGATAGGCATCAGATGGTAGAGAAACCAGACATCCAATACTGGCTTTGAATGAAAGGTATAGATCACAAAATCTAATAACGACTTTAGATGAGTGTGAACAAAGACTACATTCAAGAATGGCATTGAATGTAAAAAACACCAGTCATCCAATAATGGCTTTAGATGAAAGGTATAACTCATAATATCTGAGAAGGTATCAGATACGAATGAGACAAAAGGTGAAATCTAAGAAGGCATTGGATAAAAGGGATCACAGTATCCAAGACAGCATTAAATGACTGTGAACTTTCAGGAATGGCACCGAAAGTAAAGGTAAATCACTATATTCAGGAATAATATCAAATGATAGTGAGAAAGACATCCGGGAATGGCACTGGAGTGAAAGAATATAAAGATCCAGGAATAGCACTGGAACGAGAGAAGATAAACATCTATCAACAGGATTAGATGCGCAAGATAATGACAACATTCAGGAATGGCACTGAATGAAAAGGACAGGTAACGTTTTGGTAAGGTAAGACGTGGATAACGACACGACCTCGGGAAAAATGCAAATGAGGACGAAACACTCATGGTATGCATATGTATATGAGTTATGCAGATGATATATGATCAAATGCAAATGCAGATGTCGATGACATGGCTCGACTCTCTAGGAAGACAAGATTGGATGATTGATTCCTCTACACGGAGATCACTGCCGTTCTGCTTGGGACTAGAGATGCTGATGCTGAAGACATCATCTGCCACACTGGTAAACTGTATCCAAATTGATGATCCTTGTAGGAAGGATAAAGCGTTGCTTGGGGATTCTTCAGGTAAATTGCCCCAGACTAGCTGATTATTGTAGATGAGCTGATCATTGCTTCAGCTTGTCTGATTCTGAAAATGACCGTTTCATGGTGCTCTTAGAGAGCTTGCCCCAGTCTGAGTCTTGATAACTGATTATTTTACTGTACACTGGGAAAGCTTGCCCCAGTATGAGTCTTGAAGTATCTTCTGAATAAACCAATTCTGAGAAGTCGCCATTAAACCACAAATCTTGAACTGATTCTTAACAGGATATGGAAGGAACTTGCCCCTGATTGGATCACCGACCAAGTTTCTCAAATGTTTGAAAATTCCTTAAGAAGAAAGCTAGTTTGCAAACCAAAGTATTTGTACACACATGGTAAATGCAAAGTTTATGCAACTTTTGAAATCAAAATCATTTTGAAAGAGATGCAAAGTATATGGGATACTGGTCAGAACACGGTGGTTCAAGACATTAAAGTGAAAAGTTTAAGCAAAAGGTGTGATGCCAAAACAGATGATCCGCAAAAATTTTTGGGAGTCAGTTTACGCAACCTTACTGTAGTATGCTTTCAAAATAACCTTGCTTCAGTTAGGTCTTTTGAGGGTTATAACGTGGTCTGGTTCACGGTTTAAGAAACAAAGGATAAAAGCTCAAAGTTTATTTGTGCCCACCCGATCTTCGTGATGATCTCCAGTCCTATGCGCAGTTAACTCAAGCTATGCACTCAGGTTCCCATAGGTTAGGAATTGCACTGATGATAGTAACGATGGTTCAGAAGTTAAGAGACTTTGGAATGGCGGTCACTACCTCCTTACAAAATTGTTTTCCATTGAGGACTTTCAGGATAAAGGATTTAAAGATTTCCTCCTTTGGTTGTCATACAAACTTTTCTTTCTCATTTTTTCCTTTTTTTTTAGTGACTGCCTGGCTTAAGGATTATGACGAACCATCGTTGGCGTTCGACTTGAAAGACATCTTCGACACTTGCTCGTTGTGTGCGAAGGAAAATTCTTGAATGCAACCTTTTGTTGAAAGGCGTCTTGAATGCTACTCTTGTATTTGAATGCACAATCAAGTTAACTGAGAACTACCCTACCCCAGGTTAAGATTGCGGGTTTTTATTTGAAAAGAAAAGAAACTCCTACTTCAAGGCTCAAAGGGGTTAAAGAGGGGGTATCTTCCTTATGTCTCCGGTGTTTGGGAGTTGAAACAATGCCTTACATCGTCAGCAAAGTCTTGATTTGAAAGCATACCACAACAATTATGAGTATAAAGTTTTCATCATCCTCCATCCAATCTTTGCATAATCAAAAAGAAAATGGAACAGAGATAAAGTATTTATTGAAAAAGAAAGCATGGAGATGTAAATAGCAAACACAAATGAATTGAATCAAAAAGTTGCAATGCTCATTTCATTAATTGAGAAAGTACAAACATAGTTGAAAGCAAATAACTATTACAAAATAAGGAAATGCAAACGACAAGAAACAAGGCCTAGTGACTAATCAAACACAAGGATGAGTTGTCCTGTCTTCGAAAAGTAGCTGAGCTGAAGTCGACTGAAGCTTCACTTGCCCTGGCAGAGGGTTGTTCTGACATTCTGCGTCTGATGTTAGCTCTAGTCCTGTATCGGTGTCGAGGAATCAGCTTGACGACTCACAGGTGACACTGGAAGATGGAGACAGCTGGAAATGAGTCACTGGACAGACATACATATGCAATGAATCATGCAAAGATGCAAATGATATGCAATGCAATACAAACAGGATCAAAGGTTCGAGATCACAGCATGGATTCTGGGTAAAGAACCAACCATAGGGTGTGTACTAGGGTTACTGTATCTGCAGAGCAAGGTTCTAAAGAGTTCCCAGAGTCGACAACCCATCTTTCGGATTTTATCGACTTCCCAATTGCTCGGTAATCAATAAAATTCTTAAGAGAGTCTCGTCTGAGTGTAGTATCGCGTAGCAACCATTTAGGATTACTCCCTCATAGTCATCGCACTACATCTTAAAAGGCCAAGTGGGGTAAAGGGTAACTAATGGTCATCAGTATCCATGGCACCTAGGTCGAAAGTAGTAACGCATTCACGATTGCTCGTTCAACATTTACCACCTCCAAGAGGGCCTCAACTGAGTGTGGACTTCAAGTTCCCTCCTTTGGGATTTCTCCCTCGAAGTTCCCTTGACTATGTCCATGGTTCCTAAACATATGTGTTCTCTCAAGTCCGGGTTAGGACTTATCTCACTCATAGATACCATGATAACCCAAAATAAACAGGATAATAAAGCAAGAACAAAGATACAAGTATATAAGCAAATATGACATACACAAGCATATACAAGTAAATAAGAAAACATGAATAACATAAAAACAAGATTGGCTTAACCCTCTTAGGAAAGGACCAGCAATAGGTCTAGAGTCTCCCCAGTGAAGTCGTCATTTCTGTTGCGGTGAAAATTGGATAACAAGCTATTAATTAACTTGCATCATATTTCTTTTACAACCGACTTTGATTTATCCAAAGGAAAGGTTCAAGATCGTTTAAAAACCTAAAGGGGGAGATCTAAGGTTCGGGGGTTGGTTACGCCTAGGGAAGGTATTAGCACCCTAAACGTCCGTAGTACTCTACGGGAACCTCTTGTTAAGTTTGTGTTACGTTATGTTTGCTTGCTAAGGAAATAGAAATAGTCTCGTCTTAATCATGATTTAACCGAGAAATCGATAATCAGTGATTCTTGACTTTCATCGACTAAAAAGTGAATGAAACTGAAATAAAGAGAAAGTGGTCTCATATTGATCAAAGTGTTGTCGCTTTAATGAGATCAACCAAACCATGAACTTTGTTATATCATCGACCAAAATAAAGATAATGGAATCGAAATGAAAAAATAAAGTTGGTCTCGTTTAAATCAAGATTTAAATCGATAAATCGATAATCTTAGATTCTTAACTTTCATTGACCAATAAAAATAAATAAGAAGTGGCCTCATATTTATCAAGACTTTATTGATTTGAAATAATCAAAGTCAAGATTTGTGCAATGTCATCGGCCTAAAGTAAAGAAAATGGACTCGAAATGAAGAATAAAGTTAGTCTCGTCTTGATCAAGATTTAATCGGAGGATCGATAATCTTTTGATATTCGACTTTCATTGACCAACAAAAATAAAGAAATGAGCCTCATACATATCAAGACTTTTTAGTCATTTTGCATAAATCAACTAAGTCATGATTTTGTAATATCATTGGCCCTAAAAATCGAAATAAAGATCGTAAGCGAAAAATAAAAATCAAAACAAAATTCGAAAGAAAAAGTTATGAATTCAAGAAATAACATGATAAATTGAAACTAAAAATTCAAAGTGCTCCTAAAATAAAAACTAGAGAAACAAAACTAAAATAAAAATAGTATGAAATAATAAAAGGGTGGTGATGAAGCATGTTTTTTGTCTTTTTGAATTTTTATCTTATCTTTTAAACATTATTCATAATAAAACCAAACAAAAATTATAGGATATTACATAACTTTTTCCAGAAAAATATTAACATGCTAATGAACTTGATAACAACATAGATAAATGATCATGGTACTTTGAAAACGGAGAAATAAAAGAGGTGAATGTTACCTAGTGGAGATGGTCCACTGCCTCTTCAATGGCACGAGTTATGGAAAAATGAAGACGAGCCTTCTCTCCCAAAAATTTGCAAGAATAATTAAGGGAGAAAATTAAGAGAGTATTCAGCCTTTGTGTGGGGTGAATCTGGTGTCCAAAATGAGAGAATGAGAGATCTTATTTATAGTGTGAATAAAGTGGGAGTGTTGATGTGGCAATCCATGTGACTTTATGAGAATGATTCTTGGCCATTGATAAGTAAAGTGTAAGAATGTTTTTTGGTCATTGATAAATCCAAGTTGGCAATCCATGTGAAGTGTTTGTATTGTGGTGGTCCCCACTTACCATTTTTCCCTTTATGAAGACAAACAAAATAAAAGTAATAATAATAATAATAATAAAACTAACAATAATAATAAAGCTTAGTAATAATAAAACTAATAATAATAAAACTAATAAAATTAATAATAATAATAATAAAAAATAAATAATAATAAATAAAATTAAAATAATAAAAAAAGATAATTGAAAATAGTTAGTAAAAAACACAAATTAAATTCTAACGAAAAACGCCTGATTATTGATTAGTGGACTTATTTGACTAAAAAATACGAAAATGGTTGACTTAAAATGATATGACAAATGCCAACGAATCTGAGGGTAAAATTTGGGGTACAACACAATGACATGATAAAAAGATTTTTTCTTCTTCTTTTAAATGCTTCATTACTAATTGATGTTTGAATATCTGTGAATTATAACACAATCATGAACTAATTGCATACAAAAAGTTTGATTTTACCAGTGTGTAGTGAAAACATGTCAATGAAAGTCAAGAATCATATAAGTCTTAGCAATTAAGATGTGTGCAACCTCATGTTTTACATAAATAATGAGAGCAGATATGCATACTAACTATGTAGATTTTATATTATTCTTGCTATTACTTGGTATATTTGGAGTCATGGATATGATCAAGGAATTGTTTGTTATTTAGTAAAAACTACTTGACTAAAAAGCTTATCTTGTGAGGGTGTGATCCTTTGACAAACCCTTTAGAGCCTAAAAACTGAAAAAAATTATTCTTTTAAAATTACAACCCTTAACCAATTTAAAAGAAAACAATGTTCACCACATTGTCTTAAAGATAAAAGAGCACTTAAAAATGCAAGGGTATTTCAAATAATAAAATTGGAGAGAGAGAGAGAGAGAGAGAGAGAGAGAGAGAGAGAGAGAGAGAGAGAGAGAGAGAGAGAGAGAGAGAGAGAGAGAGAGAGAGAGAGAGAGAGAGAGAGAGAGAGTTTATAAAATCAAGTAGTACTAGTGAAAAGAAGGTAAATGAATATGATTTGAAAAAACAAAATGAAAGAAAAAGATAAGAAAATAAATCAAATGTCAAAGCATACATACAAAATAAAGTCACACAAAAAATGTTGTAAATTGGAAAAGAAGAAAGAGAGTTGTTTGAAAAACAAAATAAGACACCAAAAATATTTTTCTCTCTTATCTTTAGGCTTTTTGAATCAAAAGAAAATTAATACCTTAGTAATTAATTACTGATTATGTATGTTGTGGTACTGCTTAGATGAAATGCAAAATGTTTCTATATTTCATGCATTGTCCAATGATGAGGGAAACACTAACCTTTTTGAGGGATAATCATTGAGATTATGATTGTAATGAATAATTCACTATTGATCTAAAAATTTTATGAAATATTACTTAGATAAAGAAAAATTTTCATCTTCATGCTATGGTTTAATGATAATTATAATGTTGATAATGAACTTGCATTGAAAAGAAAATCATGACATAAAACGACGCTTTTTCAAAAGTTCTTGATCAAGCAATTAAACTTATTATGAAACATGCATTTTGAAAAATATCTTAACCATTTGGATGGATTTTATTTGAGGAAAAACAAAAGGATAAGTTATGGAGAATTAAGAAGTTATAAAATACGTAAAAATATGTAGGAACTTATTGACTTATTTTATAATTAATCAATGAAAAAAAACTGATTAATCAAAGAAAAATGATAAAACACTTGTTTGGACATTTTTACTGCACATTGACTAAAAACATGTAAAAAGGACTAAGACTTCACCAAAACAACAAAAGAAACCTTGCCAAAGCACATTTCTAAAAAAATCAAGGCTCGCTAAGCCAAGAATAAAGGCGCGCTTAGAGGGAAAAGGTGGAAAAGAAGACTTGATGGGGAAGCAACTTCAAGGTAAGTAACTAACCTCGCTAAGCCAAGAACAAAAGTGTGCTTAGCAAGCAAAGGTGGTTAATGACTTCAAGTCTAAGTTATTTCTATGTGAAAAAAGGGTTTGTGTACTAGGATAAGATACAACAAAGAAAGCTGCAAATGAGATGACACTGCTTAGCAGGGAAGAAAGTAGGCGCCCTAAGCATAGATAGGCAGCTCACTTAGCGAGCTTACCACTTCAAACCCTATAAATAGGAGTGCCATTATGTTCAAAGGGAGCTAATTTATGAATTTGAGGTATTTCTTAGAAAAAGTTAAGTTAACACCGCAAGTCACAACAAGAGAGAAATGGAGAAGAAGATCTAGGGCAAAAGTGCTACTCGAGGAATCGTCGTAGATGATGTTGTGAAGAAGATGTGCTCATCATTTTTAGCTTGATTTTGATGAAGACAAAAGGTCATATTAGAAGAAAGATCAAAGAAGAAAAAAATTGAAATCAAAGTATCAAGTTTGCATAAGTTTTGGATTTAAATGGAATTGGATCATAGACCAAGGTACAATGTGCAATTTAGTTGTTATAAGGTTTATGTGCTCAAGAATTAATCATAAACTTTTAAGCATGCATACGTTTCAAAATTTCATTTTAACTTAGAAATCCATTAATATGTTAAATAATTAGAAATCTTAATATTTCTCATAAGAATGTTTAATGAGTGTATTTTTAACAAGCGAATATTTTCCCCAGTGGTGAGTGGGCATGTTAAAGTATCAAGTATCGCTGGTTTGATCCTTGAGTGTGTCTTTTTGCTTAGAAATTTTTCTAAGTATAAGTGTGGTTAATTAATTAATTAATCATGCCTCGTAAACGGGTTAACAATGTCTCTTTTTGAATTAAAATTTGATTTTCCATTAGGTAAATCGATTATCCCTATATATAATAATTGATTAACCATTCCAAAATTAACAAAGTAAATTAATTACCCTCATTTGGCCAATCGATTAACCTAGTTGTATTTCACATAATTTTTTAATGTTATGAAACTGTTAATTGATTTCCTTATGCATGTCAATCGATTAACCTCTATAGCAAAGTGAAAATTTTTGAACCAATGCTTCACCTCTTCATCTCTAATGATCATAGAACATTTTCATAACATTGCAAATGATCATACACATTTTCCAACCATTGTTTCTAAAAATTCAACAGGCACATGGTTTTGTATGAATTGAAGGATTTTTCAAATTCAAAATTACCTCCTTCTTGAATAATTTTCTGTTTTTTTCAGTGTAAGTAATATTTATAGAAAAAAAATTCCTGCTTAATTTTCATTCATATGTGAAAAAGTGTTGAGAAAACACTTGAGCACTTAAATGTTTATATCATCTCGATTTATTTATTGAAAGAGAAGATTAAATTTTCAACATATAAAAAAAGTAGCAAGACTCTAAAGTATTATCAAGTCTGCTGCAGAATTTATATGTACTCATTTTTGTTGAAATATTCACCAAGTGTGTGTGGCGATTTTTATATGTAAGAAAGTTGATATACTTATTATAGGTTGTTGCAAATAGGAAAGGTTATATTTCTATTTGTTGGAAAATTTCTTTGAATCAAGGTGATTCAAAGTCCACCATAGTTGTTGGTGCTGTTGAAAATCAAGATAGTGGCGTGCTTCTTTGTTGTTATTAAAAGATTGTAAGAGAAGTCTTAGTGGCAAGCTTGTAAGAATATCTAACAATAGTGAAAATCTCTCAGGGGGTCTGGGGTACTCTTGTTTGGAAAGAGGGATCAGGATATATCTTTGTGTTATTTACGTTTATGCACTTTATTTTTCTGCATTTCTTCCATTGTTAAACCGGAAAATAAAAGAGATATTTATCCGCAAAATAACCGGATAACTCCATAAAACCTAATTCACCCACCTTTAGGTTGCACACTATATACTTACAATTGTTTAACTTCTTTCTTATAGGGCTTAATAATAAAGCTAAAATGGGTAAGTGTTGCTAATTTTCTCTTTTTTCTAGGTTAGATGCAGTTGTTCTAGTACTCATGTTTTGATCTCAACCATGACGTTATATGTAATTCTTCTTAAGCTTTAATATCGATGGATTCTTCGTTCTTAATGCTTGTTTTGGATTAGTCACCAAAAAATGTTTTCATGGTATGGCTTGATATTCGAAAAGTACTGGTCATTAATAGATTCAAGTCTTTCATCTATTGGATATGTTAAAGTCTAGACATAGATTTAGGTTCAGTATTTGTATTAACTGTTGAAACTTAATCTTGACGTATTTTTAATAGGATGAGAGATAGTCTATTAGGTAATATGACTGATCTCATGTCGTTGACTTAGACATGAGTTGTGATAAGAGTTTTGGGCAATAATATTAATTTATCATTGAAATTGTATGTTAATGGTCAAGAATGTTATATGAATATATTAATGAAATCTAATCCCAACAAGTTTTCTCACTGTTAACACCAGATGTTCAATTTCATTTTCTGCTATTTTGCATTTCAATATTCACAAACACTCAACCATCTGATAAGCCATTCTTAAAGTAATAGAAACTATTGATCTATCTTTAAAACATAACCAGTCCCTGTGGAGATGATAAAACCACACTTACTATCTACATTGCAATATTAGCCAATTTGATATAGAAACTCATCAATCCTCTTGTTCCAAGATCTTAGAGCTTATTTCAGACCATTGAGAGCCTTATTATGTTTCAAGACCTTATCTGATCCTCTTTTCACAATGAATCCTTAAGGTTGTTCGACATAAACTTCCTCCTTAAGGAAACTATTGAAAAATGCATATCTGATATCTAGTTGAGCCAAATTCCATTGCAAGATACTAGCCAATACTACCACTAATATGGATATTGAAAAATGCATACCTGACTACTAGATGAACAAAAATTCTCGTGAAGCTTTTGTAAAAATTCCTTTGTAACAAGTCTTGCTTTGTGTTTTTCAATGGAACCTTTTAGAATATTTTTCACTTTGTAGACCAATTTGACTGCAATAAATCTCTTCTTTGTTGGTAAGGACACTAAAATCCATGTTTGATTCTTCTATATTATCTTAATTCATTCCTCTATATTAGTAATCCACACAAAGGAAATTATTTATTATCCATAGTTGAACAACTCAACATCAACAAATAAGGCTAGGTACACTAAGTCTCCCTCTAGTGTGATCATTCGTTCTAGAATAAAATCATTTTTTGGGAGACTTCTAGTTGGGAATCTAATCCTTTGGGATATTTTTGGTTGATCTACTTGTATAATACCTAAAGTAGGTATATAAGGCTCTAACTTATCATAATAGAAAACAAATGTTACACTTGAAGATGATTTAGCATATTAACCTTTCCAATACCAACATTCATTCTCATTAATCGTAACATGTTTGCTGGCAATAATCCTCTGTGTCACCAGATTGTACAACTTATAGGAACCTGTAGTGTGGTAGCCTACAAGAATCAGTTATTCACTCTTATCTTCAAGCTCCTTCCTTATTTGGTTTAAAATGTGTTTGAAACATAAAGACCAAAAAAATTCTCAATTGCTTGACAGATAAATGGAATGTGACCTGGCTCAATTGCCTCTGGGACCATGTCCACTCTCTTGGTTGGACTCATGTTAAGCATATAACAGGAAATTGTGTTAGCTTCAGCATAAAAATTTCGTAGAAGCTTTTTTTCTTTCAACATGCATATAGTCACATTCATGACAATTTTATTCCTCTGTTCAGCAAGACAATTATGTTGAGGGATGTATGGTGTTGTAATCCCATGTTGAATTCCCATTTCTTAAAAAAAGTTTTAAATTTCTCTCGAAGTGTACTCACCGCCTTCATCACTCTAGAGGAACTTGAGTTTCCTTTCTCCTTGTTTTTCTTCTATCACTTTAAACTCCTGGAAAACTTAAAGCATTTCATTGTCTGTCTTAATCATATAGACTTAAATCATTTATTGAATTCATCTACAAAGGAAACACATATTTATTCCCTCCCAATTAAACTATAAAATAAACCACATACATTAGTATATATAAAATCAAGTTTACCTTGAGCTCTCATTGAAACATATGATACAAATGATTAACCTTATTGCTTACCTATAATAAAAATTGTAAGTTCTGTGGTTTTTGGATTGGAAACATTTTGGTAAAACATGTTGTCAGCAAGGTGTTAAGCCAGATGTTCTTCTATGAGAGTCAGACATCATGTTCAACTTGATGTTGTGACATGTGCCAGGACATGTTATACCACAAAGTTAGGGCATGTCTGTTTTGGTTTTAAGTGTGAGTTTTGAGTGTGTTTTAATTCACACGTTATTGTTATCCAAGGGAGGATATTTTTGGATCTTCTGTTGTGACAGATTTGATTGTATTTCTTAAAAAGGATCATTGAGCCTTTTTAGGAAACTTTATGTTGTTGTTCCTATTATTGTGCAGGATAGTATGCAATTGATTTAAAGCTGATTCCTGGTGATTTACGTTTTATTTTGAGAGCCCAAGCCCATGCAACTATGATGTTTATTTAAATGGGGTTTTCTAAACATAAAGAATGCATGGATTTGAAGAATTAGGATTAGCCGTGTCTTGGTGGTTTTTTAGGGTTTAGTGTGTTTTCTTTGTATGCCACTCTTGTATCAGTTTTGATGCATTGTGTTGAGTGATTGTAAATTATTAATTTTTAATTATTAATTGTTCACTCATAAGCTTTTAAGAAAGAGTGTATTGTTCTTAGTTAAAGCTTTTAAGCAAAACTAAGTATTGTACTTGGAAGTGTTGGTACTTCTATTTTGGGTTCTTATTGAATTGTCACTGGTTTGTGACTGATAGGAAGTGAGAGGGAGATCTCATATCTAGAGGGTGTCTAGGTAGAAGTTGCACAAGGTAGTGATTAGGTGATAAGTTGTAAACGAGGGAGTTTACCTTTAAACTAATACCGTCAAAGTGAATTTCCTTCCTGGCTTGGTAGCCTCCAGATGTAGGTGAGTTGTACCGAACTGATTTAACAACTACTGGTGTTATTTATCTTTCTGCCATTTAATTTCTATGCATATTTTCTTGAGTGTTCTAACTGTCTTGATCCCAATGTTGTGACATCTGTCTCGACATCTTGTATCTGCGTGCCAGGATTTCAATAGGTATCAGAGCAGGTCACCCTATTCTGTTTTTGGGTGAGATCAAGGGGTTTTTTTTTGTTTTTTTTTCTAGCACTATTGAAACGCAAGGAGGAGGGAATGTGAATAGACCACATATCTTGGATGGAACCAGCTATGACTATTGGAAGGCACACATGGTGGCTTTCTTAAAATCCATGGATAGAAAAACTTGGAAAGCTGTCATTAAGGGCTGGAAACATCCTGTGGTTAAAGATAAAGATGGGAAGGAATCTTTGAAACCTGAAGAGGGCTGAACCAAGGAAGAAGAAGAGCCTGGTCTTGGAAACTCCAAAGCCTTGAATGCTTTATTCAATGGAGTTGTCAAGAACATGTTTAGGTTGATCAACACCTGTACTGTGGCTAAGGATGCTTGGGAAATTATCAAGACAACTCATGAAGGCACATCTAAGGTAAATATGTCTAGACTTTAGCTGCTCACTACCAAATTTGAAAATCTAAAGATGTTGGAAGATGAAAGTATTTATGACTTTCACATGAATGTTCTTGAGATAGCTAATGCCTTTAGTGCCTTGGGAGAAAAGATATTAGAGGAAAAGCTGGTTAGGAAGATTCTTAGGTCTATCCCTATGATATTTGACATGAAGGTCACAACCATTGAAGAAGCCCAAAACATCAGTTGTATGAGATTTGATGAGCTAGTGGGGTCACTTCAAACTTTTAAATTGACCATGAATCATAGAATTGAAGTGAAGAACAAAAGCATTGCTTTTGTATCCAATGTTGAAGATAAATAGGGTAAAGTTAACCTGGATACTGATGAGGGACTGTCAAATACCATTGTTCTACTTGGGAATCAATTCAATAGAATTATGAAGAGAGTAGACAGAAGGGGAAGACCAGGTGTCAAGGACATCACTTCTGACATCAGGAATAACTGTGATTCTCAAAAGAATACCAAAAGTGAAGAGAAGTCAGATCAAAGTAAAGGGATCAGTGTTATGAGTGTGAAGGTTTTGGTCACATTAGGCCAGAATGTCCCAACTATCTCAAGAAACAGAAAAAGGGCTTGACTGTATCTTGGTCTGATGATGATGAGTCAGGAAATGAATCCAACACAGAGACTGTCAAACCTGTTACTGCTCTCTCTGGCAGATGGGCAGATGAAGTGGAATCTTGTGATGAAAATATCCTCTATGGAGATATGGATGTGTCCTACAAGGAAACTTGTGACAGATGTGAAGAAAGACTTAAGACAGAGGAAAATCAGAGAAAGGTCATAGCTAAATTAGAAAATGAGAAGAAGGAACTCTTATGTACTATTTCTTAGCTTAAAAATGAGGTAACTCTCTTAAATTCCAAGCTTTGTGACATGACAAATTCCTTGAGTAGGATGAAAAATAGGGCTAAAATTATAAAAGATACTGGAGATGCATAAGTTCATTATCAACCTGATAATAAGCAAAGAGTATCTGAAGAATAGTTTTTTCCTTCTGAAAGGAAGAAGATGGTCACAATGTCTAACCACATGTTACAACATTCTGCCAGACATAATTATCCTCCAAATAATTGCCAATCTTGTTGGAGATGTTATTACTGTGGAGAGTATGGTCATATAAAGCCTTTCTATTATAAATTGTATGGAAATAAAAAATCTTCAGCTCATACCAAGGTTAATCAAGTAAGTAAAAAGAGAATATCTAAAGAGAAGAATGTGAACCTAATAACTCACACTTCTTTGAGGACCTCAACTAGAGAAGACTAGTACTTTGACAGTGGATGCTCTAGACATATGACAGGGGTTCAGAAGCTATTGGTAGATATCAAGCCATATCCCATAGGTTCTGTCAGATTTGGCGATGGGTTTAAAGGAGAAATCAAAGGAGTTGGAAAGCTGGTATGTGCTAGATCACCTAGGGTGTGTTTGGATTGGCGGTGAACAAAATTGATTCTAGCAGAATTAAGTTTAGTAGAATTGATTTTAACAGAATTGAGTTTAGTAGAATTGATTTATGTTTGGATACATTTATGTAAAAGTGAGTTAAACAATAAATTTCAGTGTAAAAATCACCCATAATCAATTCTAGAGGTAGAAGCTACAAATTCTAGCTTCAAGTAGAATCAATTCTGGAGGTAGAATCAATTCTACTTTTGATAAAACAAACACCTCAAAATCACCTAGAATCAATTCTACACTTCTAGAATTGATTTTGGGTCTTCCAAAAGCCAATCCAAACATGCTACTAGTTTAGAAGATGTTCTATTTGTGAAAGGACTAATTATTAATCTCATTAGCATTAGTCAGTTATGTGACCAAGGATCATTATTTAATTTCTCAAAGATAGAATGCCTTGTCATAAATGATAAAAATGTTGTTCTGATGAAAGGTATAAGGTATAAAGACAATTGTTATCTGTGGGAACCTCAAATAACTGCTTACTCTTCCACATGTTTTGTAACAAATGAGGATGAAGTGAAGTTATGGCACCAAAAACTTGGACACCTTCATCTTAGCAGAATGAGGGAAATCATATCTGAAAGAGCCATTAGAGGAATACCAAAACTTAAGGTCAAAGATGGGAAAATCTGTGGTGAGTGTAAGGTTAGGAAGCAATCCATGATGTCATCTCCAATGTTACAACATCAGACTACTTCCAAGGTAGTGGAACTTCTTCACATGGACTTAATGGGACCAATGCATGTAGACAACTTTGATGAAAAGAAATATGTCTATATAGTTATTGATGATTTTTCAGGGTTTACATGGGTGAACTTTCTTAAAGAAAAATTTGACACTTTTGAAGTCTTTAAAGATTTATGTCAAAATGTTCAAAATGAGAAAATAGTATGATTGTCAAGGTTAAAAGCTATCATGACAAGGAGTTTAAGAATGCAAAATTCTCTGAATTTTCTACTTCTAAAAACATCAGTTATGAATATTCTTCTTCCATCTCTTCTCAGCAAGATGGAACTATTGAGCAAAAGACAAGGGATGTACAAGAATCAGCTAGAATACTGCATGTCATGCTTCATGCTAAGCGACTGCCATATGACTTTTGGGATGAAGCTATGAATACTGCATGTTATATTCATAATAAGGTCACCTTGAGGGTAGACTCTTCAGTTACTCTCTATGAGCTATGGAAAGGAAAAATACCTACAGTCAAATACTTTCATATTTTTGGAAGTAAATGATATGTCTTGGCTAACAAAGATCAAAAGAGTGAGATAAATCCCATAAGTGATGAAGGAATATTTCTGGGTTACTCATCAAGCAGCAGAGCTTATAGAGTCTTTAACTTTAGTACTGGAATGACAATGGAATCCCTCAATATGGTAATTGATGATTCACGGCATCAGTTTGCTGTTGCGCCTCTGGGTTTAAAAGATTATGTAGCACAATGTCTTGACATGTGTTAGGACATCTGCTGTCTGCATATGCCAGAATTTCAATTGGTATCAGAGCAGGCACCGTGTCTGGTTCTGGATGAGATCCATGGGAGATACTTTCTGGCATTTAATTAAGGAGGAGTTTTGGAGATCAGGTCAATCAACTCAGACATACTCAAGGGTATTAATGGATGAGATGGATGTTTTGGTTCGCAGGGAACAACCCGGAGGTTGTTCATGTTGCTGAGGAGGTTCTACAACAACTACATGAGAAGTGGCTAGTTGTCTTGTTGGTGTGTCTTATAAGATATTGTGACATCTTATTAGGGAAAGCAGGATCTGTTCCTTGGTGGTTCCGCTACATGTGTTTCTGATGGAAGAGATTTAGAATTATGGGATTCTGGAGTTGTTACTGAAGACAGTTGGTGGAAGGTCTCAATCGTCAGCCTCTGTATTTGAAGATATCTGCATTCTTTTATTCCAAAATCGGGAGTGATGGAGTGAAGGGAGTTGTGGTTAGATATCTGGTATGGTGACTTAGTACCTGGAAGCTTAGTTTCCTGGTGAAGTTTGGAGTCAGTTGAAGAGGAGAGGAGTTGAGTGCAAGTTTATCAAGTTCTTGCTCTGGGAGTTTGATAAATTATTGATCGGCTAGGTTGTCAAAGATACTTGAGAATTCTATCAAGTCCACTCATAAAGACATCTCAGTCGGTATCTGGAGTCTTCTAGTTATTCTTCTGACTAGAAGGTGTTTCTTTGAAACACAATCTGAAGAAAGTGGAGGTGATTTATTTTCACCATCCAAAAATAGTAAGGAAGGATTCATCTCTCTTGACCCTAAGGGTGGATCCAATCTAATTGAAGAATTATTAAGGTAAATAAGATTTGTTCAGAGAAAGTATTAGTTACTTGAGTCAAGTGTGGCAGCCTTGGTATCTCAACATTGTCCTTTGAAGAAGATACTTGCAAAAGATTGAATACTTTACAAGTGTTCATGACGTGAACTGGTGGAGCTCAGCTACAACAGTGAAGAAGAGTTATTGTACAAGGATTTAAGATCAATTGCTATTTGTGGAATCCACAAGTATTTAATTGATTATCCTTGAAAGTCAAGATTGCTGATGTTCAACAAGATGTTGGAACATCTCATCATCAGAGTTTGTGCAGAATCATGGGAGGGGTACTGCATACGCTTTAGCATCTGTTTTGTCTTAGGTGGTGACCTAAGAAGTGGCTTTAGTCGGGTGTGACAGAAGCATATGTTCTCTGGAGAATTTCCTGGCAAGAAACTGGTATGGACTTTGAGGTTGTTGAAGATGAAGATGAAGACATTATGATCTTGATGGTTACAGCTTGGATCAATTTATTTCTGATCTAGGTATTTGGGAGCATGGATCTTGCTCTTGTTATGAAGGTCAAGGATAAGTGGCAGTTATCTCTGGCTTTCTACTGACGGCTCTACTAAGGAAAGTGGCATTCTTTGGTATTGCTATGGTGTAGTCTTGGACTACTTATTTTCTGAAGATTCAGACGTGGCAGGTGTGAAGTCTTTGGAGTTTCAAAGCAGGATGGAGGTTGTCTACTCAAACTTGGTTGGTGAATCAAGTCTATGAGAGCATGTAACTCTTGTTCTGCAAAGGAAGGAGGTTCTTCTAAGTGGCAAAAGGAGGAGCTGAATTCAACAGTAGGATGTCATATCAAAATGTTCTGACATCTAGCTTAACATCAGTAGTCTCAGCTGGTGATGTGGCACATCAGCTTAAGATAAGGGTGATCTACAGGAGAATAGGAGTTTTAGATGGTTCAAAAGGGTCTATCTCATGCAGTTTGCGGGAGCTGTGGATGGGAAGATGTTACATGACTAAGAGGCTTGTTGGATCTAAGATGTCTTGCTATGGGGCAAGTAGTTCATGTGACTTGAAGATCTGATTTCATTAGTGGATCAGTGTATCTTGTGGGAGTTCTGAAGAAGATTGAGATCAATCAAAAGGTGGTATTTGGTTGGTTTCATCGTGTACATTCAAGCAGGATGCTTGAAACTGATTGCTCTTGTGCAGAAGAGTAGTTAGTTGAAAACGTAAGGAGGTTCTGGTTCTCTTGGAGCTTGTGGTAGAAGTTCTGGGTTGAGGATGAGAGTATACCTTCTTTTGGTGGATGATAGTTTATTTCTCTCTAGGTTTATGAAGTTCTCTTTGTTCAACTGGTGGCTCAGTGTTGTGTGAAGATCTTCAGTTTGGATTACTAGGCTGATAGTAATTCCAGTGGTGGAACATATCAAGAACCATGGTGTGTGGTGTCTCTGGTGTGTGGAAGATGTCCTAACTGATGTTGGAACATCTTTGGGTTGGTTATCCTTGGTGAAGGATTTTAGGTTATGTGAAGAACTGGTTATTTACAACTTGTCTAAGAAGTATCTACATTATCATATGGGAGAATGATGGAGTAGAAGAACTGTCTTAGAAAGTTTTTGGTAGACTGGAGTGGATCATATGTTGATTGCATGAAGGTATGGATTCTGATGTGTTTAGAAGTGGATATTCACCATAAATCAGAAGTATTCCAGGTTGTCATACGGGAGCATGATGAAGGAATGACTGTCTTAGATTGTGGGGTGTTTATCTCCATTGCTGACTAGGTGGGGTCAGTGGAAAATCTTGCGAAGGGGATGTTGCCCCTGGTTGCAAGTCATGCTAGTAGTGGATCAGTGTAGCAGTTGTGAAGTTCTGGAGCATGCATACGATAGCTGACATCGTTATAACAAACTAAGGGACCCTGTGCATATCTTTGAGGAATGTGAAGCATTCTGATTCAATTGGTTTGTTCCTCAAGCAGCTGGAGGTCTATACATGAGAATTCAAGTGGAGTTCGTGTGGTGTGTAGATGGTTGTAGGATGTGGGGGATTAATAGGACTTTGATCTCAAGCCAAGAGTTTGTTATGGTTGGTATACACTTCCTCACGGGTAGCATGATGGTGATCATGTGTGAGTGATTATTGTTTCTTGTCAGAGGGAGCAATAAGAGAGTTGATGATTGTGTTCAGCAGGTGTGTTGAACAGAGGGTGCACTCTTGAAGACATGAAGATGCGTCTTATGTTTTCCAGTCATTAGCTTAGGTGTTCTGGGGTGGAGCACTGGTTACCTTAGATAGCGGGAGATGCCTCTTGATCAAAGATGATTTACTGTGAGGATGCAGTTGAAGTTCCAGTTTGCATTTGTACGTCAAGCAAGCTGAGATGTCAAGGAGGATGTGTAACGCCCGTTTATTTAATTAATTATTTAAGTAAATATAATCATATTAGGATGTGTTGAACTGCGTCGATTTGCGTATTTGAGTTGATTTCTGAAACGTCGGAATATTACGTTGATGTTTCTAAGTTGGTCCGAGTTGAATTAATTAAATGAGTTGATTTAAGTTGTGGAAAATAAAATTGAATATTTTCCGTTTATTCGTTGAATATGTTGATTTTGTGTGGTTTGGACTATTTGGTTGTTAATCGGTAATTAAGTTGGTTTAGTCGTAGAATTATATTAGAAATAATATAATTGAAATATTATTAAGTATTTCTCGAATAATTATTGAATATGTTGAATATGTTGTTTGAGCTGATAAGTTGATAATCGGGTAAATAGTCGATTTAGTCGGGAGAAATTAATATTAGAAATAATATTAATTTAGTAGAATATTAATTAAATTAGTTGAGTTAAATTGATTTTGTGAGAAATAGTACTATTGGGCCTACATTGGGGTTTTTAGTAGCAATTAAGGGTGTGTGAGAACTTAAGCCCAATTGGAAACTAATGCTTATAATTTTATTAAATTAAAATAAGATGAATAGAATAGAAGTAGTAGCAACCAAAAACAAAAACCTAAAGGAAAGGAGAAGAGAAAAGCTGCGACAGATTTAGGGATGAGAAGAGGAGAAAATTGCTACCGGTGTCAAAAATCAAGAAATTCGAGCTACCTTCGATCCAATCAAGTAAGGGTGGGGTTCGAATTTTATAACCGGGAGAATGATAGTTAGTATGTAGAAATTGGGAATTATATAATTTTTCACTATGTGGTATTTATTGGATTGAAATTGGTATATTATAGAGACCCATTATCATTTGATAGAGTAATTAGAAACCATAACTTTTCACTGTGCTGGTACTGTAGCAATTGTTCACCTTTTTCCAACTAGTGGCTTGGTGATGTTATTATATATTAATTGAAAGGTGAGGAATTAATCTAATTAAACATTATGATGTAGTAGCGGAATAGGTGCAGGATATGTATACTTATGCACATGGAAGCGCAGTAATACCACAAGGAGAAGAAGACAAAAATTCGAATTATATATATATATATATATACATGGGACACGTGGGGCGGCCCTTTTAGTAGTAGGGGAAATAATCGATTTTCTTTATATATTGGTAGCAGGGGCGGTACACTACTTTCTAACCATTTCGTGTGCCATTTATTTTGCTTGTTACTGTAAGCATTTCTTTTCTCTATGTATATATATAATACTAGAATAGTTAAATAATGGTAAGTATAGTAATGATAATAGCTACTGTTTCAGTAGTAATATATTAATTAGGCATGTTGAATTTAGAGATATAAATATATATTTGGATTAATTAATATAATCAAGTTAGTAAATTTATATATTGTAGTAGAAAAATAAATTAGTAGCAGAATTGGACAGAAAACAGTGCCGAGAGCAAAATTAAGCGGTATATTTAGTTGCCCGGAATCGAATGAAAATTTTTGGGGAAGTTCGTAATAATTAGTAGGCAGTGTGGTTAATTTATTTTGTTGAAAAGATGCTGGAAGTTGAAAACAGTAGGAATTTTAGTCGCCCGGTAAAATTAAGCGGTATATTTAGTTGCCCGGAATTGAACGAAAATTTACGGGGAAGTTCGTGTATATGAATAGAATACGTGTATTGTATTTATTTTGTTAAATTAAGTTGAATGCGTGGAATTTCCGGTACAGCTGATTGAGTTGGTTTTTGTCCCAAAATATGGACACGTTTTTGTTAGAGGCCTAAATAGCCAAAATTGAAAGTTGTTTATGTTGTGCTGAGTTGTATTTGTGGTGTTGATGTTATTAATTGTATGTCGTTCATATGTCGCATACATTGCATTGTTTAAGTTGGCCTTGATGACATTGATTAAGTTGGCCCTTGATGGCACCTGATTAAGTTGAAATGCCTCGATAACCTGACATATGTTTAAGGTGGGAGTTTTACTCCGATGGTACCACATGCATGTGCATAGTCGAGTCGCATCCTGTGTCGTATTATTTATGTTGTTTATGTGGATCAAGTTGATGAAGTTGGTTTATGTTGAGTAAGTCGATTAAGTTGTTTATGTGGATTATGTCGATGAAGTTGCTTATATGACCATGTTGATAAAGTTGACTATGTTGATGTTGAAGAAGTTGATTATGTGATTATGTCGTAAATGTTGATGTGTGTAATAAGTTGATAAAGTATGTTTATAAATTGCGGGTAATTGGTAAGTGGTTGTTGTTGGATAATAGTGAAATCGTATGATTCTATCTAACATATTAATTATCATACTTTTGTTATATTATTCGATATCTCACCCCTTCTGTAATGATATTACCTATTATGGGTACTGAGCAGGTACTCAAGATCTGCAGTTGGATGTTCGAAGTAGCTTTATGAAGTCTTTAGTTGCTGTTAGCTCGAGTTGGTGTCATGCTCTGATACGTAGCACTCGGGGGGGATGTTTTGTTTATGTCGTTGTTATTATAAGTTGATGAACAATTGTTATTACTAGTTGTTTGAAGTTGTTCCTAAGTCATGTTATTACTAAATGTTGAATAATATTAATTTGAAAATTGTAATAACTGAATAAAGTTGTGAGTGAAGTTTAAGTTGACAGTTGTATGCCGAATGCTATGTATCAAATGATAAGTGAAATACAAGTAGTTTGTTGTTGATAAGTTGAAAAATGTGACATCCTGATTTTGTTGGAAATTTTAAAGTACTCTGATTTTTATCAATATTCGATGGGTAGAATTGGGGTGTTACATTAGTGGTATCAGAGCAGGTCGGTCTGTCCAGCCAATGTTGTCTAATGATGTTTGTCCCTTAGTACTCGACATGTGTGTGAAACACTGTCGGTACTTGTTTGTTAGTTCTAGTTGTTGTCTGCTGGTGTTGGTTTGAAACAAGTGGGGGAGAGGCTTGTCTCCCGGACGTGTTGTTGGTATGTAGAGGTTGGTTCAAGGTGATGTTGATTGCAAGAGTGCAAATGTTGTTGAAGCGATGTTGTTGCGGACCGGCGAGAGTTTAGACTCATGAATTCGTATCGGTCGAGTTTGAGAAGTGTGTGGAATATGGATGAGGAATTGATTGAGATTAAGGAATTATCCCAAAGGAAATGTTAAGTTGGTGGATCAAGTCGGTAGATTAATATGCCTTGAGTATAGTTGGATTAAAGTCGAGTGATTCTCGTAGTGGGATGAAAAGAAAGGATGTTGGTGAATTTTGGAAGCAAGAGAGAAAGATGGAACTTATGTTCATCGATCTCAAATTCTGATTTTTGCAATTTTGGAGCAGCTGTCAGTAAAAGAGGCATAACTTTTTACTCATGATTCAGATAGAAGCGATTCTGGACTTTTTGGAAAGCTTACGAAATTCCCTACAGTTTGCATATAAGATTTGTCTTCAGGAAGTTTGTGAAGAGGGAGAAAAGTGCGTTTTAATGTTTGGGTCTGATGCTGATTTTTGGAAAATTCTGCATACGGGAATTCTGGACCAGTCCCATTGTAAGGATGATAACTCTTTACTCGTAAATCGGATTTGAGAGATTCTTGAAGTTTTGGAATCTACACGAAATTCTCTTCATTTTGGAATATGATTTTGTGTTAGGGAGGTCTGTATTGGATGAGAAAAATGTGTTCGAAGTTGAGCGACTATTGCTGAAAATTGAGAAAGATGAAGCCGAGTGCGATATATTGATAAGGAATAAAATGTTGGTATTAGAAAGGATGTGACGGTGTTGGAAAATGCATAGAGCTGCAATTTATGTCGAATGAGAATGATTATAGTGACGATGTTATGAGACGGTGATGTTGAGAGAACAACGAATTCAAGAGAGACCGCGATAATATTGTTGAGTTGTGGATTGAATGAGGCCAAGTGTGAAACTAGGTGGATTATAAAGGTTCTGAGAATAAAAGAAAGACGATTGGTTGGTTAGTGTTGTTGAAGTCTTGACTTGGATGAAAGTTGTAATTGGAGCGAACCAATTTGGATAGTAATTGAAGTAGTAGCAATTCCGATGTTAGAAGAATATCTAATAGTCGTGCTTGTGCTATGAGCGTGTATAAGAGAATGTGTATTGGATTTTGGACATTTTGTATCGTTGACGAAGTTGAAATTAAGGAGACTAAGAAGACGTTGGTAAGCCTTAGAGAGTTGGCGGGGCATTATGCTTACGAACTTTGGGCACAAGTTGAAGTACGTTATTGTGTTGGGTAATGATGATTTATGCCACTGTTATGGTTGTCGGCTGTCTATTGACAAATTGAGGGACTGATCACCCTTAATCTATTGTTGATAGTAGACGGAATCATAATTGATGGATATATGTGTCGTGCCAACTAGTATAGTATGTACGTTGAATTGGTTGAGGTCAAGCCGAGCGCTTGAGCATTGTTTATTTTGTCGATTAAGATTCATGTAAGCATACTAGTTGAATTTAAGAATGATAGCATGAGGTTGCGATTGGATTAATGAGTAGTATGGAAACTCACAGTCGAGTTCTAGATAACTTGAGTCGTTGTTTGTGATGAAGCGAATGGCTAGTATGCCTTAAGGTGTATGTATGGAGTATGAAGCGTATCTTCCATATTTGTTTGGATGAGTTGGAAGTGGTGGTTGTTGCGAATGTTTTGAGCTGTTATAAAATCAGAAGAAGAACGCGTAGAATATTTGAAAGTTGAGCTGTGATTATTAAAAGAAGTGGAATTATAAGTTGGTTTATTAAGGTGCGATTTTGGTTGGAAAAAGAGGAGTTACTGGGTTGTATTGATTCGGACAAGAATTTATGGAAGTGAATATGTCAATATAAGTAGGAATCGATGGTTTGGTATGTTGAATTAGTTGGAAGTGAAGAAGATGAGTTATCTTGTTGGATTTAGTTGGACCCATGTACCATATGTGGTTGTAATGTTGTTATGTGTTTAAGAGGATTTTGGAGAATGTGTTATTAAAAGATGGTAAAGTTGTAGTTATGTTTTATGACCATTGGGAATTCATGGAAGTATATGAATATCTCATCCAAGATTTGGAAGTAGTCGTCGTTGTAATTATGTTGAATGTTCCGAGGTGTTGTCTTACGGATCTAAGTTTGAAGTATTTGGTAACTACGAGAGCGTAGAATACCTGTTGGAACGTAATTTCCGAAGAGTTAAGTCGAAAGTCTTTATTATGTCGGTTTTGGTGATTGGAAGTTGGAGGTGAACTTGGTATGCCTGTTGCACTGCAAGTAATCAGAGTGCGCAACGAACGCGTGGTGTAGTGCAGTTGTTCATACGTGAGTAACAATGATGTTGGTGGTTTGGTTGTATTAATGTTGTGTTTAAGTCGGTGTTCCTATGTGGTTGTGTTCTAGTTCTTAAACCGGTGAATTCTTAAGTTGGCTACTCCTTGTGTTGTGGTGATAGTTACCAAGTGTAACACTTGAGTAGTATTCGTGTTATTGTCGCCGTTGAGGTTATGAATTGTTGTATTATATGTGGGGTTGCCTTTCGGAGATGAGAGTTGATTAGTCGGATGGAATAAGTAGTTGGAGTAGTTGAATTGGATGAATTTTCGAGGACGAAAATGTTCTAAGTGGGGGAGAGTTGTAACGCCCGTTTATTTAATTAATTATTTAAGTAAATATAATCATATTAGGATGTGTTGAACTGCGTCGATTTGCGTATTTGAGTTGATTTCCGAAACGTCGGAATATTACGTTGATGTTTCTAAGTTGGTCCGAGTTGAATTAATTAAATAAGTTGATTTAAGTTGTGGAAAATAAAATTGAATATTTTTCGTTTATTCGTTGAATATGTTGATTTTGTGTGGTTTGGACTATTTGGTTGTTAATCGGTAATTAAGTTGGTTTAGTCGTAGAATTATATTAGAAATAATATAATTGAAATATTATTAAGTATTTCTCGAATAATTATTGAATATGTTGAATATGTTGTTTGAGCTGATAAGTTGATAATCGGGTAAATAGTCGATTTAGTCGGGAGAAATTAATATTAGAAATAATATTAATTTAGTAGAATATTAATTAAATTAGTTGAGTTAAATTGATTTTGTGAGAAATAGTACTATTGGGCCTACATTGGGGTTTTTAGTAGCAATTAAGGGTGTGTGAGAACTTAAGCCCAATTGGAAACTAATGCTTATAATTTTATTAAATTAAAATAAGATGAATAGAATAGAAGTAGTAGCAACCAAAAACAAAAACCTAAAGGAAAGGAGAAGAGAAAAGCTGCGACAGATTTAGGGAGGAGAAGAGGAGAAAATTGCTACCGGTGTCAAAAATCAAGAAATTCGAGCTACCTTCGATTCAATCAGGTAAGGGTGGGGTTCGAATTTTATAACCGGGAGAATGATAGTTAGTATGTAGAAATTGGGAATTATATTATTTTTCACTATGTGGTATTTATTTGATTGAAATTGGTATATTATAGAGACCCATTATCAATTGATAGAGTAATTAGAAACCATAACTTTTCACTGTGCTGGTACTGTAGCAATTGTTCACCTTTTTCCAACTAGTGGCTTGGTGATGTTATTATATATTAATTGAAAGGTGAGGAATTAATCTAATTAAACATTATGATGTAGTAGTGGAATAGGTGCAGGATATGTATACTTATGCACATGGAAGCGCAGTAATACCATAAGGAGAAGAAAACAAAAATTCGAACTATATATATATATATATATATACATGAGACACGTGGGGCGGCCCTTTTAGTAGTAGGGGAAATAATCGATTTTCTTTATATATTGGTAGCAGGGGCGGTACACTACTTTCTAACCATTTCGTGTGCCATTTATTTTGCTTGTTACTGTAAGCATTTCTTTTCTCTATGTATATGTATAATACTAGAATAGTTAAATAATGGTGAGTATAGTAATGATAATAGCTATTGTATCAGTAGTAAAATATTAATTAGGCATGTCGAATTTAGAGATATAAATATATATTTGGATTAATTAATATAATCAAGTTAGTAAATTTATATATTGTAGTAGAAAAATAAATTAGTAGCAGAATTGGACAGAAAACAGTGCCGAGAGCAAAATTAAGCGGTATATTTAGTTGCCCGGAATCAAATGAAAATTTTTGGGGAAGTTCGTAATAATTAGTAGGCAGTGTGGTTAATTTATTTTGTTGAAAAGATGCTGGAAGTTGAAAACAGTAGGAATTTTAGTCGCTCGGTAAAATTAAGCGGTATATTTAGTTGCCCGGAATTGAACGAAAATTTACGGGGAAGTTCGTGTATATGAATAGAATACGTGTGTTGTATTTATTTTGTTAAATTAAGTTGAATGCGTGGAATTGCCGGTACAGCTGATTGAGTTGGTTTTTGTCCCAAAATATGGACACGTTTTTGTTGGAGGCCTAAATAGCCAAAATTGAAAGTTGTTTATGTTGTGCTGAGTTGTATTTGTGGTGTTGATGGTATTAATTGTATGTCGTTCATATGTCGCATACATTGCATTGTTTAAGTTGGCCTTGATGGCATTGATTAAGTTGGCCCTTGATGGCACCTGATTAAGTTGAAATGCCTCGATAACCTGGCATATGTTTAAGTTGGGAGTTTTACTATGATGGTACCACATGCATGTGCATAGTCGAGTCACATCCTGTGTCGTATTATTTATGTTGTTTATGTGGATCAAGTTGATGAAGTTGGTTTATGTTGAGTAAGTCGATTAAGTTGTTTATGTGGATTATGTCGATGAAGTTGCTTATATGACCATGTTGATAAAGTTGACTATGTTGATGTTGAAGAAATTGATTATGTTGATTATGTGATTATGTCGTAAATGTTGATGTGTGTAATAAGTTGATAAAGTATGTTTATAAATTGCGGGTAATTGGTAAGTGGTTGTTGTTGGATAATAGTGAAATCGTATGATTCTATCTAACATATTAATTATCATACTTTTGTTATATTATTCGATATCTCACCCCTTCTGTAATGATATTACCTATTATGGGTAATTGAGCAGGTACTCAAGATCTGCAGTTGGATGTTCGAAGTAGCTTTATGAAGTCTTTAGTTGCTGTTAGCTCGAGTTGGTGTCATGCTCTGATACGTAGCACTCGGGGGGGATGTTTTGTTTATGTCGTTGTTATTATAAGTTGATGAACAGTTGTTATTACTAGTTGTTTGAAGTTGTTCCTAAGTCGTGTTATTACTAAATGTTGAATAATATTAATTTGAAAATTGTAATAACTGAATAAAGTTGTGAGTGAAGTTTAAGTTGACAGTTGTATGCCGAATGCTATGTATCAAATGATAAGTGAAATACAAGTAGTTTGTTGTTGATAAGTTGAAAAATGTGACATCCTGATTTTGTTGGAAATTTTAAAGTACTCTGATTTTTATCAATATTCGATGGGTAGAATTGGGGTGTTACAAGATGTCTTGACATTTTTGTATTGTTGCAAGTTGTGGGAAACTTGGCAATGAAAGTTAAATGGTTCTTATTGGATACTTAAGAATCATTGATTAAGTCTGGGGGAATTTATTTTTCTCTGCAGACTGGGATCTTAAACTTGTGAAGAAGTCTCTGTATTGTCAAATCAGAAGAAGAATCTGGGAAGAATAGACAATGTCTGACATGATGTCAAGACATTGTTATAAAACATGTTTGCATGTAATGGGTTCTTTGGTCGGCGCTCTCAAAAGAAAAAACTGTCAAAACATTCTTGGTCAAAGAGCTATTGTGGAGTTATTATCTTCGATTAATGGTTCTTTGAATTGACTAGCGTTATTTTCCTAGGTTCGTTACTTCCTAAGGAAATGGCTCGGCTATAAATAGGATTGCTTTGTTAGGTTTTTTTTCTCAATACTCTCTTTGAGTTGGTGACAGATGGGTTTCTTCAAAATCTGGGTATGTTACGTCTGGGTTTGGAGTTGTCTTGGTCACTTTTGCCAAGTTTTGGCTAAAAAGGGGGATAATGGTTTTCTGTTGATGTCTAAGATTGGGTACATTCATGCAGTTGTTTTGCAGGAATGTTGGTTAAGATGTTCTGACATCTTAACAATTGTTTTTGTCTTGTGACTTGTGATCTGAGTTATAAAGCAGGTTGTGTCTTGTGACCTGAGTTACGCAATCTATGCTCTCAGTGTCATGAAGTCTACAACTGCTGCTTCTTTTCTAGAGGAGTCTTCTGGTTCTCAGGAATGTGTTAAGGGGGATACTCTCTCAGACCTTAGCTCCAATCAATTCTCAAGATGAGTCTTGATGTAGGAGTCTTGCTGACAGCAGAAAGCAGAGGAAAATGTTTTAGCCAAAATTTGTCAAAAGGGGGAGATTGAAAGCACCTGTTGTTTGACTACATTTTGGCTAAAACATTCTGATGATATAATTGAAGAATCTGCAGGAGGAAAAGATGGCGAAGGAGATGTCACAGCATGGTGACTCGACATCCTGACTTACTAAGTTACATAGGTTTTAATCTGCTGCAAGAATTAAGGAATGGATCAAGGAATCACATGAGACAAGATTGAAAGCCCAAGACAACAAAAGACTATATAAAGAGACTTAGACCTAGGGTTAAAAGACGACTGTACTTTTGTATCACTTGTAACTTTGTAACCTAGTTCTCTTGTGTTGAATAAGGGTTTAGGGTTTGAGATTCGTTGGCTCTCTTAGGAGTTGTAAGTCTCCACTCTGTATTATAGGATGCAGGGTGGAAGGCATAGGTACAGGGACACAACCAGAAACCTGTAGGTAATGGTTGTTGTATTGTTCTTGGACGAAGCTTTGAAGCAAGTCCAAGATAACTTGAAGGTCAAGAAACCGCGACAGGTTCTGTAATGGCAGAAGACAGATATGTAATAGGTTGTGATTAGGATGTGAGTGAGGTATCTCATATCAGGGTTGTAAACGTTCGAGTTTAACCTTGGTAAAGATATTCATTGGGTAGATGTTAGGTATAAAGTTGTAAACGGGGGAGTTTAGCTTTGTAACAGTTCTACAGATAGTGAAGTCTTCATCCTGGATTGGTATCCCCCAGATGTAGGTGATTTGCACCGAACTGGGTTAACACATACTGTCTTATTTAACATTATGCAATTTACAGTTTTGTTATTGTTCTTGATTGACATGTTGGATCAGATGTCATGACATCTGTGATTATACAGTTCTGATATTCAAGGTATCAGTCTGCTGTTACGCCTATGAGTTTAAAAGATTATGTAGCACAATGTCTTGACATGTGTTAGGACATCTGCTGTCTGCATAGGCCAGAATCTCAACAATGTTGAAACATCCTCTATGCAGACTGATAAGGTAATGTTCTGGACTGGGTCAGCGCCTACCCATCTGTCGGGCATGCCTAACCCAATTTGATGTGCAGCCCATTAGGGCCTAATTCACTTCCTCGTCGGGCACACCAAGTGACCTGATTGTCGAGTATATACTGCACGACCCGGGGAGAGGTCACGCCTCTCCCCCACGTTCTCCACGTGCTCCTCCCACGGGGACACGTCATTAGGTAACTACCCACCTCCGAAAGAGTTGGTCTGCCCACTTCCCGGAGTTCTAGGGACAATTACTCCAGGGCGAAGGCCACATGCTGGTATTCCCTATGCCACGTAAGCCCTGGAAGTTATCTTCATTGCGCCTAACAACCCAACCCAGTGCAGACGACCGTTGGCCCAGCGCTGGGGGCACAATATAAATACCCTCTCTCATGAGAGGGTCAGGTATTCTAATTGTTACTCTCACTACCTTATGTACTTGCTTGCTCCGTCCCTGACTTTAGCATCAGAGTACCTTGCAGGTACATCCCCCACCGTCTAACCACCACCAGAGTAGCGGAGCTCACGACGTTTGCTGGCCACCGATCTACTTTCTGATCAGGTACGATCAGTGGTGCCGTCTATGGGAAACTTTGCTTCCCCGTTTTTCTCCTCGTAAAAACCAAAGCAACTTTCACTTTCTGACAATCATGGCTAGCCCTCGAACTGATGCCAATGCTCCGGACACTGCCTTTGTTCCCTTCAACAACAGAGACGACCACGATCCCAATGCGATCGTTAACGTGGAAGAAGGCGACCAGAGGGATGGACGTACTGCCTCCCCCTCCTCTGATGATGCGGCCTTCAATGCCTCCCAACATGATGGGAAACCGGCCGCCTACCAGCCAATCCCTGTGCCACCGAATGCTGATCCGAACACGGTGGCGCTGTTCGCTCTGATCAATCAGACTAACATGTTGATCTCCCATCAGAACATGAGGATAGGAGTACTCGAAAGGGACCGATGACAGCGCTCTCCCCCGCGGAGACATCATCGTCCTCCATCTCCCAGTCTTTCTCCTCCCCCGCAGAGGACGCCGCAGGCCGACTCTCGGGCTCCTTCCCCCCAACCTGCGGGACGCCGCCCGCGTCTGGAACGACCCTAACCTGTGGTCTCCCAGAAGCGCAATCGGTCTCCTGTTCGGAAGGAAAAACGATGCTCCCCTGTCCAAAAAAGGAGCAAAACTGACGGCGAGAAGCCAAAGAGCCGGCCCAGGAGTCTATCCTGATGAAGCAGACACGGTCGTGGCAATCACTCCCCTTCACAGTCACCAGTTAGGAGTGACGAAGACGACCAGCGTACCCCCTGTCCAAGGAGATTATGGACACTCCTATACCCGTCGGGATGGAGAAGCCTCCACCTTTGGCGACGTACGACGGCGCTGCTGACCTGGACGACCACGTCGAGAGCTTCGAAGCAATGCTCGACTACCAGAATGTCCGGGGACCTATCAAGTGCCGGCTCTTCCTGACCACCCTCCAAAAAGGTGCCATGGCGTGGTATACGAGCCTCGCACCGAAGTCCATCACTACTTGGAAAGAATGGAAGAGATAGTTCCCTAGGCATTTCACTGCGTCCCGACGCCACCCGAAGACGGTGGCCTCCCTAGAAGCCATCCTCCAAGGGAGGGACGAATCTCTCAGAGATTACATCGAGAGATTTAACCAGGAAGCCGTCGAGGTACCCGTTACCGACGACATAAAGAAGTTCCTGATTGAACGAGGATTGCGTCCTCACACCGAGTTCGCCAAGGATGTGGGCATCCATAGACCCCGCAACTTGGAAGAGCTTCTCCACAAGGCCCAATCATACATCCAGTATGAGGAGTTGGAGGCCGCCCATGTTGCGCGCGACTCGCGGCACCAAGAAGGCCCCTGAAGCTCCAGGCATGAAGACTCTACTGCCCCCCCGACGAGGGGGAGAGAGAAGACGGGAAGACCATCCTAGGGAATCTCGCGAGCCGAGAGGTCCAGCTGGCCGGTTCACAGATTACACACTACTCACCGCCCCCGCGAGCGAATTTTGGCCGAGTGCATAAACTCGGAATTTCAAAAAGGAGGTGTCTGCTTCCCGAAGCTGACGCCCCCAAATAAAACACTGACAAGTCCAAATACTACAGGTTCCATCGGAGCCACGGACATGTCACCGAAGATTGCATCCACCTCAAGGATGCGATATAGATCCTAATTAAGGAGGGGCATCTATAACAGTATACAAAGAGGAATGACATTCCTCGACCAGATGCACGGGACACGCAAAGCGTCGAGAAGACGACCCCTCCCTCTGGAGAGAATAGACTGCAAGTCGCTCTGAGCGTCACTCGGCCAGAGGACTTTTACGTCCTCAAAGAAATCGAGGACCTCGTGGCAACTCGTAGCCTATGAGAGAGTTTTCCCCCCGAGGACCCCGTGACCGCCCGTAGCCTAGGGGAAAGTTTCCCCACGGAGATGATTATATTTGGTGGGGGGTTCAACAATGTTTCCGTAAGGTCAATCAAGCGGAAGTTTGACGAGCTGATCGACGCAAGCTCTGCCCAGACCGCCACCTTCGAGAAGGTACGGGGGAAGTCGAACCCCATCACCTTCTACCTCGAGGAATTTCCGGGTGGCGCCCCCAACTCCACCATCCCTCTCCTAATCAGGGTGCAAATGGCGAACTTCAATGTCCGCCGAATTCTGGTTGACCAGGGAAGTTCGATGGACATCATGTACGCCCACCTCTTCGAGACCCTCCAGCTTAATGAAAAGCACCTGACCCCCTACATGGGGTCATACCTCCAGGGCTTCAATGGCACGACCACCAGACCACAGGGCTACGTCGAGTTGATGGTTACTTTCGGGAGTGACGACACTGCCCAACAAGTCAAGACCCTATTTTTGGTAGTGAACTGCCTCTCCTTGTACCAGTGCATCTTAGGGAGAACGACTCTGGCCGAACTCACAGCGGTACCGTCTACGGTCCACCTGAAGATGAAATACTACACGACCAGAGGCCGGGTCGTTACCCTACACGGAGATATCGAAGCTACTAGGAGGTGCTTCGAAGTTGCGACCAAGGGCCTAAACTCGATCAAGACCGGTGAAAAGCCAGTCCCAGACGTCGAGCAGAAGCCATTTCCGCGCGTCGACGATGTGGACCTCGACAGCCGCTTCCCCAACGAGCAGGAGCAAGGAGGAGCAGCGGGTAACGACCTCCCAGTCAAAGGCAACAGGAAACCTTTCCACCCAACGCGCCCCATTCCATACGGAGACTTCGAGCTTATCACTCTCGAGGACAATCCAAACAGGAATGTGAAGATTGGCACCGGGCTCCCTGACCTGGCGAGGAAGAAGTTGAAGGCCTGCCTCTGGGAGAATGCTGACTTGTTCGCGTGGAGCGCGTCGGAGATGCCCGGCCTCGACCCTGAAGTGGCCTGTCACCAACTTATTGTAGATCCAGCTGCTAGAGTTGTAGTACAACGTATGCGTGCAGTCTCCCGAGAAAGCGGAGGCTGCTGAAAAAGCTGTAAAATACCTCTTAGAGGCAAATTTTATTTCGGAAGCCCGGTACACCACCTGGCTGTCCAACATTGTACTTGTCAAGAAAAATAATGGAAAATGGAGGATGTGCGTTGATTACACCGATCTTAACCGGGCATGCCTAAAAGATGTTTATCCATTGCCTAACATCGACCAATTGGTCGACAATTCTGCAGGTTTCAAATTATTACCGTTCATGGACGCTTACTCTGGGTACAATCAAATCCCCATGGCAAAGACTGACAAGCAGCACACGGCCTTCATGACCGAGTCGGGCAACTACTACTACAATGTAATGCCCTTCAGCCTGAAGAACGCCGGCGCGAACTACCAGCGGATGATGAACAAAGTCTTCCGGGGAGAAATCAGCGACACACTCGAAGTCTACACAGATGACATGATCGAGAAGTCCGCAAAAGAAGTCGACCACGCTGCCACCTCAAAAGGGTCTTTGACACGACGAGGAAATGCAAGATGAGGTTCAACCCCGAGAAATGTACCTTCGGTGTTTGGGCAGGAAATTTCCTTGGTTTCTACCTCACAGAGCGAGGAATCGAGGCGAACCCCGACAAGTGCAGGGCGTTCTCAACTCCCGATACCGAACTCAAAGATATCGATACAATTGCTAAACGTAATGCTCACCTCGCTTTCCTGTTTCGTGGCCAAATCGACGCAGTACGCACTCCCATTTTTCAAACTCTTGCGCAAGGAGGCCACGTTCGAATGGACCGAGGAGTGCGAGCAGGCGCTCCTCCACCTCAAACAAGTGCTCTCAGAACCCCCGGTCCTCTCGCGACTAGAAAACGGGGAGACATTGTTCCTGTACCTCGCTGTCACGAGCGAAGCAGTCAGCGCAGTTCTAATCCAGGAGACACCCGACGGGCAAAAGCCGATTTACTTCACCAGCAAAGCCCTCCAGGGTCCCGAAATTAGATACCAACAGATCAAAAAAGTCGCGCTGGCCCTCGTCACCGCGACCAGAAGACTGCGACATTACTTCCTGGCCCACACGATCATGGTAAGGACCGAGCAACCCGTGAGACAACTCCTCGGCCGACCAGACATGGCGGGCAGGATGCTAAGGTGGTCACTCGAACTCGCCGAGTTTGATGTCCAGTTTGAGGGGGGGAAGGCACTGAAAGCTCAGGTGCTAGCCGACTTTATGGCGGAGATGACTGTCCTAGAACCTCCGGCCAACGATCTCAAAAGTGGACGATCTATGTCGACGGAGCATCCACCTCGACAGGATGCGGAGCGGGCATCATCCTAGAGAACGAAGAAGGCATCCTGATCAAAGTCTCCCTCACGCTTTCTTTTTCGACGTCGAACAACCAGGCCGAATACGAAGCTTTCCTCGCCGGTTTATGACTAGCCGGGGACCTCGGCGCCAAGGAAGTGAAGATATTCACCGACTCCCAGCTTATGGCCTCCCAGGTGCGAGGAGAATACCAAGTCAAGAACGACAACCTCATCGAATACTTGGCTCTGGTAAAAGAAATGATGAAGAGGTTCACCTCGGCGGAAGTGAATCACGTTCCGCGCGAACACAATACTCGAGCATATGTCCTATCAAAGCTCGTGAGCACAACGAAAAAAGGCGGGAACAAGTCTGTCATTCAAGAGGTGCTTCCACGACCAAGCATCGAAAAACCCATCCCCGTCGATGACGTGAACGCCATTGGAGACAGCCACTGCTGGATGGCCCCGGTGTACGAGTACCTCATCACGGGAAAGCTGCCCAACGACTCCAACGAGGCCAAAGTAGTGAGGCGGCGTGCCTCCTCGTATGTGATTGTCGAGGAAAAGTTATATCGACATGGTTTTTCGATCCCCCTTCTCAGATGTGTTGAGGAGTCCAAGGTCCCCGACATCCTCCAAGGGATTCACGAAGGGATCAACGCGGAACACCTCAGTGAACGATCACTAGCCCGTAAAGTGCTGCGAGCAGGGTACTACTGGCCCACGATGCAGCAGGACGCCAAGGAGCACGTCAAGAAGTGCGACAGATGCCAATTACACGGGGACATGCACCTGGCACCGCCTAGTGAGCTCAAAACGTTGCCGTCCCCGTGGTCGTTTGCTTGGTGGGGAATGGATATCCTCGGACCCTTCATCGTGGGGTCATACCAAAACAAGTACTTGATCGTGGGCGTCGACTATTTTACCAAGTGGATCGAAGCCGAAGCCTTGGCCAAAATCACGGCCCACAACATACTCCGTTTCTACAAGAGGAATATACTTGCCCGGTTCGGCATCCCCCAGGCGATTGTCACCTCCAACGGGACACAGTTCACTGACAAGAACTTTCAGGACTTCGTTACCAAGCTGGGCACGAAGCAACACATCACCTCGGTCGAGCACCCACAAATCAACGGGCAGGCCGAGGCCGCCAACAGGGTGATCCTACGAGGCCTAAAACGGAGACTGGGCGACGCCAAGAAAAGATGGGTCGAGGAGCTACACAGCGTCCTCTGGGCTTACCGGACGGCCTCGCACTCCACTACCGGGGAGACCCCCTTCCAGCTGACCTACGGAACTGAGGCGGTGATCCCAGTGGAAATAAGGGAGCCCTCGAGAAGGACTGAATCTCCCCTTGATGAGGAGATGAACGACGAGGCCCTTCGGGAAGAGCTCGATCTTGTCGAAGAGATAAGGTCGGGCACATCCCTTCGCGAGGCCGCACTCAAGCAGAAAATAACTTTACGCCATAACAACAAAGTTATTAAACGAGAATTTTAGGTAGGCACCCTCGTCATACGAAGGAACCAGAAAGATTCGCGGGAAGGCAAGCTCGCCGCGAACTAGGAGGGCCCCTACCGCGTGCGTGCGAAAACGGGGACATGAGCCTACTACCTCGAAAATCTACACGGGGAGGAACTTGCTCGACCATGGAATGCTAAAAATCTTAAACAGTACTACAGTTAAACACTGCCCGCGACACATCTGCGTCGTGACCACGGGGGCGAACTAAGGTACAAGCGCGACTCCCCTCGACGAAACAAGAAGACAAGGGCCCGTGTTGTGTGTGCGCGAGGACCCTTGATTTGACGGGGACACCTCGATCGAGCTCCACCGTCGTCGTACCGACTAGGAAGAACACCCAGCTCGCGATGGAAAGTTCACGCCACGAAGCTAAGACCTCGACCGAACTCTTAGCTCCGTTGAAGGTCAGAATACAACTCCGGCCACTCGATCAGTTCCCTGTACTACCGAGGATCAACAAAGTCGAGCAAAACCCCCAAAGTACTTAGACAAAAACGAAACAGATATATAATCAACATACAAACATCACACACACAAGATAGAGAAAGACAATACATTGGAATCAGGCAGAAGCTCATTGTTCAAATAGTACATACAAAAAACATCATAAAGCCCCTAGCACACAGGCCGGGAAAAGGTCATTACAAAAACTGGCATGCAGGCCAAGCAAATTAGACAAAAGAAAAAATAAGCAACTGCGTTCTCCTTAGGCTGCCCGTCCGCCATGGTGTCGTCGTCATCATCATCCTCGAACAACGGTAGGACAATCCGACCGTCGACCACCTCATGGTAAGGGCCAGTCCCCTCAGTGCTGAGCTAAATGTCAAGATTCACGATCCGAAGATGCTTCACGGCGTTAGCAAAGCCCACCTCAACGGCCTCAAGGACATTTCACTCGAGCAGCCTAATCTTCACTATTATTTCAGCCCGAGACGTCAGCAGCTTGTCCTCATCGGTTTCCCCTTCGGCAGGCCGGGCAGTCACCTCCAACTCAGCGATTCTGGCCAAGAGAGACTTCCTCCTCTCGCCGGCAGCCTTCAGCTTCTTCTCCGTCTTCTCATAGAGCTCGACCTGAGCCTCGTTCTATTTCTTGCACTTGGCGAGGTCCTCGGCCAGCTTCTTCATGTTTGCCTCGACTGACGCAAAATTGTTCTGCAGTTTGGTTAGTTCAGCGGAAGAGCAGGTCTCGTCATTCAAAACAAAAGCCGTGGTGCAGACCCGCATCATTCCAGCTGTCTTACCCTAATTTTTGACCCTAAGATACCACCTCTTTGTGCATCATCTTGCATAACATCTTTAGGTCACACGGTATTTGCATGCATGTTTACTGTGACTAACCAACTTGTGTAGGCGCTTTAAATTCAAATGGAGATGGTACTCGCTCAAGCATTTCAGAGCAGGATCAACTGATTATAGGCCTAGTGTTTCAAACGGATTTTGGACTATGATTTCCTAAGTTTTCTCAAGACGACTTTAGGGCTTATACCTTATGTCGGGGATTATGTATAAATTGTTTCAAGGTATAAATGGTTCATTGGGCCGTTCTTCATGTGGTTTCAAATCAGTGCAGGATCAATTCCTTTAGTAAACGTCATTTCTCAAGAATATGATTCAAGGCCATTCAATCTAAACTCATCTAATTGGAAATATTCAAGTACAAGCAATATGTCGAAGTGAAGATGTCTTTCAATACCCTTTCAAAAGTGATGAAAAGGCTAATGTAGAATTCAGACCAAGGGATCAAATTGCTCAAGATATAGTTATTTAATTCAAGATGACCTCAAGTTTTATTTATGGGTTACTCACACTCTAAATTTGCAAAGTTGATCATTCATTAACAAGTCATTCAAGTTACAAGAGTAAGAAGATTCTCATGAGATTTTTAAATTTTGATTCGTATCCAAAGTTCAAGTTCGAGTTAATGAATTCCAAGTCCAATGCAATTCCACTTTTGAGAAAATCAATGGCAAGACGGATGATATTTTCAATTAGTAGAACTACTATTATTATTGGAATGATTTGAGTAAGATAAGACTCGACATACTACAAGGGTCACGGAACTTATAAGAAGTTATAATTGGGGTTTAGTTGAGAAAAATGGTTTCTAACATGACGTTTGTGATTTTGAGCCTCTGGATCATGTTTGGCTTGATCTATACTAATTTGCTAGCAATGAATTTTAATGAGACATCTTCAATGTCTAATACAGCAACTAGTGTATCTTCACATCTTGATGAAAAAGTGTGACAAGTCTATGATTCAAATTAATCAAGCACCACAAAGCCATAGGAGAATTTAGAGCAGTATTATCCATCAACTTTAATTCAAAGGTACTACAAAGAAGTTCATTCGATTACATTACATCAAAGTGGAATTAATCGACGCATGGCAAGTGAATAATCAGCGCATTACATATTCAAAATACAAAGACAAATTCAACCCCAGTTTTTTTTTTCAAAGCATGAACCATGATATTAAAAGGGGACTCATACAATCTACAATTCCAAAATCTACACGTTCAAAGCCTATGCCTATTACAACGACTTGGACAAATTCTAGGCACTGCCATTGGGAGGCTCGAGCCATATGCTGCTACTGTCGGCATGAATCCGCAAACAGTACTCTACCTGCTGGCCAAGTGTGATTGCACAGTTCCTTTATAAGGGATGATACTACAAATTCCTGTTATCGATAGGTGCCGCAGCCTATAAGTCATGTACCTCATGCTTACATGAATCACCTGCATTTCCAGACGGTACAAAAATTAGAAGACATACGCAGCAACTGCTAATCTCCAAAAATGAGGAAGTTAAAAATGGAAATATTTGAATCATACAAAAGCAAGAAAAGAATTAAGTTCCCAAAACAGTTCCAAATACACATACCAAATAGCTCCCCTCTCCATCACGCTCAAACTGCAAACTGAAGAAGGTGAAAAAGATATAATGAGGCTGACTTGTTTTGACTACTACTTTTCTAGACCTCTCACAATAACATGTCAACCTGCACCAAAAGTGAAGCAACAATAACAATGTTAATCCAAACCCGACTTAAGCCGCAACAAGCAAAAGAAATATATAAACCAATTATCCTCCAGTCAAAATGGTTTTCTGAAGAGCAAGTTGATAGCACATTTATTGAAATCATCAAACATCTTCCTATATTTGAGTCACACCAAAGCAGAAACTTGTAAATTTGGTTAATCCTATCAAATGGCTTGGTCCTACTGGTGTTCGCAAAGTTCTTTTTAGGGATATCTTTATAAGAATTAAATCAGAAATGGAAGGGATCATTATGCGAAGTTATTTAGGGATAAAAGAACCAACAAAAATGGAATTCTTCAAAGATCACATATTCAATCATATGTCAGAGTACCTTTTGAACCAGGAAGTTGTGACATCCATTCTGAATGACGTTCAGGATTTGATCAAAGAGGATAACTCTCTCGAACCTTCACTTTCTAATAGCAGTCAGTGGATCTTGGCACCAATAATCCAGGCTTAACATTAAAGGATCTGTTGACGCAAGTGCGGCAATCAAACCATACCAGAATAGTGAGAAATCCACGAGCGATCGAAAGCAGCTCCAAAGTCGGTGTCATCATCGCCAAACACACATGAAAAGAGAAAAGAGGAAAGAAGGTTAATATTTTGAACAAGTAAAAGTCCAAATCAATGTAGATGATATATCTAAACATCACGTTTCAACAGCAAATAAGAATCACACGATTAGAAAATTGATGAGCCCAAACACTTCCAAATTGAAAATAGCAAGAAATCATGGCTTTCAATACACATTCATCATGGTTTTGACAATAATTGAGAGTTAACACATAATCAGACACGATTCAAATTCTTTCCAAAACACCATTTGACATGTTCGATTTAAAAAGGAAAGTTCATCAAGGAGATGTTCAGAACCAGCATTCAACCAAAATCCCACATTTAATTCAATATTAATCCTACATGGCCTATATAAACAACACACAATATCAATGAGGACAACAAAAAAACCATGTACTGATAGCCCTCATATACACGTGAAAAATTATAAGAAAAAGCAGTACCATCAACATTACAAACCTGCTAAATTTTCATATCCACCACCATTCCTTGCTCCTCAATCATTATCTTCATTCCATCCATAAACAAAAACTTCAAAAGTCAACATCAACAACATAAAGAACCTGCAACAATCACAACAAAGCATTTCAGTAACATAACAAACCAAAAAACTCATTCCTATGTCCTTCACAAGTCCTACCTATTGCCATCTTCATCACACGCCCACCAAATAAACCAAACACCATGTGGCTAGTGTTGTTATTGCGTGTCGGGAATTCATGAGTCTTTGATTGCGTTTCATCATCATCAATGCTTCACCGTTCATCACGAAAGCTTGCTGGCGTTACGAAATAGAACGCTAGTTGCTGCTGTAAGATAACTCATCATCAGATACACGCAAATACGTGAAAAGAAAGTGCACAGAAAAACAATACACCATAAACAACTCACACACAGGGGAGAAGAAATAAAAAATTCATACAGGAGGAACATAGTATTCACAAGAATGAAAGGTACGGCGGCTCCGCCGTGATCTTCGTCCCCTTCGTCGTTAGAGTTCGTGCGGGTACTGTTTTAGTTTTGCTGTTCGTGCTTTGTTTGGAGAGAGAGATGCGATTACAAGAATGAAATGCGTTTGGCTTTTTCTGTGTTTGTGAGGCACGTTGATCCTATGTGCGCATGTCCACCAGCCTTGTCATACACCTCACGTTTGGGCTGTTGATCAGAGTCACCAATTGACTCGTGTGGATCAGATGTGAGTGACATATTCTACGTGGTCATTTGTGACCAGGGGTCCACGATGGACCCCCCTTTTTGTCTGCAATTCTAACTCTTTTGTTGTTTCTAACTTTTTTTTATTATGGTTTTTTATATTCCTTATTCTATTCTAATTTTAATTTATAATAATAAGGCTTTTCATTTCATAAAGAAAATATAATAAAATAAAATATTCTTAATTAATTAAGTTTATTTGTTTCTATTTTATTAAATGACATAATCTATTTAATTTATTTTATAATTAGAAAATGAAATTGGTTCTTAATTTGACTAAATGTTAATTAAATTTAGAATGTTATTAAAATTTAATCACGTACTTATAATTATCTTTTCTTTTTTTAGTAATTACGCTGTTTTTTATTATTTAATCAAGTATTTTGTACTAATTTCAGATTGATAGTTGTCTAACTTTTTTAAAATAAAACATAGAAACCTTAGTCTCGATCTATATCAAGTCAAATTTCATGCCTTTATGCATTATTGCTCTCTCGCTTTTTTTTTATATATGCTTGGCATGATACTATGATATCTCATTTTGCAAGTTGGTTGATCATTACATGGTATGCCTTATATGTCAATATTCATCCATGACTTTATGCTTAATATTTTTATCTATACTCCTATTAATATAATTGCATGTATCTCTATCCAAGGGAAGAACCCATGCATGACTATCATACTCCCCTCTTAGTGGCTTTTATGCCTTTTTAAGATAAATATCCTTAGATAACTACTTTAAGATAGTTCCTTAGGTTAGTCCCCCCTAAGTTAATTAACAACTTAGTTCCCTGATTCTCCCTACAAAAGAATTAGATGTGATTCATCTCTAGAAGAGATATGCATCTCCTACCCCACAATATAGTCAAGATGTGGATTCCTTTTCCACTTAGGAGAGGTATGTGGCATACTCGTCGATTTTATCCGAGTTGAAGCCCTTCTCCTAAGATGAAGCAAAGGTTCATTCTCATAAATCCGTGGTGGTTTAAATACTCTTCTTAAGATGACGACTCGTCTTTTCTCCTAAACCAATTTAAACTGTAACTCACACTCAGAGGGGAACTACGACTGCTCTGATTCCTTTCCCGTCGGGATACGTAGGCACAAGATGAGACTTCTTGGCGAGCATACTTAGAAATAACACCCTAGGTCTTCCTACCTTTAACCCTTAGCAAACAGATAACAATTAGCAAATAATACAATAAAATAAGAGGTTCCTGTAGAGTACTACAGATGCTTAGTATGCTAACACCTTCCCTAGGTATAACCAACCCCCGAACCTTAGATTCTCTCTTGCATTGCATTGCATACTCATGGGTTATTCGTTCTTTTTCCCTTCCTATCATACCACAAATTTTGACCACTAAGATTTCCCATCATTGTGCAAATCATCACCACAATATGGATGAACCACCATGCCTCCTCAATCTCCTCAGGAATTGTTAGGCATTTTCTACAATCAAGAAGTAGGGTTTCAAGCTCTCTCAGAGCATTTAGACAAAGGATCAATCAAGGAATGACATGATCTTCAACTTGTCTAACCTCTAAAACACCCATAATGGATCAAGAGGACTCCCACATCAAGAATCAAGCACAAGGATGCAGCATTCCAAGTGGATCGAGCCTCAAGATCGACAGTGTCACCAAATTAGGGTTTTGGTCGACCAAGGCCTCCAGATGAAATTTTTCCCCTGGGCATGAGCCAATGCTTCAAAGCACAACCCAAGATACTCCAAGGGACCTCATGAACCCAATCATCCAGTTAATAGGAATTAGGATTTCTTGACCTAATTCACCCCTAAGTTGACTTTTGGGACAAAACATGAGCCAAGACCTCAAGACATGATTTGAGGGTTTCCAATACACTACATTGATCCATTTGCAACAATGGATTGATCCAAGAAGCTTGATTCAGAAGTTTCAATTTCATCAGGACCACAATTAGGGTTTCGAGCAAAAAGTCAACTGTACCTTTGACTTTTGACCAAGACATGCTCCCAAACCTTGGGAAATGATTCAATACACCCTATAACACCTATGGAATATGTCCATTAAGTTTGATTTAGTTCAAGGACTTAATTTCACGAAGGATCGCACAGTTTGGATTTCATCCGATAAAAAGTCAATTGTGCAAAAACCCAAAGTTTGACTTTTTGGATTTTTGGTCAAACAAGGTTTCTTAACCCTAAAACAATGTTAATATGTGATTTTAATCATCATTCATCAAGAAAAATCTAGAAAAGTGAGGTTTCTTGCAAAAAGGGTAACCATAAAAAACTTAGACTTTTTCTAAGTTATGGAACAAAGTGGCCAGGGTACCAACTTTCAAGGACCATAACTTGAGATCCAAGCAACCTTTTTGGGTGGTCCAAAGCTGGATTTGAAGCTCTCATGGCATAGTTTAAAAGTGTCAACTACATCTCATTCCAACTCTTCGTGGATTTTTAGTTAGGGAGTGATCAAAATCACAAAAAACATGAAAATGACATTTTTCCAACACCTAGTGAAATTTTCACTAAGTCAGAATCTGCCTTATTTTTTCCAAAATGTAGGGACATTTTTCACCTTGACCCAAGTCAAACCAGATCTAGGGGTGGACATCAAAGTTAAAGTATGCCATGAGGGCTTTACAACAAGTACCAGATCATCTCCAAATTCCATTTGAGCAAGGAGATGCAACCCTTGGAACATGGTATCATGAACTGATTTTTTCAAGACAGATTTGGCAGATTTTGTGCATTTTGCTCGATTTGTCTAAATATGATAAATCCAAGCCTTGTCATCAATTTGGACACATCTGAGGAACAAATCCAAGGGGGATGATCTGATCTCCAAGCCTACAAAGTCCAAGAATCTACAAGTAGCATGCCAAACCTAAAAGAGCTAAAAAGGTGCCAAGACTCCAATTTTGTTGCAATGCATTTAATGGATACACCAAGGTGGCATGGACTGATACATTCCTAACTAAATGAGTCAAGGATAAGCTCTGAATCAAAGAACCATAGGCCTGTGCCCTAACCTCTAGTCATTGGCTAGAGGAGACTTGAGATTCCTTTTGCATAACATTGGCCAAAGGCCTGCTGCAGCTGCCATTCACTATTGCTTGCAAAACAAACTTGCTCTACTATAAATAGAGCTTATTTATGCTTAGTTTGAGTACACCAAAGCAACCAAACTGATGCTTTCCTCAAAATCCCTCTCTTTAGGCCAAAATGCCTTCTTTTGCAAGGTAACTCTGAGTTTTTGAGATAGAAAGCATTTCCATCATAGATCTTGATCCAAACACATCCAATATGTCATATCTAAGTTGTCCAAACTCTCATAAGTAACCTATAACACCAAAATCACAAAGTCCCCTCTCAAAACCTCAAAATTGGACTTTTTTGCATTTTTCAAGCCATGTCTTGATTCAGTCACTTTCAAAACCAGATAAAACCTCAAACACACTCCAAATATCATCCTTGAACTGTCCCAAATGGTTCCCTACATCTGGAACACCATTTGAGAGAGTTGCCATATTGAACCAATTTGCCATGTAATTTTTGCTTGTACCATGTGTTAGTATAGAAAATGCAATTATAGGCCTATTTCAAAAACACTATCGGGTTTTTCAATGGGGACCTCATCTGAAAAAACCAAGACCACTATTGGATTCCTTGTGAAATTCTAGGCAGGATAGACCTAAATTTTGTCCCAATCCATGGAGAAATGAGAAAGTTATGGCCTATACGTTTTTGGTCCAAAACCTTGTCTTGCCTTGCCTTGCCCAGGCCTAAAACAAGGCATGCCTTATGTATTTCTAGGGAGGCTTTGATACACGGATGTATCACCACCCCAGTGGTAGAAGGCGCACGCTGCAACCTAGAGATCTGGGGTTCGAATCCCCCTCGCCCCAGGCCCCTTTTTTTTTAACACTTTTTCCATTTTTTTACTATTTTTCATATTATTTTAAATGATTTGGAAAATTAATTTCTCTCTCAATTTTAATTATTTTTTATTGGTTCTTTTTTCAAAAAATCACAAATTTTAAAATATTTTATTCCACAAAAAAAATCCAATTTATATTATTTATCAGAATTTTTGTAATTAATTTCATTTTAATTGTTGTTGAACATTTTTAAATGGAGTTCCCACTTTGATCTTTCAAAATCAATTGGATTTTAAGCTTTCATATGATTAAACTTGATTTTCCAAAATATTTTCCAAAGTGTACCACTTGTTTTTGAATATAATTGATATTTTTATCATTTATTATTTAAATTACCTTTGAAAAATGCCTTTTAAATTCAAAAATTAGGGTTTCTTCCTGATTTTTAAATTTCAAACACTCATGGGCCTCTAATTGAGTGTAAGACCTAACCCCTTTGTAAATAGACCTTTTTGGGCCTCACACATTATATAAGTCCCTCTGTATATTTTCAAAAGTTCGGCGCGATTGTCGCCTTTTTCACAAAATCATCTGGGCCTACCCTTGTGTTGTAAGTCCCATTTCTTTTCTTTTTGGGCCTCTCCTTGAGTTGTAAGACCTATCCCTCTTGTAAAAAACCTTTTTGGGCCTCAGTCGTTGTATAAGTCCCGATACGATCCTCAAAATAACAGTGCGATCGCGGTTAAACCTTGGGCCTCTCTTTGAGTATAAGCCCCAACAATATTTTCACAAACAACTTCCCTTTTGATTTAAGTTCAAATATATGTTGTTATCAAAACTTTCTTTAATTTCTCTGAACAACTAACAATACAGCATGGAAGCTTGCTCACCTGTAAGTTTTAACAACTTTCATTTATTCGCTTTCATATATATAACTGTATTGTGGGAAGCTGCGCACGGTAAGTCTTCTTTCATATCTTTTTACATACTTGTCATATATCAACTGTATATATACTAGTATAGTTATTTAGAGTCTTCCCCGACAACTAGGTCTCGAACTAGGTAAAGCCATGTTGGTCACTCTTTAAATACAGTCAAAACTAGATCCCCATAGGATTTCCAGATACAGTCTTGCCTTCTCTTGGGCTTAAACAATATGGAACAAAGAGAAAGGCAGTATTCTCGGTGAACCTTTTCTCAGACTGTCACTATTAGAAATCTTCAAAGAAATTCTATTCCCCAGGGATGACCCATTCTCGATGAATGGCATCTTTTGAATTTCTTCAAACCACAGAACTATTCATTAAATGATCTATTCTCTGTGAATAGCATTTCTTGAACTTCTCTTGGTTTGGGACCCACAGGCTTCCTAAAAGCATCCCCGCCCTCTCTTGGGCTTTGTACATGGACCCTTCGGCTTCTTAGTAGTTCTCATGCCTTCTCTTGGGCTTAAAACAAGGACCCTGACGACCTCTTAAAGGTATAAGACAGAACTTAGTCATCCTTTGCTAGAGTTGTCTTTCTAGTGTCAAAACTCAGACCAGTTTAGGGTTGATTCTCATCCCTTAACGCTTGCCTACTCTTAGGCATCATACAAAAGATAAAACTCTTCTACACCAATAGACTCAGACAGTCTAAAAACCCCCTTGAGTGTCAAAGACATTCTTAAGTTCTTACAAATGTAGGAAGAACCCTGATCATCCGATCAATTCCCAGCTAAGTTAAAACTCAGTCTCTCTCCTAAAAATCCCAAATCAGAACCTCAAGGCATCTGATATCTCAACTCTTCTAGAACCCTCAACAGAGTTGATTCCCTATTTGGACCTTCCTCGGGATCTCAATTATCCCGCTATAAATATAGCCTCCTCTTAGGCTTTGTATAATGATTTTTCCTCAGCACAGTTAGCCTCCTCTTGGGCTTTGTACAAATGATTCTCCCCAGCGAAGCTAACCTTTTCAGACTCTCTTGTTGAGTCAATCACTTTTCAGACTCTCTTGTTGAGTCAATCACCTTGTCAGACTCTCTCGTTGAGTCCATCAACTTTCCAAAGACTCTCTTGTTGAGTCGATCACCTTTCAACCTCAATCTTGGGCTTTGTACAAGACAAATAAAGTCACTCTCTTGCTGAGTCAATCTTTTCCAGCCTCCTTGTAGGCCTGGTATAAAGATTTCCCCTAGCATAAGTCAGATTCCTCTTAGGTATAATGATTTCTCCAGCTTGTTCAGCCACGATCCTGGGCTTCATACATGACAGATAAAAGCACTCTCTTGTTGAGTCAAACCCTTTTAGCCTCAATCTTGGGCTTTGTACAAGACATAAATCTTTATAACCTTCTCTCAAGCTTGGGACAAATATCTTCCCCGGCAGAGTCAATTCCTCCTAGCCTTCTTTAGGCTTCGAGAAATAAATTCCCTAAGCTGAGTCAAAATCTTTTCAGCCTCAATCTTGGGCTTTGTACAAGACAGATAATACTCTCCCGTAGAGTCAAACTCAGTTCAGCCTCAATCTTGGGCTTTGTAAAAGACACATAAAAATATCCTCACCAGAGTCAGTTAAATTTCCTATTTCAGCCTCAATCTTGGGCTTTGTACAATACATACAAACTTCCCCGACGAAGTCAAAACCCTTTTCAGTCTCCTCTTAGGCTTTGTATAATGATATCCCCAAAAGGAGTCAGTCTCTTTTTTGCCTCAATCTTGGGCCTTGTACAAGACACATAAACACTCTCTTGTTGAGTCGGTCATTTCCAGCCCCTTCTTAGGCTTTGTATAAGGGTTTCCTCAGTGGAGTCAATCAACCTCTTAGCTTCCACCTTGGGCTTTGATCAAGGCACACAAAAATCAACAATACCCTCAGAGGAAGTCCAATCCATCTTTAGAGATGACAAGTTCTCTCTCAGTCAAATCTTTAGCTTCAATCTTGGGGTTTGAACAAGACACCAAAACATCTTTTTCCTCCCTTAGAATAGGAGAAACTACGATTGCTCTGATTTCCCTGTTTCATTTAAACGAGAATACGTAGGCATAAGATTTCGAAATCTTAGCGATCATACTAATCAAAAACTCTAGGTCCAGTACCTTCATATCAATCAAAACTTAGGTCCAGTACCTTACTAAAAATTCCCGAACATCAACAGAAAACTCACTCACTCCCTCATATTTCCCAAGAAACTTTCCCAACCCATTAACGGATAAACACCATCAAGTATAAAGCGAAACCTAAAGCTAATATCCTGTGGATAACCACATATAGGATGGGTAATTAACAACTCTCCATTGTATAACCTGACCCCGAACCCCCCAATCTCTTTAAAGCGTTTGTTCAGTTAAACATTCGTGTGCAAGGTTAGTTTTAGATAGCTTCCCTTTTCCTTCCAGCTTCACGTAATAAATAAGAAATCAGAAAGTAGCACCCACTCCTCCTCATTGTGGTGAGGAAAAACCCAGCAATAAGGTGGTCGTGTCACCGACAAAAATCGCTCGCTACAGTAAAATGGCGACTCTGCTGGGGAGTCACTGTATGATCTATTTTATCTTAGTCATCATCATCCCTATTTTCCACAGTAAAATGGAAACTCTGCTGGGGACTCACTGTATGATCTGTTTTATCTTAGTCATCATCGTTCCCATTTTCCACAGTAAAATGGCAACTCTGCTGGGGAGTCACTATATGATCTGTTTTATCTTAGTCATCATCGTCCCCATTTTCCACAGTAAAATGGCGACTCTGGTGGGGAGTCACTGTATGATCTGTTTTATCTTAGTCATCATCGTCCCCATTTTCCACAGTAAAATGGCGACTCTGCTGGGGACTCACTGTATGATCTGTTTTATCTTAGTCATCATCGTTCCCATTTTCCACAGTAAAATGGCAACTCTGCTGGGGAGTCACTGTATGATCTGTTTTATCTTAGTCATCATCGTCCCATTTTCCATAGTAAAATAGCGACTCTGCTGGGGAGTCATTGTCTGTATAGGACTAGGATTATAGCTCATAAGAGGTCTAGAATGTTAGTTTTAGGAATAAATATATATATCGCTTTTCCTACTTGATATCTGTGTTAATTTTTCTGCTAATGGGACTGCGGGTGATGTTGCGTCTGGAAAGGGTGAGTGACACCTAAGATAAGTGATGGCACTAGACGGGTAATCTTACAGGGAGTGACTCCCCAAATAAGAGGCCTTGGTCGACCATTGAATCAGTGGAGAGACCCTTTGTGGATTCAATGCCTATACGACTTCGGTTGTTGAAAGCAGATTGTTCGATTGTGGTATCTATGAAACTGAGGATTTAGTAGGCTGAGACCATGTTACAATTTAGTAGTGCAGAAGCTATCGAAAATAGTTGTCACGCGATACTACCCTTATTTGAGATTACTCTAAGATACTACAGCTCGCTCGGGTGAACCAGCCTACTGTTGTTATCTCAAGAAGGGTCAATGATTGTGAGGACAAGTACAAAAAATCACCAGTACAACCTTTGGGGATGGGTAGAGCCGTGACTTCATGACACCGAACCTTTGACCCCATGTTTTTTCTATGTTTTTGTGTGCTGCATCCATGCATTCATTTCATTAAAAAACTTTAAACAAAGAAAAAATTTCTCTTTTAGTCTCTCTTTTTCAAATTAAACTAAGACAATGATTACAAATGTCAGAGAGAAAGATTGCGTCATGGATTTCGGTAGAAGGAAGACTCACAAGTACACCTTCAAGGTTCCAAAATTAGAGGATTTAAGAGGGTTGGCAAGGATGATCACCAACCCTGATGCTTTCAGAGCAAAGTACGGAGGACTACTGTCTCTGTTAAGGGTCCATGTAATTGAAGGAATCCTATCCACGCTAATCCAGTTTTATGATCCAGTTTATCATTGTTTTACATTCCCGGATTATCAACTTACACCAACACTAGAGGAGTACTCTCACCTGACTGATTTACCCATTACTGACCAAGCTCCCTTTTCTGGACTGGAAGAAATTCCAAAGGATCAAACCATTGCAAGAGCAATCTATTTGGATGAGTCAGAAGTCAGGACTCACATGACCACTAAGGGTGGAATCCAAGGTTTACCAGCCAAATTTTTTATAAAGAAGGCTCTGTACTTTGCTAGTATAGGAAACGTGACTGCTTTCGAGATCAACTTTGTTCTGCTCACCTACGGGTTATTTCTGTTTCCCAACATGGATGACTTCGTTGATATCAATGCCGTTAAGATTTTTTTGATTGGAAACCCTGTACCGACTTTGCTCGCAGATGCTTATCATTCTGTACACTTAAGGAATTTTTATAGCGGAGGAATGATCACATGCTGTGTACCCCTGCTATACAAATGGTTCACTTCCCATTTACCTAAGTCTGCTGCTTTTTGGGATCATAAAAGTACTCTACGTTGGTCACAGAGAATCATGTCTCTTACCAACTCTGACATCGATTGGTACAATCGAATCTATGACGGGATAAGAATCATTGACCGTTGTGGAAATTTCCCTAATGTACCCCTTATAGGAATTAAAGGAGGAATCAACTATCATCCAATTTTAGTTCGTCGTCAATTCGGATACCCGATGAGACATGTCCCGCGTAATGTTCATCTGGAAGGTCTTTTCTTCAAGGAAGGAGAAAATGACAGGGCACTAAAGACAGAAATAGTGCATGCCTGGAAACATGTTCACAAGAAAGGAAGAGAGTCTCTAGGAAAACCAGACTATGTCTCTGTGGAACCCTGTCTCCACTGGGTATAAACTAGAGCTCTCAAACTGAGGATGCCTTACCCTCGTCAAGAGGTTCTTCCGTTAAAGGAATCTGTCCTTTATTTTATGTCTGATACAGAAAAACTCCAGGTCACCCTCAACAAAGTTCAACAGGAGATGAAGTCTTGGAAGAACAAGTACCGCATTCTCAGTGTGGAGTGTAACAAAATACAGCAACTATTAAAAGAAAAAGATGCTCTGATCGAGATTTTAGAGCAACATGCTGTAGAAAATCAAGATGACCAAAGGAATTTGCTCACTCCTTTCACTTGGCAAAGGAATGACAACCCGACAACGGCTAAAGAGCCCCGGTCAAAGAAGAGGAAAGTACCAGAACCAGCACCTGAGCCCTCCTCAGAGAGGGCTCAGGATCCATAAGTTTAGACATTTCCTTTTGCAACATTTATAAATTACTGTATTTCCATTTTTGCAATCTTTGAATTCAATAAAACGGGGTTTCGCCACTGTATGATATTTGCAATCCAATTGTTGAAGTTTCTTTTGATTAAACAAAAAATAATTAATATAATCATTGCATATCATTCATCACTCTCACATAACGCATTCTCCTTACCTACGAATCTTACGTTCGTGTCTCGATTCTAGAGTCAAACTGTCTCATTCGTACAATACTCGGGCCAATCGACAAAAGAAAATGGATGATCTTGAGGAAGAGAACAGAGAGTTGAGAGAAGAAATCAACACTCTGAAAGAGGATCTGAGAAAGCTTCACAATGATATGCAAGCTCTGGCAGCAGCTCAGATGCAACAACAAAGGACTGTGATCTCAGAGATCACATCGACGCCCATAGTGGAAAAGTTTGATCCTCGGTATAACATGCCTAAAGATCGTCCCTAGGGCATGCCTATTAACTATATCCTGGAAGGATATATTCCACCGATCACGGAAGATCCGGAAACTGCAGCAGGAGCCGCTGGGCCTGAAGGTTACAAACTTCGGGAAAGCGAAGATGCAAGGGGCATGACAGCAACTCCTGAAGGTTACAAACTTCGGGAAGCACCAAAAGTCACAGCCGTAGTAACTATACCACCACCCGTGGTACACAATGTCCAGGAAGGACAGATCCCACAGATACCCTCTGGTGGAAACGAAAGTATGTACGACAGAATGAATGAGTTCCAGGAGCAATTCCTGGAGATGCAGAAGGAACTGCAAGCCATTCGCGGCCAGAATCTATTCGGAAGGGACGCCGCAGACCTTTGTTTGGTCCCCAATGTGAAAGTTCCGCACAAATTCAAAGTTCCAGAATTTGAAAAGTACAAGGGTAACTCTTGCCCTCAAAGTCATTTGGTGATGTATGCTCAGAGGATGTCAATTCAGATAGAAAACCAACAGCTGCTAATCCACTATTTCCAGGATAGTTTAACCGGATCCGCACTTAAATGGTACATGGGTTTAAACCCTAAGATTGTCACTTTCAGAGATCTTTGCGCCGCCTTCGTTCAGCAGTATAAGTATAACCTGGACATGGCACCAGACAGAGATCAACTCCGAGCGATGTCGTAGAAGGACCAAGAAACCTTTAAGGAATATGCTCAGAGATGGCGTGAAATTGCAGCCCAGATTTGTCCACCTCTTGAGGAGAAAGAGATGACAAAGATCTTCTTAAAAACCTTGAGCTCATTTTACTACGACAGAATGGTCGCCAGTGCGCCCAATGACTTCATTGAGATGGTGGGCATGGGAGTACGTCTGGAAGAAGAAGTCCGAGAAGGACGTTTAGTAAAAGATGCTAGACCATCAAGCAGTACCAAAAGATACGGTAGTGCTCTCCCTAAGAAAAAAGAGCAAGATATTGGCAATATCTCTCTCGGAAAGCAAAGGCGATGATACCAACCAGTAGCAGCTGTAACTCCTGCTAGCAACCCTGCGCCTATTTCAACGTATCAACCTCTGGTTGCTCAGAGTCAATCGAATCAACAACAATTTCAGCAAAGGACACAACAGCCTCTTCAGCAGGCTCGCCCTCAATAGAACAACAACCGTACAACGCGACCACCACGGTTCGACCCTATACCCATGTTGTACGCATAACTGTTTCCACTACTAGTGGTCAAGGGGCACATCCGAACCAGGTCTCCTCTTAAAGTACCAGAAGATCCGCCTTTTTGGTTCAAAGCGGATCAGACTTTCCCTTACCATCAAGGAGGACCAGGGCATAACATAGAAAACTGTCTCAGCTTCAAATCCGATGTACAAAAGCTTGTCAGGAGCGGGGTCTTATCCTTCAAGGATACAAATCCTAATGTTCAGACAAACCCGCTACCTCAACACGAGAAAGCTGCGATAAATTTGATAGAAGAGGAGTCTAAGCACAGCTATCAAATTCACGATGCACTCTTATTAAAAACCAACCTGGTCAAGACGCATTGTAGACAAAGTGGATATGGTCATGTTCCGTCTCATAACTATCACCAGTGTGATATCTGCTCTAAAAACGATCGAGGGTGTTCTGTGGTGCAATCATCTCTACAGGAACAGATGGATCTCGGATGGATACAAGATCACCGAATTCGTGAGGTCAACATGACTTATACAAATTCCAACATCATCCAAAACCACAACATTCTAGCAATGAATGTCAACTTGGTGGCAATGCACTCCAGGCAAAGCCAACATCATGATCTGCCACGACACGATTACGATTCCCGTCTGACATACTCGGTAAACAATCAGGGATGCTCTTTTGTACAAAAGACCCTCCAGCGTCAGATGGATCTTGGATGGATTCAGGATTACCGTAATAGAAGTCATTATCAAGTGAATATGATTCAAATCTTTTATATTCGCTTGATGAATACCAGCTTAGTGGAATTACACGCTAAGCAAGTCCAGCTCGGTTTCCTGACTTCGTATGATTATCAGAACTGTACAGTATGTCGTGAAAGTAACCAAGGATATGCACTCGTTCAGAGGACACTGCAACACTTGTTGAACCACTGGTGGCTTCCGATCTATCTAGATGAAGACACACAACAAGTCAGCATGACTAACGGGAACACTACTAGGCATCAAAGTCAGGATGTTAGATCAATGGAGACAGATCTAGTAAGGTTACACTGCATACAAAGTGGACGTGGACGGGTGCCAACATACAACTATGAGCGCTGTAGAGTTTGCTCAGAGAATAACCAAGGATACTACCTTGTGCGGGCAGCCCTTCAAAGTCAGTTGGACCACAAAGAGATTCAACCATGGTCAAGCTCTGGTTTAATGTTAGACTATCATCCTAATCGAGGCAAAGAAGTTGTCTTGATCCCTAAGCGAGAAGTGGCCAAAGATGTGTGTGCCATAATCCCTTTACTCCATGAATCAAGAGTTCCTCTCGATGGTGGAAGGAATCTCAACCTCGAACTAATTGAGGCCGGATACGGTGGTCAGAAAAATCAAAAGGCTCCAGTAGTTATCTATCTGTCGGGACCAGTACCGTACAAGTCTGATAAAGCTATCCCTTACAAGTACGGTGCAACAACAATTGAGAATGGAAAAGAAGTTCCACTACCCTCCGTCATGAATATTGCAGATATCAGTCGAGTAACATGGAGCGGACGGATCTTCAACCAAGGAGTTAGAGAACCTACCAGAGAAAAGGAACCTCCAGCAGAAGTTCCTGATCAACCAGTCGGTCAATCCAGTGATCCCGACCTTTCAAAGAACATTGATGAGATGCTGAATCTCATCCAAAAGAGTGAATACAACATTGTTGATCAACTGTTGCAAAACCCTTCAAAAATCTCTGTGCTATCTCTTTTACACAGTTTCGAAGCTCACAATGAAGCTCTGCAGAAAGTCTTAGAGTCGGCCTTTATGGAACAGGATGTGAAAATAAGACAGTTCGACAACATCATCTCCAACATCACTTCCTGCAACAACTTAGGATTAAGTGATGAGGAACTGCCGGAAGAGGGCCAGAATCATAACATGGCGCTCAACATTACAGTCAACTTCTAGGACGATGTTTTAGCCAGCGTACTGGTAGACACCGGGTCAGCTTTAAATGTTATGCCAAAGTCCACTCTAATGCGACTATCGTTTAAAGGATATCCGATGAGAGGCAGTGAGGTCATCGTCAAGTCATTTGACGGATCCCGAAAAATGGCTATCGGTGAAGTCGAACTTCCCATAACTATTGGTCCTCACACTTTCCAAGTCACTTTCCAAGTCATGGACATCCGGGCAGCATACAGTTGTTTGTTAGGAAGACCTTGGATACACGAGGCTGGGGCAATCACTTCGACACTTCACCAGAAGCTGAAGTTCGTCAAGAACGACCAACTAGTCACAGTTTGCAGAGAGCAAGCCTTGATCATGAGCAACTTATCGTCGTCCACTTGTGTAGAACCAGAGGAGGTTGTAGGAACCCAGTTCCAAGCACTTTCGGTGAGCAATAACAAATAACCAGAAAGAGGAACGTCGATTTCCTCGTACAAGGATGCTCTCGAAGCGATTAAAAGTAACAATGCAAAAGGATGGGGACAGTTTGTCATTCCTACTGACAACAAGGCAAAGAAAGGCCTTGGTTTTTCTTCAACCTGTACCTAGAATGCTACTAACGATGAAAGTCTTCATCCCATTCAGAACTTCTTCCATAGTGGAGGTTTCCTTCACCCAGTATCTCAAGAAGTCCATACCATCAACGAGGGAGGTTCCTCCGATACAGATGAAAAGTGGAAGTCCTATTATAACGAGGACGGTTATATGTCTCAGGGAGAGGTGGCTACACCATTTTGTTATTCTGCACAGAGTCCGAGATATATACCGAGGTCAGATGTCAAGATGATATACGGAGATTGTGATCCTGAAGGATGTTGTGCTCCACCAAACTCATTAGAGGAGGACACTCTGATGAAAGACAACTTTGACCACAAATATTATGGCCCAATGGATGGCCTGCCTATCTGGCAGCCGTACCCAGGAGACTTGGGGCAAAAGAGTCAGCCGAACGATGCATATCACCTGAGCGTCATTGAAAAGAATACCTGCGTACCCACCGAATCATGGGATCATTACTCAGGGCATTCAGAAAATATCCAGTACAATGATGAATTTGCAAAGAGCGCAGGAAAATAGCTCCTTAACTATGCCTTTCCCGAGGTCAACGTCATTGAAAGGGATGGCTCCTCCAATTCCAAAGAAGTGTGGGACACCCTGGGACAACCAAGTGGCAAATACGACTTCATGGTCAAGTACACCGCTCCCAAAAGCTCTCGTATTAGGCTCAAAGACATCCAGCCAACTGGATGGGGAGATCTGCCTGAGAGTGCAAATACTGCGCAAGATACGACCGAAGAATCCTCCTACAACAACTCTGCCTGGGAGACAGATTCCAACGATCCTGCTCCACCAGAAATCAGCGTTATATCTGAAGACAAGCCGAAAAAGAAGGTACCAGACTTTGTGATTCACCGAGGAGTTCGCCGCCAATGGGTTACTATTAACGTTTCGAAAGTCGTTCATAAGTCTAAGTAATTGCCGTCTTTATCTTTAACCTTTCACCCTGCCCAGGTGAAACGTATGTTTTGATAGGGCTCACTTTCTGTAAATGTCTCTCTTCGCTTCGCCCAAAGCGACTGAGTTTTGTTTTATAGGGCTGTTGTTTCAAGAATCGACAAAATAATAAATAAAATAACGTTGTTATGTAATTTCCGCATTATTTGTTGTTTTCTCCTTTCGCATTTTCAGAAAATGGTATTCCTAAAAACGACTCAAATAATAAAAATAAGCATTTTTCAAATTTTACACTACACATACTCTTGCATTCTCTCTATCTCTTCTAGAAACAATCATCACGTCATGTAGATTGCTTGTTTTAAACCCCGTTGAAACACGCGATCAAATGCCTTCTCCCAACTTTGAATTCCCGGTATTTGAGGCTGAAGAAGAAAATGACGAAGAAATTCCATAGGAGATCTCTCGATTACTCAGACAAGAGGAAAGGTCCATTGAACCTCATAAAGAGCCGTTGGAAACGATCAACTTAGGTTTAGAAGAAGAGAGCAAAGAAGTCAAGATTAGGGCACTGCTCAGTCCAACTGTCAAAGAAAGCTTGATAAAGCTTCTCAAAGAGTTTCCCGATGTATTCGCTTGGTCCTATCAGGACATGCCAGGGTTGGATACCAACATCGTGGAACATCATCTACCGTTGAGATCAGAATGTCCGTCGGTAAAACAGAAACTAAGATGGACTCATCCGGGCATGGCCATCAAAATCAAAGAGGAACTACAGAAACAGATTCACGCGGGTTTCCTCGCCACATCGGAATATCCTCAATGGTTAGCCAACATAGTACCAGTTCCAAAAAAGGATGGAAATGTCAGAATGACTACAGGGATCTGAACAAAGCAAGTCCAAAGGATGACTTTCCCTTACCACACATTGACATGCTGGTAGACAGTACAGCAAAGTTCAAAGTCTTCTCCTTCATGGATGGATTCTCGGGCTATAATCAGATAAAAATGGCGCCGAAAGACATGGAGAAAACTTCGTTCATCACCCCATGGGGCACTTTTTGTTACTAGGTAATGTCGTTCGGTTTGAAGAATGTCGAGGCAACCTATCAAAGGGCCATGACTACTCTGTTTCACGACATGATACACAAAGAAATAGAAGTGTATGTCGATGATATGATTGCCAAATCTAAGACAGAAGAGGAGCATGTGACCCACCTCTCAAAACTATTCGAGCGGTTGAGAAAGTACAAACTCCGCTTAAATCCCAACAAGTGCACATTTGGTGTTCGCTCGGGGAAACTGCTAGGGTTCATCGTCAGCCAGAAAGGAATTGAGGTTGATCTTGACAAGGTTAAGGCCATTCAAGAAATGCCTTCTCCAAAGACTGAAAAACAAGTCAAAGGGTTTCTAGGACGTCTAAATTACATTTCCAGATTTATATTCCTCATGACCGCGACATGTGCGCCAATTTTCAAATTACTCAAAAAGAATCAGGAATGCGTTTGGACAGAGGACTGCCAAACCGCCTTCAACAGTATCAAGGAATATTTGTTGAATCCACCGATTCTGTCACCTCCAGTGGAAGGAAGACCACTCATCATCTACCTGTTGCACCCCAAAATGTGCCCTCCTTACTTTACTACTAACTGGCTTATGTTGCATTGCATTTTGCATTATCATATGTGTATATCATTAGCATGGGGTCAAGGTGCTTGAGGCAGTTCAAGAAGGTCCTATCTGGTCTATCACATCATCAAGAGTTCACAAGTGGCAAGGGATCTCAAGTGGATCACTCTCTTCTAACCAGTGCATGAATAGGCAAGCTCCTTGGGTTTTTATCATCACCAAATGGCATATCCTATCTTTGTTGGAGAGGATACACATCATATTCAGAGGAATTTGAATTTGGAAACTGTGCTATTTCCTCCTAAACTGAGGGTACCACAACTAGGGTTTGCTATAAAGTCAGTTTATTTCTGATTTTTTGGGCAAGACTTGATTCCATGGTATTCCCTGGGTCCCTAAGTATCTAGGAATGGAAGATTGTCCATCAGTTTGGTTCAGGAGAAGTTCAATTGGCCCATGGATTGAAAATCAGGTGAATGGGGTAAAAGTCAACAGTGAGAGGAGAAGTCAACTGTGGAATTTTGGGGTTCTCTCCAAGGTTTTCAAGGTCTCACATCCTCATATGGTCCTCAAGGGTCAAGTTTCATACTATTTATCAAGAATCAGGAGTTTGTACAGAAGTTTCTAAATTTGGAAAGTGACCTATAATAAAAGTTTCCTTTTTGGGCAAGTTCCTACACTGCATTCAACTTAACTTTTCAGTATCAAGAAAGCTTCAAATGAATTTTTCTCCAACATGAAAGTTGAAGATCTTTTTCTCCTCTTTCCAACAAGTACTAGTGGGTCTCCATATCATTTGTGAAACTCTAGTTATGATCAAAAGAAGGAAAAGTGGTTTTTAGGGTTTCTCATGATTCCATTTTCACAACTTTGGGCATAATGACCTATAATCAATTCCATTGCTTCATGCCACATTCTAATATCAAAAGACATTCCTTGAGGATTATTTTGGGCCCAAGAATTAAGTAATTCCATGGTTTATTCTTCATTTATTCTCCATTATTCAAAATTCCCAAATTGTTTAAAACTCATGAATAAATTGTTTTCAAGGCCCAAGTTCCATTGAGGTGTAACTAGCAATCCAAATGAAAGTGATCCATCATGGAATTCTTAAATATTCATGCATGGAGGAGGTGTACTTAACATAATGTGATTTTTTGAAATAATTCAAAAAATCATTAAACAATTAATCACCCAAGCCCAATTCCTCATCAGAAGAAAACCCTAGTCTATATAAACCCATCCATGCACTGGTTAGGATTCATTCACGTGCATTTGGAGGAGAACAACAACTTGTACCCTAATTCTTGAATTCAAAAAATCTCACGAATTACAAGGAGTTTCTTCAAGGTTCTTCCACAAAGCTTCTCCTGGTGATCTCTAGAACACAAATCAACCACCATTCGCAGCCAAAAGCAAGTGTACGTGTGGAGCCATCTCAGGTTGGTAGGTTTTTTGACTATCATAAAAATCTCCTTTTAAGCATGAATATTGACGTGTGATGAATGGTGATTATCCTGATCTATTTATTTTTAATTTTGGATGTGTGGTTTGCTTGTAATACGGATTTAAAGTTTTGTGCCCTACAGGTTTTTCATTCGTTTTTTATTATACACTAATAATTTGGGGTTTTTGATGCCATATTTGGATTCCTGACGAAATTCTGGGTCGGATAGTGTACCCCATTGCATTTTCTGGAAAAATATAGGTTGCAGGTGGTGGTGGGTGGCGGCCGGAGCTAGGGCTCCGGCGACTGGGTGGTGCTCCGGCCAGCCAAGGGTTTCAAGGAAGAAGATGAACCAGAGCCGTTGATATGGTTGATCGTGTGGCTCTCACGCTGCCACATGTCTTTTTTCTATTATTTTTTTCTGTTTTTTAATTATTAATCGTATGTATATTACCTCACCGTAAGTATCGTGTACGACCAACCTTTTTTTTTCCATTTCAATTACTTTTACTTGTGTTGACTAGCTATGGATCATTGGATGAATCAAACGAACCACAACATGCCAACGCATTAAAAACGTCACGCGCATGGCACATGGGGGCACACGGTAAGCTCCCCAGATTTTTATTTTTTTTATGAATAATTGGGTGGGCTGGGCTGCTATTCGCACCCCCCACCCTGGCCCAACCTTCATTTCCAACGCCTATTCCTTACTTCTCACACCCCCTCTGCATTTCACTTCATTTTTATTTTATTTTAATTATTACATTTCATATTTAATTTTTAAAAAATACATAAATGCATTTAAAAATCATCATAAAATTCATGCATACTTTTCAGCATTTTATAAAATTTTTACAAATTTTATTTTTTATTTTTATTTTATTTTTATCATCCAAATTAATTATTTTATTAATTTCCTTTTTGCATTACACATCTCATGCATACATAAATTTCTTTATTTTAATTCTCCTCATCTATAATACATTTTTAATCCGTTCTTTTTGCATCTATTAGATAACATCCTAGAATTCATTAAAACATTTTTCTTTCATTTTTAAATTTATTTCATATTGCATTTTGGTCCTTCTCTTTGGCACACTGAACCCCACTTCCCACCTGAACTTTGTCTAATTATTTAGATGACTAATATCTTGATTTTTTGCAGGGATTTTTGATATTTGGTTTATCTCTGGTTGAATAATAGTGATGTTTAATTTGGGAATTTTAGGAGTTATTTTTCTAATTATTTGATTGGCTTTCACTTGAGATCTTCTTGTATGCCTATTTCTGACTACATCTGATTATCTGTTTGAAAGGCACTTGTGCCATTTGCTTTGGGGTTGTTCCTTTGATTTCTGAATTCATGTTTGGATTATTATCATTGTTGTTTGCCATTGTTTGATTTTCATTCACCTCATTTCTCTTACTTATGTTTGTTTCTCACTAATCTTTTATGCAGGGACTAAGGTAAGTTCTTTAAGGGTATGGATAAGTATCCATGGCCAATCTTATCCTTTCTTTCTCCCCTCTCTTCTTCCTTTAGGGTTTAGGTTGTCGTCAAACCTCACTAAGCGTAGGTCACCCATGCATGATAACTTTAGGACTCATAGTCCCCCTTTAGAGTTACCCTTGTGTCTTCTCTCTTCTCATCTCAAATTTCTCTAAAACACTTAATAAGAATAAGGTGTATTGCGCACGAGCCTTAAGTATGGGGAATGAGAAATGAGGGGCTTCCTCTCATCTTTCTAGAGTGCTTAGCGAGCGTCCTGTCTTGGGACGATGCGTTAAGTACTCGCCCCTGTGCCCTAGACTTTGGTGCAATGCAGCTTAGGAACTAACTTAAGCCACTTCTGTCCTAAAAAACACAAACCAACTTCAAACCTTTTTGTCCTTCGGGATTTCCAAACTTAAAGGCTATTTTCAAAAAAGGCACGTTACCTTCCGTCTGAGTCGCAAACAGGCATCGACCCTAACTGCCGGACGCGAACTTAACGCCGCTCATAAAAAACACAAAAAGAACTTGGTCTGAAATACGTTGACTCTGAATTCCCCATTGCACAAAGGGGGTACGTAGGCCTAGGACGTCGACATCCTACCGAGTCGGTCTTTGTTTTCCCTCTCCGTCTTAGTACATCCCTAGATGATAGTATGACTCACCCTTAGAATAGACAACAAGCGTGGATCCCATCGAGTACGATGGACGCGTGGGGTGCTAGCACCTTCCCCTCGCGTAACCGACTCCCGAACCCAGGTTATGGTTGCGATGACCATTCCTTTCCCTCTTCCTCAGGTTTATGCGGTGTTCCCTTTCCCTCTCTTGGGATAAATTTACACGGCTGGCGACTCTGTTTTTCCGCGCCACTCTCGCGTTTGTACCTGGATGAAAATCCTGGGAGTGACAGCTGGCGACTCTGCAGGGGATAACGTGAAACAAAACTTCTGGTTTAAATCACCTCTGGTAAACAAAATATGTTAGGTAAGAACGGGATTTCACAAAAGAGAAAGGCCAGACAAACTTCTAACGGACCCATGATCCACAGATAAGATGACTCTGCTGGGGAAAGGAGAAAATAAAAGACTCTGCCGGGGAGCACAAGTATGAGGAACACATCCCTCCAAAATCTCCTGAGTTGTGCCATCTCTGCTGAGAAAGAGAACTAGCAAAGAAAGTACCAAACTTGTCTTATGCTTCGAATGCAAATGTTTGAATAGTGGCGTAATGCTCCATACGAAATGGAAATGCTATGTGCTTGAGGATGCAATGCAAATGCTTATGATATGCAAAAAGGGTCCCTCCAGCAAAATAAATGCCGGAGAGAAAAGATCCATTCAGCTGGGGATGACAAAAATAAATTGCCCTCTGAATCTAGGAACTCTGCTGAGAAGGATCACACTGATCGACTCCTTGGATCAGCAATTTTTGCTGGGGATGAAATCCCGAAAGAACTACCGGGGCTACGCCTGTCCTTTACTGAAGGTAACATCCAACCTGGGATTTCTCCTCTGTTAGGGGAGTTAAGAGTGAACGCCAATGACGGAACTGGAAGTCCGTTGCTGAGGATTGTTGATAACTAATTGGGCTCAGGACCTGCTGGGGAAAACAATCCGTGATACTATCCTGCTTGGGGGATACTTCTGAACTTAACCTGCTGAAGGGGGAGAACGTCTTTACTCCCACCTTGCTGGGGACTGGAATATGACACCGTCGGTGGAAGCACGCTTCCTGACTGGATAGGGAAGGTGAACACCCTAATTCTGTGGGGAAATAACGTCTTGATTCGGAGAAAATACTTCCCAAGTCTCCTGCTGGGGGAAGTCTGCTCTGCTGAGGAAAGTGTGTCCTGCTGGGGAAGGAACAATCTCAATGCTGGGGGAGAGCAACCTGCTGGGAAGTACAATCCTGTTGCCCTGCAAGTCAAATAACAACAAAAGAATATGCCACGGCCTGGCTATCACCGTTAACGCCTAAGTAATTTCTACTGCTTTTCGTTATGCCCCGCAAAGCTCGAACTTTTATATGCAATGTTTATCAAAAATATCGGACGTTTTTTGCAAACAAAACAGTAAAAATAAAAGTAAAACAAACAATGGAAAGCTCTTTGAGTGAAATGAATATTTTATTGAAGAGTGGCCTGTAAATAGTCATTTACAATGGGAAGCAATTCCTAGAAAGAGGTAATTGCGCAAAAACAAAAAGAAAATACACATGTCGGCAATGTGGGAACAGATATCCACCATGATTCGACTCAGCTATGACCCATATGACTTGCTTATCCACAAACGTCTTGACCTTCGAAGAGACTAACTGTACTGATCCTTTTCTTTCAGAATTTCCAGGTGTTGAAAGTGTTCACAGATGGAACGCAGACCGTAGCCTTTCGCTTATAAATCCCTAAATTTTGCCTGGATCGTCCTTTTCGGGTTTTCAATCCATCGGGATACCCATTTTTGCCAAAGTCGCCTTTTCAGGTTTTCAACTTTGGGGGTTTACACATTTCTTTTTACATCTTATCCCTAACTTTTGCCCGAACCCTTTTCCTTTTTTACGGTTCGCCGGGATGCCCCTTTTTTGCCTGGATTTTCTTTTTATGTCCAGCGGGTCTCTTTTATGCGAAATAAAAAAACGTCTCGGTGGATTGAAAACCCGAAAGGGCGGTCCAGGAAAAAATTAGAGACATAATCAAAAATCATCCCGATGGATTGGAAATTTCCAAGTACAATCCAGGCAAAAGTTAGGGATTGTGGCAAGTAACTACGTCCAACAAAAAGGGGCAAATCCCTCAGCAGCGGTAATACTGTCAGTCAGGAAAACTCCAGTCAAGGTCATCTTCGACAGAAGCTCAGGATGTCCAGAATTCAAAGTTGGTAGAAGGATAACGGTCGTTATGTTTCCCTTAAATTGCCATTTTCTAACTTTGTAAATACTCCACGGAATCATGCGTTTGGCTGATTTCCATCCTATCAATAAAATTTGAGCCCTAGTGCTTTTGTTTGCAATTCTTATTTGTTTTATCTTTACAGAACGACATTTTAACATGATTAACGATTCTTGAAATAAAACAAAAATGAATTTACTTGTCAAAATTTTTTGTTTTTTAAAGATGGCAATTTCTTTTGAATGTTAAACATCCAAAGAACATCGATCGCTCCTCCAGAAGTAATCAAACCCCAAAGTGCAGAATCAAAGTACTCCTTCTAAAACCAGAGCATCTGAATGAAGGATCAACTGTATCAGATGTGATTTTCTCATCTGATATCCCCGACAGAGTTCTTATCTCCTAAGCCCGACCAACAGTTTTCCCCGCAGGGATTATCTCTCCTAAGCAAGGCAGAATTGCTATTTTGAACCAAATGGTACTTCTTCGTCCCCAGCAGTGGCCGAGTATCCAGTCGTGTTCATCCATTAGTCTGTATGTCGCGTCAGTTTTGTCAGCATATACATACATACATCATGCATTATTAATTCATACTCATATTCATATTGCATCACTATCACTTGGGTTAGTCTTCTCTCCAAGTGATAAAAGTCCTCTCAATCAGTTGTCAGTTCTTTCCTTGTCAGGAAATGTTGCGTCTGAACAATCTCTCTTCCAATTTATTTCTGGATTGGAGTTAGTCCCTTGACCACTTTGATAACTTGAACCTCTGAAAGACAAGAATACCTTTGACAAATGTCACTCTTCGCCGTTGAAGATGATATCTTCGCTTTCCCGGATTAAGGAAAATCCCCAGAGAAAGCCTCTTAATCAAAGATTCGACAATACAGCAGTTCTTCTTCAGAAAATTTGCTGACAAAAAGGTCATCAACACCTCAAAACTGGGTTGCACCATATGGCATTTCCCCGAGAAGATCTCGAGGAAAAGTATGATATAATATCCCCAAGCAGGAAACAGCCTCTCAAGAGACTCGTTTTCCCCAGTAGAGTCAACAAATGACGTCTCCAACAGAGAAGTTTGAACACCTCTACAACTCAGATGAATGGGTTCCCCAGTAAGTCTGACATCAAAGCTTTTTCCCATCAAATGGCATCTCCCCAGGAAAATTCGGCGAGAAGTTTGAGGAAAACCGCTAACGAATAGCGTCCCTTGTAAAGAAAGTTTATTGACAAAAGAAACTGAGACCAGTTCCTTGGTTGAAGACCAGGATCGAGGGGAAGTTTATATCAGAAACTAAGACCAGTTCCTTGGTTGAAGACCAGGATCGAGGGGAAGTTTATATCAGAAACTAAGACCAGTTCCTTGGTTGAAGACCAGGATCGATGGGAAGTTTATTTCAGAAACTAAGACCAGTTCCTTGGCTAAAAACCGGGATCGGGGGGAAGTTTTACCTTTTCTAAGCATCATTGCTTAGCAAAAGAAGATGGATGAGAAAACTGCTATTCATAACCACCATCAAAATTTCGGGTATTCCGATATTTAATCCTCTTGTACCCCGAATTCCTGAATACCTTCGCCATTCACACCTTCAGGTCCAAGAAGATTAAATAGGGGCATCTGTCATACCCCAAATTTTGGCCACTAAGATTTCCCATCATTGTGCAAATCATCACCATAATATGGATGAACCACCATGCCTCCTCAATCTCCTCAGGAATTGTTAGGCATTCTCTACAATCAAGAAGTAGGGTTTCAAGCTCTCTCAGAGCATTTAGACAAAAGATCAATCAAGGAATGACATGATCTTCAACTTGTCTAACCTCTCCAACACCCATAATGGATCAAGAGGACTCCCACATCAAGAATCAAACACAAGGTTGCAGCATTCCAAGTGGATCGAGCCTCAAGATCGACAGTGTCACCAAATTAGGGTTTTGGTCGACCAAGGCCTCCAGATAAAATTTTTCCTCTGGGAATGAGCCAATGCTTCAAAGCACAACCCAAGACACTCCAAGGGACCTCATGAATCCAATCATCCAGTCAATTTAACCTTAGGGGATGCATTTACCAAAAATCAGGAATTAGGGTTTCTTGACCTAATTCACCCCTGAGTTGACTTTTGGGACAAAACACGAGCCAAGACCTCAAGACATGATTTAAGGGTCTCCAATACACTACATTGATCCATTTGCAACAATAGATTAATCCAAGAAGCTTGATTCACAAGTTTCAATTTCATCAGGACCACAATTAGGGTTTCGAGGAAAAAGTCAATTGTACCTTTGACTTTTGACCAAGACATGCTCCCAAAACATGGGACATGATTCAATACACCCAATAACACCTATGGAATATGTCCATTAAGTTTGATTTAGGTCAAGGACTTAATTTCACGAAGGATCGCACAGTTTGGATTTCATCCGATAAAAAGTCAACTGTGCAAAAACCCAAAGTTTGACTTTTTGGATTTTTGGTCAAACAAGGTTTATTAACCCTAAAACAATGTTAATATGTGATTTGAATCATCATTCATCAAGAAAAATCAAGAAAAGTGAGGTTTCTTGCAAAAAGGGTAACCATTAAAAACTTAGAATTTTTCTAAGTTATGGAACAAAGTGGCTAGGGTACCAACTTCCAAGGACCATAACTTGAGATCCAAGCAACCATTTTGGATGGTCCAAAGCTGGATTTGTAGCTCTCATGGCATACTTTAAAAGTGTCAACTACATCTCATTCCAATTCTTCATGGATTTTTAGTTAGGGAGTGATCAAAATCACAAAAAACATGAAAATGACATTTTTCCAACACTTAGTGAAATTTTCACTAAGTCAGAATCTGCCTTATTTTTTCCGAAATGTAGGGACATTTTTCACCTTGATCCAAGTCAAACCTGGTCTAGGGGTGGACATCGAAGTTAAAGTATGCCATGAGGGCTTTCCAACAAGTACCAGATCATCTCCAAATTCCATTTGAACAAGGAGATACAACCCTTGGAACATGGCATCATGAACGGATTTTTTCAAAACAGATTTTGCAGATTTTGTGCATTTTGCTCAATTTGTCCAAATCTGATAAATCCAAGCCTTGTCATCAATTTGGACACATCTGAGGATCAAATCCAAGGGGGATGATCTGATCTCCAAGCCTCCAAAGTCCAAGAATCTACAAGTAGCATGCCAAACCTAAAAGAGCTAAAAAGGTGCCAAGACTCCAATTTTGTTGCAATGCATTTAATGGATACACCAAGGTGGCATGGACTGATACATTCCTAACTGAATGAGTCAAGGATAGCTCTGAATCAAAGAACCATAGGCATGTGCCCTAACCTCTAGTCAATGGCTAGAGGAGACTTGAGATTCCTTTTGTATAACATTGGCCAAAGGCCTGCTGCAGCTGCCATTCACTATTGCTTCCAAAACAAACTTGCTCTACTATAAATAGAGCTCATTTGTGCTCAGTTTGAGTACACCAAAGCAACCAAATTAATGCTTTCCTCAAAATCCCTCTCTTTAGGCCAAAATGCCTTCTTTTGCAAGGTAACTCTGAGTTTTTGAGATAGAAAGCGTTTCCATCACAGCTCTTGATCCAAACACATCCAATATGTCATATCTAAGCTGTCCAAACTCTCATAAGTGACCTGTAACACCAAAATCACAAAGTCCCCTCTCAAAACCTCAAAATTGGACTTTTTTGCATTTTTCAAGCCATGTCTTGATTCAGTCACTTTCAAAACCAGATAAAACCTCAAACACACTCCAAATATCATCCTTGAACTGTCCCAAATGGTTCCCTACATTTGGAACACCATTTGAGAGAGTTGCCATATTGGTAACTTTTGCCCCTTTTGCAAGAAAGAGCTCAAACTTGTTCCTGGGGATTCCAGCTGGTTCCAACCATTCTAAAAGCTTCTAAGGGGTCAATTGAGAATGTCTAAAGCATCAAATTACTTCTGGCACAAGAAACTTGGCAGATTGCACAAAAAGCTCCAAGAGGTAAGTGTATCATCACTTGAACTTTCTAAATTATGCCTTGCTTTGAAGTTCACTGATCATAAACATCTCATACATGTTATATATGTTGTGTTTGAACCAATTTGCCATGTAATTCTTGCTTGTACCATGTGTTAGTATAGAAAATGCAATTATAGGTCTATTTCAAAAACACTATCGGGTTTTTCAATGGGGACCTCATCTGAAAAAACCAAGACCACCACTGGATTCCTTGTGAAATTTTAGGCAGGATAGACCTAAATTTTGTCCCAATCCATGGAGAAATGAGAAAGTTATGGCCTTTACGTTTTTGGTCCAAAACCTTGCCTTGCCCAGGCCTAAAACAAGGCATGCCTTATGTATTTCTAGGGTGGCTTTGAAACACGGATGTATCACCACCCCAGTGGTAGAAGGTGCACGCTGCAACCTAGAGGTCTGGGGTTCGAATCCCCCTTGCCCCAAACCCCTTTTTTTAAACACTTTTTCCATTTTTTACTATTTTTCATATTATTTTAAATGATTTGGAAAATTAATTTCTCTCTCAATTTTAATTATTTTTTATTGGTTATTTTTGTAAAAAATCACAAAAATGTTAAAATATTTTATTCCACAAAAAAAATCAAATTTATATTATTTATTAGAATTTTTGTAATTAATTTCATTTTAATTGTTGTTGAACATTTTTAAATGGAGTTTCCACTTTGATCTTTCAAAATCAATTGGATTTTAAGCTTTCATATGATTAAACTTGATTTTCCAAAATATTTTCCAAAGTGTACCACTTATTTTTGATAATAATTGATATTTTTATCATTTATTATTTAAATTACCTTTGAAAAATGCCTTTTAAATTCAAAAATTAGGGTTTCTTCCCGATTTTCAAATTTCAAACACTCATGGGCCTCTAATAGAGTGTAAGACCCAACCCCTTTGTAAATAGACCTTTTTGGGCCTCACACGTTGTATAAGTCCCTCTGTATATTTTCAAAAGTTCGGCGCGATTGTCGCCTTTTTCACAAAATCATCTGGGCCTACCCTTGTGTTGTAAGTCCCATTTATTTTCTCTTTGGGCCTCTCCTTGAGTTTTAAGACCCATCCCTCTTATAAAAAACATTTTTGGGCCTCAGTCGTTGTATAAGTCCCGATACGATCCTCAAAATAACAGTGTGATCGCGGTTAAACCTTGGGCCTCTCTTTGAGTGAAATTCTGGCCTATGCAGACAGCAGATGTCCTAACACATGTCAAGACATTGTGCTACATAATCTTTTAAAATCAGAGGCGCAACTACAGACTGATACCTTGAATATTAAAACTGCACCATCACAGATGTCACGACATATGATCCAACATGTTTATCATGAACCCTAACAAAAATGTAAATCTGCAGAATGATAAAGAACACAGTAATTGTTAACCCAGTTCGGTGCAATTCACCTACATCTGGGGGATACCAATCCAGGATGAAGACTTCACTATCTTGTAGACTGTTACAAAGCTAAACTCCCCCGTTTACAACTTTATACCTAACATCAACCCAATGAACATCTTTACCAAGGCTAAACTCAACCGTTTAGAACCATGATATGAGATACCCCACTCACATCCTAATCACAACCTTTGATGTCTCTGTCTTCTGTCAATTCAGAACTGTCGCGGTTTCTTGACCTTCAAGTTATCTTGGACTTGCTTCAAAGCTTCGTCCAAGAACAATACAACAACCATTACCTACAGGTTTCTGGTTGTGTGCAAGCACCTATGTCATCCTCTCTGCATGCCATATTACAGAGGGGAACTACAACCCTAAGAGCCAACGACTCTCAAAACCTAAACCCTTATTTTTACAAAAGAGAACTAGGTTACAATTGTTACATAAGGCTGCTCACTCCCTAGGTCTAAGTCTTCATATATATATATATATATATATATATATATATATATATATATATATATATGTAGTCTTCTGTCTTGGGCTTTCTATTTTTGATCCTTGATCCAGTATTAAAAAGCGTAGAAAATCTTGGACAGATTTGCTACACATTTAAATCCTGCTATATCAGTCCAGGATGTCGCATCTTGTTGTTAGGGCATCTTCTTCGACATCTTTGATCTTGACAGTTTCTTCATCTTTATTGTTGATATGTTTTACCAAAATTTAGTCAAACTCTAGGAGCTTTCAATCTCCCCCTTTTGAATTTTTTTGCATAAAACATCTTCTTCTGTATTCTGCCATCAGCAAGACTCCTCCATCTTTAGAATTGATTGGAATTTGAAGAAATCTCCCCCTCAACACATTTCTTTTTCCTTCCAAGGAAGATCCAGAACTAGTGTAGAAGACTTCTCTAGAAAAGAAACACCAGTTGTAGCCTTTGTAACACCGAGTACAAGAATTATGTAACTCAGGTCACAAGACACAACCTGTTTCACAACTCAGATCACAAGACACAAAAACTAGAAATTAGTAGGTAGAGATGATAGAACATCTTCCTCCAACATTCTTGCACCGCCACTGCCCGAATGAACCCAAACACCAGAACACTATTCTTCTCCCCCTTTTAGCCAAAACTTGGCAAAAGTGACCAAGACAGCTCCATATCCAGACGCAACTTATCCAGATCTTGAAAAATGCCATCGAACACTCACTTGGAAAGAAGGAATTATGAGACCAAGGAGTGTCACAATAATCGTATTTATAACAAATAGTTGCCTTTGAAAGAAACGAACCATCGAATAAAATGCTGGTCAATTCAAAGCGCCAATAACTCTACTAAATGCGCACCGACCAAGACTGTTAACTATTTCTCCTATTAAGAACACCGACCAAAGAACCAATTACATGCAGACATGTTATATAACAATGTCCTGAAATCATGTGAGACATTGTCTATTCTTCCAGGATTCTTCTTCTAATTTTGTCATACAGAGAATTCTTCACAAATATATGATCCCAGTCTGCAAGAGAAAAATAAATTCTCCCAGACTCAGTCAATGATTCTTAAGCATCCAATAAGAACCATTCAAGTATGCATTGCCAAGTTTCCCACAACTTGCAACAATACTCTAATGTCAAGACATCCTCCCTGACATCGCAGTTTGCTTGACGCACAAATGCAAACTGGAATTTTCAACAATAATGTCAAGCAATCCTCCTTGACATCTCAACTTGCTTGATGCACAAATGCAAGCTGGAACTTCATCTCAGATCAAGAGGCCTCTCCCCTGACTAAGGTAACTGGTGCTCCACCACTGAACACCCAAGCTAATGATTGGAAAACATAAGACGCATCTTTATGTCTTCAAGAGCGCACCCTCTGTTCAACACACCTGCTGAACGCGACCATTAACTCATTATTGTTCCCTCTGACAAGAAACAATAATTACTCACACATGATCAAAGTCATGCATCCCATGAGTACGTGTATACTAACCATAACAAACTCTTGGCTTAAGATCAAAGTCCCATTGATCCCCCTCATCCTGCAACCATCTACACATCACACGAACTCCTCTTGAATTCTCATGTAAAGACCTCTAGCTGCTTGAGGCACAAACCAATTGAATAAGAATGCTTCACATTCCTCAAAGAGACGCACAGGGCCCCTTAGTTTGTTATAATGATGTCGGCTATCGTATGCATGCTCTAGAACTTCACAGCTGCTAAACTGATCCACTACTAGCATGACTTACTCCAAGGGCTCTGTATTCCATATGCAAGATTTTCCACTGACCTCACCAGGCCAGCATTAGAGATAAACCCCCAATCCAAGACAGTCATTCCTATCATTCTCCCGTATGATAATCTGGAATACTTCTGATTTATGGTAAATCTCCACTTCTGAACGCATCCAGGAAACAGACTTCCATGCAATTAACACATGATCCACTTCAGTCTTCAAAAACTTACATCTTCCTTCCAAGGAACCCTTCTACTCCATCATTCTCCCGGATGATTATGTAGACACTTCTTGGACACGATGCAAGTAACCAGTTCATCACAGAACCTGAAATCTCACCAAGGATATCTAACCCAAGGATGTTCTAACATCAGTTAGAACATCTTTTGCACATCAAAGACACCACAGACCATGGTTCTTGATATGCTCCACTACTGGACTTACTATCAGCATAGTAATCCACACCGAAGATCTTCAAACAACACTGAGCCACCAGCTTGAACAAAGAAGACTTCAGGAACCCAGAGAGAAACAAACTCTCAACCACCAAGAAGGTATGCTTCCATTCTTAACCCAGAACTTCTGACACAAGCTCCTAGAGAACCATAACCTTCAACAAGTTTAACTAACTACTCTTGTGCATAAGAGCCATCAGTTTCAAGCATCCTTCTTGAGCGCACATTGCGAAGCCAATCAAATGCCACCTTTTGATTGTCCTCACTAATCTTCAGAACTCCCACAAAGATATCTTGATCTGCGAATGAAACTTGATCTTCAAGTCACCTGAACTACTTGCCCCACAGTAAGACATCTTGGATCCACCAAGCCTTTTAGTCATGTAACATCTTCCCATCCACAGCTCCTGCAAACTGTATGAGATAGACCTTTTTGAAGAATCTATCACTCCCATTCTCCTGATCACCTTATCTTAAGCTGATGTGCCACATCACCAGCTAAGACTTCTGATGTTAAGCTAGATGTCAAAACATTATGACATTCACCTGTTGAATTCAGCTTTTCCTTCTGCCACTTAGAAGAACCTCCTCCCTTTGCAGAAATAAATTTCCATGCTCTCACAGACTTGATTCAACAACCAAGTTTTGAGTAGACAACCTCCATCCTACATAGAAACTCCAAATACTTCAAACCTGCCACATCTGAATCTTCAGAAAATAAGTAGTCCAAGACTACCCCATAGCAATACCAAAGGATGCCACTTCCTTTAGTAGAGTCGTCAGTAGAAAGCCTAAGATAACTGCCACTTATCCTCCACCTTCACAACTAGAGCAAACACTATGCTCCAAAGCACCTGGATCAGAAATAAACTGACCCAAGCTGTAACCATCAAGATTATGATGTCTTCATAGTCTTCCATCTCCATCTTCAACAACATCACCATCTGGACAAGTCAGTCACAATACTTTCCAGGAAACAGACGTTAAGTCAATAATCCAAGGTCAACACCTAGGAGACTTTTGAGCGAATGCAGAACCCCTCCCATGATTCTACAAACCTCTGATGAAAAGTTGTTAGAACATTTGACAGAACATCCTCAATCTTGACTTTCAAGGATAATCAATTAAATACTTGTGAATTACACAAATAGCAATTGATCTTAAACCCTTGTACCATAACCATTCTTCACTGCTGTAGCTGAGCTCCACCAGATCATGTCATGAACACTTATACATTATTCAATCTTATTACAAGTATCTTCTTCAATGACAATGTTGAGATACCAAGGCTGCCACCCTTGAATCAAGTAACTAAGACTTTCTCTGAACAAGTCTTATTTACCTCAACAACTCTTCAATGAGATTGGATCCACTCTTAGGGTCAAGAAAGATGAATCCTTCTTTGCTGTTTTTGGATGGTGAAAATAAATCACCTCCACGTTCTTCAGATTGTGTCTAAAAGAAACACCTTCTAGTCAGAAGAGTAACTAGAAGACTCCAGATACACGACATAGATGTCTTTATGAGTGGACTTGAGAGAGATCTCAAGTATCTTTGACAACCTAGCCGACCAAACATTTATCAAACTCCTAGAGCAAGAACCTGATAAACTTTAACTCAACTCCTCTCCTCTTCAACTGACTCCAAACTGCACTAAGAAACTAAGCTACTAAGTACCAAGTCACCATCCCAGATATCTAACCACAACTCCCTTCACTCCATCGCTCCCGACATTGGAATAAAAGAATGCAGATATCTTCAAATATATAGGTCGACGATTGAGACATTCCACCAACTGTCTTCAGTAACAACTCCAGAATCCCATATTTCTAGAGCTCTTCCATCAGAAACTCATGCAGTGGAACCACCAAGGAACATATCCTACTTGCCCTAATAAGATGTCACAACATCTTACAAGACACATCAACAAGAGAACTAGCCATTTCTCCTGTAGTTTTTGTAGAATCTCCTCAGCAACATGAACAACCTCCGGGTTGCTCCCTTCGATCTAGAACATTCATCTCATCCAGTAATACCCTTGGGTATGTATGAGTTGATTGATCTAATCTCCAAAACTCCTCCTTGTTTAAATGCCAGAAAGTATCTCCAAATATCTCATCCAGAACCAGACAAGATGCCTGCTCTGATACCAATTGAAATTCTGGCCTATGCAGACAACAGATGTCCTAACACATGTCAAGACATTGTGCTACATAATCTTTTAAACTCAGAGGCGTAACTGCAGACTGATACCTTGAATATTAGAACAACACCATCACAGATGTCATGACATCTGATCCAACATGATCATCATGAACACTAACAGAAACGTAAATCTGCAGAATGATAAAGAACACAGTAATTATTAATCCAGTTCGGTGCAATTCACCTACATCTGGGGGATACCAATCCAGGATGAAGACTTCACTATCTTGTAGACTGTTACAAAGCTAAACTCCCCCGTTTACAACTTTATACCTAACATCTACCCAATGAACATCTTTACCAAGGCTAAACTCAACCGTTTAGAACCCTGATATGAGATACCACACTCACATCCTAATCACAACCTGTGATGTCTCTGTCTTCTGTCAATTCAGAACTGTCGCTGTTTCTTGACCTTCAAGTTATCTTGGACTTGCTTCAAAGCTTCGTCCAAGAACAATACAACAACCATTACCTACAGGTTTCTGGTTGTGTGCAAGCACCTATGTCATCCTCTCTGCATCCCATATTACAGAGGGGAACTACAACCCTAAGAGCCAACGACTCTCAAAACCTAAACCCTTATTTTTACAAAAGAGAACTAGGTTACAATTGTTACATAAGGCTGCTCACTCCTTAGGTCTAAGTCTTCATATATATATATATATATATATATATATATATATATATATATATATATATATATATATATATATATATATATATATATATATATATATATAGTCTTCTGTCTTGGGTTTTCTATTTTTTATCCTTGATCCAGTATTAAAAAGCATAGCAAATCTTGGACAGATTTGTTACAAATTTAAATCCTGCTATATCAGTTCAGGATGTCGCATCTTGTTGTTAGGACATCTTCTTCGACATCTTTGATCTTGATAGTTTCTTCATCTTTATTGTTGATATGTTTTACCAAAATTTAGTCAAACTCTAGGAGCTTTCAATCTCCCCCTTTTGACAAATTTTGGCTAAAACATCTTCTTCTGTATTCTGCCATCAGCAAGACTCCTCCATCTTGAGAATTGATTGGAGTTTGAAGAAATCTCCCCCTCAACACATTTCTTTTTCCTTCCAAGAAATATCTAGAACCAGTGTAGAAGACTTCTCTAGAAAAGAAACACCAGTTGTAGCCTTTGTAACACCGAGTACAAGAATTATGTAACTCAGGTCACAAGACACAACCTGTTTCACAACTCAGATCACAAGACACAAAAACTAGAAATTAGTAGGTAGAGATGATAGAACATCTTCCTCCAACATTCTTGCACTGCCACTGCTCGAATGAACCCAAACACCAGAACACTATTCTTCTCCCCCTTTTTAGCCAAAACTTGGCAAAAGTGACCAAGACAGCTCTATATCCTGACGCAACTCATCCTGATCTTGAAAAATGCCATCGAACACTCACTTGGAAAGAAGGAATTATGAGACCAAGGAGTGTCACAAAAATCCTATTTATAGCAGATAGTCGCCTTTGAAAGAAACGAACCATCGAACAAAATGTTGGTCAATTCAAAGCGCCAATAACTCTACTAAATGCGCACCGACCAAGACTGTTGACTGTTTCTCCTTTTAAGAACACCGACCAAAGAACCCATTACATGCAGACATGTTATATAACAATGTCCTGACATCATGTCAGACATTGTCTATTCTTCCAGGATTCTTCTTCTAATTTGGTCATACAAAGAATTCTTCACAAATATATGATCCTAGTCTGCAAGAGAAAAATAAATTCTCCCAGACTCGGTCAATGATTCTTAAGCATCCAATAAGAACCATTCAAGTATGCATTGCCAAGTTTCCCACAACTTGCAACAATACTCTAATGTCAAGACATCCTCCTTGACATCTCTGTTTGCTTGACGCACAAATGCAAACTGGAATTTTCAACAATAATGTCAAGCCATCCTCCGTGACATCTCAACTTGCTTGACGCACAAATGCAAGCTGGAACTTCATCTCAGATCAAGAGGCCTCTCCCCCTGACTAAGGTAACTGGTGCTCCTCCCCTGAACACCCAAGTTAATGATTGGAAAACATAAGACGCATCTTCATGTCTTCAAGAGTGCACCCTCTGTTCAACACACCTGCTGAACGCAACCATTAACTCATTATTGTTCCCTCTGACAAGAAACAATAATTACTCACACAAGATCAAAGTCATGCATCCCATGAGTACGTGTATACCAACCATAACAAACTCTTGGCTTAAGATCAAAGTCCCATTGATCCCCCTCATCCTGCAACCATCTACACACCACACGAACTCCTCTTGAATTCTCATGTAAAGACCTCCAGCTGCTTGAGGCACAAACCAATTGAATCTGAATGCTTCACATTCCTCAAAGAGACGTACAGGGCCCCTTAGTTTGTTATAATGATGTCAGCTATCGTATGCATGCTCCAGAACTTCACAGCTGCTAAACTGATCCACTACTCGCATGACTTGCTCCAAGGGCTCCGTATGCCATATGCACGATTTTCGACTGACCTCACCAGGCCAGCATTAGAGATAAACCCCCAATCTAAGACAGTCATTCCTATCATTCTCCCGTATGATAATCTGGAATACTTCTCATTTATGGTAAATCTCCACTTCTGAACGCATCCAGGAAATAGACTTCCATGCAATCAACATATGATCTACTCCAGTCTTCAAACACTTACATCTTCCTTCCAAGGAACCCTTCTACTCCATCATTCTCCCGGATGATTATGTAGACACTTCTTGGACACGATGCAAGAAACCAGTTCATCACAGAACCTGAAATCCTTCACCAAGGATATCTAACCCAAGGATGTTCTAACATCAGTTAGAACATCTTTTGCACATCAAAGACACCACACACCATGGTTCTTGATATGTTCCACTACTGGACGTACTATCAGCATAGTAATCCACACTGAAGATCTTCAAACAACACTGAGCCACCAGCTTGAACAAAGAAGAATTTAGGAACCCAGAGCGAAATAAACTCTCAACCACCAAGAAGGTATGCTTCCATTCTCAACCCAGAACTTCTGACACAAGCTCCCAGAGAACCATAACCTTCAACAAGTTTAACTAACTACTCTTGTGCATAAGAGCCATCAGTTTCAAGCATCCTGCTTGAACGCACATTGCAAAGCCAATCAAATGCCACCTTTTGATTGTCCTCACTCATCTTCAGAACTCCCACAAAGATATCCTGATCTGCCAATGAAACTTGATCTTCAAGTCACATGAACTACTTGCCCCACACAAGACATATTGGATCCACCAAGCCTCTTAGTCATGTAACATCTTCTCATCCACAGCTCCTGCAAACTGCATGAGATAGACCTTTTTGAAGAATCCATCACTCCCATTCTCCTGTAGATCACCTTATCTTAAGCTAATGTGCCACATCACCAGCTGAGACTTCTGATGTTAAGCTAGATGTCAAAACAATATGACATCCACCTGTTGAATTCTGCTCTTCCTTCTGCCATTTAGAAGAACCTCCTCCCTTTGCAGAAACAGATTTCCATGCTCTCACAGACTTGATTCAACAACCAAGTTTTGAGTAGACAACCTTCATCCTGCATAGAAACTCCAAAGACTTTAAACCTGCCACATCTGAATCTTCAGAAAATAAGTAGTCCAAGACTACCCCATAGCAATACCAAAGGATACCACTTCCTTTAGTAAAGTCGTCAGTAGAAAGCTAGAGATAACTGCCACTTATCCTCCACCTTCACAACCCGAGCAAACATTATGCTCCAAAGCACCTGGATCAGAAATAAACTGACCCAAGTATCTTCTTCAATGACAATGTTGAGATCCAAGGCTGCCACCCTTGACTCAAGTAACTAAGACTTTCTCTGAACAAGTCTTATTTACCTCAACAACTCTTCAATTAGATTGGATCCACTCTTAGGGTCAAGAGAGATGAATCCTTCCTTGTTGTTTTTTGATGGTGAAAATAAATCACCTCCATGTTCTTCAGATTGTGTCTCAAAGAAACACCTTCTAGTCAGAAGAGTAACTAGAAGACTCCAGATACACGACATAGATGTCTTTATGAGTCGACTTGAGAGAGATCTCAAGTATCTTTGACAACCTAGTCGACCAAACATTTATCAAACTTCTAGAGCAAGAACCTGATAAACTTTAACTCAACTCCTCTCCTCTTCAACTGACTCCAAACTGCACTAAGAAACTAAGCTTCTAAGTACCAAGTCACCATCCCAGATATCTAACCACAACTCCCTTCACTCCATCGCTCCCGACATTGGAATAAAAGAATGCAGATATCTTCAAATATAGAGGTCGACGATTGAGACCTTCCACCAACTGTCTTCAGTAACAACTCCAGAATCCCATAATTCTAGAGCTCTTCCATCAGAAACTCATGCAGCGGAACCACCAAGGAACAGATCCTACTTGCCCTAATAAGATGTCACAACATCTTACAAGACACATTAATAAGAGAACTAGCCACTTCTCCTGTAATTGTTGTAGAATCTCCTCAGCAACATGAACAACCTCCGGGTTGCTCCCTTCGATCCAGAACATTCATCTCATCCATTAATACCCTTGGGTATGTTTGAGTTGATTGATCTAATCTCCAAAACTCCTCCTTGTTTAAATGCCTGAAAGTATCTCCAAAGATCTCATCCAGAACCAGACAGGATGCCTGCTCCGATACCAATTGAAATTTTGGCCTATGCAGACAGCAGATGTCCTAACATATGTCAAGACATTGTGCTACATAATCTTTTAAACTCAGAGGTGCAACTGCAGACTGATACCTTGAATATCAGAACTGCACCATCACAGATGTCACGACATCTGATCCAACATGTTCATCATGAACCCTAACATAAATGTAAATCTGCAGAATGATAAAGAACATAGTAATTGTTAACCCAGTTCGGTGCAATTCACCTGCATCTGGGGGATACCAATCCAGGATGAAGACTTCACTATCTTGTAGACTGTTACAAAGCTAAACTCCCCCGTTTACAACTTTATACCTAACATCTACCCAATGAACATCTTTACCAAGGTTAAACTCAACCGTTTAGAACCCTGATATGAGATACCGCACTCACATCCTAATCACAACCTGTGATGTCTCTGTCTTCTGTCAATTCAGAACTGTCGCGGTTTCTTGACCTTCAAGTTATCTTGGACTTGCTTCAAAGCTTCGTCCAAGAACAATACAACAACCATTACCTACAGGTTTCTGGTTGTGTGCAAGCACCTATGTCATCCTCTCTGCATCCCATATTACAGAGGAGAACTGCAACCCTAAGAACCAACAACTCTCAAAACCTAAACCCTTATTTTTACAAAAGAGAACTAGGTTACAATTGTTACATAAGGTTGCTCACTCCCTAGGTCTAAGTCTTCACACACACACACACACACACACATATATATATATATATATATATATATATATATATATATATATATATATATATATATAGTCTTCTGTCTTGGGCTTTCTATTTTTGATCCTTGATCCAGTATTAAAAAGCGTAGCAAATCTTGGACAGATTTGTTACACATTTAAATCCTGCTATATCAGTCCAGGATGTCGCATCTTGCTATTAGGACATCTTCTTCGACATCTTTGATCTTGACGGTTTCTTCATCTTTATTGTTGATATGTTTTACCAAAATTTAGTCAAACTCTAGGAGCTTTCATTGAGTATAATCCCCAACAATATTTTCACAGACAACTTCCCTTTTGATTTAAGTTCAAATATATGTTGTTATCAAAACTTTCTTTAATTTCTCTTAACAACTAACAATACAGCATGGAAGCTTGCTCACCTGTAAGTTTTAACAGCTTTCATTTATTCGCTTTCATATATATAACTGTATTGTGGGAAGCTGCGCATGGTAAGTCTTCTTTCATATCTTTTTACATGTCATATATCAACTCTATATATACTGGTATAGTTATTTAGAGTCCTCCCCGGCAACTAGGTCTAGAACTAGGTAAAGCCATGTTGGTCACTCTTTAAATACAATCAAAACTAGATCCCCATAGGATTTTCAGATACAGTCTTGCCTTCTCTTGGGCTTAAACAATATGGAACAAAGAGAAAGGTAGTATTCTCGGTGAACCTTTTCTTAAACTGTCACTATTAGAAATCGTCAAAGAAATTCTATTCCCCAGGGATGACCCATTCTCGATGAATGGCATCTTTTGAATTTCTTCAAACCTCAGAACTATTCATTAAATGATCTATTCTCTGTGAATAGCATTTCTTGAACTTTTCTTGGTTTGGGACCCACAGGCTTCCTAAAAGCATCCCCGCCTCCTCTTGGGCTTTGTACAAGGACCCTTCGGCTTTTTAGAAGTTCTCATACCTTCTCTTGGGCTTAAAACAAGGACCCAGACGACCTCTTAAAGGTATAAGACAGAACTTAGTCATCCTTTGCTAGAGCTGTCTTTCCAGTGTCAAAACTCAAACCAGTTTAGGGTTGATTCTCATCCCTTAATGCCTGCCTACTCTTAGGCATCATACAAAAGATAAAAATCTTCTACACCAATAGACTCGGACAATCTAAAAACCCCCTTGAGTCTCAAAGACATTCTCAAGTTCCTTACAAATATAGGAAGAACCCTGATCATCCAATCAATTCCCAGCTGAGTTAAAACTCAGTCTCTCTCCTAAAAATCCCAAATCAGAACCTCAAGGCATCTGATATCTCAACTCTTCTGGAACCCTCAGCAAGAGTTGATTCCCTATTTGGACCTACCTCGAGATCTCAATTATCCCTGGCAGAAATATAGCCTCCTCTTAGGCTTTGTATAATGATCTTTCCTCAGCACAGTTAGTCTCCTCTTGGGCTTTGTACAAATGATTCTCCCCAGCAGAGCTAACCTTTTCAGACTCTCTTGTTGAGTCAATCACTTTTCAGGCTCTCTTGTTGAGTCAATCACCTTGTCAGACTCTCTCGTTGAGTCCATCAACTTTCCAAAGACTGTCTTGTTGAGTCTATCACCTTTCAGCCTCAATCTTGGGCTTTGTACAAGACAGATAAAGTCACTCTCTTGCTGAGTCAATCTTTTCCAGCCTCCTCGTATGCCTGGTATAAAGATTTCCCCTAGCAGAAGTCAGATTCCTCTTAGGTATAATGATTTCTCCAGTTTGTTCAGCCACGATCCTGGGCTTCATACAGGACAGATAAAAACACTCTCTTGTTGAGTCAAACCCTTTTAGCCTCAATCTTGGGCTTTGTATAAGACATAAATCTTCATAACCTTCTCTCAAGCTTGGGACAAATATCTTCCCAGGAGGAGTCAATTCCTCCTAGCCTTCTTTAGGCTTCGAGAAATAAATTCCCTAAGCTGAGTCAAAATCCTTTCAGCCTCAATCTTGGGCTTTGTACAAGACAGATAATACTCTCCCACAGAGTCAAACTCAGTTCAACCTCAATCTTGGGCTTTGTACAAGACACATAAAAATATCCTCACCAAAGTCAGTTAAATTTCCCATTTTAGCCTCAATCTTGGGCTTTGTACAAGATACATACAAACTTCCCCGACGAAGTCAAAACCCTTTTCAGCCTCCTCTTAGGCTTTGTATAATGATATCCCCAAAAGGAGTCAGTCTCTTTTTTACCTCAATCTTGGGCCTTGTACAAGACACATAAACACTCTCTTGTTGAGTCGGCCATTTCCAGTCCCTTCTTAGGCTTTGTATAAGGGCTTCCTCAGTGGAGTCAATTAACCTCTTAACTTCCACCTTGGGCTTTGATCAAGGCACACAAAAATCAACAATACCCTCAGAGGAAGTCCAATCCCTCTTTAGAGATGACAAGTTCTCTCTCAGTCAAATCTTTTGCTTCAATCTTGGGCTTTGAACAAGACACCAAAACATCTTTTTACTCCCTTAGAATAGGAGGAACTACGATTGCTCTGATTTCCCTGTTTCATTTAAACGGGAATACGTAGGCATAAGAGTGCGAAATCTTAGCGAGCATACTAATCAAAAACTCTAGGTCCCGTACCTTCATATCAATCAAAACTTAGGTCCATATCAACAGAAAACTCACTCACTCCCTCATATTTCCCAAGAAACTTTCCCAACCCATTAATGGATAAACACCATCAAGTATAAAGCGAAACCTAAAGCTAATATCCTGTGGATAACCACATATAGGATGGGTAATTGACAACACCCCATTGTATAACCTGACCCTGGACCCCCCAATCTCTTTAAAGCGTTAATTTAGTTAAACATTTGCGTGCAAGGTTAGTTTTTGATAGCTTCCCTTTCCCTTCCAGCTTCACGGGATAAATAAGAATTCAGAAACTAGCACCCACTCCTCCTCATTGCGGTGAGAAAAAACCTAGCGATAAGGTGGTCGTGTCACCGACAAAAATCGCTCGCTACACTTCCCTTGGATAAATTAAAGACCGGTGGTGAATAATGATTTGCGATTCAAGTTAACCAATAGCTTGATATCCAATTCTCACTGCAACAGCGACCATGTCGTCTAACAAGGCTTTCCTCCTAGACGCTGGATTGGCGCCCAAGATTGCTTTGGACTCGACAACTCTAACGATCGGGGAAATGGCCTCGGAGAAGAAGTTGGGCCGCGTAAAGTATAGCGGGAACACAAACTTTCTGTAAGGCGGGCTCCCGGTGAGGTCGACATGCACGGGTTCAAGGGTTCACTGCCTTTTCGAGGACCCCTACAAAGTGGGAGACTGGCTGCACTGTGGGGAGTTGGACGAGTCCCCGGGTGTCAAATTGGGGCCTTGCACTTGTTGCCGAACCTAATCGACTCGCCCCTTTCCACTCTTCTTCGAGCCTCAGGCAGCGGCCAACTTCTTCACACGTTCTTCCAAGCTTGACATTGTACCTGCAAAAAGAAAGTAAACATTAGTAAACTAACAGCAGAAACGATGAGGGGCCCGAATCAAGGGTATGCCCGCTACCTAAGAACCGAAGAGCCTCCTTTTCGGTCTCGCACTCGAGAAGGGCCTTTGTGTTTATCAGGCGGGCCTCCGTAAGGATCTCTCCGCGGTCATTACGTTTGAAATTTCTGTCCGGAGTCACCAACTTCGCGCGAGTGAAACCGCCGACAAACTTCACCAACTTCTGATAGGCCTGCTGGTCTTCCTCGCCAAGTGCACTGGAACTGATAATATAACTGTCTGTGCCCCTTTCGAAGTGCTCTTCCGTCCACTCCAGGGGACACTTCGATTTAAAGACCTCCTTCTTTTGACCACTTTCTGTCTCTATTGACACACGGTTGAACAATGTGTCAGTGGCCGCACCGGTTAAGGGCTGGACGACGAACCATCGGTTTTTGAAATTCTGGACAGAGTCTAGATAAGCCTGAAACAGCCTTCTCGGCTGCTTGAAGGACACCCAGTTATGACGCCCATCGACTGTCTGTCTTTGCAGGTGGAAGATACGGAAGAAGAGGGGGACCGTGGCCTCGATGCTAAGGTATATACACATGAAAGTCACTAAAGGGCAGACGCAAGCCCGCTTCTAGGAAAGCGAACTCGTACATTGGGAGTCCCATCCCTCTGAACGTCAAACATATTCGATGATGCTCCCGAGGCTTGTACACTCGCCAGCTCCGCGCGGAGCCCTCGTAAAGGTCTTCGACAGTGGCAAAGGCGTCAGAGGAATTCGTAGCAAATAACGAGGGGAGGCCCAGAGGCTCCTCCCCAGCCCAATCCTAGGGCGTTTGAGCACCACCGGCTTCCACCGCTAGCAAGTCGTGCTCATCGTCAGTCTCTATAACTCCCTCGACCATTGTCGACATCTTAGTCTCTATAATTCCCTTGACCATTGTCACCATATTTACCTGAAAAGCAGAGGAAATTGGTGAATTCGATAACCCAAATCAAATTCACCCTTCCACTGTAAATCAAGTGAAAGGGCGGAGAAAGGATACGAGGGGCTGCTCAGCAAACATCCCCGCATACTCGACCATGGGATTCCAACGTGTTAGAAAGAAACCAAGGCATGGAGCTCGAGATCACACGCAGGTATGCTCGAGACCATAATCCCACGTCCCAGGGGTTATCATCTAACGTCCCCGGGACCTTCATCAGGTCCCCGACTTCTTCATCCTACAATCTCGGGGGATTCATCCTGTGTCCCGGGACCTTCAACAGGTCCTCGACTCCTTCATCCTAGGACCTCGGGGGACTCATCCTGTGTCCTTGGGAGCTTCATCAGGTCCTCGGGAGATTCACCCATGTTCCCTGAGTCATTCACCGAAAATCTTCAAAAGCTCCGTCATTTTCGCCGAAAACCCCGCGGTCTCCCCGTGAACTTCATCAGTTCACCAGAGAAACCACCGTAGAAAGAATTAAAGAGAGAGGAGAGACTGGAAACTTACTTGGAATGGTAGTTGTGAATTTCTGGTACGACGGCATACGGCAGAAGAATGGTGACGAGATCAAGAGAGGAGGAGGGAAAGTTTGGAGCGGAGAAAGTGGAAACGTGCAAATGATACAGACTCACCACCTATTTATAATCCTAACATGGGACTCGAGGCGTCTCTAGGCACTCGAGTGCACCTACTCCTAGCCGCCCTAGGCATTAATGACTCATGCCACGTTGCATCATGGATCCTCGCGTCAGGCTTTTCAATTACCTACGTGCTCACGGCCTCACCGCGTCCACTTCTTTCCGTCTCCCCGACATGGTCGATGAAGATGCAAAAGGGGGACAGCCCCAACAAAAGGTAACCTGTAGATGCGGGATGGACAGACGTTCCCGCGATTCCATTTTGCCTTGTATCACCGGCGTCCAACACTAATCCGATCTGTCGGGCACAAGCCTCACTCACTATGCCCTCGACGAATGGGCTGACCCTTAAGTCATTACTCTGACACTTCGGAGCAACGACTTAGGGGGCTCCTGTTCTAGACTGGGCCAGCGTCTGCCCATCCGTCGGGCACACCAAGTGACCTAATCGTCGAGTATATACTGCACGACTCAAGGAGAGGTCACGTCTCTCCCCCACGTTCTCCACGTGCTTCTCCCGCGAGGGCACATCATCAGGTAACTACCCACCTCTGAAAGAGTTGGTCTGCCCACTTCCTGGAGATCTAGAGGTAGTAACTCCAGGGCGAAGACCACGTGTTGGTCTTCCCTATGCCATATAAGCCCTGGCAGTTATCTGCATTGGGCATAGCAACCCAACCCAGTGCAGACGACCGTTGGCCCAGCGCTGGGGGCACAATATAAATACCCTTTCTCATGAGAGGGTCAGGTATTCTAATTCTTACTCTCACTACCTTTTGTACTTGCTTTCTTCGTCCCAGACTTTAGCATCGGAATACCTTGCAGGTACACCCCCCCACCGTCTCGCCACCACCGGAGTAGCGGAGCTCACGACGTTTGCTGGCCACCGATCTACTTTCTGATCAGGTTGGAAGAAGAGAAAGCAGTAATTTCACTAGCATTAAATCAGATAACTCTCAAGTTACTTCAGATCTCTCTATTAAGGGTCATACAGACCAATCCAAGGATCTCATTGCAAGACATCCCATTGAAAGAAACATCACTGGATTTATAAAGGAAATATCAAACTCATGTATTGTCTGCAAGCTTGAACCAAGGATGAGACCTAGTATTCAAGAAAAGAAGATCTTGAATTGCATTATTAGAATAAGTCTGAATTCCAAGATCAATAAGAAGCAAGTATGTGCTTCTTGGTGTACTACATAAGTTGAATATGGTCAAAATCAGAGGATGTTGCTTTCGATTAATGTGGATGAAACAGATGTTGAAGGAAATTAATGACAAACCTGATGTCATGACATTACTTTGTGAAGATCTGAATATTATCAGAGATCTCATGCAACATGGCTGAAACAAGAATCTTGAGAGCTATAATCAACTAATCAAGAATCTTGTTGGAGGAAATGTTGTTATTTTGGAGCATGTGGACACGAAGGAACAACTGGCTGTTATGTGTACTAAAGCCTCACATTTAAATCTATTTGAGGACATAAGGTGTGAAGTTGGAACTTACACTATTAAGGAGTTATAGAAATTATAGATATGGAGGGATGCAACAAATACTGCATCTTCCCTCTATTTTCTAATGCTTGATAATCCTAAGCAAGTGGCTATAGTTAAGGGATGGAGAAAAAGATATGTGCAAGGTAGAATGGCTAACTTGAAGAAGACATATTCTAAGGATGTGGCAAGGGAATTTAGTGTCAATTCTTCTAAAACATATGACAGCTTCAAGGAGTGTAGAAGGATCTTTGACAGGGGCAAGATGTGGAAGATTACCTGAAGATGATTTAACTTTGTGTTTCCAATATTGTATGTACATTTACTCTTTTTTTTTGTCAATTTTTGGCTAAAAAGGGGGAGGAAAGTGTTAGTGTGTTTGTAATCCAGATGTTGGATCAGGTATCATGACTTCATGTCATGTTCATATTACTGCTTAGGAAAAGTAGTTTTCTTTGATGTTGCTTATTGTATGCAACTATTTAGGGGGAGCACGATAATCTGTCATGCTGGTACTGATATCATGCCGATACTCATATGAAGGATCCAATGTGATGGTGTACAAGAGCAGGACGACATACTCATTATTCTGATCTATGTGGTGCTCTGAATGTTTGTGAGGTCTTTCTAGTGCATATGTCTCTGATATTGTTCAGAATCTTCTTTGTGATAAGGAGTAATGATGTGTCTTGTCTGGGAGTATCTATCTTTCTTGGTAGTAGGTTGTGATCTTCAGGGGAGTGTTGGTAGTGTTGTGCTTCTGATTGTTCTGTGATGTCAGACTAGATGTATTGACATTATGTTTAGTTGCTTCTGATGTTAGGTGATGTGTTGCGAGCTTGTGCTCTTTTCTCATGATTTGGGTTTTTCCCTGAGAGGGATATGTGAACTTGGATAGTTCATATTTGGTTTTTCTTGTGATTTGTGTTTTCCCCTTGGGGGGAGTATTGTCTATGTGTGGCAGAGGGAGTTATGAACCTATCTGATCTATTGCTGCAGAGTTGCAGTATGTACAAAGCTTGCATGGTTTCATGTAGCTTGTGTTATTTGTGATTCCACTGTGTATACTCATGATTTGTTCTAAGGTTGTTTTAGCCAAAATTTGCCAAAGGGGGAGATTTTAAGTTCTGTGGTTTTTGGATTGGCAACATTTTGGTAAAACATGTTGTCAGCAAGATGTTAAGCCAGATGTTCTACTATGAGAGTCAGACATCATGTTCAGCATGATGTTGTGACGTGTGCCAGGACATGTTATACCAGAAAGTTAGGGCATGACTGTTTTGGTATTTTAAGTGTGAATTTTGAGTGTGTTTTAATTCACACGTTATTGTTATCCAAGGAAGGATATTTTGGGAACTTCTGTTGTGACAGATTTGATTGTATTTCTTAAAAAGGATTGTTGAGCCTTTTTAGGAAACTTTATGTTGTTGTTTTTATTATTGCGCAGGATATTATGCAATTGTTTAAAGCTGGTTCTTGGTGATTTGCATTTTATTTTGAGAGCCCAAGCCCATGCATTAGTGATGTTTATTTTAAGGGGTTTTCTAAACCTAAAGAATGCGTGAATTTGAAGAATTAGGATTAGCTGTGTCTTGGTGGTTCTTTAGAGTTTATTGTGTTTTCTTTGTATGTCACTCTTGTATCAGTTTTGATGCATTGAGTTGACTGATTGTTAATTGTTAATTGTTTACTCATAAGCTTTTAAGCAAGAGTGTATTGTTCTTAGTTAAAGCTTTTACGCAAAACTAAGTATTGTACTTGGAAGTGTTGGTACTTCTATTATGGGTTGTTGTTGAATTATCACTGGTTTATGACTGATAGGAAGTGAGAGGGGGATCTCATATCTAGAGGGTGTCTAAGTAGAAGTTGCACAAGGTAGTGATTAGGTGATAAGTTGTAAACGGGGGAGTTTAGCTTTGAACTAATACTGTCATAGTGAATTTCCTTCCTGGCTTGCTAGCCTCCAGATGTAGGTGAGTTGCATCGAACTAGATTAACAACTACTGGTGTTATTTATCTTTCTACCATTTAATTTTTTAGCATATTTTCTTGAGTGTTCTAACTGTCTTGATTCCAGTGTTGTGACACCTGTCTCGACATCTGGTATCTGCATGCCAAAATTTCACAATTTTTTTAGGCATCCTGATTTTAGGCAACCACATACCACTTCCGTTGATTTTATGGTACAAAGAATCTTATAATTAAGGTGTCAATTCCTGAGATGCCATAACTCATAACCAAGCATAATCTCATATCACCTCAAAAACAGGATAGTGAGAATTTTTTGATTTTTTATGGACCTGAAAGGTTCTATTTTGAGTGTGAGAGAGAGAAGTTGTCAAAATAGATCTTTGATGTGCATGAAAGACCTGCATGTGATTTTTGGAAAGGTGCATGGTAAATCCCTTCTAAATAAATTGACCCAAGCTTAATAAGTTAATTGTCATGCTTGAAACATGCAACACACCAGTGGCGAGTGATAAGCTGCAAGTGTACGGTTATATCAATATAAAAAAATGACCGTTCCACTGAGGACTATTTGGATTACTTGCTTTTAAGTGTTCCGTGATTAGCTAAAACTGTATTTTGGTTAATTTAAGATATTTCGATTAATTATTATTATTATTATTATTATTATTATTATTATTATTATTATTATTATTAAAAATGGACTTAGCATTACAATTATGTATCTATGACTAATCATGCAAACCTATAATTCAACTATGCTATGAGAACTTATCTGAATTTCAATAGATAAACGTAAATCATATCTCTTTTCAAAGTATATGATTGTATCTAGAACCATACAATCCCGAACTTTTATTGGTCGATCCATTTTTTCAAAACCCTTTAGGAAAAGCTATCTTTTAGAACACATAATTTTATAAGTTAAACTAGAGACACTTTCATTTCTTGGTTTAATCGTCTGACTTTTTAGCTCCGATATCGGTCTTCACCTGTTAGTGTATCAACCGATATCTAAAAGAATCTCTATTTTCATAGATACATATGTGGAAAAACAAAAAATTCTGAGCAATATTATAGTGGATGAATGAAGGGGATGCAAAAATCTCGCTTAAAGTGGATGAATGAAGGGGATGCAAATACCAAATATTTTCACACCGTAATTAATTCGAGGGAGAGGAGGAATTTCATTTCTGCTGAAAATGTTGGACTGCAAGGTGTGGAGGAGGTTCACGCTATTAAACAACATATCAGACAACAGTTTGCAGCAAAATTTGAGGAGTGCCATTGGAATAGACCAAATTTAGATATGGTTGGTTTAGCAAAACTTGACATTGAAGATAATATTAAGTTACAACAGCCATTTTCCAAAGAGGAGATCTATTCAATCATTACAAGTTGTGACGGCAACAAGAGTCCGGGTCCGGATGGGTTCAACATAGATTTCCTCAAGAAGTGTTGGAGTGTGATTGGTAGTGAGGTGACAAACTGTTTACAAGAATTCCACTTGACAGCTACATTTCCTAAGGCTCTCAGTTCTGCATTCATTGTTTTGATTCCAAAAGATGAAAATCCACAATCATTAGATGAATTTAGACCTATAGCCCTTATTAGATGCATATATAAGGTGTTAGCAAAACGTTTGGCAAGGAGACTTAGTGTGGTAATTGGCAAATTAGTCTCACCGTCCCAAACAACTTTTATACCTGGACGACAAATTCTTGATGGTGTGGTTGTGGCAAATAAGGTAATTGAACTGATGAAAAGAAAGAAGAAGTCGTGCATTCTGCTCAAAGTGGATTTCTCGCAAAATTACGATTGCGTAGATTGGAGGTTTCTAATCAATGTTTTGAAGGCTATGAATTTTGGGGAATTGTGGATAAGATGGATGAAAGGTATGGTGTGTAATGTGTTCCTGTCTGTTATAGTGAATGGGAGCTGCTCAAAAGATTTCAAATCTAAGAAAGGATTGCGACAGGGAGATCCTCTATCTCCGTTTCTATTTACGTTAATTGTGGAGTGCCTGACATTATTGATAAAAAGGGCTGCCAACAGAGGTCTATTTTCGGGTTTAACTGAATGTAGGGGGAATCCACAAACATTCTTCAGTTTGTCGATGATACGATCATTATGTGTGATAGCACTTGGGTGAATATCTGGGGAATCAAATCAGTGCTGAGAGGATTTGAACTTATATCTGGGCTGAAAATAAATTATTGGAAAAGCAACTTGATTGGTATTGGAATGGATCACGAATTTTTGGAAGCAGCCTCACATTTTCTGACTTGTAGAATTGGTAGCATGCCTTTTAAGTTTTTGGGGCTGACGATTGGTGGAAACCATAGAAGATTATCGTTTTGGAAACCTGTGGTGGATTGTATTAAGACTCGACTTTCGACTTAGAAAGGAAGACTTTAATCAATAGGGGGAAGATTAACACTTATAAAGTCTGTGTTGTCCAATATGCCGATACATCACATTTCTTTTTACAGTGCACCAGTCAAGTTCTTAAAAGAGATTCGTGGAATTCAACGTAGGTTTTTGTGGAATGGAAATTCGGAGAAAAATTTAATCTCGTGGGTGAAGTGGTCCACTGTCTGCAAGAGCAAGGAACTTGGAGGCCTGGGAATTAGAGATATTGCTACTTTTAATAAGGCCTTGATTATGAAATGGCTTTGGAGAATGGTGAAGGAACCTGAGGCTTTATGGCATGACATCCTTGAAGTTAAATACGGAGATGTGCGAAAGCGAATAATAACGAATAATGAAGGTTACTCCTCAAAGATTGGTTCAGGCTGGTGAAAAGACTGATGTTGCTTTGTAAAATAGATGATGCAGTAGCTTTTGTGAATCATCTTGCTTGGGAGTTGGGAGATGGATGCAATATTCCCTTTTGGTTTGCAAAATGGCATGACACCCCAATTAAGGATTTATATCCTAATCTGTTTTACGGAACTATGGATAAATGTGCACAGGTGGGAGAGTGTGGTCATTGGAATAATGGCGTGTGGACATGGAGTATGAAAGTTCTATTTGTGGATTTACTCAGTGTTGATAGACATAAACTGATAAGTATGCAGGAATTACTGTTGAACTGCAAGCCAAAACAGGGTTATAGGGATGACATATGATGGATGTCGGATACCAACATTTTCACAGTCAAGGATTGCTAGAATAAACTCGCGAATTTGGAGGGATTGCCTCAACCACAACTGAACCAGAAAGCTACAAATGCTCTTCATAGGTTGTGGAAAACTCGAGTTCCACTAAAAATCAAAATATTCGGGTGGAGAATTATTCATAATAGGTTACCGTCACGGGATAATTTGGAGGTTAGAAAGATAGTTTCTAATGAACATGATAAGGTATGTGTGTTATGTTTTAATGTTGTTGAAACTTTGGAACATTTACTACTATCATGTCCGAAATCAATATTGGTGTGGCAAGAGGTAGAAAACTAGTTAGGCCTTGAGGCAGCGGAGACGACGAACTGTATAGATCACTTATTGTTATCTTTTGTCGATGGGCTTGCATATGAGGCTGCAATGTTTTTTGGTTGGTAACGTGCTGGAATTTATGGTGGTGTCGAAATCAATTTATCTTTAACGACGGATTTGCGGTTCCTAAAGATATTTTCTTCAGGATCGTGTACATGGCATGGAGATGGAGGGAAATAGGACATAAAACTCAATGTAACTTCTATGATTGGTATAAAAGCCCTGTAGATTTTTTATAGGGGTGCTTTTGCTTCAAACATTTTTGTGTAATTTTGTGGCTTGTTCTAGAAAATTTGTATAGGAGGAATATTGTATTGGCTTTTTTGGATCAATTTGGATCCTGGTGGAATATAGTTGATTATCAAAAAAAAAAAAAGTCTATTAAGAAACTACTCACACATGATATTTAGAAACATAGACATGATCATGAACGTAGACTTTTTCATAAATATAAACTATAGGAAGATTAATATAACCTCTTATTGAAATTACAGAAAAATAGAGACAAGCAGAGCTTTGTTCTTCAAATACAAGGAAACTGAAAGTGCAGAAAATAACTCTAAATTCCAAAATTTGTAAAATACAGAATGTGTACAAGACTGTAAATTGATATTTGCAAGCCCTATGTATAGCCTAAAATCCATTATGAAGGTTAATTACATGAAATTAATCTATGGATATCAACTACCTAACTAAGCTTGGAAAATACATATTAACTACCTACAATACCCTTATGTTATAACTATCATTGCACTAAGTTTTACCCTTTTTCGTAATTGACTAAACACTTCTACTTTCACCAATCCTAACAAAGCATTTTGCCATGTGGCTACTTTTCTCATACAGGACATCTACTTCTCTCACATATGAATTCAAAAACACTAATATCTTAAGGGAAATTCATTTACCCGGTTAAAGATGCACCCACAACTTTTCTATACATTGGTAATTGGTAACTCATACTACTTTATCATTCTCATTGTTCAACCTTCAACAAGAGAACCAGAAAATTCATCAGCTACACAAGACAAGGAGGTATCTTTTATTTTTTGAAATTTTCATCTCAAAATTGATGAACAATTTTGTTGATACAAAAATGTAGCTGTTTCTTTAACTTACTTTCTTGTGGTGATGGTAGTGTGTCCCTTTGGTATGGTTTTTTTGCCTTTCAATACATTGGTAACTTTTACTACTTTATCATTCTCCTTTTTCAGCCAAAAGATCTCATAATCTCGTCTCTGTCAACTTAACAAATGTTCGTACTTGCGTTTTCTTCACAAGTTGCAGAAATTTCTTACAAAGCATATTAAACAAGTTTTGGTTTTTTTGTTATCTGAGTTGAGTTTTCTGCGTTTTATGTTGTCTGGATATTTACTGTGTATGTTTAACCCGAAAAACGGTAGTAATATTATTTTTGGCTTTTTTGGTTTGTTGGATATTCGTTTGGTAGAATGAATCTTTTTTGCTGCGTTATAGAGTTCATGTACTTGCTTATTGAACACCAAGTTTTGACTTTTCTTACTTGTTTACAATGACTATAAATTTTTCATGTATTTGCATTTGTGTGAATAAGTTTAACATCTTTCTGTTATGAGGTTTTGTTCAGATAAGTTGTTTATCATGTCAAGAGCACCACTTTCTATCAGTGACTTGAGGCCTGATCTGAATGTTTGGAAAATTGCTATTCGCGTTGTCGACCTATGGATAGTCAAGGAACTCAATGGAAACCAACATGTTGAAGCTATTTTACAAGATGCCAAGGTTTTTATTTCATGTTGTATTGTTTTCATGTGGTTTCATATGTTTAGTCTTGCTTTTTTTGTATGATTCTCATTGTATTACTAACTGTTATGATATTTTCTCGACTAACTAGGAGAACCAGATCCATGTCATAACCCGTAACCGTGAACTTGACATCTGGAAACATACATTACTAGAACATCATACCTATATGGTTTATAACGGCTAAGCTCTTATCAATGACCTACCGTTAAAAGTCTGTGACAACAACTTCAAACTCATTTTTAATGCTACCACAACAATCACCAGTATTGACATGCCCGAGATTCCATTGCACAAATTCAAATTCAAACCCTTTGGCGATTTCTTGAATAGAGATTTTGATGTTCATCGCTTATACGGTAATAAATTCTACCTGTATTCTGGAAATATGTCATTTATTTGCATCATGTTCTGACAATAGGCACTAATGTTTCAATCTCCACAAGTTTCAATTTTGATCTGTGCTAACAGTATATGCCATTTGAAAATGATAGAAAATATGTCGTTTGAAAATGATACAGTCCACTGTGGCTTGCATTTAATATGGCTTATATTTAATAGAGTTTGTTTGAATATGACATCTTTTCAAACTTGTGGCTTACATTTTGTTAACAGAACGTATATGCCGTTTGGATATAGACATTAATGTTCCATTTAAATTCCTGGTGTCAATGCTAGAAATTTATATCCTACTTTAATATGGTACATCTATACAAATTAGTTCCAAGAGAGTTCATTGTACTATAAATTTATATCCTACTTTATATCCTACTTTATGCTGCTTTTGTTTATTATGACTATCATCCATACAAATTTATATCTACTTTAATATGGTACATCCAACCATGCAAATTTACATGCTATTTTAATATGGTACATCCAAAACAAATGGAGATTGAATATGCTACCCGCCCTACTTTATTATGCTACTTTTAAAAGCAAATGTGCTATTTACATTATATGCCACCTTCTGCTATGATTAAAATTTATTTTCCAAGCAGATATCATTGGTCTTTTGCAACAAGTCGTGAGGACCCAAGTTGGAGGAAATGGGAAAAAGCCTTGCATCAACCTAACTGTATCCGATGAATTGTATGTCACGTTACAACTTCACACCTGCATGATATAACATTATTGCGTTAACTCATGCTCATGCCATAATGTTTCATTATTGTTTATTTGGTTAGTGGAGCTGAGATTGATCTCACACTTTGGGAGGCGTATGCCAATCAACTTATGGCTTTTACTAAAGACAATGGTCCACCGATTATCCTACTAACTCATGCTTGGTGTCGTCAAAGTTCAAGTGTGTTTCTCCATTCAACCTCTCAGTTACATGCATTCTTTTTTCTTTGAGTGAATCATTTTACATTGTTCTTTACATACTATCAGCCACAGGAAAGCTCAATATTTCAAATGCTTGGAATGGTTCCAAGCTACTACTCAACCATGACCATCCCCAAGTAGTTGAATTCAAGTCCAAGTATGCTGCTCATATATGTATCTTTTTTGCTGCATTTCTGATTTATATTATTTCCAGGTCACTCAATAAATTGATTTCAACTACATCTGACTATGATCCAATTTTTAACAATTCAGACTTGATACGGGTAACCCTACTCCGGTTGGTTCACAAGCACTAACCTTATTTTCTGGCTCTCAAGGGAATTTTGAAGACAGGTCTTTCTTATTTACTAAAGATGTCAAATCAATTGGAGAGATGATTTGTCTTTATGCTGTAAGCTGGTTTTCTAAATGATTTGTCTTACTATCTTTGAAACATATTATGATAGTCCTTGGTTGGCTACTTATGCATTGTCTTCCTTTGTAGGAAACTTTCTGCAACACAATTGGTAAGACAAAACGATTCAAGACTAATCGTTTCGACTGGTATTATGAGGTTTGTCCAACATGTAAGGTAACAAACAAATCACCTGGTTAACCCTTTAAATGTGTCTGCTCTGACCCAACAGCACAACCCATCACCAAGTAAACATATTTATCCTATTAACTGTGATTTAATCTCAAGTTTTTAAAAATTTATTGAACTATTTTTTTTAATGAAAATATAAGGTACAAGATAGAACTAGAGGTTGAACATGATAGTTCCATTGGTAATTTCATTTTCTGGGACAAGGAATGCATACCAATTATTGGTATGTCCGCTCGTGATTTGCGCCAAATAATGAAGCAGGTTTCAATTACTAACTCATATCTTTACAATTAATTGGTATTGAAATATTTAGTTTATAATGCCTCACATGGTTGAGTACACTGCATCTTCTTTGATCATTTGCTCACATTTAAAAGATTGTGCTTAATACTGTACCTTACATTAATGATAAATAGTTATTTATATCAAATTATATCCTAAAAAAGATTCTTCTCTGTGCTCAATACTATATATACATCAATGAAAATTAGTATACTTGGTGTAACCGTTAATTTTTTCACATTTTCATATTACATCAACCTATTCCACATTTATATGTTTAACAAACCTTATTTTCATATAATTTCCAATGATGCCTTTAGACCAATGAGGATCATCCTCTAATCTACCCATCACACTTGGACAAACTGCTTGACAAGGATTTTGCCTTTCGTGTCAAGTTCCAACCATACTACAAGCAGGCATCTGTCGTGAAACTAACCGAAGACTCGGAAATCAGACAACAAATTGAGGATGTAATTGCTCCATCTAATGTATGTTTTCTTACTTTTCTACTTATTAAATACTAAACTGCTTCAATTACATAAGTACATCAAAAATATCATAACTAATACTATTTCTATCTCCCTTTAGCATGCTTCAAGCATCCCCATCAATGACACCACTACTAAAGGAAAAAAATCATCCCAACAGAAGAAATCATAGTCCCTAAGGCCCTAACTCTCTCATCTTCTCAAACAGTACATATCTTAATTTAACATGAGCGTCCATCATTTAACTCTTTTTTTATAGCATGGCAATGCCTGATTATACTATTTTTTTAAATCAGAACTCTGCTTCTGCTTCTGCTGCCCAGAACTGGAGTCCTGATCTGAGTTACATCAATACTCCTTCTAAAAGGTTGTCACAAGATGATTCTAACGGAGAATCTGGACCATCGGATTACTTGACTCCTAAGCAATCCGCTACAAAGAATCCAAGGCCCAAGAGTGCAAGACATTCCAAAGGCAAATGATTGGCACTTTTTCATGTATCGAACTACTAGGAAGTGATATGCATTGTTGTCTCATTTGGTATATCTAAATATTTTGTGTAGGCCATTCATTATTATCCACTTCTCTTTTGAACAATCAACTTATTTTGTAGAAGCTTAGACACCTGTCGTACAAGACATCATCTTTTGTTGTAATGTTATTTCCATATGAATGTCTTACATTTATTTTGGATATTACATTTGTTCTGTCCTAAACTTAGTTGTGCTTATCTCTCAACAAATACTTATTTAGTTGCATCACTTTTAAAGAGGACCTTGTCAATTTTTAATGCTCCTTTACATTGTTATTGCATGATGTACAAATCATGTAATGTGATATCTTGATTTGAATTGAAAAATGGGATCCATTGATTTTTAACCAGTAAGAGGGTCAAACCAGAATATTTCATGCGGATCCCATTTCATACTTAAAAATTAATTATTATTTAATGATTTTAATTAAGTTTTCTTAATATCAAAAGTTCTGGGTTTATGGCCTATTTATTATCCCAATCAACTTAAACATAAGTACAACTTTATTTGAACTTTATAAACACTAAATCCTGTTGGAAACCAATCAAATGAAAATGACGATGGTTATTTTGTAGCAGCATTCATGAAACTAGAACATGTACTTGGTATTGGACCAGTTTTATGCAAGACAAACTGAAAGTCAACCCACATTGCCATTAAAATTCCAAGACAATAATGAGTGTTGTAATTAAATGGCTTAAGCACAGTTGATAACATAACTTTTACAAGGTTTTATAACATCACGTTAGTATAGTTCTCTTTTCACCTCAAAATCTTGCTCACAGAATCTAATAACTCAATTTTTTATCTCATCCATAACACTAACTTCTATTCCATGATTAACAACTTGTAAAAAAAACATATGTCTCAGATGCTTCTCTAAATACCCGGGCCCTGTGTGCCTAGAATTACGGTTCATGTACTTATCCTTTACCTTCTCATGTGTTTTAATCACAACAAACATAATCAATGAAAACTAACATATATTTTGAATATACTTTACATTAATGATTACACTTTCCATACGTTTTGAAAACTTACATGCCAACTTGGTTTACACCAATTTCTAATATGAAAAATAACATGCCAGCTTGCTTTACATCAATATCTAATATGACAATGTTTTGATATATACTTTACATTGCATCACATTAAAAAAATGTTTTAATAATTATCCTTCAATGCTTTATCATGCTACATTTTATATTGCCTGCTGTACAAACTCCAAATTGCTTTTTCCTGCATTTTCTTAGTACTTTTGGATATGACAGTTTCAAAAGGGCTCTATTTGCAGGTACAAATTGGGGCTGATGGCATTTCAACGCAGAACATTGCTTGCTCAGATGCATATACCTTAATAAAAGTTGCTTTTCCTTGAAACCTGTGGCATGTCCTGTCACTTTCCTCACCATCTAAGTCAGTACTTTATTCAACAATATAAGGTATCATACATATAATGTTTTTGGTTGTACAGGCTATATATCAACAATTTGAGAAAAGATTGTAATGCTAGCTAATAAATGCCCTGCTATTCTTTCTGTCATCAATATTGTTAGGTCTAATCCATAGTTCCATCTCAATTCTCCGTCTATTAGTTAAATTCAATTGTAACTTGTGTTGCTGAGAAATTGGAGATATTAAATAATTCATTTAAGTTAATTCCACACTTTAAAAAATATGATAACTAAACATATTATTTAAGGTATTAACTTTTACTTTAGCACTTTTTGCCAAAAATTTAGTCAACCTGAGTTTTCCACAGTGAAATACCTTCCATCACCACTACAATGGAAGCTCAACAGTGAATGCTGCTTTGTATAGCATATCTTTTCTTTCAATTGCCATTCCATCATTTACAGTGTAGAGAATACTATACTCCCTTGCTGCATTGTAACATAGAATTAATCATTCTATGATATTTCCATAGTTGCACTCATTAGTTTTTCCATTGTTCTAACAAGTAATTGAAAATTGGGTGACAAACTATCTCCATCCAAACATAAGAGGTACTCCATCTTGTAATTTTATGTAGTCAAACAAAATGATTCTTGCAATTATCAAAATCAATTTAACCACTTATTCATTACTTATTCTGTTTTCATTCGTATATATTGGCATAACAACCATATTTTGGCAAGAAGTGTTTTTTAGTAAGGCCATTACTGATTATTGTTGAACACTCATATATTGACTTACATTAATGTCGAACAATAATAATGTTTTTCTGTTTTTGTTGGGAAAACAATTAAATGTTCCAACCTTTATTAAATACAAGATGCCTTCACCTATTTAATTATTGGCTTTAGTAGTTGTTTGACATTTAATAAAATTTATTCTGTACAATAGCAAGCTTTTGCAATTGTATCATTTTATGTCAGCCATAATGAGAAAAGATGTATGCCACATTTACTTGAAGTAGCCACATTTATGTTGATAAACCCCTGACTACTGCCTATGATTCAATTATGTTGTAGTAGTTGTTAGATGACATTAAACCTTCAGTAATATACATGCTCAATTGTTATATGACATTAAACCTGTAGTAATTGTTACACGAGTTAACGTTGTACTGGAAGTGTTATTGTCTCCAGATGTCAAGTTGCAACGTTTAAGATTTCAATTTGAATGTATCTCCAAATTGTTGTGATATTGTTGTGTCGTCAACTTGAGAGTTTATCACTCTTACTATCACTTTATCACATTTTCTTTTGCTGTCATTCTTTATTTTGCTACTTGCATGATATGTTTGTTTATTCATTATGATTGTCAATCACTAATAGGATGTTTAAACAACATGTTGTCATTGATGACCAACTATTTTGGAGGAAAGAAACAGCTAAACGAGCTAGACTACGCAGATTTTGCATTCTCAGACAGAAGCGACCAAAGAGGTCTAAATTGAACGACACAACCATCAATGACCCGTCCACCTATCACATACCCCTTTCAGATATCACCCAACAACATTCAACACAACAGCTTATCAACAGAATTGTCTCTGATGGACAACGCATTCAAACCATTTTACAACAAACACAACCAACTGCAACAAATTGTTTTATAGATACTCCACCAAAAGTCTTCAATGTTCATAACATGAGAACAAACCTTTTCTCAAAATTCTCCAATGTTGCTGGTACTCATCAAGGCATTGAAAACCAAATGAATATACAATTCCAACATAGTCCTTCTCAATTACTAAAACGTGGCAGGGGTCGTCCTAAAAAGATTCTTGGCGTGCCTGATCGAGCATACAACCTTACAAGGAATTCAACACACCGATTCAAGAAAAAGTCAATATGGCAGGAGAACAGCACATTCTAGATTCAAAATTCCTGTGCCATGCCTAGAATCCTCAATTTGTAACATTGAGAAAAAATCAGACTTAGCTGGGTTGTTGCAAATAACAAAGTTGATCATTTGGGATGAGGCTCCTATGGCTAACAAATTTTGTTTCGAAGCTCTTGACAAGTCTCTAAAAGATATAATGGGTGATGACAAAGTTGCTTCTAAGTCCAATTTTGGAGGAAAGGTTGTGGTTTTTGGTGGTGATTTCAGACAAATTCTACCTGTCGTGCCTAGAGGAACCAGGTCTGATATTTTCCACTCTACAATAAATACATCATATATTTGGGACCATTGCAAAGTTCTAAAGTTGACAAAAAAACATGCGTTTGACAAGTGGTTCAAATTCTACCAATGTAGAAGATATTCAGAGATTTTCCGAATGGATTTTACAAGTTAGAGATGGAAAGATATGTGAACCAAATGATGGATATGCTGATATTACTATTCCAACAGAGTTACTTCTAACTGATTTTGTGGATCCGATAGAAAAAATTGTTTCAAGTACTTATCCTAATCTCCTTCTAAATTACACAAACAGATATTTCCTTCAAAGTAGGGCTATTTTAGCATCAACCATTGAGATTGTGGATGAAATCAATGATTATATCACAAATCTTCTTCCAGGTTAACTGCTATTATCCTACCTTTATGCCATCTTATATACTTGAATTTATATGTCTATAGTTATGCTAACAATATCATTTCCATCATTTAGGTGATGAAAAAGAGTATTTGAGTAGTGACTCGATAGACCAATCGGAAGCTAATGACAACAATGGTTTTGAGCATTTAACACCAGAATTCTTAAGCTGTTTGAAAACTTCGGGATTGCCGAATCATTCCATGAAGCTAAAAATTGGCACATGTATCATGTTGATACGGAATTTGGATCAATGCGAAGGTCTTTGTAATGGTACAAGATTGACGGTGACTAGACTAGCAAATCATGTCATTGAAGCCAAGATTATATCAGGTACCCATATTGGAAATACAATTTACATTCCAAGAATGTCTTTATCGCCTTCTCAATCTCCTTGGCCATTCAAACTTATTAGAAGACAATTCCCCATTATTGTTTCATTTGCAATGACAATAAACAAATCTCAAGGTCAGTCATTAGACTTTGTTGGTTTATATTTTCCCAAAGATGTCTTCAGTCATGGTCAATTTTATGTGGCAATATCAAGAGTCAAGACCAAGGATGGTTTGAAGATCTTAATTCATGACAAAGACAAGAATTCATTATCTCAAACAACTAATGTGGTCTTCAAAGAAGTTTTTCATAATGTCGTATAGGATTTCATTACTATTTTGTTTCTATCTATTTATTTTCAATTTCATCATTTTCTTCATATTGTTTTATTATGTTGAACTATTGTACCATTACTGTTTTCTTCAAACTATTTCAATGCTAATTCAGTACTTATATTATTTTATTATTCAATGAACAATCTATACCATTATCCTTTAATATTATTCATTTCCCTTACACTTTGGTTAAATAAATTATTATGTTCATATTATCTTTTAATATTATTCAAATAACTTATTTTTTCATAATGACCTTACCCGTGCGGACGCACGGGTCTTCTACTAGTTAAATATATAACTGTTGAGAGTGAGAACAAAACAATCTAAAACCTGAAAGGTTTGGACTCTAGGGCTTTTATAAAAGCCAAATACAATTTGTAAAAGAGGAATACGGGTGGGGTTAAACCCCATATATTTCTGGCTTGTTTGTGCTTCGGTTCAATTTTTGGTATTTTGGAAAAATTACAGGTGTAATTGAGAAATACACGTATTTCTCATCGTTTCTTGTCTAATTTCTGTTTTTTCCTCTTTTCTTCATCAGGAGTATCCGGTCTTGGACTTAGATATATGTCATAATCCTTTTATTTCCAGTATTTTTTAAAATATATAAAAACAATAACCATCGTATCATAAAAGGGAAATAAAATCAAATAAACACATGCAAATCCTAACGATAACAAGCTTAAAAATACTATAAAAATTAAGCTTATTAAAAAAAATCCCCATGCTTGAGTCATTGATCGTCCTCAAACAACTTGCTTAAATAGAAAGTATATGGACAAAGCAGTTTTTCAGAAGAGTTTAAACACATGCATGTACAGAGACTAATTCAAATTTCACAAGGACGATAATCTAGGATTTAAGTATTGGAAGACTCATTTAGCTGAAAAGTTCTTACAAAAATATTTCATTAGGTTCTTTCTCGAAAACTAAGTTTCCACTAAGGATTGACCATAAACCCCTCATTCCTACTGTTTCTCCCCGTGAATACAATCATGATTTCAAAAGGAGTTTATTTATATTTCATACCAAAATTATGCTTTTGTAGTATCTTCTTACAAGCACGCATGCACACATTTATTTAGGGACCAATCAACTTTTGAGAATAATAACTGGGTGAAGATAAGCTCATTTTTTTATTATTCATAGGCATTGAGAATCAACAAACTTTTGAATTGAATAATTAGGTGAGGATTATCCTTTTTTTTTTTTTATAACAGAAGGAGGATTATCCTACTTAATAGGTTTAGTTGTCTTTTGTTGCCTTTATTCATATTTTATTTTAGCTCAAAACAAAACATACAAATCTAGACAAACAATAAAATTTATAATTTTATAATTTCAACAACTTCATTCATGTTTTAATTAAAAAATTGATTAAAATAGAAATTATCGATTAAGTTCTGATAAAAACAAAATATAATTGGAAGATATTGACTGCTACAATAAAAATGAATGACTCAATAAAAAAAGTGTATTTTTCTAACCTTAAGATTTTACCTTCAGTGGAACATTTTTTTTTATAAAGCAAGTTCCAATATAACGAGTACAAAGGGTACTCGAACCTGTTTACAAAACAACGAGCAGGAGCTCGACACAAGAGAAATTATCTACCAATTAGATCCTAAGACAAATAAAACAAAGGGTCTTTGTTAAACTCGTACAGATTACAATTGGAATGGATAATATTTCCTATGAAAGACCATCGCCAAACCGTATACTTAACCTTCTAGACAGTATCAGAAACGCTCCAACCTACCTTTCTAAACAAAATGTTGTTCCTGAGACTCCACATCACCCAACAAACAGCCAACCAAATACTTCCCTGTTTGCCTTCTCTAGAAAGATTTGATAATTTTATTCAATGTCACACATAAACTAATACAACAAAATTTTCTAATTTTCAATATTGAAAGAATCTAACTACAAAGTATAGCTTCTAATTTTCACCGTGGAGAACCCTTCAAACGCAAACTCGTATTCACATGTGCCCTAAGTTATTTATAAAAATACTACTCCCTCTGTTTTTCTTTTATAAGTCGTTTTAGCTTTTTTACCCATATCAAGAAAATTATTAATTTTTGCTAATTTTGTAAACGTATTTTTAAAAACATTCCAAATCTCTTCTTTCAAAGTATAACAATTACTGTACTACGAATCATTATGATTTGATGATGGAATATCTAAATTGCATTTATTCCAATCTATTCCATTAAAAACGTATACGTAAAAATAAAAATAAGAAAATAAAAAGATGATGGACCATTAATAAAAAAAACTTCTATTTTAAAATAAAAATTTAAATTCACTTTATTATTTTGTCTCTCTTGAATAAAGTAATTATAGTGTCTTTTTTTTATCCCTCATTCCTTAATTTTTCCCCTTTCAAACTAAAATCCATACCACCCTACGAGAAACGCTTGAAAACTGAAAAAAAAAATTTCCCTCCAATACTTTTTTTTTTAAAAGAAATATATTAATGAGAATACAAGGGGTATTCAAGCCCTTATACAAAGGAGAAAAATTCTCTACCAAGTCTAATCAAGAAAATTAAAAAGGATCACTACAAAATTCTAAGAAACTAGACTTGGAATAGAGGATATTTCTAATAGGTCTCCACCTCCAAGCTAAAATTTTTACAAGCCAGCACGCATCATCTACCTTCGAAGCTACCGATTTGAAAATTTGATTATTGCGCTCCTTCCATAATACCCATATTACCGATAACCATACTACACCCCTCCCTTCATCCTCCCTCCTCCTGCACACCACCTCAAGAAAAACGAATTGATATCACCATTAAAATCAACCCCAACTCCTAACCAATTACCAATCGACCACCACACCTTGGCGGAAAAATCACAAGAAAACATCAAATGCGAACAGTCTTCTTCAAACTCAGAACATAACAAACAAGAGGGATCGACATCGAGACCCCACTTCCTAAGCTCAACACGAGAAGGAATTCTACCCCACAATGTCTTCCAGCCAAAGACTTTAACCTTCGCAGGAACCTTGAGCCTCCATAGTAAAGAAAATCCTCTATCTTGTTCAAACCGTCGTCTTTTTCATAACCACTTCCGAGAATTGCTTATAAACTTCCTTAACTTCATAAGAGAAATGCTCACACCCTACCCATTGCGCGACATCATTCCCAACCAGACAAGGCTTAAAATCTTTCAAAACCTCCGACAGCTCCAGCAACCTGCTCCTATTGACATCCTACAGATCAACAGGGACTCCAAAACAACCCCAACCCTACTCTCCTCCCACCCAAAATCCTATCTCAGTAACACTCACCTGTTTAGCACTGCTCAAACAAAATATATCAAAGAAACTAGCAACCAAAAGGCCACAGTTAGACCAGTTAGCAAACTAGAAAGAGGTCTTGGTGCCATCCCCTACGCTAAATTTCACACTGTTAGCAAAGGAAAGAGCACAAGATCCCAACTTAGAGCTATCGGCCAGCTTTAGTAAATCAAGCCACCAACTTGAACAACCCTTCTTCCTTTGAATAGATTCTTGCAAAATCCAATACTCCAAATTACCATACCTCGCTCTAAGCACGTTTTTCCATAACGCTTCCATCCCCGACAAAAGCTTCCACTTCCACTTGTTGAGCAGAGCCAAGCTGAACTCTTTCATCCTTCTAATCCCTAAACCTCCCACCTCTTTTTTACAACACACCACCTCCCAGCTTAACCAAGAAATCTTTCGATCCATACTACAGCCATCCCACAGAAATCTTCTACAAATCTTATCAATTTCATTACAAACCAAAGTCGTCGCCTAGTAGAATGAAAACAGAAAAACAGGAAGGCTAGAAAGGATGGAATTGATAAGGGTTAACCTGCCTGCCATGTTCAACAGCCTGTCATTCCAGTTAGAAAGCTTAAGTCTGATCTTGTCAAGAACCGCTTCCAAGTAGACACGCGCCTAGGATCGCAACCAACAGGTATCCCCAAGAAAGTAAAGGAAGGTGTATCGACTTTACAAGAAATAAAATTAGTTGTTGTTAAAAGAAAATGTTGGCTGACATTAATACCAATAATTCAACTTTTGTGATAATTCACACCCAAACCTGAAATTAGTTCAAATCCCCTTAGAATCGCCTTCAGACCCCAAATATTCTTCCATCCTCCCTCGCACACCATTAAGGTATCATCAGCGAATTGAACTACTTCCACCGTCGTTACATCGTTAACTCTAAAGCCACTGAATACATTCAAATCCACAGCTTTATAAATCATTCTAGTTAACCCCTCCACACTAAAACGAAGAGGAAATGAGAGAGGGGATCCCCCTGCATCAATCCTCTCTTGATCTCGAAATCAGCAGAGGGACTTCCGTTAACCAAAATCGAAATAAAACCCTTAAAGACACAAGCCTCCATCCACCTCATCCATGTAGTGCCGAAACCCATCTTCCTCATAACAAAACGAAGAAAATCCCAATTGACACTATCATACGCCTTTTTGAAATCTATCTTAAATAAAACACACTCCTTATTCTCCTTGTAGGCATAGTCTATAACCTCATTTACCACCACAACACCATCCAATAAACTCCTTCCCGGCACAAACACCGTTTGGTTTTGAGACACCAAACTTCCCACCACTAATTTCAATCTGTTAGCAAGAAGTTTCACAATGATTTTATAAAGACAGGAAACCAAGCAAATAGGCCTATAATCCTTAAGCTCCAAAGGATTAGACACTTTAGGAATCAAGGTCAGAAATGAGGATTTAATAGCCTTGGGCAAGTAAGCATTAGAATGGAAGTCCTTAACGAAACAACAAACATCTTCACCTAAAATGTCGCAACACTTCTTCACAAAACCCAGAGTAAACCCGTCGGGACCAGGACTCTTAGAGCCCCCACAGCTCCACACTGCACTCCTAATTTCTTCATCTAAGAAAGGAGCTTCAAGAAACGAATTATCAGTCATTGACATCCGGTTGAAATTAACCTCTTCAAACTCGGGCCTAACCAAATCACCTTTAACATATTTATTAAAGAAGTAGTCTCTCACTGCCTGCTTCACTTCAAGAGCAGAATCCACCACTCCTACCTCAGAAAAAACAGCCCCAATATGAATACTCTTACTTCTACCCTTAACCCATCTTTGAAAAACTCTAGAGTTTACATCACCCTTGCTGAGCTAACTAACCCTTGACTTCTGCAAAAGCAAAATCTCTTTAATATGAATATTATGCCACATAGCACAGCAAGCCGCAGACCTTCGCTCCACCAACGAATCAACATCTTCTATCGCAGCAGAAATCAAATCACAGTCCAATTCATTTAGAGCCTCCACATTTTCCTCAACCTTAAGATCGTACCACCCGAAAATGTCCTTGCTCCATTGTCTCAAATCTCTCCTTAGTAACTTGAACTTCTCCTTAATAGCAAACTCACTACGCCCAGGAACCCTGTAGCTCGACCATTTATCTTTCACAAACCTGAAAAACTGCTCATGTTCAAACCAGCAATCGTTCGACTTGAAGGGTTTGGGACCCCAGTCGATCATGCAAACCTTCAACCAAATGGGGCAATGATCGGAAATATCCCTATTACCAATCGATTGACCAATCATTCCCCATTTATTGAGAAAAGGAACATCCACTAAAAACCTATCCAACCTACTCATCTTCCTGCCATCCCCACTAAACGACGAGAATTTCTTGCCCAAAACAGGGAGGCCAACCATCCCTAAGTCTTCGATAAAGGCTGCAAACTCCCTATTTTCAACCGCAGATGAAGTTTGGGAAACACCCTTTCTTTCCTCTGCTACAACAGTGGCGTTAAAGTCCCCTCCCACTATCCAAATACCATCCTGCCAAGTCTCTTTCAATCTTCTCAAACTCTCTCAAAGCTTGCGTTTAGACACCATAGAACAACCACAATAGACATTGACAACATAATACCAATCTTGCTTCCACTTTAGTTTGACACCAAGATATCCCCCCCCCCTTGAAAGAAAAGTCTGATTTAAACATTCCAGCATTCCACATGGTAATAATACCACCAGAAAGACCAATAGCTTTACTATACGACCACCCTACTTCACCATGTCTCCACAACCCAGAAACAACATTGTTATCCACACAAACCAACTTAGACTCTTAAACAAAGAAAATATCAGCATTACCTTCCCTAATAAGAAAAGCAAGCCTCTTCCTTTTAGAAAGGTTTCCACTCCCTCTGATGTTTAATGACCCTAAAATCATTGAAAACCATTAGATTTCACCTTCTTTCCTCTCTTGATGCCTCTGTCTCTAGCTTCCATCTCTGCGATGTGATTCGAGAAATCCTTCAACCCATCCTTTGCTTTCACCCCCAATTTAGAAATGGTCTTCCACACCATTGCACCTATGTTGGATTCCAGATTCTCAACCAACCCCGAATTACAATTAAGAACATCAGAGTCCGTTAGAGAGTCGCAACACAGAACAGCTCCAGCAAAAATATTCTCAGACTCCAACAGATGATGAGACAAAGACGGACCAGAAGGAGCTTCCAAATCCCTAACCAAGAGGCCATTAGATCCCAACTGATTAGAAAATTGTTCTATTGGGTCCTCCGAATGACCCGAAACAGAACGTAACACCCGGCCCACCTTCTTGGATTTGGATTTGGAATTGGGCTTAACCCTAATTCTTGGCCCAGTCAAATCCACCACTTTTTTAATTTTTGACTTTTTCCTAATAACGTTATTCTTCCCTCTCACCTGAACCTTTTCTTTCTCGTTCAGAGCGTGGATCCCATCAGCCACCTTTTCTGGATAGCTAACAGACAAAGGTTGCCTTTCCAAAACAAGACGTGTCACACTGTCCTGCAATAAAGTCTGCTTTGCTGCTTCCACCGCCGCCTCAAAACCCAAGGACCTAGGAACGGTTTCAGCTGCTAAGTTAGAAGAAGCCTTATCAGCCTCAACGTCCACATCTGGTCCAACCTGGACCAGAACTTTTTCAAATTTAGTTTGAGCTAAACCCGACCCTTCTCCATTACAAGTAAGAACTTCTTCGTCTTCCCCAAACCAAGAATCAACGTTGTCTTCCTTATTCAACCTACTCTACACACTTTCAGAAATGGATGATGAAGAAAACGCATCTTTCTTCGACCCATTCATGCCCAAAGAGATACGAAGAGGACCCTGAACATCTTCTACCATCTTAATCTTGAACTCCACCCCATTAATTGAAACAGAGAAAAATTCATTGAGAACAATGGCACACCGAGAGCGAACCAGGATCCTCGCAACATCCATACACTCTCCTTTAATAGTGTTCTCATCCATACAAACATATGTTCCCATCGTCTTCACCAACATATCAAAAAATTCAAAGTTCCAAGCATGACAAGGAACACCGAAGCACCTAATCCATATCATCCTTTCTCAGTCCACATCTTCCTCCCTCCATTTTCGAATCTCAGAAAACCACTGTTTCCACCAAGTCTCACCTTCCCGAATCAAATCCTTAATTTCTCCCTCCTCAGATTCCTCCAAAAGACAAAGATTGGCTCCTAAGGGAGTTACTTTAACTGAAAAATAACCCTCCAACTCGAAACTATTGTGGATATTATAAGATGATCCTGGATTAACCATAACCCCTACATACGCTGCCTTGTACCTCTTCAACATCCCTTCATCAGCTTCAAAGGTCAGGCCCGCAACAACCTTGCGTGAAGAAAACTTCGTAACCTTATCGGCCATAGCATCAGCGTAGGAACCCCTATCAACACCCTCTCTACCTCTATCGAAATTGGCAGAGGCTCCACTTGCTTCCTTGTATCCATGAAGATCCTTAAGCTTCCCTTTATCAACACTCTCTCCCCCACGCCTGACTTCCTCTTCAAGACCTTTCTTAACTGTTCTATTGAACCTTGGGATATTCACATGAATCTTCCTTCCCTCAATCCAAATGTTATCCAACTTAATCGTCAGCATCCTATCATCCCTCACTTCCCTAAATCTAGCAAAACCGAATCTTTTCCCAAATTTGTTCCTTTTATTAGGAATGACAACCTCCACCACTACACCATAGGTGCAAAAAAGCTTGAAAATTTCCTCCACTGACATCTTCTCCAGAATCTCCGAGAAGTTAAAGGAAGAAATTGCACTCTCCTCTACACCATGTTTCCTTCCTACTCACCCTCTAGGGTAAATATCTCCAGCTCCTCTAGCAAAACTCTGAAAGCCATTCCTTCTAACCCTTGTCCACCCAGAAGGCTCAGTGGGAGCCATGCTACACCATGCTCGTCTTCCCTCCAATACTTCATTATCTGTCTAAATCAATTTCTTATGGCTTTTCATTAAAAAAATCATTTTTCAAATTTCCCTCTAAATATTTCAATGTACTTCAATTTTTCTTATTCTCCTTCCTATAAATTTAGACCAAATTCATCTCATATTATGATATCAAGATGGCTTTTTTAAATAACATTGATCTCAATGTTATTCCAGTGGAAGATGAAGAATATGTTCAACAACAAAATGCAAATATAGTGCCTAATCTACCCGATTTAAATATCAATATTGTAGAAAGTATTGATCTTAACAACATTCCAAATACTCATAACCCCATTGGTAGGTAACATTCCAAATAATTTTCATTTTTTTCTAATGGCGTATGGGTTTTCTATTTTCTCTGTGTTCTTATACAAATTGAACAATATGTAGAAAATGATGTGGAAAACAACAACATACAAAACGAAGAAAATGATGTGGAAAACAACAATATACATACCAACATTGAATCTGAATCTGGTATCATAATTTCTCTCTTAATATTTTTAAATTTATTTTTTTTAATTTATGAAATTAATGTGTTTTCATTTTTCTCATATGCACATATTCAGAATTAATCACAAAGAGAAGGGTGTTGTCTACTGAGAGAAGGACTATATACGAGGCTTTATTAGAGAGAAGTGTTGATGGAAAATTTAAAAAAGGGGTGACCAAATTAGTGGCTTCACTATTTTGAGTTCATGTGCGCACAGTACAACGTATTTGGAAACTTGCTGAGAACAAAGGAGTGCATGCTGATGTGAGTCATAAAAAGCTAAAGTGTGGACGCAAAAGAATCCAAGTAGATCTTAATCTAGTACGTGACATTCCTTTAAAGCAAAGAACCTTTATTTGGTCTCTTTCTCGTGCATTAGAAGTGAGTACAAGCACATTGGTAAGATCTCTAAAGCTGAGAGAAATAAGAAGACACTCAAATGCTATCAAACCTTATTTATCGGAAGAAAATAAGAGAACTAGATTACAATTTTGCATTGATATGCTAGATAGTGATAGCATACATAATAATGATCTGATGTTTAAAGGAATGTATAATATTGTTCACATTGACGAAAAATGGTTTTATATGAAAGAAAAGTCAAGAAATTTTTATTTGGTACAGGATGAAGAAGATCTCATTCGGACTTGTAAAAGTAAAAATTTTATACCAAAAGTTATGTTTCTAGTTGTCGTAGCTAGGCCAAGGTTTAATTTGCAACAAAATATAACATTCATTGGATTGATTGGGGTATTTCCTTTGGTCATACAAGAGCTAGCTAGAAGATCGAGTGTAAAAGGACCTGCTGGTACACTTGAGACCAAAGCAATGACATCAATTACTAAAGATGTTATGAGAACAGTTTTGCTTTAGAAGAAGATGTTATCCGCTATTAAAGAAAAATGGCCAAGAGAAGAAATCGGTCATCCGATATTCATTCAGCAAGATAACGCAAGAACACACCTTCATTGTGAAGATGAAGAATTTCGTCGAGCAGCCTCACAAAATGGATTTGACATTCGATTAATCTGTCAACCTCCAAATTCACCGGATTTAAATGTTTTAGATCTTGGTTTCTTCAGTTCAATACAAGCCTTACAACATAGAGAGTCTCCTAATTCTATTGATGAACTTGTGAGTGCGGTTGAGAAGTTGTTTCAAGAATTTGAAATTACCAAAACAAATCATATATTTTTAACACTTCAATCATGTATGATTGAAATTATGAAAGTAAGAGGTTCCCACATCTATAAAATTTCACATATGAAGAAACAAATGTTGGAAGCTAGAAATCAATTGCCAACATGGTTAAAGTGTGATATCCAATTGGTGCGCGATGTTATGAGATATTTAGATATTGTTAGTGAAAATTAACCCTTGTAAAATTGCTCTATTTGTAATGGAATGTTATTCTTTGTAAAATTTCTCTATTTATAATGAGATGTTGTTAAACAAAATATAAATTGTTAATTTATTCATCGTAAAATTGCTCTATTTGTAATGGAATGTTGTAAAACAAACGGTAAATTGTTACGTACTTCTCATTCACTCGATTAACTAAAACAATGGAATGCAGACTTAAAAAAATGTAACTATAGTAAATAAAGATTTTAACTTGCTGAAAAAATCTCTTCAAATGAAAAAAAAATCATTTCAAATCCAAAATAATTATAACAGGCTAAAAAAATGTAACTAAATAAAGAATTTAACATACTGAAAAAATAACTATAATAAATAAAGATTTTATCTTGATGAAAAAATCTCTTCAAATGAAAATATAATCATTTCAAATCTAAGACAATTATAACACGATAGAAAGATATTTTTTTTTTTAATTTTAATAAAATTTTGAAAGATAAATCTTGCGTAACTTCTTCCATTCTTCTTTGCGTTCTGCTTCTTCTGCAGTTTCATCTTTCTCATCTGGAAATTTGTTTAAATCTATCAACCCATTATCTAGAAGGATATTTAAATCAATGGGATCTTCATCATGGATATTTATATCAAAGGGATCTTCATCATCTTGTTCATTTAAATCAATGGGATCTTCACCATCTTGTTCAACCATGGATTCTTCAATTATCTCTAAATTCTCGGAGTCTTGTACGATTTCTTGAAATATTGGAACTTCATCATTTTCTGTATCGGTAACATTATCAGAATCCAAAGAATCGTTTACTATTTATATAGATGAATTTTTGGGATTTTCCATTGCCAAATTTTTTAAAAGTTTTTTTTTATGAGAGGAAGAAGGATAAAAAAATGCATAATATATAAAACTTGAGAAGATTCACGTTAAAGAGAGAATTTTTTTGGAAAATTCACAGTTTAATGAGAGTTTCACGAGAGATAAACTTTTCTCTAAAAAGTTGGACTAGTTCGTTGAAATACAATATTGGAAATATCACTCTGCATTGGAATACAACATTAATTAAAATAAAAAAATTGTAGGAAATAAAAGAGAGAGATCAGGGGCATTTTAGAAAGAGAAAAATTAATTGTATATTAAAATTATAAAACGACTTATATTTTGGCACAAATTTTTTTTTTCTAAAACATCATATAAAAAAAACTTAGGTAGTATTTATAAAAAGGTTGAAACGCCAGTAAGGTGGCAAAATTAGGCTCTGTTTGGTAAAACTAGCTGATAGCTGGTAGCTGGTAGCTGATATCTGGTAGCTTATAGCTGGTAGCTGATAAGTTAATTTAACTGTTTGGTAAATTAGCTGTTACACTAGTTGATAATTACAAAATGACTTAAAAGGACATTTTTAATTAAGAAATTGATGATTTCATTATCTTATTATATTATATTATTAAATTAATTTTTATTCGATAAAAGTAAATGCATTAATAACAACATGCAAAATAATTTTAATATATATGAAAAATTAAAGATATCACCAAAATATATAAATTTGTATAAAAATTTTATGAACTTTGTTATTTAGTATGAATATATTGACAACAAAATTCAATGGAAAAAAACCAGCAAACCATATATAAAGCAAGGGTATTTCATAAACCCATTTAAGAAGACATAAAAGTAAAAGTAATCGTAATAACTACGATTCTTGGTCTAATTAACTCATTCTTTCGTAAAATATAATTTTTTTTTAATTCCTAATTTTATAATAAAATATATGAAATAATAACATTGTAATTTTGAATTCAGTTATATTAATCTAAAAAAATAACAAAAATAAGTTTATTGTCTAATATTTTACAATAAAACTGTAATAATATTCTGAATTTTCTTCATCTTTGTTGATTTTATTGATTCTATTCCAATATTTCACTAATTTAAAAATTATTAAAACTATTTTTAAATTAATTATATAATTTATATTTAATAAATAAAAATAATATCTAAAATCTTCTATAACATTCTTCAAAATCTCCCTAAATTCAATATTTTAAAATCAATTTTTAATAGTAAATATTATATATATATATATATATATATATATATATATATATATATATATATATATATATATATATATATATATATATATATATATATATATATATATTGTTAAAATAATAAGGGTATAATTGGAATAAAAAGTCATAAGTTAAAAGCTACAAGCTCAAAAGTTATTTTAAATAGCTTTTGAAAAAAAAGCTAAAAGCTAGTTAAAAATCTAAAAGCTAGTTAAAAAACTAAAAGCCAAAAGGTAAAATGCATTACCAAACAGAGCTTTTCAATTAAAATGAGCTGAAAAACTAAAAGCTACAAGCTAAAAGCTATTTTTATGATCTTACCAAACAGATTCTTAGTTGATTAGGACAATTATTTAAATACAATTAATCATGTTCATAAGTTCATTAATTGTGACAAGTAGTACTATTTAGATACAATTAATCATGTTCATTAATTGTGACAAGTAGTACTATTTAGATACAATTAATTATGTTCATTAATTGAGACAAGTAGTACTATTTAGATACAATTAATCATGTTCATATGTGAAAGTCTCGTGCTTTGCTTAACTATAATATTGCCATAAAAATATGGTGCAATACTAAACACACGTAACTTTATTTCAGACAAATTCACAAACCCTACGTTACTGCCGTAAAATATAATTATAATAATTAATGTGACAAAAAAGTACAGTGTGACATGTGCGAAACCCTATCTAGTCTTTCACTAATCTACGGTTGTAAAGCTAATTTGCATGGATGTCTATATATTAATAATTATATTAAGATAAGATATTGATTGAATTATCAAAAAGTACAGTGTGACATGTGCGAAACCCTATCTAGTCTTTCACTAATCTACGGTTGTAAAGCTAATTTGCATGGATATCTTATCTTAATATATTAATAATTAATGTCTATATATTAATAATTATATTAAGATAAGATATATTCATAATATAACATTTATTAAAAGAATAGTATATAATGGTCCTATTTTTTAAATATATGTGTAATTGCCTTGTGGTCGCTTGACATCGTGGCCCGATTAATTTATATCTTTGTACAATTTGGTGGACGGGAAATCTACTTCATAAAAGAAAAAGATGAAATATTTATAATAAATTAAAGGTAGTGCACTGTTAGTATAAATTAGTTTTATATCATCATCAAATAGAATTATAATGTTTTACTATTTATATCAGTATTTTAAAATTAAACGTATAACTTGATAGGATATATTAGGAATTAATAATTTATATTTTAATTAATATTCACAAACTTGGTGACCAAGTTTGTTAGAGGGTATTTTGGTATTTTATTGTTGTTTTTGTTGCCCTAGTTTTAGCTTATAAATAGAGTAGTTTAGATGTCATTCCAATCATTGTATCCTTATCATTTGTAGCCATCATTCCCAATTTAATATATTCCCTTCTTTTCATCATTATTTCACCTTGTACACCAACAATTGGTATCTAGAGCTCCGGTTAGGATCAACGGGAAACACGAGTGAAAACGTGAGGATTTTCTTGTGTGATTGAATTTTGGTTCTTGATTCTTGTTGAATCTTGAACGAAATTCTGATCAGAATCACAATTCTGAGTGTACTGTACAAGGTTGAAGATGATGAACGGCGGCGGCGGCATGAACACCAAGCTTCCAGTATTTGATGGCAAAAACTGGAATCGTTGGATGATTCAGATGCGAGTACTGTTCGGTGCTCAAGATGTTCTAGATCTTGTCACCGAAGGATATGTTCCGGTAGCAGCAGATGCGACGGAGGAGCAGAAGAACGCGCAGAAGGATACAAGAAAGAAAGACCAGAAAGCATTGTTCTACATCCATCAGTGTGTGGATGCGAATGTGTTTGAGAAGATTGCATATTCAACGACGGCAAAGGCGTCGTGGGACACACTGGTCAGATGTTACGGTGGTGACGCATCAGTGAAGAAGGTGAAGCTTCAGTCTCTACGTAAGCAGTACGAGAATCTCAACATGAAGAACAATGAGAAAGTTTCTGAGTACATCTCCAGAGTGATTCTGATCACTAATGAGATGAAGGCGTGTGGAGAAACTCTTTCTGAACAAGTAATCATTGAGAATGTATTGAGATCCCTCACTCCTCAGTTTGATTACATTGTGGTAGCAATAGAACATTCTAAAGATCTGAGCACCATGAGAATTGAAGAGCTGCAAAGCAGTCTAGAAGCGCAAGAGTTGCGTCTGACTGAGAGAACTTCTGAAAGGGAAGTAGAGCAGCAGGCTCTGAAAGCAGTTTCTGATAAGAAGCATCAGAAACAGTCATGGTCAGAAGCCAAGAGAAGATCTGATGGTGGTCAGAAGTCAGAAACCTCAACTTCTGATAGGAAAAAGAATGCTCAGAAGGGAAAAGAGAAGTATGACAAGAAGAAGATCCAATGTTACTGTTGCAAGAAGTTTGGTCACTTTGCTAGAGATTGTTGGTCAAACAAGGAAAGAAAGTCAGAAGAAGCAAATATAGCCAGAAGTTCTGATGATGAATCTGTGCTACTGATGACTTCTGAATCTAATGATACGAATTTGATAGACTGGTGGTATATGAACACTGGCTGCTCAAATCATCTTACTGGAAACAAGAAATGGCTGGTTGATTTTGATTCTGAGAAGAGGACTAAGATCAGATGTGCTGATGACAAATATCTTAACGCTGAAGGTATGGGAAATGTCAGAGTTGTTCTAAACAATGGGAAAACATCATTGATTCAGAAAGTGTGGTATGTACCTGGCATAAAAAGCAATCTGATGAGCGTGGGACAATTAATTGAGAAAGGTTTTTCAGTTACCATGAAGGACAATCTTCTGAAGTTGTATGACTGTAATCAGAAGTTGATTATGGAGTCAGAACAGGGAAGGAATAGAACATTCAAGGTGAATTTCAGAACTTCTGACTCTGAGTGCCTTAGTGCAACAAGTGTTGTGAAGGAAAGTGAGCTGTGGCACAGAAGATTTGGTCATCTGAATTTCAGAAGCTTAGAACATCTGAATTCGAAGAAGCTGGTACATGGAATTCCTACAATTAAGAAGCCTGAGAAGTCATGCAAAGTGTGCATTGAAGGAAAGCAACCAAGATTGCCATTTGCGTCAGAAGTTGCTCCAAGAGCAAAACATGCCTTAGGAGTAGTACATTCTGATGTGTGTGGTCCATTTCCAGTAGCATCAATCGGAGGGAATAAATACTTCGTGTCATTTGTTGATGAATTCACGAGAATGATATGGGTATCCCTTATTAAATTCAAACACGAGGTGTTTGATGAATTCAAGAAGTTCCGAATGAAGGTTCAGAATCAGAGTGGTCAGACTCTGAAGATTCTCAGAACCGATGGTGGGGGTGAGTATAACTCCAAAGAGTTTCAGAAGTTCTGTGAGGAGAATGGAATTGAGCATGAGGTTACTGCTCCTTACACTCCTCAACACAATGGTCTTGCTGAAAGAAGAAATCGTACTTTGCTTGATATGGTGAGAAGCATGCTGAAGGAGAAGAAGCTTCCTCAGAACTTCTGGGGAGAAGCTGTTGCCACCGCATCATATGTGCTCAACAGATGTCCAACGAAGAAGCTGAAGGAAATAATTCCTATTCAGAAGTGGACGGGAGAAAAGCAAAGTGTTAGTCATTTGAAGGTTTTTGGTTCTGTTTGTTACAAACATGTTCCAGAAGCTAGAAGACAAAAGTTGGATGATAGAAGCAACGTAATGTTACTGGTGGGGTACCACAGTACATGTGCGTACAAGCTCTATTGTCCAGAAACTAATAAAGTTGAGTTCAGCAGAGACGTTATTGTGAAGGAATCAGAAGTTTGGAATTGGGAAAAGTCTCAATCTGATTCTGATGTGAGAACTTCTGAAGAAAGGTCAGAAATAAGAATTTCTGAAACTGATGGTGATTCTGATTCTGAAGGAGACTCAGAAGATGAAGGTGATTCTGATGATCCAGATTCTGATGATGATCAAGATTCTGGTGGTGATTCAGATTCTGGGAATATGCCAGATTCTGAAGGTGGTCAAAGTTCTGGAGGAAGTCCAACTTCTGAAGCAAGAGGTTCTGAAGGAGAAACTTCTGAGGTTAGAACTTCTGATGTTCAAGCATCCGAAGAAAGTTCTGAACGAGGTCAGAGGCCACAGAGAATCAGAAACATTCCAAGAAGATTTGAAGAGTTTGACATGCTGCAAGACACTGAAGTAGATTCTGAAGGAGAAATTATTCAGTGTGCCATGTTAGTAGACTCTGAACCTGTAAGTACGGAAGAGGCTCTTAAGCAGAAGATATGGCTGAAGGCCATGAAAGAAGAACTTGATGCTATAGAGAAAAACAAGACTTGGAAGCTGACAGAACTTCCAAAGGACAAGAAAGCCATCAGCGTCAGATGGGTTTTCAAGCAGAAGCTAAAGCCAGATGGATCAATTGGCAAACACAAAGCAAGGTTGGTAGCAAGAGGATTTCTGCAGAAACCTGGGCTGGATTATTCTGAAGTGTTTGCACCTGTAGCGAGACATGAAATAATAAGATTGGTGATTGCAATAGCTGCTAACAGGAATTGGCCTCTGATGCATTTAGATGTGAAATCTGCATTTCTGAACGGTCCATTAGAAGAAGAAGTTTATGTGTCACAACCTCCTGGATTTGTGAAAAAGAATCAGGAAGGGATAGTGTATAGATTACATAAAGCTTTGTATGGATTGAAGCAAGCGCCCAGAGCTTGGAATTAGAAGATTGATTCATTTTTCAAGAAGCAGGGTTTTCAGAAATGTGAGATGGAATACGGTGTTTATGTTCAGCATATTTCTGAAGGAAATATGATTCTGGTGTGTTTGTATGTTGATGACATACTGCTGACCGAAAGTTCTGAACAAGAATTAGCTAAGTTCAAGAAGGTGCTGATGAATGAGTTTGAAATGACTGATCTCGGGAAAATGACATACTTTTTAGGGATGGAGTTCAGATATTCTGAGAAAGGTATCATTTTGCATCAGCTGAAGTATGAACGAGAACTTCTGAAGAGATTTAAGCTGCAGAATTGTAAGGCTGCTATCACACTTGCAGATACAAATCAGAAACTTGATTCTGATTCTGATGGTGAGGATGTGGATGCTACAACCTTCAAACAGTTGGTTGGTTCTTTGAGGTATTTGTGTAATACCAGACCTGATATTTGCTATGCAGTTGGAATGGTTAGCAGATTCATGAGTAAACCCAAGTGGTCCCATTACCAAGCTGCTGTCAGGATTCTGAGGTATATCAAGGGAACTCTGAAGTATGGAGTGTTATTCCCTTCTAGAAGAAAGATGGAATCAGAACTTCTGAGTTATTCAGATTCTGATTGGTGTGGAGACAGAGTTGATAGAAGAAGTACTTCTGGATACTTGTTCAAGTTTCTGGGAGGCCCTATTTCTTGGTGTTCCAAGAAGCAACCTGTTGTTGCGTTGTCAACCTGTGAAGCTGAATATATTGCAGGTGTTGTTACTGCATGTCAAGCTGTGTGGATTCTGAATTTGCTGGAAGATCTGAAGATCAAAGTTGACAAGCCTCTGAAGCTGATGATTGATAACAAGTCTGCAATCAATCTTGCCAGAAACCCAGTGTTGCATGGGAGAAGCAAGCATATTGAGACCAAGTATCACTATCTGAGAAGTCAAGTTCAGAATGGAGTGTTAGAAGTTCTGCACTGTAGCACCCAGAAGCAATTGGCAGATGTTCTGACGAAGGCTATCAAGACGGATCAATTTCTTCGCTTAAGGGATGGAATTGGTGTTGTTAGCTTTGAGGAAATATAAATTAAGGGATGGTATTAGGAATTAATAATTTATATTTTAATTAATATTCACAAACTTAGTGACCAAGTTTGTCAGAGGGTATTTTGGTATTTTATTGTTGCTTTTGTTGCCCTAGTTTTAGCTTATAAATAGAGTAGTGTAGATGTCATTCCAATCATTGTATCCTTATCATTTGTAGCCGTCATTCCCAATTTAATATATTCCCTTCTTTTCATCATTATTTCACCTTGTACACCAACAGGATATACGTCTCTGAAGTTGAGAATAATATGTCAAGTGTGAGTTGGAGTCTCACATTGGTTATAAATGTAGATAGTTGAGTATTTATAAGTTAGAAAATCCACACACCTATCACTTTAAAGGTTTAGATGAGTATGTGGTGTCTCTCTCACTTGTGTTGCTTTTGGCCCAATATTGATGTTCTTCCTCATGTTCTAACATGGTATCATTTGGTTCGTAAAGAGACCGACTTACTTGTATGAAAATGTTTAAAAAAATATGTTTCGTTGAAATCGAAATGCCCAGCAAAGAGCCGTGTGTCAATGGTGGTCTTGTAAAAATATTTTACAGGCGTTTGCAAGGGTGGGGGAATTGATCTTTACACCTCTCATTGATGCTCATATTTCTTATTTGGTTTATGTATTATTTTTTGAATTCTTTAGCTATGATTAATTCTATTTTGAGTAGTTAAACTTTTTTTTAATTAAATGTTTAAATGAATTTGTTTTGAGTTGTTTACAATGTAATTTATTTTGTATTAATCTATGCAATTATTCAGTTAAGTTTGAGTTTACTGCTTTTATATATTAACGAATGTGTAAATTGATTTTAAATTGCAACTGATTATTAAGCATAAGTGTTGACACTCAATTTAGCTTAATTGTTCAGCGAATAATCTCTCTAGATATAGTGCATTCCCTACTTGTAATATTAGGAATAAATATTCAGTAAAACCTTCTTGAATTGTGAACTCTAAAAAGATATTAGGACGTTGTGATTGAAAGAGATGGTTACGAGCAAATACATTGATCATAACTATTTTATTAGTTCATTGTGATATTAGAAAAATAATTTGGTAATTACACACAATTATTATGCAATGAAAAATAAAAGATTCAAAAAAACTTCATTATCTTTTACTCTATAATTTTTCTAGTTGTTTTAAATTTCTCTTTTCTAAATATATTCAGCATATCCCATATGCAACTTTAGTTAATTAACTATTATTGAATAAAAGTTAGAACAATTTATGTGAATGCACACACTTATAAATATTATGATTAATATTAAATAATAAAAATATAGATTTTTCTTTTGTAATATGAAGATTCTTTCATTTATACCTTTCATTCAACCAATCATCATTTTTTATGAAGTAACATTTTGGATTTTTTATTTATCATAACAACATTCCTCAACTCCAAGATATCAATCATGTTAGATCTGTTCATAACCTTATAATTTTTACCGATATAGAAATCAACAATAGCACTCTAAACGCTTAAATTCATACCAAAATTCAATTAGAGAATAAAGGCGGAATCCTATTTGAATTTGCCATTGAAATCGTTGAAGGTTGCGGACATGTGATCTTTCGATTTGTAGAATGATCTTAGGGTTACTTGAATCTCCTCTGATAGGGATGAAGAGAGAAAACCTGATAAACTGTATTTTGATCGTAGTCTACAAATGGGGACCATAATCCATTTAAATAACCCTAGGGTTATTTCTTACTTTTCAATATTCTAATTTGACCCCTCATCAAATTAGATATTGACTTATGGTATCAACATAATAACCTGACATTTCATGACATATATGTTTTTAATCACAAACTTAATATTATATTAATTAGACCCTTTAAGTTTTGAATAATTAAAATAATGAGACTAACACCTTAAAAGTTACATTTGTGACCTAATATTCTAACAATCTCCCACTGGTTACATATGTAACTCTACATGCATGTTAGACTTTATGAGCTCAAGATTTTCCATTAAATACTTCAAGCATATCCAAATTATCTTGTCCATTAATCATGTCACTATTCAGAACCAAAGTGATTTTCATTATAGCAATCATAACTAAACCCAACAATGGTCACCAATAGCGACACAACTAAATGACATATATCCATCATAAAATGTGTAGCATAAAAATCACATGAAGTTGGTTTTATATGTCGATTTTCAGCTGATCCCACTTTACTTTAGTGAGATCATTCAATAACTTTATTGTACAAAATATAAATGGCTAAATATCAAACTTGATTAATTTGGAAAATATCCATAATTATAGTATGCATACATAATACCAAACACGAAACATAAAATTCATAATTGACTAACTCCCATTAAACCAAAGACTCCTCTAACGGTAAAACACCCATGTGAGAAGTGTGATCATGAAAGACTTTGGGTGGAAGATGTAACACCCCCAATCTATACCCCCAAGTAAACAAATAGATAATTCAAAATTCAAAATTTCATCAGAGTATATTTAAATTTTCATGGCATAGACAGGGAGAATCACATTATATTGAAACAAAACATACAACACCTGCTCATAAAGATATGCAACAGTGGGGTAGCATTCATTCAGAGGGAACTCAGTTCCTTACACCCACTTTTCAGAAATTAGAATAAACGCGGAAAATCTAAAATCTGATTATCATATATATATCACATGAAAAGTTGGTCATACATCAAGTTATACATGCATAAGCCAGAAGATATATATACATAATACACAATAATCACTAACGGCCTCCCTAACTACCCGGTGTCACATATCAGAGCCGACCGACAAAAGAATGAAGACATAATCTTCACAAAAGACCTCCAGCAACTCTAATCTGCAATGCCTCGTAGAGCATTATAAAACAGCAGAAGGGTGAGAAAAACAACCATAATATAAATGCATATAATTATATATATCAACATAAAAATACACATATCAAATTTTTTCACCAAAATTATCACATGCCTACACATAAAGCATATACAGATTATATTCACTTAATCCCATATTCACACATCATGCATATGTTTATACACACAAAACATATCATTCATAATTCAAGACATTTAACACGAATGCACATCAATTCACAAATGCTATCACAAGCTCAATCACACAATGTCTCCATCCCCAATTGCATATTATTCATGCCCAGTACATTTATCACAAATGCTTATCACACCGTCTCGCACATAATCAACCAAATCATGATTTTCCACATATAACCAATGCAATCATAATTCATGCAGATGCAAAGAGACCGACACAACGACTCTCTATGCAAATGCATATGCGGTACCGACTCCAAGATTTCATATCTCATCACTAGTTCACTCAGGAACTCTGCTGGAACCATCGCTCGTTACATCACTGTAACTCCCCGTCGAGCATACGATGTTCACCCACCGCTCACACCTCCACCAAGAGAGGCTCACGGTGTTTATGGATCGCTCACACCTCCACCGAGAGAGGCTCACGACCCGATCGCTCACACCTCCACCAAGAGAGGCTCACGATCGTCTATAACCATCGCTTTCAGTCCTCAGGCTATTCATACCTTTCATATTTTCGAGGCACACGATGTTATAGCTGATTCCCCACCGGAACCGCCGTCACACAAGACGCAATTGCATATAACCATCGCTTTAGGTCCTTAGGTTATTCATACCTTTCATATTTTCGAGGCACACGATGTTATAGCTGATTCCCCACCGGAACCGCCGTCACACAGGACGCAATGACAATGCATATCATGATGCTTGACACACAAGAACTCATGACAACCATGCATTTTCACACATATATGCAACCATAAACATGCATATATAATCAAATACAACATATTGCATTTATTTGCCTTTCGGCCACAATTCATCACCACAACATGTCATCACATGCATTCACATCATACAACGTTATACAAGTCATACGATATCCATATTCAAGCACATTATATAATACACATCATTTACACACCATTAAAACGGCAAAAGTCGAAAAAACGACACTATTCACATTTCCCGACATAATTTAATCGGCTAACAATCTCCAAAACATCATAATCATATTGTACAGCTCAATAGCTTTCCAACGACACCAAGAATGTAAAAATCGGATAATCGGAACAAAAGTTACGGACGAAAACGAAAACGACATTTTGAAAAATCACATTTTTACACTTGGCCTGACCATACGCGTATTGCCCTGAGCCATACGCGTATGGCCCCAATTCCTCGCCATTCCCATACGCGTATCACCAATGCCCATACGCGTATGGACAGAATCATTTTCCTTCACAAATTTCACGCTTCAGAGCCCATACGCGTATCACCAATGCCGTACGCGTATCACCAGATGGCCGGGAAAATGTACATTCCATACGCGTAATGCCCAAGACACAGGCCAATGTTACGCGTAACGCCTTGGCTCATACGCGTATGGACATGCCCCTTACGCGTACGGCCAGGGCAAACCCAGGAAAATTCTGCAGAACGAGTTTCTGCGTTTTCTCACCCAAAATCAACCAATCATCATCTAAACCCAGAAAAATACCAATTTGATTCACAACAACACATATCTATCAAGTATCAACAACAAGGAACACAAAGACATTATTTCCAACACGATTAAATTGAATTCCAACACTTCTTCACACAAATGGGTTTTGTTATATTTTTCATATAATCCAACAAAACAACAAACAAACACATACATAATCATACACATGTATAAGATAATTGAATTTCACACCCTTACCCGATTAAATCGATTCCTAGAAGTGATTTTCTTGAGTTTTCCAAGCTTTTCCCAATTTCTCTCTTTTTCTCCTTTCTCTTCTTTTCTTTCTTCCCTTTTTCTTCTTCTCTTTTTCCTTCTCTCTATTTTTCTCTCCTTTCTATTTCTATCTCTTTTCTTTACTAACTTAGTAAATAATTAGGGAAAAGACTAAAATACCCTTACTCTCAATTATCTCCCAAACGATCCCAAAATGCGATAAAATATAATAACAGTACAAAACAACATATTATCACACCACAGTCATAAATAAAAATAATATAATACTCAAAATAATTAAATCGACTCGATTAAATAAAATGGTCGAAACTGGGGCGTTACAACTCTCCCCCAATTGGAAATTTTCGTCCTCAAAAATATAACCGAGACGAACAACTCCGGACACGACTCTCGCATCCGACTAACAAACCAACATGCCAACAAAAGGCACACCACGAACAACACAAAAGACAAACACCTTGCTAACAGCAAATACAATCAACGACAAGCTGCAAAGCCCATACAATGCACTTGACGACCGACTCCCAACTCAAAGAATACACAAGCACAAACTCACTGGTTCACTCTTGAACCAAAACACAACAAGATCTCAACCACATCAACAAAACAAGAATACCAACCTCCTTGTCACACAACCTTATCCAAACAATGCCACGATTCACCAATCGTACATATAACCAAAGCATCTGTCTACTTAGTAGCCCATGAGTACCATTCAAACCTTTCACCTAACACTTCCACTCTGAAACATCCATTGGTCTCACCATTCCTACAGATTTCCAATGTTCAACCTAAGAACTCTTACAAGTCAGACACGCATATACGAAATGTGCCACATCACGCTTCCGCTGCGCACTCTGATGACTCGTAACCATCAAAACTACCAATCTCACGTCCAAAGTCTAACTCTTTCGCATAATCACCAAAAACCACTGTTCACTTTTAATATTCCTATCCTCACACTCCTCTGTGTTATCTCACACACTAGGCACTCGCCTCTGAACTTCTCAAACAACTCAAATTCTCGGACCATTAAAAATAGACATACATAGAAACTTCCGACTTAACTTCTCAGTCACAACAATAACTTTTTCCAAAGGATAATCCAAGCCAAATTCGTAGCCAATCACAAACTCTAACCATTCTCGTTGTCTCTATTCCTTCAGACCAAACCAGTAATCAATATTCTTGTAATTACCACACACTTCGAATCTAAAATCATAAAGATAATACTTCCTATAATCCAACATAACACAGCTACAACCAATTCCACAATAGTACTGATCCTTCCTCGAATCCTCAAATGTCGAAGAACATAAACCACAACTTAAACAAACCACCACTCTTATCAAACATTCCAACAATTGTAATTCTAGTCAAACTCAACCAAACCATTCCAGTTACCTAATCCTGAACGTAAACACTTATTCTCAATCGTAACCCTATACTACTGTTCGTACTCCATACATAATTCCTTCTCTTGACAATCCAAATTCCATCCTATTGCAACAACCAACCAAAAAGGACTCTTAATGAATTCACCACTTAACCACATACCAGAACCTCTAATCCATCTCATCTTCTGATATAAGAATCTTCATCGACACAACAAAACAATCTGTAACCATCTCCTTACATTTCAAGTAATCCATTCCGCACCACTATCAAAGCCGGAAAGACACGTCCATTCCATCCAACATAATTCCCGTCTGCTATCAACAAGAGATTAAGGGTGATCAGTTCCTCAATTTATCAATAAACAGGCGACAATCATGATGAGGCATAAACCGTCTCCACCCAACTATAATAGTATCCATTACATCCTATACACAAAACTACCGAAGGCACAATTCCTTAGTTGACATAAACCTTACTTCTGCATTCCGTCTTGAACCAGAAACCACACTTATAATCTTGCAATCCCGAACACACTGAGCCAGCGCTCTACACCTGAAACAACATGGAGAAGTACCAGCTTCTCCCCCACTTATCTCATTCTAACTTCTCCAACTGTAAACACACCTAATCCATCACAAATCCTTTACCATAAATGGTCAAAGAACAATTTAAACAAACCAAAGAAATAATTACCGACCCCTATGCAGAAATATCGATAACCATCTTACCATCCCAAAAAGTCCACAACAAATTCAAACGCTTCGCGCACTCAGACGAAATAAATGAATGAGTCGCTCCATTACTAATAATAGCAAATAAAGGCGTACTTTTAATAAAACAAGTACCTTTAGTCAAACGATCCGCACTAGTAGTCTCATCTCCTACCAATGCAACAGCCTTCCTACCAGTCTGAGCTTTCTTCGGTTTCGTACACCCCATGCTAATATGACCTGTTCCACCACAGTTGAAACACTGCACATTAATTCTCTTACAATCCGCTGCGACATGTCCCAAACCTCCACACTTGGAACATTTCAGTTCATTCCCCCTACAATCAAACTTACGATGTCCTACTTCCCCACACTTATAACACTTAATGTAACACCTCGGAGGACTAGACATTCCTCCCCCACTTGCCTTTTTCTCAAAATTCTCCCTTTGCTTACCCTTATCAGCTGGTGTGCCATAAGGACCACCACGAGACTGTTGTTTCCCTTTCCTGTCATTCACACTCTTATAGTGAGTAGAACGAGCCCTACGATCCTCCTCATAAATCCTACAACTGTCCACCAAATCCGAAAACCTTCTAATCCTCTGATAACCGATTGCCCGTTTAATCTCCGGACGCAATCCGTTCTCATATTTCACACACTTAGAAAACTCAGCAGTAGCTTCCGCATAATGAGGATAGAACAGTACAAGTTCCACAAACTTTGCAGTGTAATCCACAACAGACATATTGCCTTGTTTCAGCTCCAAGAACTCGATCTCTTTCTTTTCCTTCACACCCTCAGGATAATACTTCCTCCGAAACTCTCGACCAAATAAATCCCAAGTAACCTCTCCATTATCCACTTCCAACACTTGGCGCAAATTAATCCACCAACCAGTTGCTTCTTCTTTCAGCATGTGAGTACCCAGTCTCACCTTATTCTCTTCAGCATAATCCATCACATGGAAGATTCTTTCAACCTCCTCAATCCAAAATTGTGCACCATCAGGATCATATCTTCCCTTGAAGATAGGCAGTTTGTTCTTCCCGAACTCATCATTACCCGTAACATTCAGTACACCCTGCACAGCCCGAGCCATATTCTGTTCATTTCCAATAACAGCAACTATGGTTAAACAAACAGCTCACCGAACCATAAAGACCAACAAAGACTAACACAAACTGACACGGACTGGCTCTGATACCACTTAATGTAACACCCCCAATCTATACCCCCAAGTAATCAAATAGATAATTAAAAATTCAAAATTTCATCAGAGTATATTTAAATTTTCATGGCATAGACAGGGAGAATCACATTATATTGAAACAAAACATACAACACCTTCTCATAAAGATATGCAACAGTGGGGTAGCATTCATTCAGAGGGAACTCATTTCCTTACACCCACTTTTCAGAAATTAGAATAAAAGCAGAAAATCTAAAATCTGATTATCATATATATATCACATGAAAAGTTTGTCATACATCAAGTTATACATGCATAAGCCAGAAGATATATATACATAATACACAATAATCACTAACGGCCTCCCTAACTACCCGGTGTCACATATCAGAGCCGACCGACAAAAGAATGAAGACATAATCTTCACAAAAGACCTCCAGCAACTCTAATCTGCAATGCCTCGTAGAGCATTATAAAACAGCAGAAGGGTGAGAAAAACAACCATAATATAAATGCATATAATTATATATATCAACATAAAAATACACATATCAAATTTTCTCACCACAATTATCACATGCCTACACATAAAGCATATACAGATTATATTCACTTAATCCCATATTCACACATCATGCATATGTTTATACACACAAAACATATCATTCATAATTCAAGACATTTAACACGAATGCACATCAATTCACAAATGCTATCACAAGCTCAATCACACAATGTCTCCATCCCCAATTGCATATTATTCATGCCCAATACATTTATCACAAATGCTTATCACACCGTCTCACACATAATCAACCAAATCATGATTTTCCACATATAACCAATGCAATCATAATTCATGCAGATACAAAGAGACCGACACAACGACTCTCTATGCAAATGCATATGCGGTCCCGACTCCAAGATTTCATATCTCATCACTAGTTCACTCAGGAACACTGCTGGAACCATCGCTCGTTACATCACTGTAACTCCCCGTCGGGCATACGATGTTCACCCACCGCTCACACCTCCACCAAGAGAGGCTCACGGTGTTTATGGATCGCTTACACCTCCACCGAGAGAGGCTCACAACCCGATCGCTCACACCTCCACCAAGAGAGGCTCACGATCGTCTATAACCATCGCTTTCAGTCCTCAGGCTATTCATACCTTTCATATTTTCGAGGCACATGATGTTATAGCTGATTCCCCACCGGAACCGCCGTCACACAGGACGCAATTGCATATAACCATCGCTTTAGGTCCTCAGGCTATTCATACCTTTCATATTTTCGAGGCACACGATGTTATAGCTGATTCCCCACCGGAACCGCCGTCACACAGGACGCAATGACAATGCATATCATGATGCTTGACACAAAAGAACTCATGACAACCATGCATTTTCACACATATATGCAACCATAAACATGCATATATAATCAAATACAACATATTGCATTTATTTGCCTTTCGGCCACAATTCATCACCACAACATGTCATCATATGCATTCACATCATACAACGTCATACAAGTCATACGATATCCATATTCAAGCACATTATATAATACACATCATTTACACACCATTAAAACGGCAAAAGTCGACAAAACGACACTATTCACATTTCCCGACATAATTTAATCGGCTAACAATCTCCAAAACATCATAATCATATTGTACAGCTCAATAGCTTTCCAACGACACCAAGAATGTAAAAATCGGATAATCGGAACAAAAGTTACGGACGAAAACGAAAACGACATTTTGAAAAATCACATTTTTACACTTGGCCTGACCATACGCGTATTGCCTTGAGCCATACGCGTATGGCCCCAATTCCTCACCATTCCCATACGCGTATCACAAATGCCCATACGCGTATGGACAGAATCATTTTCCTTCACAAATTTCACGCTTCAGAGCCCATACGCGTATCACCAATGTCGTACGCGTATCACCAGATGGCCGGGAAAATGTATATTCCATACGCGTAATGCCCAAGGCACAGGCCAATGTTACGCGTAACGCCTTGGCTCATATGCGTATGGATATGCCCCTTACGCGTACGGCCAGGGCAAACCCAGGAAAATTCTGCAGAACGAGTTTCTGCGTTTTCTCACCCAAAATCAACCCAATCATCATCTAAACCCAGAAAAATACCAATTTGATTCACAACAACACATATCTATCAAGTATCAACAACAAGGAACACAAAGAAATCATTTTCAACACGATTAAATTGAATTCCAACACTTCTTCACACAAATGGGTTTTGTTATATTTTTCATATAATCCAACAAAACAACAAATAAACACATACATAATCATACACATGTATAAGATAATTGAATTTCACACCCTTACCCGATTAAATCGATTCCTAGAAGTGATTTTCTTGAGTTTTCCAAGCTTTTCCCAATTTCTCTCTTTTTCTCCTTTCTCTTCTTTTCTTTCTTCCCTTTTTCTTCTTCTCTTTTTCCTTCTCTCTATTTTTTTCTCCTTTCTATTTCTATCTCTTTTCTTTACTAACTTAGTAAATAATTAGGGAAAAGACTAAAATACTCTTACTCTCAATTATCTCCCAAACGATCCCAAAATGCGATAAAATATAATAACAGTACAAAACAACATATTATCACACCACAGTCATAAATAAAAATAATATAATACTCAAAATAATTAAATCGACTCGATTAAATAAAATGGTCGAAACTGGGGCGTTACAGAAGACCTTTTGTAAGAGGATCTGCTATCATAGAGTTTGTCCCCAAGTGCTTTATGGAATTCTATCCACTTTGTACTCTTTCCTTAACAACTAGGAACTTGATGTCAATATGTTTTAACTTGGTCAAGCTCCTATTATTGTTGGAATATAGGATGGCTAATTTGTTTTCACAATATAACTTAAGTGGCCTTTCAATTCCTCCACAATTTGGAGCCCAGTGACAAGATTCCTTATCCAAATCTCATGGTTGGATGCCTCATAACATGCTATAAACTCTGCTGCCATGATGGATGAAGGCGTAAGAGTTTGCTTGACACTATGCCAAGAAACTACACCACCAGCCAACATGTAGATATAGCCTGAAGTGGATCTTTTACTGTCTTGGCATCCAACTAAATATGAGTCAGAGTACCCATTGATCTCTAACTAGTCTGACCTCTTATATGTGAGCATATAATCTTTTATTCTCCTTAAATATCTGATCTGCTGTCCCCCACGAATCAAAAACGAGTGATTTTTAGAAAAATAATTAGCGGTAACGGCAACTCGAGTATCGTTCTCACAAGGATTCTTGTATGATTCAACCAACTAAAGAAAATGTTTAGTAGGGGGTTTTGGTTTTGATTTAGAAAAATAATCAGAAAATAAGTGATTATCAATTAAGCTAAAACGGCTAATCCCACTGATCCGGATTCCGACTTATCATCGGTTACTATAACATCAATCCCTAAGCGGATTCGATCATATTCGATTATGAAATCAATTAGACTAGCGCTTATCAAAATCAAATGAATTATGTTCCTGTTACCGAATTAAGCAAACGGAATTTAGGAACATGCATACAATCGAATTTAATCAATTCTATCCTATGAACACAATCGAATTAAGCAAACGATTGCAATCAAATTAAGCAAATGACTTCATAGAAAAGAATTGAACAGAAATCGAATTAAATTGGTGTTAGAATAACCTCAAAGCGATAGAGCCGTACACAGCAGGATTTGCCCGTGGGAATTAGTTCTCCATTACAATCGTAAAAAGCAAAGTAAAATCGTGAAAAAGAAGGTTATGATCAGTAGCATGGCTGCTACTAGGTATAAGGAAGTATCACAAATCCGGTTCTAACCCAACTGGGTCAAAAAACATAAAAAAAACCCGGCCCAAAACTAACTATTCATAAAGGCAGAATGTTGGTCCTGCTTCAACGAATTATTTGAGCCTTCTACACTCAGAATCAGCTTTTTCATAAAACATGAAAGTTGTAGCACTTTGTCTTAGCTTTCCAACGACTGGTAGACGCGTAAATCCGATTCTCGTAGCTCCAGTTATGATCCAAACAGTGGACATATATAAAATAGCCACTAAAGCTGAAAATAAGATGCGAAAATAGATTAACGGCAAACAAAGACTTAATTATAAAAACTTAATAAAACAGTAAAAATAAACAAAACAAACTAAGGAAATTCCTAAGTACAAACATAAGAGAATGTGCATTAAAATGCACTGATCAAATTCCCCCACACTTAAACTTTTGCACTCCGAGCAAAATAGTATTAAGACTCATGTAAAACAATAGCATTCAGAAACTCATTCTAGGCCACAAACTCTTCTTCGGTCAAGATTGTATCGATAGGTACTAATTTTGCACACTAAGGATATCGTAAGAACACAAATCCGTAATTATGCTGTCATAAACCTCCCTCCTATACAAACCAATCTGAACCATGTTATTATGCTTAAGCCTAACTTACTCATCCTCCTTTTTGCTCTCTTTCATTCTAATGCAATCACATTAAGCCCGTTATCTATTCACACACATGGTAAATAAGCTTGTTAGTGACTATGATCCATATCTTTTCAACAATTCAAAATTAACCACTTTAGCAACAACAATATTTTTTTTCTTTTTTTGAAGGTTTCACAGCCGTTAGCCTAAGTGACCGGGTGAGGGTTACCTAACTTAAAAGGCGGATTCCTATTCAGATTTCTTATTAAGCACGAGATCATTCACTTATTTGCATCAGCTTAATTACTTAGTGTGTGCTTTTTAGATGGTTCTGACTGGTAGATAAACTACTTAAGAGCTATTAAAGGACGAGAACTCAAGGTTATGTCATAATAAGTATTTAAATCGGTTTCCATATTCGGGAGACTTAAGGTGTTAAAACGATGTCGATCTTATGAATTTTTTCCAAGTCTCCATAATCTAACATCAAATAATCTATAGCCTAAAAATTTCAAAAGATGCATTGTGTTTCTAAGTAAAAAAAAAATATATTTATTTTTATTTAAGAACAAAACTAAAACAAAAGAAAATTTAAAACACAATAAAGAAAACAAAATAAAGAAATGGTTCCTTCCCCCACACTTAAAACATACATTGTCCTCAATGAAATAACATAAATATAAAATAAGAGTGAGAGAAAGGAAAGAACACACCCGAGGAGTCAAGGTGGATAAGTGATCACATAGGCATCCTTTCCCAAAGAGAGATTTCCTGCAGTCTCCTCTTCCAAAGTGGGGAGTAACTTTGGGTAGCATCCATCAACCTTGAAATTTTTATTAGTGCATTCGCCTTTTATTCCAGGATCAAAGAGGAATCTTCGATAAGTAAAAGTGTCGAATGGGCACGTGAATGTGATCTCTTTTTTCACAACATCAAAGATTAAATGATTAAGGGGCTGCCTCACTAATTTTGTTCCATCTTCAATTGAGACCCTATGCATACTCATGGATGGACTAAAATCACGAGTGTCAACCAAGGTCCATCCAATTCCCTTCTTATGTTCCTGCAATGATTTCTTTTCCTGCACAAATTCAAATAAATTATTAGGAAGTGGTTTCAGCTCTAAGGAGGGTGGTTTCTCGATGGATGGTTTGTTCCAGGCAGCCGGGGTGTCGAGAGCTTCATCTACATGAACAACTTCATTTGCAACCTCATCTGCAGTAAGAATATCAACTTGCAAGGCAACGTCAATTTCAGCACAATCAGAGCAAATTTTAGTGTCAGTACAAACATCACAAGAGTAAACATCATCAAAATCAGACAATGATGGAAAATCAGCTGCAAACAAATCAGTACAACTATCATCAACAGTTTTAGAAGACAACTTTATTTGAAAAACAGAATGCTCTTCCAAGGGCTATTGGTTTGATCCTTGAGCTTGCTGCATGGCATTCATTGAACTGGCAAGTTGTCCAATCTGTATTTCCAAAGTCTGAAAATTAGAATCTATTTGTTGTTGAGACTTGATATTATTTGTAGCCATTTGGTTGACAATGTCCTCTAGTGAAGGTTCGGAAGGTGTAGAGCACACAACTTGAAATTCCTTCAAATGTTTATTCGGATCCTCACCTGCAAAACCATTAAAACTTGGCAACAAGTGTGTTAAACCAGATTTAAATTCGAAAGGAACAGCAGCATCAGTATATTCAATACTTAAATCATTGTAATTCACACAAAGTGCAACTAATTCTCTCAGAGCCATTTGATCAACCATGATATGATTATCAATTTCAACACAGAATCAAATAAAATCACTGCAGATTTAAAAAGAATGGAAAATAAGAAAAGCAATTAGAATAAAATCTAAAAAATATAAAAATAACGCAAAAAATCTAATTAAATCAAATAAAGATCGCACAATTTTTTTCAAATTTTTTTGAAAATATGAAAATAGAAAATAAATCAAATAAAATAGAAAAATGCAGAATTTGTGATTTTGAGGAAAAAATTCGGAGAAAATCGAAACAGATAGCTTCCAAATTTACCTGACAGGCTGGAATTTTTAACACTGTACTGCAACCCTGAAAATCAACAAGCAAAACAAAAAATAAAAAACAAAAAAAATCTAACAAAACTCTAAACTAAAATTCTAAAATTGGTTAACGTCAACAAGAATCCCCGGCAACGGCGCCAATTTGATCCGCTGTCGCGCACAGATAAAAAACGAGTGATTTTTAGAAAAATAGTTAGCGGTAACGACAACTTGAGTATCGTTCTCACAAGGATTCTTGTATGATTCAACCAACTAAAGAAAATGTTTAGTAGGGGGTTTTGGTTTTGATTTAGAAAAATAATGAGAAAATAAGTGATTATAAAAAAGTGATAAAAATAAGTGATTATCAATTAAGCTAAAACGGCTAATCCTACTGATTCAGATTCCGACTTATCATCGGTTACTATAACATCACTCCCTAAGCGGATTCGATCCTATTCGATTATGAGATCAGTTAGACTAGCACTTATCAAAATCAAATGAATTATGTTCCTGTTACCTAATTAAGCAAACGGTTAAAAATATGACGAGTTAACGAATTAAGCAAACGATAACACGCAATTAAATTTAGGAACATGCATACAATCGAATTTAATCAATTCTATCATATGAACACAATCGAATTAAGCAAACGATTGCAATCAAATTAAGCAAATGACTTCATAGAAAAGAATTGAACAGAAATCGAATTAAATTAATATTAGAATAACCTCAAAGCGATAGAACCGTACACAACAGGATTTGCCCGTGGGAATTAGTTCTACATTACAATCGTAAAAAGCAAAGTAAAATCGTGAAAAAGAAGGTTATGATCAGTAGCATGGCTGCTACTAGGTATAAGGAAGTATCACAAATCTGGTTCTAACCCAACTGGGTTGAAAAACATAAAAAAAACCCGGCCCAAAACTAAATATTCCTAAAGGCAGAATTCGGGTCCTGACTTCAACGAATTATTTCAGCCTTCTACACTCAGAATCAGCTTTTGCATAAAACATGAAAGTTGTATCACTTTGTCTTAGCTTTCCAACGAATAGTAGAATGCATATATCCGATTCTCGTACCTCCAGTTATGATCCAAACAGTGGACATATATCAAATAACCGCTAAAGCTGAAAATAAGATGCGAAAATAGATTAACGGCAAACAAAGACTTAATTATAAAAACATGATAAAACAATAAAATAAACAAAATAAACTAAGGAAATGCCTAAGTAAAAACATAAGAGAATGTGCATTAAAATGCATTGATCAATATCTCATAATCTTTTTGGTTGCTTTCCAATGATCCATTCCTGGATTGCTTAAATATCTTCCTAACATTCCAACTATGAACGTAATATGCGGACGCGTACATACTTAGGCATACATCAGACTCCCTACTGCCGACGCATAAGGAATATTTTGCATTTTCTGAATTTCTAAATTTCCTTTTGGGCACGGATTATGACTAAATTTGTCTCCCTTAGCGATTGGGGTATCCCCTTGTTTACATTCCTGCATGCCAAACCTTTTAAGTACTTTTTTGATATAGCTCCTTTGTGATAATCCTGGAAGACCCCGAGATCGGTCTCGGTGTATCTAAATTCCTAATACAAAGGATGCGTCACCAAGATCTTTCATTTCAAATTTTCTTAACATAAATTTCTAGGTTTTGTGCATCATGTCTATATCATTAACGACAAGTAGTATATCATCGACATACAAGACGGGAAAAATGTACTTGCTCCCACTGAATTTGTGATACTCACAATCTTCAACAACATTCACCTCAAAACCAAATGAGAGAATTACTTCACGAATCTTGTGGGCCCACTGACAAAATGCCTACTTTAGTCCATAAATTGATTTTGTCAATTTGTAAACCATATTCTTCGAGTCTTCCGACACAAATTTTTCTGGTTGCACCATATAGATCGTTTCATCAATTTTATCGTTGAGGAATTCCGTCTTGACATCCATTTTATGGAGTTCCAGATCATAATGTGCAATAAGAGCCATGACTATCCTAAAAGAGTCTTTCGATGAAATCGGAGATAAAGTCTTTTTAAAGTCAATCCCTTCCTTTTGAGTATAACCCTTAGCTACAAGACGAGCTTTATACCTCTCCACATTACCATTAGAGTCCCTATTGGTCTTAAAAATCCATTTGCAACCAATGGGTTTCACACCTTATGGTAACAGGACAAGTTCCCAAACTTCATTGTCTTGCATGGATTTATACTCCTCCTTCATTGCTTCAATCCACTTTTTCAAATTGGAATCCTGCACGGCTTAACGGAAGTTGATTGGATCATCTTTCATCATACCATTATTTTCCTCATATTCTTGGAGAAAGACTATGAAATCATCTGGTATAACATTTCTCCTTTCTCTAGTGGATCTCCGCAAAGGTATTGGTTCTTGTAACACATGCTCTTGAGGATTTTGAGTTTGTTCTTCATTAATTAATAAACCATCATGTGTAGGAGGAAAATCAACAATATCTTGTGGAGGTTCCATACTTTCTTAATCAAAAGCAACTGTATGAATCTATTTTAGAATATCTAATAAAGTAACTGCTCACTGTTCGGGAGTCTAATTTCTTTTCATTTGGCCTATAAAGCCTTGCCTCAGTTGGACATCCCCACACATTAAAATGTTTTAGACTAGGCTTTCGCCCAGTCCAAAGCTCATAAGGTGTTTTAGCAACTGCCTTTATTGGTACTCTATTTAGAATTTAAGATGCGGTCTTTAATGTCTCTTCCCAGAGTGACTCTGGCAAGGTAGAATAAAAAATCATACTCGTTACCATATCCTTAAGAGTTCGGTTTCGTATTTCAGCAACACCGTTCATGCTAGGTGTTAGTTCTTGTAGTTGGCTGGAATTTTGGTAAAACAATGTGGATGTCATGGTTGATGTTCCAACATGAGTTTCTAACATTCTGGTTGTGTTAAGTTGTAAATGGTTGCAGATTCTGTGCTGATGTCAAACCCGATGTTAATACATCAATTGATAAAACATCAGTCTGAGTTGTTTTATTAGGGCTGCGTGTTTCTGTTATTGGAGAGATATTCTGCTGAAGAGAGTGAGAGATTGTAGGCGAATATCTTGGTAAAGATATATTCAATTGCAATCAGATTTGGAGCAGATCTTGTTGCTGTTTTTAAGGCTAATAGATATGAAGATTTAATTGAAGATTTAATTGAAGATTTAATTGAAGATTTGATTGAAGATTTAATTGAAGATCTATTTAGTAGCAGAATCTTCTGCAGATTTATAGCAGTTAATATGCTGAGATTTAAAGCCCAAATCCAGTTGGGGAAAAGGTTATAAATAAAAGCATTGTAACCTAGTTTAAGTTAAGCCATCCATCATGTAGATTATAAGGGTTGTGTTGGTTGATGAACCACCCGGTTTGTGGGATGGTCATCGTGTTTATCTCGAAGCCTGTAGGTAAGAGATGTATTGTTTTTGGAGGAAGCTGTTAAGCAACTTTAAGTATTGTTCTTAGTCATGAGGGTCATGTCTAGGTATTGTTATAGGAGTGTGTCTCCTATATGTTTGGAGATTTTTTGGAAATCAAGCTGTTGATGCAGTGACTGAGATGTTGACTGCTAGACATCATTGCGATGATTGTGAGTGAGATGGAGTCTCTTATCTAAGGAGGACTTAGATATAATGGTCATTGGGTAGTGATTAAGTTAGTGGATTGTCAACTGGTTTGTTGAGTCTGTAATTTGATACTGCTAATAGTGGACTTCCTTCCTGGCTTGGTATGCCCCCAGATGTAGGTTGTTGGACCGAACTGGGTGAACAAATTCTGTGTGTTGTTTACTGCTTTTTCTGATTACTATTATTGCCTTGTTCATACAACAGATATTGATGTTGTGACATCGCACTTGACATCACATATCTGATACCAGAATTTCAATTGGTATCAGAGCAGGCATCCTGTCTGTTTCTGGATGAGATCTAGGGAAGATACTTTCTGGTTCATGAGCAAGGAAGATAGTTTTGCTGAGATGGTGTATTGGACCTGTCTTTTGTTATCAGGCTTGTAGCTTTGGTGGTGAGCTGATGTGTAGTTTGACTTATTTTCAAACCTATTTTGACCTAGTGCACATGGAGTGTCGTGTTTGTGCAAGGGTTATTATGTTTTGCCTGAAGGTTGTAGAGGAGTTTTCTGGTGTGTGTTCCGCTGCATTCCTGGTGGTTTTGTGTTAAGGCTGCAACATTCTGTTCTCCTCTGAAGATGTATCACATGGTGTGGTGATACTTGAGGATATCTTCAACTAGCTTGTTAGAGTTGCCAAAGATACTTGTGGTTCATCCCAAGTCCACTCATAAAGGAACTCTTATATGAGCTTGTTGAAAAGAGATCTGAAGAATGTTAGAAGCAATTTATTCTTGCCTCCAACCCTACAAGGTCAATCTCTGGGCTGTGTTAAAGGATCTTTTGGTGTGTTTCTTGTGAAGAGAACTTATGTCCTACCAGATGTTGAAACATAAAACCAGCAGATTGTGCAGAATCTTGTTGGATAAAGGTATGGCATAACAGATGCTTGGGGGCTAAACAAATGTGTATTGATCACATCTGTTTGGAACCTACTCCTGGCTTGGAAGAGGAGGCATCTGGGTTGTGTGTCTAAGAAGTTTCCTTCAAGAAACATGTCTTAGATATGTATGTTGGTCAAGAGATGATTAATATAGTGTCACTCATTAGATTAGTGTATTTCTGATCCAAGTGAGTAGGTGTTCATAGGCTGTTTGTTTTTGTGGAGGTCAAGCTCAAATGTCAAGGACATTTTCTCTGATATCTAAAAGTTCCTTCTGATCAAAGCAGCCAGTTGTTTGCAATCTTGTTTATGGCCATGGAGTAGATTCTGTTTGAAAGGGGTTATATGTGTGTACCAACCATAGGATGAGCATTTCAGATTTGTGCAAGGAGAAGTTGGTGTTTTTTTTTACCAAAGGATTATGGTTCCCTGGTATCTGCATGAGAAGTTTCCTCTAAAGCTGGAGTTCAGTTATATGGTGTCCTCACATAATGGAACATCTTTTTGTAAGGATTGAAGGGCATCCTTGTAGGTTGAAGTGTTGGGAGAAGCATAATTGTCTATGCTGTTTGTGATGACCAGTTAATGGTTTCTCTCCTTTAGGTACAGAAGGATGGCATCCAACATCTCAAAGACAGACAGGAGGTCTGAACATTAAAAGTTTGAAGATTCTTGAGATATAGAGTATGCTGGTTCCTGTTTGTGTGTATGTTCTGGGTTTGAAGGTTGATCAGCTACTGATGGTCAATCCTCTTGTGTCCCTTGCAAGAGATGTGTGTGGATTACTATGGTTGTTGTCTCCAAAGCTATAGTAGATGTTTAGTGTGATTTACTATGATTGCTGATGTCGGAACTGATGTTGAAACATCATTTCAGTTCTTTGCTCAGGGAGGAGTGAAAGGTCAAGACACTGACCTAACCTGGAATGCTTTTGTGGTGTGAATGGTTGTCATGATGGTTTGTTTTGAAGAAGAATCAGCAGATGCCTATTGTGTGAAAAGGTTACCTTGACAGGAGTTGAGTATTTGTCTGCTTTTGATAAGGTTGTGCATTTAACTAATGACAAAATACATTGACGGGAGACTATGTATATGTCTGATGTAAAAGTGTAGAACTGTTGAAGGGTTGAGAATATACTTTTCTCTATGTGGCTGTTTATTTCCCTTCGTGGTGTATTGGTGTGTGAGAACTCTTTGAAACAATCATGATCTTGAGATTGTAACAATAAGATTGTGTGTTCTATAGTGTATTTAGAAGTGGCATTATTTGGTATAGTTATGGGGTAGTCTTTGACTACTTATTTTCTGAAGATTCATATATGGTAGGTTTGAAGTCTTTGGAGTTTCTGAGTAGGATGGAGGTTGTCTACTCAAACTTGATTGTTGAATCAAGTCTATGAGAGCATGGAAATCTGTTTCTGTAAAGGGAGGAGGTTCTTCTAAGTGGCAGAAGGAAGAGCTGAATTCAACAGTTGGATATCAGAATGTTTTGACATCTAGCTTAACATCAGAAGTCTCAGCTGGTGATGTGGCACATCAGCTTAAGATAGAGGTGATCTACAGTAATGGAAGTTATGAATGCTTCAAAAAGATCTATCTCGTACAGTTTACGGGAGCTGTGGTTTGAGAAGATGTTACATGACCATGGCTTAGGGAGTCTAAGTGTGTTTGCTTTTGAGCAAGTGGAACATGTGGCTTGAAGATCAAGTTTCCTTGGTGGATCAAGATATCTTTGTGAGAGTTCTGACAAACGTGAAAAAGGTCAAAATGTGGCATTTGGTTGTTTTCATATGAGGATTCATGAATGAGGTGATCAAACTGTGGCATTTGGTTGATCTCAGAAGTGGATTCGACGAATCAAGATAATCAGAGTGTGGCAGCTGGTTATTATTGAGGATTGTCTTGGAACAAGTTACTCTTAGGCAGAAGGATGATGAGTTAAAGACTCAAGGAGATTATTCTTCTTAAAGGTGGATGAGAGTTTAATTCTCTAGTTCTTTGGATTACTATGCAATAGTAAGTCCAGTTGGTGGAGCATATCAAGAATCATGGTGATGATATCTTGGTGTGTGGCAAATGTTCTAACTTGTGTTGGGACATTATCTAGTTGAATATCCTTGGTGAAGGATGTTTTTGTTCTGGTTCTGAAGCTTGGTGCATACATTACTCCTAAGGAGCGTCTACATAGTCATACGGGAGAATGATGAAGTAGAAGGTCTGCCTTGGATGGAGAATGTAGAGAAGACTGAAGTAGATCAGGTATTGATTGATTGGAAGTCTGAATATGAAGAGTATGATAGGGAATGACTGCCTTTGGAGAAAGGGACAATGGTACCAAAATGCATGTGCTCAGCAAGTGTGCTTAAATGTTCATCTTCATCTAGAGCATTAGTTAACCATGACTGGGGGAATACTTGTCTATGGATTTTGCTGCAAAGGTACATATATTGTGAAGATTGCATGCTGATCAAGATTGTGAAGATTGGTTGAATCTTATGAGGATATAATGTCAGATAACATGTTATGACATTAGGCTGTTGGATGACATGTTGGTGTGGACATGAATGGTTCTAGCCATGTGAAGCTAATTGTTTGAATCATATGAGCACATGCTTCTGAGGAGAAGTCTGAAGGACAACTTTGGTTGTGTATGGGAGAATTTATTTTTCTCTGCAGATTTTGGAAGAGCTTTGTGAGGGTCCTTGTTGATGGGAGATGTCACACTTGTCTTGGTGTGTGTAAGAGGAGTTTATTTATAGTTCAGTGGAAGGCATTGTGTGTGTGCTTCAGAACTTGTGGATGATTGTGTGAAGCATTCCTGACTGGATGAATGAAGACTATGTCTGGATTTTCCAAATGTTATGATATACTGGTCAAGGAGCACCATTTATGAAATATAATGTGAGAACTTCTGTCTGTACTAGTGTGGTACTTGGATTGTTTGAGGATTAAGCATTATGTGAATGCGCTCTTGAAGACATGAAGATGAGTCTTATGTTTTCCATTCATTTAAGGTGTTCTTCTTGCAAAGGAGCACTGGTTATCTTAGATAGGGGGAGTTAATCTTTTGTTGAAGAAGTTGTTTATCAAGATTGTAATGTCAGACAAGATGTCGTGACATTGTGTTACTGGTGAAGTTCATGGTGTACTTGACAGTTTAGACCTGGTTTCATGGTGTCAGACAAGATGTCAATGGATTGAATCAGCAGTATACATTTACCCCAATGTTTGTTCAGCTATTGAGTCTGGATTTTGTTCTGTTAGTTGTCAGATTCAGAGGGTGTCCAATTGTGGCTAAAAAGGGGGAGAGTTAACCCATGTGTTGCCTAGTTTTGTTGGTATAGGCTTGAGGGGGAGTAATCGTGTTAGTAGCAGCTGGTATGATGGTTCTTGCTTTGAGGGGGAATTTGTTTTGTGCTGAGTTACTAGTTGTTGCAGCTGGTTGGTATTGCTGCAGGTTGTGCTGTGAATGTTAGTAAGTGTTTTTCCGCTGCAAGCTGAAAGTGTTTTAGCCAAAATTATCCAAAGGGGGAGATTGTTAGTTCTTGTAGTTGGCTGGAATTTTGGTAAAACAATGTGGATGTCATGGTTGATGTTTCAACATGAGTTTCTAACATTCTGGTTGTGTTAAGTTGTAAATGGTTACAGATTCTGTGCTGATGTCAAACCCGATGTTAAGACATCAGTTGATAAAACATCAGTCTGAGTTGTTTTATTAGGGCTGCGTGTTTCTGTTATTGGAGAGATATTCTGCTGAAGAGAGTGAGAGATTGTAGGCGAATATCTTGGTAAAGATATATTCAGTTGCAATCAGATTTGGAGCAGATCTTGTTGCTGTTTTTAAGGGTAACAGATATGAAGATTTAATTGAAGATTTAATTGAAGATCTATTTAGTAGCAAAATCTTCTGCAGATTTGTAGCAGTTAATATGCTGAGATTTAAAGCCCAAATCCAGTTGGGAAAAAGGTTATAAATAGAAGCATTGTAACCTAGTTTAAGTTAAGCCAACCATCATGTAGATTATAAGGGTTGTGTTGGTTGATGAACCACCCGGTTTGTGGGATGGTCATCGTGTTTATCTCGAAGCCTGTAGGTAAGAGATGTATAGTTCTTGGAGGAAGCTGTTAAGCAACTCTAATTATTGTTCTTTGTCATGAGGGTCATGTCTAGGTATTGTTATAGGAGTGTGTCTCCTATGTGTTTGGAGAGTTTTTGGAAATCAAGCTGTTGATGCAGTGACTGAGATGTTGACTGCTAGACATCATTGCGATGATTGGGAGTGAGATGGAGTCTCTTATCTAAGGAGTACTTAGATAGAAGGGTCATTGGGTAGTGATTAAATTAGTGGGTTGTCAACTGGTTTGTTGAGTCTGTAATTTGATACTGCTAATAGTGGACTTCCTTCCTGGCTTGGTATGCCCCCAGATGTAGGTTGTTGGACCGAACTGGGTGAACAAATTCTGTGTGTTGTTTACTGCTTTTTCTGATTACTATTATTGCCTTGTTCATACAACAGATATTGATGTTGTGACATCGCACTTAACATCACATATCTGATACCAGAATTTCACAAGGTGATCCTGAAATGGTGCACTGTGGGACGGTTCCACATTCCTCCAAGTATTTGGCAAAGGCCTTGGACGTTGTTCACCTGAACCATCATATCTGTCGTAATATTCACCGCCACAATCATATTTTACTTTCCTATTTCTTTTGTTGAGTTAATTCTCAACTTCAGCCTTAAACGATTTAAACACATCCAATGATTGAGACTTTTCATGTATAAGAAATATGTACGCATATCTAAAATAATCGTCTATGAATGATATAAAATATTGTTGACCATTCCAAGAAGGTGTCGAAAATGGTCCATAAATGTTTGTATGTATCAATTCCAAGACATCTGTAGCTCTATATGTACCAAATTTCTTTGTTCTGGTCTGTTTGTCTTTAATGCATTTAACATAAACATCAAAGTTCGTTAAGTCAATGGAATCTAAAATTCCATCATACACCAGTCGCTCGACTCTATTTTTAGAGATGCGACAAAGGCGCTTGTGCCATAATGCTCCTGAATTATTATTATCAATTTTACACTTAGTACCACATGCTTCCACATTTAAGGATTCCCCATAGGTAGCTATTTTTTCAAGGAAATATAGATTATCATGAGTCATAAGTGAACCAGTTCCAACAATATTTGAATTAAAAGACAACTTAAACATATTATTCCCAAATGAACACAAATAACCTGATTTGTCCAAATAAGAAATTGATACTAAATTCCGTCTAAATGACGACAAAACAAAAGTGTCTTTTAAATCCAAATAAAATCCATTACATAATAATAATCTAAAATGACCAACAGCTTCCACATCCACCGACTTGCCATCTCCAAAATAGATGTATCTTTCAACATCATTTGGCTTCTGGTAGTTCAGGAAACCCTGCATTGAAACGCTGATGTTAGTAGTTGCACCTGAGTCTAACCACCAAGTGTTTCTAGGTAATGAAGCTAAATTGACCTCGGAACATACCAAAGTAAGAAATGTACCTTTCTTTGCATGCCAAGCGTGGTATTTGGGACATTTCTTCTTTACATGTCCAGACATTTTGCAAAAGAAACAATTATCAGCCCGTTTTTGTTTCTTTTTGTGTTGGAACACTTGCAACTTCATTCTTGGGCTCATAACTTTTATTTCTTTTGCCCTTGTCTTTAGAGGTTCTAACAAAATGAGCTCTTTCTGTCTTATCATGTTTCATTCATTCCTCTTCTTGCACACAAAATGAAATGAGCTCGTTAAGAGACCATTTCTCCTGCTGACAGTTATAAGATATCTTAAACTAACCAAACTGTGAAGGAAGAGAAAGTAATACTAAATGAATGAGCAAGTCTTCAGACAACTCAAGCTTTAGTGCCTTAATTTTTGAAACAATGTTTGACATGCTCATAATGTATTCCCTTATATTTCCTTTGCCTTGATACTTCATGGAAATCAAGTTATGAAGAAGAGTAGTTATTTCTGCCTTATCGCTTTTCTTAAAGTGCTTTTCAATCTCAGCAAGAAAATCTTTGGCATTAGTTATCTCTTCCGATATAGTACCCCTAAAGATCTTAGAAATGTTGCACTTAATGATCATGAGACACATGCGATTAGAGCGATACCACTTCTCATAATCTTTCCTCTGTTCAGAGGTAGTAGATTTTGTAGAAGAAGAAGGTTGCTCCTTTATTAATGCAAGGTCAATATCCATGCAGCCAAGAACGATTTCTATGCTCTTTTTCCAGTCCTTGAAATTTTCCCCATCAAGGACCGGAATCGAATTCAGATTAGCATATATTGAAGCAATTGTAGCTGAAAAAGAACAAAAATTAAATATTTAAATATACTCACATAAAAAAGAACTGAATTATCAATTTGTTCAAATAAATACATAACCCATCTCAAGATACCTAGTGCACCATCAGTATTGAGTCTTTGAACACTAATATTAACTACTAGTGGTACGCTTGTTGTAAGGATCAAACATTGATAGTAAAAAAAATGTCGAATAATAAACCCCTCTTTGGATTGATTTATTATTCACATGTGAGACCTTATAATTATCACATGTTTACCATCACAAGCAAGTATGAAAATCGGCCAACCACCAACTGTCCTTTGGTACATTATAGGTCATTTTCAGCCATTTGGACTTAGAATTTTTCAAGTCTGGTTTGCCAGATTTTTGTGCCAACTTCAACATGACATAAGTTTTTTATTAAGCATCCAAATGAAACATTTCTTAGTACATTGTGATCTTTTCCATGATGTTAACAAATAGCAAAAAGAATGGTATCAAAAAGCCTCTTGTACAAGATGCCCCATTGATGCAAACACGATTACTTAGAACTGAAGATTTGCACCATGATCAAATTATTACCTCAACCAAAACTCAATTACAAGCCAAATTACCATGTGTTTTGGACCTAAACATGTTTAATCAAGTTTCCAGAAGTTAATTGACTCATAAAATGCATGATTTGACTGAGTTTTGAGCTAATTCAAGTCACACTTTTCTCACTTGGAGGGTGCACACGAATTCACTCAATTCTGGATCATTCCACCCTTCTCATCATTCCATCATCATCTCCTATAAATAGAGACCTCATTCCAATCATTTCTCAAGCTTTTGATAACCACAAAACCCATGCCTCTCTTTCAAATTTTTCTAGAAAATTGCATTATCGTGTTTTGATTTCTAGCTTGTTTTAACTCAATTTCTTGATTCAGTTAGCTCCATCGTGTTCCTCTGAAGCTTCTGCATCAAGAATCAAGCTCTAAGAGTCCCTGAATCGCTCCAATCAAATCCAGTTTCAAAGCTCCTCTGAACTTTTTTGCACAAGTTAGTTTGAAGCTCCATTTTCAATCAAACAAGTTACCACAATGTAGTCCTTTGCTTGCTGATTGTTTCCCCTAACCTAGTTGGCTTTTATTCATCGTGTGCATCATTTAATTTTTGTTTTCATGTTTGTGTGTTATTCTGATTTTCCTCAAAATTCTCTCTACTCTCTTTCGATAAATGAAAATGGAGAGTGAGGTTGAGTTCGCCTTGATGAGGCGGTTGTAATGATGGTGGTCTCATGCTCTCATTTTACCATTTAGCAATCTCTTGTGAGCATCTCACCGGAGAAGATGACCAGAGAGGCTGGGACGATAACTGAGGTGTCATACACGCTGGCAAAATGAAATATTTTCATTGGCTGATTTCAAATGTGATTTTGTGTGTTATTTCCAGTAATTTCCATCGTGCATCATCATCTAAGGAGTGCGGAATCTGCCACGTCAATTAATGAAGTCAGATCCTACGCTCCTCCTTTTTTCTCATTTATTTCTTTTTCTGTTTTTATTTTTAAATTGCATTTTCTATGAAATTTCATAGAAATTTCATTTTAAATCCAAAAAATCTCAAAATAATTTCTAAAATTCTATTTTATTTTTCTCTTTCTGATTTTATATTTTTCATATTTTATTTTCTTCATTTTCTATTTTTTATAATTTTTTTCATTTTTGAATCATTTTAATTAGTTTAAAAATATTTGTATGCATATTAAAAAATTCTCAAAAATTTTATATAGCATTCTTGACTTGTTTATGAATCGCATGCATTTTGTTGATCATTTGTTATATTATTTGATGCATCATTTGCATTTTCATCTTTATTTTCATTTTAAAATTAATTTTAAAAATCATTTTAGTGCATTTTAATTCATATTCTTGCATTTTATATTGGATTGACTTATGTTGACTATTGTTGGCCTTGTATCTTGGTTGATTTGGTCATAAGTCTCATCAAACTTAATGGATCTTGGGTGTTGATGGGGTAAAAATTCTAATCCACAAAATTGGATGATTGATTTTGATGATGACTTGATCATCACTTGGATCCAATTTGGTTTTGCCTTTTTGTTTGATCCTCTCTTCTTCATCCCTTTCTTTTTCTTTTTCACCTTTTCTTTGATCAATTGGAGGATGTGTAGGCCATCTTGTTCATGAGATCTTGAGTGGTGTTTTATGAAGTTTCATCATTTCAAATCTACCATTTGATTGATCATTTGATCAATTGAGGTACTTGGGATTGATTCATAAGTTTGTCCAAAGTATCATGAAAGGTTAATTGATGTAATGGATCCATCTTCCCTTAACTTAGGTCTTGATCAACCTTGTTTAGACTTGTGCTACATGTTTTAGGAGTATGATCTTTATATGATATCTCTAACATGTATGGTACATAAATTGTTATTGACCGGTGTAACACCCCAAATTTGTAAGAATATTTATTTAATTTATTTAAATATTATATTCGTGAGTTTCTGTGAATTTTGGTGATTCGTGTTGATGTCGGTAATTTTGTGGAATTTTAGTTATTTAATTAAATAATAGTATATATTATGGAATATATTGTATTATTATTTATTTTAAATAATATTAGAGGAATTAAGGGTAAGATGGACTTTTGAGGAGGATTAGTGAGGGAATTATGGAGAAAGCCCAATTTTAGAAGCCCAAGAGTTAGGTTGAACAAAAAGGAGGATTTGAGAATAGGATTCACTTTTTGTTAGACCGTGAAAAGAAGGAAGAAGGTGAGAGCTCTGAGGAAAAAGGAAAAGGCGAGGATTCGAGAAGGTTTCCAAAGACTCATTAGAGAAAGCTTCGAAATCGACAACCTAAGGTATGGGGAGTATTGCCTTTCGTTGTTTTCAATATAGGGATTCGATGTATTTAAAGTGGATTTTGAGGTTTATGAAGGTTTATGGGTTTTTGTGATGAATTGATGATTTAAGGGTATTTTGTGAATCGATTGCTAAGGGTTGAATTGAATCAGATAAAATAGACCTTGAGGTTGATTTCCATGTCGATGTTGTTCGACCTTGTGGTGAAAGGGATTTATGGGGTTTATGGGAAGCTTGAGAGTTTGCGAAGGTTTAGGGGATTTGAGGTTCCCCATAGTGTCATGAATCGACCTAAGAGACGTAGGTTTTATGCATTTAATTTCCGTGATGCCTTAGGAATGTTGTAGGGATGGTTTTGGGGTAATTGGGGTTGAAATCGTAAGGATTTTTGGGGCTGTGGTACTACTGATACGTAACAACGATTTGCTGTAATCGCGAGTTCGCAAAGCGAACGATTCATTCGCACGGCGAACATTCATCCCAGACTCGCAAAGCGAGTAGCGCAGCGAATGCGCGATGATTCGGTTTTGGAATACTGGACTGGAAGTGGAAAGGGTTCTTAGTTCGCAAAGCAAACTTCCCAGCGAATGGGTTCACACAGCGAACAAAGTGGCGAGGATGACAGATGAAGCTTTCTGGTGTTTTTGTGGGGGAATTGTGGGACTCGCTGGAGCTCACAAAGCGAACGTCCTAGCGAGCAGGTTCGCACAGCGAACTGTGTAGCGAACGTCTGCTGTTCGCGAAATTTTGTTTAGGATTCTGTGCTGTTTTGATGTTTTGATGCTGTGATTTTTATGATGAATTACCATGATGTTACTGATGATTATGAGATGACGTTTTGTGATTATTTGCTGAATATATGATGACATGATTTATACGAGAACTGATGAATGACGATGCACATAAGGATGTTTTATTGGTGATGATGATTATTGACGTTGTGTATCATGCATTCATAGCATTTTCTGTGACGATGTAGACTTCATTCTCATAGTGCGAATATGAGGTTATTTGACGTGCTCCGGTTCTTGTGTGGGACCGATCCTATTGACGGGGATCTTTGGAGGGTGATGGCCTAGTGTCCATCGATTGTGACGATTGGTGTAACACCCAAATTTCGTAAGAATATTTATTTATTTTATTTAAATATAATATTTGTGAATTTTCGGTGAATTTTCGGTGAATTTTGGTGGTTTGTGTCGATGTCGGTATTTTGATGGACTTTTGGTTATTTAATTAAATAATAGTATATAATATGAAATATATTAGTATTATTATTAATTTAAATAATATTGGAGAAATTAAGGGTAAGACGGACTTTTGAGGAGGATTAGTGAGGGCATTATGGAGAAAGCCCAATTTTGAGGCCCAAGAGTTAGGTTGACTATAAAAGGAGGATTTGAGAACAGGCTTCAGTTTTTGTTGAACGTGAAAAGAAGGTGAGAGCTCTGAGGAAAAAGAATAGGCGAGGAATACGAGAAGGTTTCCAAAGACTCAGAGGAAAAGTTTCAGAATCAACAATCTAAGGTATGGGGAGTATTGCATTTCATTGTTTTCAATATAGGAAGTGATGTGTTTAAAGTGGATTTTGAGGTTTATGAGGGTTTATGGGTTTTGAGGTAAACTGGTGATTTGAGGGTACTTTGTGAATCGATTGTTAAGGGTTGAATTTAATCGGGTAAAATAGACCTTGGGGCTGATTTCCCTGTCAATGTGGTTTCGACCTTGTGGTGAAAGGGATTTATGAGGTTTATGGGAAGCTTGAGAGTTTGTGAAGGTTTAGGGTTTTAAAGTTTCCCGTAGTGTCCCAAATCGACCTAATAGACGTAGGTTTTGTGCCTTTAATTCCCGTGATGCATTAGGAATATCGTAGGGATGTTTTTGGGTCATATGAGGATGAAATCGCAGGTATTTTTGGGGCAGTGGAGCTACTGATGCGTATTAGTGATTTGCTGTAATCGCAGGTTCACTAAGCGAACCACTCCTTCGCATGGCGAATGTTCGCCAAGGCTCGCAAAGCGAGCAGCGCAGTGAATGCGCGGCCACTTGTGTGTGGGTACTGGGATGATTCTGGGGAGAAATTGGGGATTCGCTGGAAGTCTCGTAAAGTGAACTTCCCAGCGAGTGGCTTCACAAGGAGAATGTGGTGGCGAGTGAGACCAAGATGGTTTTTTGGTGTTTTGTGTGGGGAACTGTGGGACTCCCTGACAGCTTCGCAAAGCGAAGGTCCCAGCGAACTGGTTCACCTAGCGAACCCTGGAGCGAACTGCTGCTGTTCGCAAAATTTTGTTTATGCTGCTGTGCTGTTGTGATGTTTTGACGCTGTGATCTTTATGATGATTTACCATGATGTTCTTGATGATATTGAGACGATGATTTGTGATGTTTTGGTGGATATGTGATGACATGAGTAACATGAGGAATTGATGAATGATGATGCACATAATGACGTTTATTTGATGATGATGATTATTGACGTTTGTGTATCATGCATTCATATGCATACTCTGTGACGACGCTTCATTCCCATTGTGCGGATATGAGGTAATTATGACGTGCTCCAGTTCCTATGCGGAATCGATCCTATTGACGGGGATCTTTGGAGGGGTAATGGCCTAGTGTCCATCGATTATGACGATTGGTACCACATGCATGAGTCTAGTTGTGCATTGCATTTATGTGGCATTGATGTGGTTTTGATATAGTGATTCCTGATGCTTTCCTTTATGATGACCCTGTTGATGTTGTATATGATGATGATGCTATTTTTAAGCATATCTCATTTTATATTGATTATAATGAATTGTATTACTCACCCTGCCTGTTTGAATGTTGCCTCCACGTGGGTAACGTGCAGGTGATCAGGTTTAGCTGTGGATGCCTTTGAGGACGTTTGAAATTTATTTGCTTTTGGTTGATGTAGAGGGTCTTTCTCTGATAGTGTAACATCGGGTTGGGGTCGTCGAGTCGAACCATGTTGATTTCGTTATTCTGTTGTTATTTGATGATATGGTTTTATTTTAAAAACCTTTTTGAGGGTTTGTGGTTATGGTGGATCTGCTGCCTATTTGGAGGGCTTTTATTGAAAACATTTTTATTTTGAATTATTGAGTTCCGCTGCCATATGAAGGCTTTTTGAGTTATTTTGATGAAAACCCGTTGTTTACGTAGCAAAAATGTGTTATTTGAGTTTTATTGAAAAATGTGCACCCTTATGAGGTGATTTTTACTCTGATATTTTGTGTATTTTGCCGTGTTTAATTGTGGGGTAGAAAAGGGTGTTACATTAGTGGTATCAGAGTAGGTCGGTCCGTCCGGCCAGGTTTTTACGTGATGTCAGACCCCTGTCAGTCGACGAGTGTGTGTACACTGTCGATGTTTTAGTTCTTCTAACCTTGTTAGTGGTGTGTAGCATGGCTGGAAGAAATGATCGTGCTATTGCTGATGCTTTGGAATCAGTTGCTAATGTGGTGGCGCAACTCAATCTAAGTGGTGGAGCTCCTGATGAGTTTCGTGCTTTGGGGAAGTTTCAGAGGAACAATCCACCGACTTTTGTGGGTACGCATGATCCAGCAGGTACACACAAGTGGCTGAAGGCAATCGAGAAGATCTTTCGGGTGATGGGGTGTACTGATGAACAACAGGTTCAGTTTGGAATGCATATGATGGAAGAAGAGGCTGAGGACTGGTGGGATAACACCTGTCAGAGACTCGCAGATGTTGGCACTGTGATAACTTGGGCTGTGTTTAGGCAGGATTTTCTGGGAAAGTATTTTCCAGAAGATGCTCGTGGTAAGAGAGAAGTGGAATTCCTTGAGCTGAAGCAAGGAGACATGACTGTGGCAGAGTACGCCGCGAAGTTCGAAGCACTGGTGAAGTTCTGTCCGCACTACAACCGTGCTAATGCTGAGATGTCCAAGTGTCTCAAATTCGAGGATAGGCTGAGACCAGAGATTAAGCAGGGTATTAGGTATCAACAGATCCGCGGGTATGCTGAGTTGGCTGACAAGAGCAAAATCTATGATGAGGATAGCCGAGCTCGATCTGCTCATTATAAGCAGTTGAGTGAGAAGAAAGGGCAGTATAGGGGTAAGCCTTATACGACTTCAGATGACAAGGGGATGCATAAGGCTTTAGATGGGAAAAAGATAAGTGGGGGAGCAGCTCCCGCTTCTAGAAAGTGTCATAAGTGTGGCGAGCAAGGCCACCGAGATGATGTGTGCACCAATAATGTGGTGAGCTGCTATCGATGTGGTAAGAAGGGACATAGAGCTACTGACTGCAAAGATGATGGTCCAACCTATTTCAATTCTGGTGAAAAAGGTCATATCAGTACTCAATGTCAGAAGCCGAAGAAGACTGTGACTGCTGCTCAGACTAGTGGCAGAGTGTTTGCTTTGACTGGTACAGAGGTGCCAGAGAAGGACACCCTGATTCGAGGTACTTGTTTCATTAATAATATCGAGTTGGTTGCTATTATTGATACTGGTGCTACTCATTCTTTCATCTCGCTTGAATGTGCTAATAGATTGGGTTTGAAGTTGTCTGACATGAATGGTTATATGGTAATAGAAACTCCAGCTAATGGTTCTGTTACTACTACCCTTGAGTGTTTGAGATGTCCTGTGACAATTTTTGAGAAGAGCTTTGTGATGGATTTGGTGTGCCTACCCTTGCACCAAATCGATGTAATCTTTGGAATGAACTGGTTGGAGTTCAACCGGGTTCATATCAATTGTTATAACAAGACTGTGGAGTTTCCTGAGATTGATGACAGTGGGGAGTTGATGTTCTTGTCTGCTAAGCAAGTGGACGAACTGATGGAAGACGAAGCCTTGGTGTTTGCAATGTTTCAATCGTTGCAAATCGATCGTGAAGCTGGAAGTGTGGAGTTGCCTGTTGTCTGTGAATTTCCAGAGGTGTTTCCAGATGACATCAGTGATTTGCCTCCAGAGCGTGAAGTAGAGTTTGCAGTGGACTTAATGCCAGGTACGAGTCCAGTGTCGATGGCTCCTTATCGGATGTCAGCTTCTGAGTTAAGTGAATTGAAGAAACAGTGGGAAGAGCTGCTTGAGAAGAGGTTTGTTCGACCAAGTGTTTCTCCGTGGGGTGCTCCTATGCTATTAGTGAAGAAGAAAGATGGTAGCATGAGGTTGTGTGTTGATTATCGGCAGTTGAATAAGGTGACTATCAAGAATAAGTATCCACTACCGAGAATCGACGATTTGATAGATCAGCTAGTAGGTGCCTGTGTGTTTATCAAGATTGATTTGAGGTCGGGTTATCATCAGATTCGAGTTAAGCCTGACGATATTCCGAAGACAGCTTTTCGGACGAGGTATGGTCACTATGAATACACGGTGATGCCGTTTGGAGTGTCCAATGCACCTGGTGTGTTCATGGAGTACATCAATCGAATTTTTCTTGAGTACTTGGATAAGTTTGTGGTGGTGTTTATCGACGATATCTTGATATATTCTAGATCTAAAGAAGAGCATGCTGAGCATTTGAGAATTGTCTTGCAAGTACTGAAGGAGAAGAAGTTGTATGCAAAGTTGTTGAAGTGTGAGTTCTGGTTGAAGGAAGTGAATTTTCTTAGCCATGTGATTTCAAGTGGTGGAATCGCTGTTGATCCTTCTAAAATTGATGTTGTATTACAGTGGGAGACTCCGAAATCTGCTACTGAGATACAAAGTTTTCTGGGATTGGCGGGTTATTACCGCAAGTTTATTGAAGGTTTTTCTAAGTTGGCATTACCTTTGACTCAGTTGACTCGAAAGGGTCAAGCTTTTGTGTTGGATGTAGCTTGCGAAGAGAGTTTTATGGAATTAAAGAAATGGTTGAAGACCGCTCCAGTGTTGATTTTGCCTAATCCGAGCGAATCTTTTGTGGTGTATTGTGATGCATCGAAGATGGGTCTTGGTGGAGTATTGATGCAGAATGGACAAGTTGTTGCCTATGCTTCGAGACAATTGAGAGTTCATGAGAGGAATTATCCTACACATGACTTAGAATTGGCCGATGTGGTGTTTGTGTTGAAGATTTGGAGACATTATCTGTTTGGCTCTAAGTTTGAAGTGTTCAGTGATCATAAAAGTCTGAAGTACTTATTTGATCAAAAAGAATTGAATAAGAGGCAGAGGAGGTGGTTAGAGCTGTTGAAGGATTTTGATTTTGATTTTGATTTGAGTTATCATCCGGGCAAGGCAAACGTAGTGGCCGATGCGTTGAGCAGAAATTCATTGCACATGTTGATGCTTATGGTGAAAGAGTTGGAACTGATTGAGCAATTCCGAGATTTGAGTTTGGTATGTGAAAAGACCTCTGACAGTGTGAAGTTGGGAATGTTGAAGTTGACTAGTGGTATTCTGGGAGAAATCAGAGTGGGACAGCAATCTGATTTGAAGCTAGTTGACCAGTTGACATTGATTAACCAAGGTAACAGAGGTGATTTCCGGATTGATGATAATGGTGTGATGATTTTTAGAGACAGGGTGTGTGTCCCAGATGTTCCAGAAATCAAGAAAAGTATTCTAGAAGAGGGACACCGAAGTAGGTTGAGTATTCATCCCGGTGCTACTAAGATGTATCAGGATCTGAAAAAGTTATTTTGGTGGCCAAGTATGAAGAAGGATATCGCCGAGTTTGTTTATGTGTGTTTGACTTTCCAGAAGTCGAAGATTGAGAATCAAAAGCCTTTAGGTATGATGTAGCCGTTGAACATTCCAGAGTGGAAATAGGATAGTATTTCCATGGATTTTGTGTCGGGTTTACCGAGGACTGCTAAGGGAAATGATTCAATTTGGGTGATCGTGGATAGATTAACTAAGTCGGCTCATTTCTTACCGATGAAGATTAATCATTTTATGCAGAAGTTAGCAGAGATGTACATTGAGGAGATTGTGAAGTTGCATGGGATACCTTCGAATATTATGTCGGATAGAGATCCGAGATTTACATCGAGGTTCTGGAAGAGTTTGCAAGATGCTTTGGGTACTAAGTTAAGGATGAGTTCTGCCTACCATCCGCAGACGGACGGTCAGACAGAAAGGACTATCCAATCTTTAGAGGATTTGTTGAGAGCTTGTGTGTTAGATTACAGAGGATTGTGGGATAGCCATTTACCATTGATTGAGTTCACGTACAATAATAGTTTTCATGCTAGTATTGGAATGGCGCCCTATGAAGCTTTGTATGGGAGAAGGTGTAGGACTCCGTTGTGTTGGTATGAATCGGGCGAGAGTGTTGTACTCGGACCTGAAATTGTGCAAGAGACGACTGAGAAGATTAAGATGATTCAAGAAAGGATGAAAGCGTCGAAGAGTCGACAGAAGAGCTACCATGATAAGAGAAGGAAGACACTTGAGTTCCAAGAAGGAGATCACGTGTTTTTGAGGGTGATGCCAGTGACTGGTGTGGGTCAAGCTTTGAAGTCTAGGAAGCTCACTCCACATTTTGGTGATCCATACCAAATCTTGCAGAGGATAGGAGAGGTAGCCTATCGGATTGCTTTACCGCCGTTACTTGCGAATTTGCATGACGTGTTCCATGTGTCTCAGTTAAGGAAGTACATTCCAGACCCGTCGCATGTGATTCAGATGGACGATGTACAAATAAGAGATAACCTGACAGTGGAAGCTTTACCTTTGCGGGTTGATGGTAGAGAGATGAAGCAACTGCGGGGTAAAGACATAGCTTTGGTGAAGATACTGTGGGGTGGACCAGTTGGAGAAAGTTGGACTTGGGAACGTGAAGATCAGATGAGGGAGTCGTATCTGACTCTATTTCCTTGTGGTAATTTTCGAGGGTGAAAATTCTTTAAGTGGGGGAGAGTTGTAACACCCCAAATTTCGTAAGAATATTTATTTATTTTATTTAAATATAATATTTGTGAATTTTCGGTGAATTTTGGTGGTCTGTGTCGATGTCGGTATTTTGGTGGAGTTTTGGTTATTTAATTAAATAATAGTATATAATATGAAATATATTAGTATTATTATTAATTTAAATAATATTAGAGAAATTAAGGGTAAGACAGACTTTTGAGGAGGATTAGTGAGGGCATTATGGAGAAAGCCCAATTTTGAGGCCCAAGAGTTAGGTTGACTATAAAAGGAGGATTTGAGAACAGGATTCAGTTTTTGTTGAACGTGAAAAGAAGGTGAGAGCTCTGGGGAAAAGGAATAGGCAAGGAATACGAGAAGGTTTCCAAAGACACAGAGGAAAAGTTTCGGAATCGACAATCTAAGGTATAGGGAGTATTGCCTTTCATTGTTTTCAATATAGGAAGTGATGTGTTTAAAGTGGATTTTGAGGTTTATAAGGGTTTATGGGTTTTGAGGTAAACTGATGATTTGAGGGTATTTTGTGAATCGATTGTGAAGGGTTGAATTGAATCGGGTAAAATAGACCTTGGGGCTGATTTCCCTGCCGATGTGGTTTCGACCTTGTGGTGAAAGGGATTTATGAGGGTTATGGGAAGCTTGAGAGTTTGTGAAGGTTTAGGGTTTTAAGGTTTCCCGTAGTGTCCCGAATCGACCTAATAGACGTAGGTTTTGTGCCTTTAATTCCCGTGGTGCATTAGGAATATCGTAGGGATGTTTTTGGGTCATATGAGGATGAAATCGCAGGTATTTTTGGGGCGGTGGAGCTACTGATGCGTAGCAGTGATTTGTTGTAATCACAGGTTTGCTAAGCGAACCATTCCTTCACAAGGCGAATGTTCGCCAAGGCTCGCAAAGCAAGCAGCGCAGCGAATGCGCGACCACTTGTGTGTGGGTACTGGGACGATTCTGGGGAGAAATTGGGGATTCGCTGGAAGTCTCGCAAAGCGAACTTCCCAGCGAGTGGCTTCGCAAGGCGAATGTGGTGGCGAGTGTGACAGAGATGGTTTTCTGGTGTTTTGTGTGGGGAATTGTGGGACTCGCTGACAGCTTCACAAAGCGAAGGTCCCAGCGAACTGGTTCGCCTAGCGAACCCTGGAGCAAACTGCTGCTGTTCACGAAATTTTGTTTATGCTGCTTTGCTGTTGTGATGTTTTGACGCTGTGATCTTTATGATGATTTACCACAATGCTCTTGATGATATTGAGACGATGATTTGTGATGTTTTAGTGAATATGTGATGACATGATTAACATGAGGAATTGATGAATGATGATGCACATAATGATGTTTATTTGGTGATGATGATTATTGACGTTTGTGTATCATGCATTCATATGCATACTCAGTGACGACGCTTCATTCCCATTGTACAAATATGAGGTAATTATGACGTGCTCCAGTTCCTATGCAGAATCGATCCTATTGACGAGGATCTTTGGAGGGGTGATTGCCTAGTGTTCATCAATTATGACGATTGGTACCACATGCATGAGTCTTGTTGTGCATTGCATTTATGTGGCATTGATGTGATTTTGATATAGTGATTCCTGATGTTTTCCTTTATGATGACCCTGTTGATTTTGTATATGATGAAGACGCCATTTTTATGCATATCTCATTTTATATTGATTATAATGAATTGTATTACTCACCCTGCCTGTTTGAATGTTGCCTCCACGTGGGTAACGTGCAGGTGATCTGGTTTAGCTGTGGATGCCATTGAGGACGTTTGAAGTTTATTTGCTTTTGGTCGATGTAGAGGGTCTTGTTCTGATAGTGTAACATCGGGTTAGGGTCATCGAGTCGAACCATGTTGATTTCGTTATTCTGTTGTTATTTGATGATATGGTTTTATTTTAAAAACCTTTTTGAGAGTTTGTGGTAATGGTGGATCTGCTGCCTATTTGGAGGACTTTTATTGAAAACCTTTTTATTTTGAATTATTGAGTTCCGCTGCCATATGAAGGCTTTTTGAGTTATTTTGATGAAAATCCGTTGTTTACGGAGCAAAAATGTGTTATTTGAGTTTTATTGAGAAATGTGCACCCTTATGAGGTGATTTTTACTCTGATATTTTGTGTATTTTGTCGTGTTTAATTGTGGGGTAGAAAAGGGTGTTACAACAATTGGTACCACATGCATGAGTCTTATTGTGCATTGCATTTAATTGGCATTGTTTTGATTTTATGATATAGTGATTCCTGATGTTTTCCTTTATGATGACCCTGATGATGTTGTATATGATGATGACGGCATTTTATGCATATCTTGTTTTTATATTGATTATAATGAATTGTGATGACTCACCCTGTCTGTTTGAATGTTGCCTCCGCATGGGTAACGTGCAGGTGATCAGGTTTAGCCGTGGATGCCTTCGAGGACTTTTGGAGTTTATTTGCTTTTGGTCGATGTAGAGGGTCTTGCTCTGATAGTGTAACATCGGGTTGGGTCGTTGAGTCGAATCATGTTATTTTGCTGTTATTTCTTGGTTATGGTTTTATTTTGAAAACCTTTTTAATTTGAATTATGGTGGTTATGGTGGTTCCACTGTTGTTCGATGTCTTTTGAGTTGTTTTGAGGAAAAACCTGTTGTTTACGGAGCAAATGTTTTATTTTGATGTTTATTGAGAAATGTGCACCCTTCTGAGGTGATTTTACTCTGATAATTGTGAAATTTTGCCGTGTATAATTGTGGGGTAGAAAAGGGTGTTACATTAGTGGTATCAGAGCAGGTCGGTCCGTCCGGCCAGGTTTTTACGTGATGTGAGTCCCCTGTCAGTCGACGAGTGTGTGTACAATGTCGATGTTTTAGTTCTTGTAACCTTGTTGGTGGTGTGCAGAATGGCTGGAAGAAATGATCGTGTAATTGCTGATGCGTTGGAATCAGTTGCTAATGTGGTGGCACAACTCTATCCGAATGGTGGAGCTCTAGATGAGTTTCGTGCTTTGGGAAAGTTTCAGAGGAACAATCCACTGACTTTTGTGGGTACGCATGATCCAGCAAGTGCACACAAGTGGCTGAAGGTGATCGAGAAGATCTTCCGAGTGATGGGGTGTACTGATGAACAACAAGTTCAGTTTGGAACGCATATGCTGGAAGAAGAGGCCGATGATTGGTGGGATAACACCCGTCAGAGACTCGCAGATGTTAGCACTGTGATAACTTGGGCTGTGTTTAGGCAGGAGTTTCTGGGAAAGTATTTTCCAGAGGATGCTCGTGGCAAGAGAGAAGTGGAATTCCTTGAGCTGAAGCAAGGAGACATGACTGTGGCGGAGTATGCCGCGAAGTTCGAGCCTTTGGTGAAGTTATGTCCGCACTACAATCGTGTTGATGCTGAGATGTCCACGTGCCTCAAATTCGAGAATGGGCTGAGATCAAAAATTAAGCAGGGTATTGGGTATCAGCAGATTTGCAGGTATGCTGAGTTGGTTGACAAGAGCAGAATCTACGATGAGGATAGCCGAGCTCGATCTGCTCACTACAAGCAGTTGAGTGAGAAGACAGGGCAGTATAGGGGGAAAGTCATATCAGTACTCAATGTCAAAAGCCGAAGAAAATTGCTACTGCCGCTCAGACCAGTGGCCGTGTGTTTGCTTTGAGTGGTGCTAAAGAGCCAGAGAAGGACAACCTGATTCGAGGTACTTGTTTTATTAATAATATCGAATTGGTTGGTATTATTGATACTGGTGCTACTCATTCTTTTATCTCGCTTGAATGTGCTAATAGATTGGGTTTGAAGTTATCTGATATGAATGGTAATATGGTAATAGAAACTCCAGCTAATGGTTCTATTACTACTACCCTTGTGTGTTTGAGATGTCCTCTGACGATTTTTGAGAAGAGCTTTGTGATGGATTTGGTGTGCCTACCCTTGCACCAAATCGATGTAATCTTTGGAATGAACTGGTTGGAGTTCAACCGGGTTCACATCAACTGTTATAGTAAGACTGTGGAATTTCCTGAGTTTGGTGATAGTGAGGAGTCGATGTTCTTGTCTCCTAGGCAAGTAGACGAACTTATGGAAAATGAAGCATTGGTGTTTGCAATGTTTTCATCGTTGCAAATCGATTGTGAAGCTGCGAGTGTGGAGTTGCCTGTTTTCTGTGAATTTCCATATGTGTTTCTAAATGATATCAGTGATTTGCCTCCAGAGCATGAAGTATAGTTTGCAGTGGACTTAATACCAGGTTCGAGTCCAATGTTTATGGCTCCTTATCAGATGTCAGCTTCTGAGTTAAGTGAATTGAAAAAACAGTTGAAAGAGCTGCTTGAGAAGAGATTTGTTCGACCAAGTGTTTCTCCGTGGGGTGCTCCTGTGCTGTTAGTGAAGAAGAAAGATGGTAGCATGAGGTTGTGTGTTGATTATCGGCAATTGAATAAAGTGACTATCAAGAATAAGTATCCACTTCCGAGAATTGACGATTTGATGGATCAGCTGGTGGGTGCTTGTGTGTTCAGTAAGATTGATTTGAGGTCTGGTTATCATCAGATTCGTGTTAAGCATGATGATATTCCGAAGACGGCTTTCAGGACGAGGTATGGCCACTATGAATACACTGTGATGCCATTTGGTGTATCCAATGCACCTGGTGTGTTCATGGAGTACATGAATCAGATTTTTCATGAGTATTTGGATAAGTTTGTGGTGGTGTTTATCGATGATATCTTGATATATTCTAGATCTAAAGAAGAACATGATGAGCATTTGAGAACTGTGTTGCAAGTATTGAAGGAGAAGAAGTTGTATGCAAAGCTGTCCAAGTGTGAGTTCTGGTTGAAGGAAGTGAGTTTTCTTGGCCATGTGATTTCAAGTGGCGGGATTGTTGTTGATCCCTCTAAGATTGATGCTGTGTTATAGTGGGAGACTCCGAAGTCTGCTACCGAGATACGAAGTTTTCTGGGATTGGCGGGTTATTATCGCAAGTTTATTGAAGGCTTTTCTAAGTTGGCATTACCTTTGACTCAGTTGACTCGAAAGGGTCAAGCTTTTGTGTGGTATGTAACTTGTGAAGAGAGTTTTGTGGAATTGAAGAAGAGGTTGACGACCGCTCCAGTGTTAATCTTGCCTAATCCGAGCAAATCTTTTGTGGTATATTGTGATACGTCGAAGATGGGTCTTGGTGGAGTATTGATGCAGAATGGACATGTTATTGCCTATGCTTCGAGACAATTGCGAGTTCATGAGAGGAATTATCCTACACATGACTTGGAATTGGCCGCGGTGGTGTTTGTGTGTTAAGATTTGGAGACATTATCTGTTTGGCTCTAAATTTGAAGTGTTCAGTTATCATAAGAGTCTGAAAAACTTATTTGATCAGAAGGAATTGAATATGAGGCAGAGGAGATGGTTAGAGCTGTTGAAGGATTTCAATTTTGATTTGAGTTATCATTCGGGCAAAGCTAATGTAGTGGCCGATGCATTGAGCAGAAAGTCATTGTATATGTCGATGCTTATGGTGAAAAAGTTGGAATTAATTGAGTAATTCAGAGATTTGAGTTTGGTATGTGAAAAGACCTCTGACAGTGTAAAGTTAGGAATGTTGAAGTTAACTAGTGGTATTCTGGAAGAAATTAGAGTGGGACAATAATCTGATTTGAAGTTGGTTGACCAATTGACTTTGATTAACCAAGGTAACGGAGGTGAGTTCCGAATTGATGAGAATGGTGTAATGAAGTTTCGAGATAGGGTATGTGTCCCAGATGTTCCAGAAATCAAGAAGAGTATTCTAGAAGAAGGACACCGAAGTAGGTTGATTATTCATCCCGGTGCTACGAAGATGTACCAGGATTTGAAAAAGTTGTTTTGGTGGCCGGGTATGAAGAAGGATGTCGCAGAGTTCGTTTATGCGTGTTTGACTTGTCAGAAGTCGAAGATTGAGCATCAGAAGCCTTTAGGTATGATGCAACCGTTGAATATTCCATAATGGAAATGGGATAGTATTTCTATGGATTTTATGTTGGGATTACCGAGGACTGCTAAGGGAAATGATTCAATTTGGGTGATTGTGGATAGATTAACTAAATCGGCTCATTTCTTACCAATGAAGATTAATCATTCTATGCATAAGCTAGCCGAGATGTATATTGAGGAGATTGTGAAGTTGCATGGGATACCTTCGAGTATTGTGTCGGATAGAGATCTGATATTTACATCGAGGTTCTGGAAGAGTTTGCAAGATGCTTTGGGTACTAAGTTGAGGATGAGTTCTGCCTATCATCCGCAGACGAACGGTCAGACAGAAAGGACTATCCAATCTTTAGAGGATTTACTGAGGGCTTGTGTGTTGGATCACGGAGGATCATGGGATAGCCATTTACCGTTGATTGAGTTCACGTACAATAATAGTTTTCATGCTAGTATTGGGATGGCGCCCTATGAAGCTTTGTATGGAAGAAGATGTAGGACTCCTTTGTATTGGTATGAGTCGGTCGAGAGTGTTGTACTCGGACCTGAGCTCGTGCAAGAGACAATTGAGAAGATTAAGATGATCCAAGAAAGGATGAAAGCGTCGCAGAGTCGTCAGAAGAGTTACCATGATAAGAGAAGGAAGACACTTGAGTTTCAAGAGGGAGATCACGTGTTTTTGAGGGTGACGTCAGTGACTGGTGTGGGTCGAGCTTTGAAGTCTAGGAAGCTCACTCCACGTTTTGTTGGTCCATACCAAATCTTGCAGAGGATAGGAGAGGTGACCTATAGAATTGCTTTACCGCCGTCACTTGCGAAATTGCATGACGTGTTCCATGTGTCTCAGTTGAGGAAGTACATTCCAGATCAGTCGCATGTGATTCAGATGGATGATGTACAAGTGAGGGATAACCTGACAGTGGAAGCATTACCTATGCGGGTTAAGGGTCAAGAGATGAAGCAACTACGGGGTAAAAACATAGCTTTGGTGAAGGTGTTGTGGGGTGGACCAGCTGGCGAAAGTTGGACTTGGGAACGTGAAGATCAGATGAGGGAGTCGTATCCGACTCTATTTCCTTGAGGTAATTTTCGAGGGCGAAAATCATTTAAGTGGGGGAGAGTTGTAACACCCCAAATTTGTAAGAATATTTATTTAATTTATTTAATTTATTTAAATATTATATTTGTGAGTTTCTGTGAATTGTGGTGATTCGTGTTGATGTCGGTAATTTTGTGGAATTTTAGTTATATAATTAAATAATAGTATATATTGTGGAATATATTGTATTATTATTTATTTTAAATAATATTAGAGGAATTAAGGGTAAGATGGACTTTTGAGGAGGATTAGTGAGGGTATTATGGAGAAAGCCCAATTTTAGAAGTCCAAGAGTTAGGTTGAACAAAAAGGAGGATTTGAGAATATGATTCACTTTTTGTTAGACCTTGAAAAGAAGGAAGAAAGTGAGAGCTTTGAGGAAAAAGGAAAAGGCGAGGATTCGAGAAGGTTTCCAAAGACTCATTAGAGAAAGCTTCGAAATCGACAACCTAAGGTATGGGGAGTATTTTCTTTCATTGTTTTTAATATAGGGATTCGATGTATTTAAAGTGGATTTTGAGGTTTATGAAGGTTTATGGGTTTTTGTGATGAATTGATGATTTAAGGGTATTTTGTGAATCGATTGTTAAGGGTTGAATTGAATCGGATAAAATAGACCTTGAGGTTGATTTCCCTGTCGATGTTGTTCGACCTTGTGTTGAAAGGGATTTATGGGGTTTATGGGAAGCTTGAGAGTTTGCGAAGGTTTAGGGGATTTGAGGTTTCCCATAGTGTCATGAATCGACCTAATAGACGTAGGTTTTATGCATTTAATTTCGGTGATGCCTTAGGAATGTTGTAGGGATGGTTTTGGGGTAATTGGGGTTGAAATCGTAAGGATTTTTGGGGTTGTGGTGCTACTGATACGTAACAGCGATTTGCTGTAATCGCGAGTTCGCAAAGCGAACGATTCATTCGCACGGCGAACATTCTCCCCAGACTCGCAAAGCGAGTAGCACAGCGAATGCGCGATGATTCTATTTTGGAATACTGGACTGGAAGTGGAAGGGGTTCTTAGTTCGCAAAGCGAACTTCCCAGCGAATGGGTTCGCACAACGAACAAAGTGGCAAGGATGACAGATGAAGCTTTCTGGTGTTTCTATGTGGGAATTGTGGGACTCACTGGAGCTCGCAAAGCGAACGTCCTAGCGAGCAGGTTCGCACAGCGAACTGTGCAGTGAACGTCTGCTGTTCGCGAAATTTTGTTTAGGATTCTGTGCTGTTTTTATGTTTTGATGCTGTGATTTTTTTGATGAATTACCATGATGTTACTGATGATTATGAGATGACGTTTTGTGATTATTTAAACGAATATATGATGACATGATTTATATGAGAACTGATGAATGACGATGCACATAAGGATGTTTTATTGGTGATGATGATTATTGATGTTGTGTATCATGCATTCATAGCATTTTCTGTGATGATGTAGACTTCATTCCCATTGTGCGGATATGAGGTTATTTGACGTGCTCCGGTTCTTGTGTGGGATCGATCCTATTGACGGGGATCTTTGGAGGGTGATGGCCTAATGTCCATCGATTGTGACGATTGCTACCACATGCATGAGTCTTGTTGTGCATTGCATTTAATTGGCATTGTTTTGATTTTATGATATAGTGATTCCTGATGTTTTCCTTTATGATGACCCTGATGATGTTGTATATGATGATGACGGCATTTTATGCATATCTTGTTTTTATATTGATTATATTGAATTGTGATTACTCACCCTACCTGTTTGAATGTTGCCTCCACGTGGGTAACGTGCAGGTGATCAGGTTTAGCTGTGAATGCCTTCGAGGACTTTTGGAGTTTATTTGCTTTTGGTCGAAGTAGAGGGTCTTGCTCTGATATTGTAACATTGGGTTGGGTCGTTGAGTCGAACCATGTTATTTTGTTGTTATTTGTTGGTTATGGTTTTATTTTGAAAACCTTTTTAATTTGAATTATGGTGGTTATGGTGGTTCCGCTGTTGTTCGATGGCTTTTGAGTTGTTTTGAGGAAAAACCCGTTGTTTACGGAGCAAATGTTTTATTTTGATGTTTATTGAGAAATGTGCACCCTTCTGAGGTGATTTTACTCTGATAATTGTGAAATTTTTCCGTGTATAATTGTGGGGTAGCAAAGGGTGTTACAACCGGCCTCCCATAGTATGATCTTCCTTATAGACTGTGCTACGATTGCTTAACATAGCGCTAAATTTGTCCCTAAACGGAGAGTGATCATTTGGTCCAATTTTAGATATGAGTCATTTTTAGTTTAGATGTAAATCTCGTATCTCCATAGTGTGTAGATTCTTTTCCACCTAAGAGAGCTAGTGGCATACTTGTTGAATTTATCCAAGTTGGAGCCCTTCTCAAAGGATGATGCAAAATTCTTACACTTGTTGGGTTGATTAGTTGAGTAATTTACTTTAAATGACAAAATATCTTCTTCATTAACACTAACACTAACTTTAATTATACTAACTTTTACTTTATGCCTTTTGAAATTCTGGTATCAGACGTGTGATGTTAAGGTGTGATGTCACAACAACACACTCTGCAGAATGGACAGCAATAACAGTAAAATAACACCAAGAATTGTTGACCCAGTTCGGTTACAACCAACCTACTCTGGGGGCTACCAAGCCAGGGATGGAATTCACTACTTGTAGATATAATTTACAGACTCAACAACCCGTTGACAATCTCCTAAACTTATACTCTACTAATGACTTCCTACCTAAGAAACCACTTAGGTATGAGAACACCACTCAATCCCTTACAAACACTCAAAGAGACCACTTTGAGTACCCTTGATCTTACTTCACAGTTTTGATCAAATCACACAACTCTCTTTGCTTCACAGCTTTAGAGAGGACAGAAACTCAACACCTATTCAAACCCTAGAATAGTGTAAATACAAGCACTTTAAACAAACTCTAGACACTAAGCCTCCTGCTCTTGATCTTCTGAATGTTTTCTATACCTTTTCCTTTGGTCTTGTGCGCTTTATATAGCTCCTTGAATTGGGCTTGGACTTGTCACAATATTTGATCAGATTTGTTAATTAAAACTGAATCTTCAAAACAGATTTTATCCCCAAAATCTTTTTAAATCTTCAACCTTTTAATTCTCCAACATACCTGCAATCAAATCTCCCATGTAACAGAAAATATCTATCCCAAGATATTCTCATCCAATGAGTCAACCACTCTCCACAATTCTAGCTAATACGCGTGCCCTAACAACCTGCTGTTGTTATTAATTCTGCAGGTCTGATGTTACAACATCACCTGTGTGACATCAGACATCCAACTTCAGCACTTAACTACTTAACACAGCCCAGTGTTAAGACTTCAATGTTACAACATCAGCACCTTGACATCAATATTGAATAACCTTTGTTTTACCAAAATTCCAGCCAATCCAGGAACTATCAATCTCCCCCTTTGGCTAATTTTGGCTAAAACAATCTCTGCACTCTGCAAACAACTTCTGCACTCTGCACCTTCAGAGATTTCAGCAGCGGAATAATCTTCAATCAATTTGAAACTCATTAATCAGCAGCAGTTTGATAATCTTCAAAGTCTTCATCACTTGATCTGCTGCAGCACCATCTTCATTTTGACAACAGCCAATTGGTGCTCCCCCTCAAAAACATGAACCAGCATCACAGCTGTTCAGTAGCTCATAATGTGCAGCACATTACTCCCCCTAGATGTCTACTTGGCTGCACTCTCCTCATGTCATGATATCTTCAATACTCCCCCTAGATGTCTGCTTGGCTGCACTCTCCTCATGTCATGATATCTTCAATACTCCCCCTCAATGACTGCATCACATCAGCAGCATATGGCAATAATCCTCTTGACTATCTTGGCTATCTTCTCCCCCTTTTTAGCCATAATTAGGCAAGCTTCTATAAGAAGCCCTATTAACTATAGTCAGTATACCCTAGCTCTCACTGTTAGCCTCTCAGTTAGTAAACAGGCAAAACAAATCATAGAAGGAAACTAAAAACATAAACCGTGCATAAAACAGCACAATATTCAAATTACAAACCAAGCACATCAAGTGCAAATACAAAGACAGAAATTAAAGCTAACACTATAAACTACAAACAGTAGAAGGAAATCAGTCTTCATCCGAGCTGGTACTCTCACCATCCTCATCACCTTCACCTGACCTGGACTCCTCAATGTCACTATTCCCAGCATCTTCTCCCTATTCCAAGTCTTTGATCATCTGCTCAATCTTCATCTTCCTAACAGTGCTGGTACTGATAACCATATCAAGGTCCTTGCAGGTTGCCTTCAGTCCTTCAATCAGCTCTGTTTTTGTAGTGACATTCTTACCTCCAGAACTTGATGTCATGACAATGTCTGGAACATGACTCCCAGAAAACAGTTTAGGGTGAAGGGACACGGCTGTCATCCTCTGGCAAACTATGTCTGAGCTTGTTAAAGTCTCAGGTTACTGATCTAAAATGATTCCACACACCAAAGAAGGGAACGCTATAGGTAATTTGACAGCATTGGTTTCAGCATGTTTAACTACTTGGTTAAAGATGTAGCTTCCAAAGTCGAATTTCACTTTCTTTCCAACTGCATAGATAAACTTTGCAAGACCAACCGCAATTGTTGTTTTATGGTTGGTTGGCACCCAGTTAGCTGCACCAATCCTGTGAAGGATGGCATACTTGATGCTGAGCTTGCTAGTTTTTAGCTTCCCTTTCAAAGGCCAAATCTTCACTTGCCCTGCCGTAATCTCCCTGCAAATCTCGTTATCAGTAGACTCAAGAACACTGCATTCTCCATCATTTCTTCCTAGGTACCTGTTGATGATACTAGGAGAGAAATTAATACCCTTCCCTCTAACAAAGACTTTCATGAAGTCTGTGCTTCTCTTATCAGTAATGCTGACAGGGATGTTTACAACAAACTCTTTGACAAGCCCTTCGTAACATTTAGGAAGCTATGTCACAGTCTTCTTTAGCCCAGCAGTGTTAATTAATTCCATAATTTCCTCCATACCCAAGGCTTCCTTACCCAGTTCCCTTTCCAGGGCTAGTCTTCTCTGACACACGAACTTCCACATCGATGCACTACTGGCATAGTGGAAGGAGATGTTATCAATTGGAACTTTAGGCACCTTATCAGATATTCTCTTTAGAATAGTTTTCCTGATAGGCGTGATGTCCTGAACATCATCTTCGACATCATAGTCTGACTCAGAATGCTCCACAGCCTTCCTCTTCTTAAGATTTATCTCCACTTTACTCCAAGATTTTGCTGGTCCAACAGCAATTTTCTTCTTCTTATCAACCGATGACTCCTTAGGAGAGGGTTCAACCTCCTTCCCCTTCCTTGTTTTCAACCTCCTGGCAATGCTTGGAACAGCCCTAGTTATCACTTCATCATCTGATAAATCAACTACGTTGATTGCATCAGCATTGTCTTTACCACCAGAAGCAGGGTCAGGTGATGTTCTAACATTTTCTTCAACATTTGTTTCCTCAGCCATGTCTTCTCTCTGATCAGCGTCTTTACTAACTTCAGACTCTTCAACAACAGACATAGCAAGTCTATGGAGATTCGTTGCAGCACTTTGCATGTCCTCATTCTCCTTTTCAGCAGGCATTTGTCTCAGTGGTCTCGATATACCTTTTACAGGAAGACCTTTATCAAGGATCTTGTCAACAATCTGATCTACGCTCTTGTCAACATCCACCCTTTCCTCAACATTTTGAGACGTGGATGACCTAGGTGTTGTCTTATCACGAAAGAGAACACTAGTAACAATCCTCTTTGTTTCATTATCTTTAAAGATAGTCCCAGCCCTTTTTGAAACAAGTTTAGGAGGTCTAGATTTACCAGATTCTGGGAGCATCACAGAGATGGGTTCCACATTCAAAGCTTCTTCTGCAAACCCTTCTTCTGTGGAAACCCTAGCCATTCCTTTTGCAGACCTTTGACCCGCAGATTTCTTAGACGGAGACGCCATGAATCCTTTGAGATGGGTACGATTTAGTGAGGATTGATTCTTGAAGGTGAAGAAGATGAACCGTTGTGAGAACAGGACTTTGAAAAACCGTGATGTTGCTCCAAAAGAAAATGATGGTCTGAGGTATGGCGCCAGATTTTCTGTATTTATTAAAGACCCATCACTAATTTTCTCCCTCCATAAAGACTTTCCTTTAAAAAAATTCACATCAGAACATACTAACTCTGAGTGCCCTTTCAGCATCCTGATGTCATAGTCTGATGTTATAACATCAATCTGAGCATCAATAGTTGAATTTCCTTCAAGAGAAATCCACTGATAGCAGTTATCCTTGGTTCTGGCACCCTTCATAACAATCTGATTATGCTCATCAGAAACCACACACCCATCCTTAGTGTAGTTTACCTTGTAACCTTCATCACACAACTGGCTTATGCTGATCAAATTTGCTTTTAATCCACTGACAAATATCACATTGTCAAGATCTGGTCTACCATCACCTTCCACTTTCCCAAATCCTGCAACTATACCTTTCTCTCCATTGACAAACACAACCTTATGAGAGGAACAATGACTGACTTCAGCGAACATAGATCTACATCCAGACATATGTTTGGAACACCCACTGTCAAAGTACCATGTTCCTTCTTTAGCCTCTTTGTCATCCAAGTGAGCCAATAAGCACTTCACCTTCTCCTTAGGTACCCATTGTTTAACAACTTTGGGCCTGTGCTCTCTCCATCTGTTTTGAGGCTGAGGGTATCCATGCAGCTTGTAGCAAGAGTACTGCATATGTCCAAATCTTCCACAATAATAGCATCTCACCCTTTCATCTCTGAATCTTCTGCCATGATGAGATTGCCTATGCTGCCATCCATGATGTGGTCTCCTTCTACCATAACTGCCCTGCCATCTATTCTATTGATATCTTCTCCCATAAGTCGGCTGAGAATGTTGTTTACTGGATTGTCTCCCATGATGGTGAGGCTTTCTTCTTCCATATACATAAGGAACAACATTGGTGTATCCATAACCATACCTATACCAGTTGTCCTGATGTTGAGACATCTGATGAGACATGTGTTGTTTGAACTGAGCAGCTTGCATGCTCTTATGGTATTGTGGGGGCATATATTGGCTAGCTCCCAGTGGTTACTTTCTCTTCTGATAGGGACCAGTCTTCTTCTCAATCTTCTTAGGTTGTGAAACATCAGCCTTCTTAGGGGTAGGATCCTGATGTTGAGATGAAAGTTGGGACACTTCCTTCTTTGAACCTGAAGTGCTTCCTTCTGAAGTTCCCTTGTCCACAGCCACATATCCTATCCCAGCTTTATCTCCAGCAGCTTTTTCTGACTGAAGTATCTTGTCAAGTGTGTCTGTACCACAGCTCAGCATCCTAACAGACTTGGTCATTTGATCAAGATGAGCTCTAACTAGCACCGCTTCATTTTCAAGATCAATCTTTTCATTCTCTAGCTGAGCAATCTGTTGCTTGTGGCACTTGTTTTCTTGAAAAATCTCAGCACTCTTTAAACACAGCTCTTGATAGGTGGATGCCAACTCCTCATAAGTTACTTCTCCATCACTAGAATCATCATCAGAAATCACAGCTCCTGTTAAAGCTCTCACATACTTTGCTGACTCGCCTTCACTTTCACTATCAGAGTCAGACCAGGAAACTGTCATGCCCTTCTTCTGCTTTTTCAAAAAGGTGGGACATTCTTTCTTGACATGTCTATACCCTTCGCACTCAAAGCAGTGCACTCCTTTATCTTGGGCAGTTTTCTCTTCATCCTTCTTGCTGGTGTCAGAGGTCATGTTCTTGACATTAGGCCTGGAGTTATTATTCATTCGCTTGAATACTTTGGTGAACTGTCTTCCCAACATCACTATAGCCTGAGATAAATCCTCCTGGGATTCAGAACTCTTTCCTTTATCTTCTTCATTATTTGACACCAGGGCTATACTCTTTGGCTTCTTTTCTGGTTCTTCCTCATTCAACCCAAGCTCAAAGGTTTGAAGAGATCCAATGAGCTCATCTACTCTCATCTTGCTGATGTCTTGTGATTCTTCAATGGCAGTAACCTTCATCTTATACTTCTTAGGTATGGACCTAAGGATCTTCCTCACAAGCTTTTCATCTGACATCTTCTCTCCAAGGGCACTAGATGCATTGGCCAGCTCAAGAACACTCATGTGGAAATCGTGAATAGTCTCATCTTTCTTCATCTTCAGACTTTCAAATTTTGATGTTAAGATCTGAAGTCTCGACATCTTAACTCTAGACGTTCCTTCATGTGTAGCCTGCAAGATATCCCACGCTTCCTTAGCAACTTCACAAGTATTGATTAACCTGAAGATATTCTTATCCGCTCCATTGAAGATAGCATTCAGAGCTTTGGAATTTCCAAGGGCAATCTCATCTTCCTCCTTGGTCCACCCTTCTTCAGGCTTTGGCTTAGAGGTGCCTTCTTTATCTTTGCCAGCATCATCCTTCTCACATATGACAGGAGCTTTCCATTCTTTAATAACAGCTTTCCAAGCCCTACTGTTCAAGGATTTTAAGAAGGTGGTCATCCTTGGCTTCCAATAGTCATAATTGGATCCATCCAAAATAGGGGGTCTGTTGACGAATCCTCCAACTTCTTTATCCATCTTTACACCAGAAAGTAACTTCCCTAGATCTCACCCAGAGACAGACAGGATGCCTGCTCTGATACCAATTGAAATTCTGGTATCAGACGTGTGATGTTAAGGTGTGATGTCACAACAACACACTCTGCACAATGGACAACAATAACAGTAAAATAACACCAAGAATTGTTGACCCAGTTCGGTTACAACCAACCTACTCTGGGGGCTACCAAGCCAGGGATGGAATTCACTACTTGTAGATATAATTTACAGACTCAACAACCCGTTGACAATCTCCTAAACTTATACTCTACTAATGACTTCCTACCTAAGAAACCACTTAGGTATGAGAACACCACTCAATCCCTTACAAACACTCAAAGAGACCACTTTGAGTACCCTTGATCTTACTTCACAGTTTCGATCAAATCACACAACTCTCTTTGCTTCACAGCTTTAGAGAGGACATAAACTCAACTACTATTCAAACCCTAGAATAGTGTAAATACAAGCACTTTAAACAAACTCTAGACACTAAGCCTCCTGCTCTTGATCTTCTGAATGTTTTCTATACCTTTTCCTTTGGTCTTGTGTGCTTTATATAGCTCCTTGAATTGGGCTTGGACTTGTCACAATATTTGATCAGATTTGTTAATTAAAACTGAATCTTCAAAACAGATTTTATCCCCAAAATCTTTTTAAATCTTCAACCTTTTAATTCTCCAACAGACCTGCAATCAAATCTCCCATGTAACAGAAAATATCTATCCCAAGATATTCTCATCCAATGAGTCAACCACTCTCCACAATTCCAGTTAATACGCGTGCCCTAACAACCTGCTGTTGTTATTAATTCTGCAGGTCTGATGTTACAACATCACCTGTGTGACATCAGACATCCAACTTCAGCACTTAACTACTTAACACAGCCCAGTGTTAAGACTTCAATGTTACAACATCAGCACCTTGACATCAACATTGAATAACCTTTGTTTTACCAAAATTCCAGCCAATCCATGAACTATCACCTTTTATTTTTATACTCTTTTATCTTTATTGCTCTTTATCTTTATGCTTTTTATTTTTTATGCTCTTTATTTTATGCTTATCATTTCATATCATATTATCATCTTGTTAATATTTATGCCTTTTTCTCTTTGTCCATTTAGAATTTTTTTTTTTCCTTTAAGACATTAATAAAGGCTTAAACACCATTAAAAGACTTAATGTTCCTTGGACTATTTGGTGACTATCCTTTGCTCATGGATGATGGACTTAGAATTAGGTTTCTTGCCCTATGCTTTGGAGCTGTGACTTGAGACCTTGGATCTTATTTGGTACTTTGACCTTGATTTGACCTCTCATGAAAACTTGGCTTAGAGACTTAGCTTTCATCAGATATTTGGTTATTTCTCTGCTTATCTTATTGCTTGAGTCCAAAGGATGGGAGTTTTGGCTTGTTTATGTCAAAGACTTGCTATCTTGGTTAGATATTTCCTTCCTTAGCTTTTATTTTATTGCTTTAGGGTAGCCTCTTCATCTCCTCTCCCTTCTTAAATTTTCAAAATCTTCTCCTTTTTTAAAACCTTCTTCTTTCAAACTAGAACCACTTTCATAATAAACCTTGACTTTGTCAAGTGCATTTTTAAACTCATTTTCTTAATAAATGCTAATCAATCTTAAGAATACTTAGACTATTCTCAAAATACTTAAAAAAATACTTAACTCATTCAAACCATTTTGTGCCTTTTGTGTACTTTTTGCTTTTAAAACTTTTCATAAAATTTAGACATGAGTCATTTCCATAGTTGAGATGTAATCCTCATATCCCCATAGTATTGTTTGAAATGAGTAGACTCTTTTCCACATTAGAGATCTAGTGACATACTTGTTGATTTTATCCAATTTGGAGCCCTTCTCATGGTGATACAAATGTTCATTTTCACATACTTATGGGTGATTAGTTGAAGTTTTCTCCTTAAAATGACAAGTTGTCTTTTCATTTAAAATTAATCATAACACACCATTTTGTTATTTTTACCACAAACTACGAGGTTTTGATCCTTCATTGCACCTTGTGGGTACGTAGCCACTAGACTCATAAAGAATTGTTAAACACAAAATTATAAAAATAATACTTCTCTTCTCACTTCACCAATCTTTTGCAAACAACACCTTTTAAGCCAAACGCTAGATTTTCAAAGAGGTTCCTATAGAGTACTATAGACGTTTTGGATGCTAACACTTTCCCTTTGCGTAACCAATCCCCTTACCCTGTCTCTGTTTTTTTTTTAGTTTTTTTTTTTAACTTCTTTAGGTTTTGTTCGCTCTTTTCCCTTTCCCTTGGAAAAATAAAAGTGCGGTGGCGACTATTGTTTTGTGAGTTAAGTTAATCAATAGCTTAATCTCAAATTTTCCCGCTACACCTTCGCCTTGTCAGCCCCTACATAAGCTTTCTCTAAGATCTCCCATGCTTGATTTGACGAATCGTAATCACCAACTTTCTCAAAATTGTCGCCATCAACACATTGATTAATCAAGAACAATGCTTTGAAATCTTTCTTCTTTTCTTCCTTGTGTGATGCTTGTTGCGCCTCTGTTGCATTAACTTGGAGAGGAGTAACACCATTCTTTATCACCTCAAGAACATTTTGGTAGCCAATCAACACTTTCATTTGCTTGCACCACTTGTCGTAGTTCTTCGCATCATGGATGAGTAAATTTGCAGGGATTCTTTCATTAGAGACTGAATTCATGTTGAACACATGGTCTTTGTGGATCTGAACCAGACTCTTTGATGTCAAATGTTGGAACAAACAACCACAAGATTGGTGAAACTAAGTTGTGAGAAACTTTGGAAGTGGAGAGTGAAAGAGGAGTAATTCAGAGAGAGAGAGAGAGAGAGAGAGAGAGAGAGAGAGAATTGAGGGTGAGAATGTAAAAAAATTCATTAGCTTGGGTGAGAGTACATCCAACACACTTATATAGAGGTTACATTACAAGTGAGATACAAAGCGATCAAGTAAACTAGCAGAAAACAAAAAAAAAACTTGTGTGTATAATCGGTTACGTCTAAATGGATAACGAGTTACACCTGTAGTTAATAAATTCCAAAATTAATCCACTGACAGTGATAGCCGGCTATGCCTTTGAAAATTGCAGATTTTTACTTCTGGACAGCATGATATCAATTGGAATTACTACCTCAAACTTCGAACATTGGTTAAAAAAATATGATTTTAAAAAACTTAGGTGTAATAGGTTTAATAGAAATATCATTGCGACTAAATTGCCATTTCAATTAGAACATAGATGTGACAACAAAATACATCAAGTTAAATTAAACAAATTCTCCAATTTAAATTAGATATATAAATAAAAATTTTAATTAATCTAAAGTAGTTCAGCAAAAATACACTTTATAATGAATTAAATTATTAGCAAACACAATCCGAGCAGATAAAGAATTACAACTAACAACAACTCAATTGTGAAGAGATTGCAATTGGAGCAAATGAGAGTCTTGCTCAATCTTTATTATGTTTTTGAACTTAAAATCAAACTATTTTGTTCAATTAATTTATCAAAATGATTAGTAACCTATTATCACAATATTCAATGTTATTTAAAATTTCAATGAAAGGAATAATAGAACAAAATAAGATTTTTATATTTCGTATTTCTTTTGTTTGGAGATGTTTTTAAATAGGATTCAGACGAAAGACCAACTAGTTCAAAGAGGTGCTTTTCGTTCTCCTCGTGACGCTACGTGTGCCCTTTGTTTTTAGATTGAAGAAGACTTAGTCATTTTTTCATTTCTTGTAGAGTGACTAACATTGTTTGGGAGAAAGTGACCCTTTGGTTTGGTATAGAGTGGGTTGGTGAGGAGGATGTGTGGAAAAGCTTTTTGAGTTGGGTGAGAGCTGAGAAGTATAAAGGGTTAAAGAATCAGAACTTAGAGATTGTTTGGTTGTCGGTATTTAGAATGTTTGGATAATGAGAAACACTATTCTGTTTAAGGGGGGCTTTCTATATTATCTTAGATTTACTTTGGGACATCAAGCTTACAGCTTGAAAGTGGTCCTTTATTGAGGATAATTTTTATTTCAACTGTAATTTTTTCAATTTTTGTCAGGCGTATGTGCTTAGTTGGATGTAGTTTCAGTTGATTTAGATTTTTTTCTCTTCCGTTTTGTCTATTGGGGTGTTATTTTAAAGCAAGAGTTAGAGTACCCCTAATACTCTTGTCAATAATATACCTTGTTTAAACAAAAATTATATTTATTTAATTGCATGTCCTCGTTATGTTGTAAAAATAAATACAAATGGTTTTAAACACATTAAAATTTTAATGCGTCGAATAATAAACAATGAAAATTAATCAAATATTTATAAACGATAAAAATAATAATAGATGGGAAGATAGATAAATTATTCATCCTATTTGATTAAATCGATTTATATCCAGAGAACAGTTTTTCGATCACTATACTTTAAAATTTATTACAAGAGATTACAATATATGAATTATAAGTAATTAGTCTTTGAAATTTTCAAACTAAACGTTATTTTTTACTAAATGTTTCGTAAACTTTCAAACTCTCAATATAAAAATTACACAAACTCAAAATATTTAAAGTATTTTTTAAATCTCAACCATTTGCTTCTCATTACGGTTTCTACCTTATAAAGGTACATTCAATTTAATCAATTGAAAGGAGGTTATCACATTAATTTTGGCAGGAACTATGATTTTCTTAAAGTTTAAGATGGATTTTGAATATCTATGACGCTCTTAAGTTTTAGCATTCTGTGTACATTAGTTACATTTAAATTGTGACAAAATAAATAGGGTTATATTTAATAAGATTTTAACTGACATCATAATGAACTATTAACTACAGTAAAATGTAACCATTTTTTTATAAAAAAAATTGTAGATGAACCGTGAATACTAAAGTTCGAATTTTGATAATGACATTCAATCTAACAATATCGATTTTTTTCAATTGATCTAAGATTTGTGGATAATGACACGTTTTACATATTCTCAAAATCGGCTAAAATTTATATTTAATCAATGTGAAATTTGATTTACACGCAATAATTTAAGCATAAACTTACTCTCACCTTCTTTCTACAACAAATATACTCCTAACTTAAATGTACTCTAAAGTGAGTCCCTAGCTCATTCTCTTCTAAAGGTCTTAATATGGTCGAATCAAATATCAACCGCCAACTAAATGCAAAGCTGTCCAAGTACATGATGGAACATCAATTGTCCACATCAAAACTTACTTTGTATATTTATGTATCCACCTTTCTTCAAAGAGTTTATGCACACTCCTATTTCTCCAATATGGACGCAGGAGTTCATGAAACACGTTCCTTATTATGCCTGTTACATATATTTTTTTTAGTTTCAATTGTGGGTATAAAAATTAACACTATTATCTTGTTTTGTTTGCACTTTATTCTTTTATTTTTAATTATTTCTATAAACAAATAATATATAAAAAAAGTCTTTTTACTAGTGTTTCTCAAATATAAAACTTAGAAGTATAATATGTAAAATTTTATTATGATTGAAAATAATAAAATGAACTCTTAAATTCATAACTAATATGTCGTGGGTTCGAATCCGCACTTCTACCGGTTGATGTTCTTACATAACTACCAACTACCAACCGAACTAGTCTAGTGTTGATTTCTATTTAATTTAGGATGGTAACATTTGGCTCAGAAATGGCATATGTCAGAAGACAACTAGAATACATTTAGTACATATCATGAATTTGGTAGGCTTGAAGGAATCAAAATTTTACATGCACTGTTCATGAAACCATTTCCTCTATTGTCTTAGCCTGACTACCCACAACATGACCATATATTTTCTCTCTTGTTTTATTAAACTTCATCACAACCACATTGGTGGTGACAAACTCGTACGTTGATGAAAGTTGCCTCAGAATTTATGTTAGAACGAGTTATGGTGCAATTGTACCAAATTTCTTTGGTATTTGACAGTGTGGCTTTTCTGATTACATCTTACGCTCTTCGTACACTCTTCACGCAAGGCTCACTATCATACATTGAGACATCATGCTAGTAATGGATATATAATTTAATGACTCAGTGTACTAGACATGTTTTGCCATGTGTATCAAGTTTTTTTAGTTTCCCACTAATAAGTATCACAAATGTGTTATTTTGATTCAAGATATCAAAATTATTTTACACGAAACAATCAATTCAAAATAACTCATACTCTCTATTGTGAAATTTGCTGCGTGGAAACAAATAACAATGATAACTAAAATAAATATCTTTTAACAAAAATAACTCTGTATGATAAGACAATAACTTAATATGACACAAAAAGCTAAAAGATAAGAAACACAATTACTTGTTTACTCAGTTCGAACAAAGGATTTACTCTTGGGGAGATTAGTTCTCTAATTCAATATACTCTCAAGAATTGTTACATAATATTACAATAAAGTTACAAGTAAATAGTCACTTCCTAAGAACAAATCTATTTTTTATCCAAGTGTTTTTCAATTTCTTTAACTCTCTATATAGGAATCACATGAGTTCAAGGTGTTCAAAAATGCTTCTCAATTTTCCTAGATATCTCCAAGGGTTTCTCAAATTCCAAAAACACAATCTTAAGAATTTACCACTGTTTATCTAATATTACCACTAGGATTCCCAAACCCATCTCTTTGTCTTTAACTCTAAAGTTCTAAAGATTATTCAGATAAGAATGATAGAAATACATATTTATAAGTGTTGAAACTCAATGGATCCATAACAATTCAAAACAAATAGATCCACAAACTAAAACAACGAAGTCCAATACACGCGGACTGAGAAAACTGGACCCGAGCTCTAACGAAACGAAATGCCCATGGACTCAGACTCATATTCGCGCCGCTAAGCTTATTTTTTATTTCTGCAATCCTAAAATATTTTTTTTTCTCTTCATCACTTAATGTTTTAAGGCATACTTTAACAATATATACCTTTACTTAAAAATGAGGTGATGTGAATTTACTAATCAACCACTTTAATGCTCTCTACCAATTTAACATCTATTGAACAATTTTTATCAAATTCAAGCCTTGTTTGAACCTTGATCTTGCCACATAAATTCATTTGCTTCCAACCACCCTTTTCCTCTTTAGTAGTACAATAAGCCTACAAGTATGAATTTTCAACCATATTTGACTCCACATGCTTTTGAATGCCTATCTGAAGGTCATGTTTCTGAGTTTTGCAACCCTTTAATCACATTCAATGTAACGTCCTGTATAATATATATCTAGAATATTATCATACAACTGCTAATTTTTGGCACTAACACAACATAAGAGCCTAATGGCATCATTATATACACATGTCCAAACTAAAAATACATCTATGACACATGTTATACAATAATACCTAAAAATAAAAACTAAGATCTAAGTGCAATCTCTTCATTGCACACAATCCACAGCGGAAGATCACAATAAACTGAATCCTTTGAAACATCAATACACAACTCCTCTTATATCAAACCTGCAAACAACACCTGAAAAGCAACAAGAATATTGGGGTGAGATAATAATATCAGTGAGTTTCGCTATCCTATGAGTCCACTCGGCTCTACATGGTTTTTTAATTAAAACCTAACTCAAGTCTTCATCTTTCATTACTTGTGTATCATCCACATAAGATAACTAAGACTTAAGTGTCTAAGGGATACTCGCAATGCATAGAAACATGTCACCGACTTCTCATAACTCAACAATCACTATTCAGATTCACGAAACATCGATCCACGCTAGGTCCTACGTCTAGGTCAAGCTCGATTCACGCATGCTCAGATGATTCGCCTTTTGTAGTGGATATCGAGTCCTCTATGAGACTCAAACTCAGTTCAAGCAATTGTCACTCGTATGAGACTCTAACACACTTTGAGTATCTTTCATCGTATGAGACCCTAACCCATTTAGGTATCCACCTTTCCCCCATGTCCGCCATGGTTGGGACTCAAACCCATCTAAGGCATGAATCATTGGTGCCACATCCCATTTTCTACTTTACATAAGCATCTCAAAAGGGGATGTGTACTCTCAAGGGAAAACTATATGAATATGTGATTAGGTTTCAACAACAATAGGACTTTCAGAGCCACGCTCCTCACCAAATAGGACTTTGAGAACAAAGGTTCCTCACCAATAATCAAACCAATTCTCATGGTATTCATCAAATACTAGGTGGCCATATCCACCCATTCGATATTATACCCATATGCTCCATACAATGCATATTGATTCGTTAATTAGGCCAATACTTGTCCGCGATACACATCGAGGTACCGTTGTGTACAAGCATCACCGTATACTCATTTCCATAACCTAGATTATCTTTCTAAGTTATTAGTCAAGTTATTCTCCTAAGGCGTCCCCACATAATCATATGCTTTTAATCATGTTATGCATACATACATAAACATCACAACCAACAATATATATAGCACGTATCATAGCATCTATAAAGCACACATAATAATATAACATAATAGTTTAATATATATCCTATAAATCATTGGCATAAAACTCATTCATTTACTTCACCATATAATAGATAATTGAAATATATTTACAATGCATTCGATCGTGCGTCAAACGGAGTTACGAAACTCGAGTTATGCCACAAACAATGCAGAGGGAAAAACACACAAACCAGTCAGTCGCGCTGAGCACTATCACTGCTGGAAAATTGCCCAGAAAGTGGACGATGGTGCACTAAGCATCCCCAATCTGTGCTTAGTGCAAAAATCAGTTCCAGAACTGATAAAACTCCATTTTCCAACTTTTATTCAATTTAAGCCATGTATAATCACCTCCTAGCATGCCCAATCATCTCATACAATGAATTTTATCATTCTTACACCCCTAAGCATCAATAAGACATGGGTCACAAAAAATATACATGAAGAACAACAAGAAGATCATGCCTCAAAGAATAACAACATAGTTCACCATGTGAGTTTACCACATGAACATCAACCAAACAATCAACAACATAGCTTCAAAACACATGACGTGATTTCAACATAATAACATAACTCATGATTCTATCATAATATTAACAATATCAACATAACACACAACACTCATCCATCACAAAACATCAAGAACAACATCGAAGCAACATCATCATGTTATGATCAACAACAACAACATCATAAAACCCTAGTTTCCCTTCATGAAATTCTCTCACCCAAGGCTAATTCTATCTATGGAACTCATCTCATGATTGCTGAAGATGATGAGAAGAAGATGAGATGATGATGGTGATTATGAAGATGATGGTCACCCAAGACTTCCTCTTCCTCTTCTCTTCTTCATTTCTCCCTTTCTATTCTTCTATATTTTTGTCTTCTTTTTTTCTTTCCTGATAATTTTCTTTCTCTTCTCTTATCCACTTCTTCTTTCTTTTATTCTTATCTCTTTTTCTTCACTTACCACCACACACAATATATATATATATATATATATATATATATATATATATATATATATATATATATATATATATATATATATATATATATATATATATATATATATATATATATTAAGTAGTGATACAAAATATCTCAATTGATATTTTGTCACCTAGTACTAATTGACCAATTATTAATGTTACCAAAATGTCCCCTCTTGTACTTATTAATAATGGTTCTTTTCTTTTAATACGGATTAATCTCTTCAGAGTTTATTGGTTACTCTATTTGTCCTAACTAACAACATGTAGAGCACATAGGAGCTTAAATTGTTCCAACTGACAAGAGATAGAGTACATATGAACTCAGTTGGTCTCAACTGACAACTAATTGAGCATTTAACGGAATATAGGACATTACACTATTCAAAGTATAAAACTCATGACTTGCATAATCGTTCCTTTGAGATAGTGCAATCTCCCTCCTTATCTTATCTCAAGTCAGATGATAATTAAAGGTCTATGTAATCATTCCCACACTACTACTAGTGGCCATAATGGTAACCTATGTTGATGGAGAATATGGGGATTGAATAGTGTAGAAAAGGAGGGAGTTGAATAGATTGCTCCCCTAAAACCATTTTAAAAAATATTTCTTTTAAAAAAACAGAGTTTAATAAAATAGATAAAATTACACCAGCAGTTTTTTAAGTTATTTTTTGTAATAGGTTAGTCCTTTAAGTTTTTTTTTGTAACAACTTGGTCCTTTAGGGTGATTTCTACGTTATTTTTCTCAAATTTTTAACATTAAAGAATGTGTGGCTGTTGTATTTCTGGTTGCACATAACCATTTTCATACCGCTCAAAATAATTGTATCCATAATTAGCATTTTCACTGTGTTAAAAAAGGGTAATTGTGCACACGTTTGGTAACTTAAAGGACCAAGTTGTTATAAAAAAAACTTAAAAGGGACCAACTTGTTACAAAAAATAAATAAATTAAAGGACCTCTGATGTAATTTTTCCAATAAAATAAAATGTTTTTAAGCATGCAGAAGTAAAATATAGCAGATAATTTTGAGAAAAACCATTTCAATGGCAAACATGATTACGAAAGATAGTCAAAGATCAACACAACTGAGATAGCTGAAGTTGATTTTATAAGAAATACAATAAATGATCATAATTCAATTTACACACATAGTTCAAAAATGATTCAGATCAAATGGTTGCACAATCTAAAATTAAAATTTTATGCAATCATAATCAAAAGACAGAATAATCAATGAACTAGATCCATTCAAAACTTAAACTTATATGTTAAATCACTATAATCATGGTGAAGATCTATATAACATGATATTCTAAGATAGAAAATAAATTATTGAAATAATACTATGCATAAATGAAAAAGATGTAGGGAGAAGAAAAATGTACACCAAATTTATAGTGGTTTAGCTCATTTATCACCATTAGAGCTTAATCTACTCTTCAATGGTTTCACCATTGAAAATTGTAGGGTATTCTACTACATAAATACTGAGTTTGTTCAACCTAGTTCAATAGTGTATCAATATTGAAGCATAATTCAGAGAGTAAACATACATACCTAATAAGCAATTCTAAATTGAATTTAAAGAGAGTGAATTTGTGTTTTTCTTCCTTGAAGCACTTCTCCTATGTTTCTCTAGGTTTTTTTCACATAAGTGTGTAGTGGAAAGAGTGTGAGAGAGTGTTTGAAGTGCTTTATTTTATGTCTGAACATGTTTCCCAATGTTTTGAAATGGATCTCTCACTAGGTGAGATTTAGCCAGCTAAGCGAGAAATCATGACTTTTAAAATCCATGAAATTTGATTCTTCACTAAATGCATAAGTTTGGCTAATTGAGATATGGCTTGGTGATTCTGCATTGGGCATTCTAAGCGAGCACATGCACGTTCCAAGGTGCGCTTAGCGAGATGCTCTTCAATTTGTTTTACATCTTGCTTCCAAAATTATGATTTTTTTATAAAATTTAAAAGGCCAACTAGAAAAAATGTAAAATGGGTTGGGTTTCCTCCTAACAAGCGCTTATTTAACATTAGTATCTTGATGGTTATTAATGTTACGTGACTCCAATTACCTTAAAACATACCTCATGACCTTTGATTTTAAACTTCACTTGACATGTGCCAGTGTCCACAAGCATTCTTGCAGTTTTCATAAATGGTTTTCCTAAATTGAGAGGTATCTTTGGGTCTGCCTCAATATCTAACACCATAAAATCTAGAGAAAATGAGAACTTGTCAATTTTAATCAAAATATCTTTGATTGCTCCCACTGGCTTCCTGCATGTTTTGTCTGCCATTTATATTGTTGTTACAATTGACTCTATTACAAGGTCACCAATTTTCTTTACCACTGAAAATTGTATTAAATTAACACTTGTATCCAAGTTGATGAGTGTGTTTCCAACTTCCATATAACCAATGGATATATGTAATATGACTACACTAGGATCTACTTCTTTCTGGGGTAGATTTTGTTGAATAATCTCACAGCTTTCTTCTTGTGACTTCTCTTCCTCTATGATTTTTGTTTATTTTCCCCTGTCTTTAACAAAACTAATTTTATCAGCAATAACAACACTAAAATTCTGGTGTTGGCAATAATATGTCTTTTTGTTGTTCAACCAATTGTTTTTCTAATTGGCCAACTTGTGTCTCAAGGTTCCTTAAGGAGGCGTCAATTTTCTTTTGGCTTCTAATAGACACATGCATGAACTGATTAAGAGTCTCCTCCTATTTTGTTACTTTTTTTGTTGCGGAGGATCTTGCGCATAACTCACAAAATACAATCTGCCTTAGTTGTGCCACTTCATGTATTTCCTTTAATTGTTGTGGAAGTTTAGACAACTACTTTGTCAAATCATCCATTGTTTGTATTAATAACTTGTTTTGTATGATAATAGCATCATTGGTATTCAATTCTCTTTGAGAAGTGTTTCTATTATGTTGTCCTTAATGGTCAGTGAGAACCATTTTTTCAATGCTTGCAATTGCATCTTCTAAGCTTTTTGATGTGATAGAACCCCCATGCAATAGCATCTAACAACAACTTTGGTTGTTGTTGCAATCCATTTCTGAAGATGTGAATTTGTGTAAGATAGTCAAAACCATTATTTAGGCATATTCTGAATATGGATTTGCATCTCTCCCACACTTCAAAAAGAGTTCCAGTTGCACTTTAGGAGAACACCGCAATGGTTGTCTTTGCTTCCATGATTTTTTTAAGCAAAGAATTTGTTCATAATATTTCCCTCAACACATTCCAATTTTTTATTGTCGATGTTGGTTAGTCTAGATACCACCCATTTGTTTTGACAATTAATGATTGTGGAAACGATTTCAGGAATAACACTTCCTCCTCAGTTTCTGGAACTCCTAGCGAACCATAAATCTCGTATAACTTCGTTATATGTGTATGTGGGTCCTCATGGTATAATCCTTAAAAATGGTTAGCATAAAGAATTTTGAATAGTCTCATTTTTATTTCTGTTTGGAAGACATTCCTTTGGGGTCTAGCTATGTGTGTTAAACATCTTGGACTATTATGGAATAACATGCCACCAACATTGTTTCCATTGTTTGCATTATTGTCACTGTTGTTATTTCATTGTTTGCATTGTTATTGTTTTGATTGTTTTTATTATTGTTGTTGTTGTCCACATCAAACAAAGGTTGTTTTGCAGGAACTGATAACTCACTTTTTTTTAGTCATAGACCTTAACACTTGATTTTATATGTTTAATTCAGCCACTTACTAGTTTAATTTAGTGCATTTTTTTTTTGAGTAAAGTATAAAGAACAAAATAGGTGCTCTTGTTTGTGAGTTTTTACGAGTTTGTTACTTGTGTATAGATGGCTTGTGATAAGTCCCGACACGAAAGTACTGGAACAACACTTTTACCCTAACTTTGAGAAGAATGTTGGATAAAATAGAGGATGCAAGGAATGAATGTACACTACTTTAGTGCATATGTGGCATTAATCAGCTGGATGGAGCGTATTTGAATAAAAGATCAAAGAGAGAAGACCAAGGCGATAGAAGAAAAAAGTTTGTACAATTGTATAACCACTACATCACACATATCTGCTACAAGACACTGCTGGTTGTCTACGTGAGCCACTAGCCTACCACAAGACACTTTGTCTCCCACATGCTGATTGTACCAGGCTCCGCTATCGTACAAAAATGGAGAATTAGAGGGAAACTTGTTGATTCCTTTGATTGATAAAACATGGATATTCAAATGCCCGTGATCCAAGACACCACAAAAACCCTAGATAGAGTTGACTATAAAGGGACCTCTTGGAGTAATTGCAAGAGTGGTTCAGAAATTTAGAGAGTGGAACACTTGGTGGAATTTTGTGAATAGAGAAAGCTGAATGAAAGTGAATAATTCTTCTTCTCATCATCTCAAGTATAAGCTACTAGTATCTGAAGTGACATAACTCGTCTCTTGCTGATTGAAGATTACAAGAAGGCAAAAAAGTTACTCTTAGGTTTTCATTTCTTTTTCATTAAGTGTTTAAGAATGTTTAGCTTTGGATCCAATATTGATGTATGTGTTAAGCTCAACATGAGCTAAACTCCTTTATGTCGAGCAATGTGAAGTTAATATGAAATAGTCTTTTGTATTAAATGATGTGTTGTTAGTGCTTTATTTTATCATTCATTATAATGTTATAAATATGATTCTTTGACTGATCAACTTTGGAAAAGATGCAAGCTTTTTATTGTGAGGAATCCAAAACCAAGTGGAACTCATGATAAATGTGATTGAAATAGTAGGATATGAATATTCACAAGATTAACTACTTTAGGCATAAAGATATACAATTGTAGAGAACATTCAAAATGAAACCTGACGTGAATTAAAGTTATAAGTGAGGCTTAGGAATTTTGCCCCTTGATTTATTTGTATACGTTTATGATGTTGTAGGAATACATCAAAAGATCAAATTTTGATCTCTTCTGACATGACAAGCACATCATGCCCAACATACTCTCCATTATTGATCTCATTTACTCTTACTAAACTATTTATGCCACTATTTACTCCAAAAACTGAACTTGTGACAACATTCAACTATTATTATTTTTGCTCATGCTCATTTACAAAATATTTTTTTACAAATCAATCTAAGTTAATTCCACTTGTTGTTCCTTTTGGATTGGATGGATTATGTAAAACAACAAAGAATGTTTCAATCTATTTTGGAGAAGAAGGACACGTGTGGGAACCAATGTTCCATGATGTGTGCAATATCTAACCCAATAATCGAGGGAATATGTGATTTATATTGTAATTAAATAAAATAAGGGCGTCATTTTATTTCTAAATAAACACGAAAAATGCAGGAGCTAGGAATCGAAGCTCAAACCCTATGCGACATTTCTTGTCAGTTGAACCAAAAATTTGAGGGAATATACTTAATTTAAACAAAATTAAAAGGTCGCATTACAAGGAATTTGATCCTGGTTTTTAATTGACTGAGGCTAAAGCTTTTTCATAAAATATATTATTTATTGTAGTGCCTTTATTAATTTTGGTTGGCCTCCAAGAATGTTGTCTGATGTGAGATAGAACTAAAATGCTTGGAGTCATTTAAAAAATTATGGGGAAATGCACATTAAATTCCTTTCCACCATTGAAATGTATCACTGCTTCCTTCTGACATGTGGGCGGACGCAACAAGCTAGAGCATGACGCGGTTTGTACTACACTCGAGTGCACTTGAGTTTATATGTGTTCCCAAGGAGAAATCCAGTTATTTTTTCCATACTCCTTTCCTTCACAAATATGGATTTTTCAATCATATTCACCTATAAATAGAGGGAAGTTGAGTGCTGAAAAACTTTTCACACTTCTTGGCATTCAAGTTCATTCATATTCATTTCATTAGAAAACGCTTTCGTCTCTTCCTTCCCGGGAGTATTAATCAAAACTATTGTAGTTCCTTGATCAGAATCTTCGCCTTTCCTTATTTACTCTGCTTCATCCATCTCACATAACAAGGTGTCCTCCTCAACTCAAAATTTATCTTTCGCATTTCCTATTTTCTAGTTAGGATAAATGATAGTACGGTTAACCTAGTGAGTTATGCTATATGAATAAGGGCATCCCATGATTCATCCTTATCCTTATTTGGTGATTCTGACTCCGAAAGGGTATATTGGAACTCCCTTGATGAAGAAGCTTATTTATTTGACTCTTTTGAAGCCCTTTCATAAGACGATAATGAAAGGGGAGATCATATTAAGGTTCATATGCCCCTTCCCATTTTTACTAAGGAGGAAGTTTAAACCAACATATGGACAAGAGAATGCGCTGATGATTTCATATCGCTTTACCTAAGAACCCATAATCGTGAACTAAGCAACGTTGAAGTCAGGGCCTACTTAGAGCTTTGGGGTAGGCTAGATGTAGTTTCATGGATTACATCTGACGAGAATTATAAATTCGATCACCTGGTATCGTGGTCGATGACCCTCAGAACTAGTTAGTTTTTCCACTGGGCCAGGAGATGAGGATATACATCTCTTTTGACGACTGTGCAGTCCCATTTTATGAGTTCTTGTTCATAAGGATAGGATTATGGCTGCCTTTCTCTGACATTAAAGTGATTGTCCTAAAGCATTTAAAGGTTTCCCCTTCTAAGCTTCACCCGAGGTCTTGCGCTTACATAAGGTTATTCTAGTTGTGTTTCAAGCATAAGTCTTAAAATCCATCACTAGGGTTGTTTTCCAACTTATTCTACTTGGTTCAGACTTCTCGGGGCAACTATCATGATCAAGGTATCATTGGTTTCCACGCGAACGATTCATGGTTCGACCATTTCACCTAGTACTATGGAGACTTTCTGGCGCACTTCTTGCTGGTGAATCCCCTTACTCCAGAGGCTCATCTCACCTTCTGCTACTCCCCGTCTGAATCTTCCTACTTTTGTAAGGGAACATTTTTAAAGTATTAGTGTTCATCGCATTTCCGTTAGGACATCTATTTATATCGCATTAAACTAGGTCTTCTTTCCCCCAACGAGGCAGTGATGAATGAGGACCTACACTCTTGGTTCTAGTGACTTGGCTACAAAGAGGAGTTTTATCCCAGTGAGGTGCCTTCTTCTGAGATGACGAAGAAATGTATTGACAATTATGCCATCTTAAGTGCGGCCAACCGGGAAGAGGGGAAATAGATTTTTGGTGCGGATAAAGCCATGTAGTTTTTTTTCACATGTGTGATTATATTATGCAAATAACATGGATAAGTTGTAGATGTTATACAACCTTGCCAATGCTCAAGGTATCAAGGCTGGTTCTACTAACTAGGATGTGGCACCCCCTCCTAGCACCACTACTTGTAGTTTGACTGTTGCTCATATCTCGGCCCCTAATACCTCTGTTGTTGCCCCCGATGTCGATCAACTTGTTAAAACTATGGCCATTATGACTGTGGAAGATACACATTGGTCTCCAATATCAACAAAGAGGGTCTTGGATATCGATCAACATTCCCCCTGAAAGAGGGATATCCCAAACTGAGTCGTTTGATCGGGGATGCTCATTCGGGAGAGATAACTCCCTTTCCGTGGATGTCTGCCACTATTCCTTATTGACATGCTCTCACTCTTGAGGAGGATATTGTTGTTGTATTGGTGGAGGATATGTCCTTCATCCAGAACATCTGTGAGGCAAAAAAGATAGAGCTCCTTTCCAAGGTAACCTACAACATGTACCTAGTTTCATCTCTATTCGATCTGGATGCAGTCGGTCGAGGGGATGTCTTGGATGCTGTTAATCCTTCCAAGGAGATAGATACTTGAAAGGTGAAGTGAGAAGCAATGGCATGGGCTAATAATTATATCCTTATTTGACGATTCAGACTCAAAAAGGGTATATGGGAACTCCCTTGATGAATGAGCTTCTTCATTTGACTCTTTCGAAGCTCTCTTGTAAGATGACGGTGAAGGGAAAAATCATACTAAGATTCATATTCCCCTTACCATTTTTACTAATAAGGACATTCAAGCCAACAGATGGATGCAATTAGTGAACTAAAGATCTTGAACCAGTGATGTTGATCTCCAATGCGACGGTGTGGGGTGGACCTCTATGGTTAGCAGTCCAATACCAAAGTCAATTCAATGTTCAAGATGATTTTATTAAAAAGTAGATATTATCGAATGTACCTTGCTTTCGGTATGAATTGATTATATACCTTAGGTCAAGGGGAGTCGGTTTGAGGTGAAGTGCGTGTCAACTATTTGATATGTTGGCTGACCCATAACACATAGCAAACACATACTTCAAACAAATAACACACCAAACACAAACGAGACATATAAAAATAGGTACAACTACAATAAGATAAAGGAGAATGGAACGATCATACCAATTCGACGATCTTTGCCTTAACTTGTTGCACAATTAATAGTTAGTAAACAATAAAACTAATAGCAAAAGCACAATAATATAAAAACTAACATTTGGATACATATTCCTTTGCACTTCTAAAGAGAACTACTTAAATACTCCTTACAATATATCAAATGAAGTGGAATGATACATGTTCTAATTATCTTTTCTTATCTTTTTATTTAGCAATGATTAGCTACTTCGTTGCTTGAACTTGTGCTTTGACAAACTAGAATAACTTATTCAACTCTTGATAGTGATATGGCACACTTAAAATGTATTGTTTTGAAACTTTTTATTTTCTTGTTGAACAATCAATAAACAAACAATCATCTTTACATAAACTATCTTTATTTTCCATCGCGGTGACCTTGGAAGAGTATGTATTCAAGGAAACCCATCTTCTTTCTTCTAATATGATAGCACATGTTATTTTTTACAAACAATCATGAAATAACAAGAGTCTTCAAGCCATACAACTAGATTTACGATTACCTACACATAACTCAAAACTTTTTCAGCACAATTTTGGTTGGATATAATTGCTTTGAAGTTCTAGCTGATGATAATAAGATTGTCAACATAATAAATTTAGACTGATTCAAATAAATCCAGGTCGTTTACATAATGACATCAAAAAAGTAACACGAAGACTTTTAAAGTTGCATGACATGATCAAAATATCATCTCTTATGCCAATTGTTGGTGAAGAATATGGGGATTTAGTGGTCTATAAGAGGGGGTTCAACAAATTGTTCCTCTAAAACCATTTTTAAAAACAATTTGTTTACAAAATCATAGTTTAATAAAATAATACATTTAAGAGCAAGCGGAAGTAAAATATAGCAGATGGTTTTGAGAAAAAATGTTTCAATGTCAAACACGATTACTCAAGATAACCAGAGATCAACACAATTGAGATAGATGAAGTTGCTCTTACAAGCAATGCAATTAATTATCATAATTCAATTTACACATATAGTTAAAAATTAATTGAGATCAAATGGTTGTTTAATCTAAAATTAATATTTTATTCAATCATAATCAAAAGGCAAAATAATCAATGAACTATATCCATTACAGACCTAAACTTATACGATAAATCACTATAAGCAAGGTAAAGATCTAGATAGCATGATATTATAAGATATTAAACAAATTAAACAAAAATACTATGAATAAATATAAAAAAGGTTAGGAGAAGAAAAAAAAGTGCAACAAATTTATTGTGGTTCAACTCCTTTGTGCTTGCTAGAGCTTAATCCATTCTTCAATGGTTTCACCATTAGAAAATTTAGCATTTTCAATTATTTGAAAAATTAAAGTACAAGTATTTTGGGTACAACAAATACTCAAACATCTAAATACCACAAGACAACTACTTAAGCCAACACAAATCTAAATTGAGTCTCCCTTATGTTGAAGTATAATACTCAAACTGCAAAGCTTTCAATATCTTCACTTATTTTGATTGAAAAATCTTGTTAGAATAAAAATATTGATCCAAGCTTCTGTTCTGCAGTGATTTTTACTCAGCCCTACTGATTCCTTGTCTAAGTGTTTCTTCTAGACAAGAATGATTGGACAACTCCCAATTTTGCTCTGCAACTTTCATTACTCGATCCCACCAAAGTCTTAAATTAATTATAGATAAACTCATGTCTCGCTTGATGTCAAACTCTAAATTCCATAGACACAAAGCGATTATTTTTCCCGATACACACAAAAACACCTCACAAAAAATATTAGCTTCCCTAATGTACCTTGAATCTACCACTCAAACTTAATATTTAGAGTTGAGCACCACAATAATGGTTTCCTGATTCAAGGTTGAATACACTGAAGGTTATCTAAAGAATCTCACATAACACAACTTAGATCTTACAATTTATCAACATTCTAGGAAGTTTTTCACAAGATTGAATCTAGGAGAAAAAATGTTTGTAAAAGAAAAACTCCCATGGTTTTTTCTCAAGATTTATGAAAATATGGGTTTGATCTTACTAGATCTAATTATGGAGGAATCTCAACTCACAATGTGAGACATCTAACATTTTGAAATCAAAACATCATTTTTTTTTTTTAAAATGACACACATAGATTTATATAGATGATAGAGTTTAGGCATAAAAGGTGAAGAAAAGAAAAAATTATTCGACTCAAATCATAAAGTTATGACTTGAATCAACATAAAGAATGAATTGAATCAAGGTAGTAATGAATAGGTTTTCATTTTTGTTTGAATCGTGATTTGTAACCCTGATTCAAGTCAGGAAAAAACACGATTCAAATTATAGATATTTTAAAAAACTACTGGAGTCTCATGATTCAAATAAAAATTCCATGTGATTTGATTCAAGGAGTGTTGTGATTCGAATCACACACATCCTTGATTCGAATAAAATAGTCATTGATAAAATCTCAATTTCAGCTTGATGTTTGATTCAATTCAGCAGTATACTTGATTTGAATCAAGCTTCAAGAAAATCGTGGTTTAAGCTTTCTAACTTGTGATTCAAGAAAACCGTGATTTGGTCAATTTTGTCAAGCTAAAAAATACATTGTCATGGGTTAAAGACTAATTTATTGAGTGTAAGGGTAGTTCTAGGTACAAATATAATCAAATAAACGAAATTACAGAATTACACACCAATTACAAATCGCAATAAATCAAATTATACACTTATCAAATTTAACAAAATATCATAATAAAAGATGATACAAATTGAAATTTCAAACTCTGCCTCAAAGTGAATCTACTCCACCATAAATTCCAAAAGTTTCATTCCCAAGTCTTTACTCTTCTTCACGTGACGGGATTCACTAAAAGTACTACATTTGTAATTAATGAAATTTAATCACCCAGGTTCCACACCCAACAGCTCATAACCATTCCTACCTCTTGGATAACCATTATAGACATAATATAAAACTTTAGCATCAAGTTGAATTGGCTTGATTTGATCAATAATCAAAGTTTTAATGATCTTTAAATCAGAGTAGGTTACAGTCTTCCTACTCCAAACCTCCATAAGTGTTTAGAAGTCTATTCTTGTAAATGAATACATGTCGATCAAGTAATCTTCTTGGGTATCCTTTTTACCCTAGAAACTTCATGACAACTCAGTGGTCAAATGAATTTTTATTCCTTTTTCTTTTCATGAAAGTCTTCACTAGTGATGATAAATGAACAACAAAATTAAAGTCTTCTAAAATATATAAGCCACATATTTTAGACCCTTTAGTTATGATAACTTCACCATGCAAAATCTTCAGCACCTCACGTTCAACTCTTGTGCAATAGCCTAGGTCATCAAACATGTTTATGGATAACAAAATTTTCTAGAGCTTTGGAAAATAGCTCACCTTGTGGAGAAGAAACTCATGATTGAAAATTCAAAGTCTCGTCGTACCAATACCATGAACCTTACAAGCTTTATTGCCACCAAGAAAAACTACTGCACCTTTCTCCAACTTCAAAGTCTTAAAGTATTATTTTATTGGACACATGTGATAAAAGCAACATGAGTCCATGACTCAACTCTCTTCAGTCTCCAAACTCTACACCACACGTACACCATCAATCTCGTAACTATCCTTATATGAGGCATCAACAATCTGAATAAAATCTTCATAGTCCTCTCTCTCTCTCTCTCTGGACAATCCTTCTTGAAGTGACTGGGTTTCTAACGAATAAAGCATTTAAACCCTAACTTGTCAAACCTCTTTGATTTAGATATTTGTTTATGTTCACTTCCTCCTCTTGAGACACTCAAGCCTTCACCATTATCTTCAATCTTCAAATCTTTCACCTTTTAATTTTTTTTGGATCTCATAGTCGTTTGGACTTTATCTAAAGTAATAGTACTTTCGTTACCATAAAGAAGGAAATCCTTTAAGAGCTTAAAGGATCTGGGTGACGAGCTTAACAAGAGTATATCATTATCCTCATATTCAGTCTTTACCTTAATATTCTCTAAATCATCAATAATGTTATGAAATTATGTCAACTATTTTACTTTGAATTTATTTTCTATCATTCAGAATGAGTTGAAATGTTGTTTAAGACAAAACTTGTAAGTCAAAGACTTGATCATATAAAATTATTTAAGTTTTATCTACATTGAAGTCACAGTCTTCTCACTAGTGATTTTCCTTAGAAATTTATCCCATAGGCATATGATAATGGCACTTATGGCATTATCCACCATCTTTGTCTTCTCTTGTGTTAGGCATGCTGGCATTGATACCCCACCCTTCAATGATTCAATACATTTATCTTTAGTTAAAACTACTTGCATCTTCACTTTCAACAACCCAAAATAATTGTCTCCGAAAAAATTCTAAACCGACCATTTAGAATCCATGGTGGTCATTTGTAAACAAAATCCCTTTTTTCCACGATAGGCGCCACTTGTTATGAAATTGAAAGGTTCAATCACACCAAAAAATTTGATGTGTGGGGGACAAATAATAATGGAAACCAAAATAAATGGTCTTTAGAAAAATATCTCTTTGTGTAATAAGACAACAACTTAACTTGGTCCAAGAATATTAAAAACAATAAATACAATAATTTGTTTACTCAATTCGACCAAACAATCTATTAAAGGGGAGAGAAGCTCTTTGGTTCACTATACTTCCAAGAGTTGTTACATAAGTTTACAAATGAGTTACATGAAAATAGTCACCCAAATTCCCACAAACAGACCTTATTTTCTACTCAAGTGTTTCACAATCTCTAAATTTCTCTATATATGAATCACATAAGTCCAAGGCGTTCAGAAGTGTTTTTCAATCTCCCTAGATATCTCAGAGGATTTTCCAATTCCAAGAACACACTCTTAGAAATTTCCTCTTGTCTCTCTAAGATTACCACTTGGATTCTCAAACCATCTTAATCTTCAACACTAAATTTTTAAAGGTTGTTCAAACAAAAATGATTGAGATACATATTTATAACTGCTAAAATTCAATAAATCTATAACAAATCCAAAACACAATGGATCCACTAATCAAAACAATAAACCCAATGCACGTGAATTGATAAGAGCGAACCAGAGTTCTGACGAAAAATTTTGTTTGTCAGACCCATACCCATTGTCGCGCTGTTGCCGCCGACTCCTTCGTTGGACTAATTTTTTATATTTACAATCTCAAAATATATTTTCATTCTTATCTTATCACTTAAGATTTTAAGATATACTTTAACAAAAATCAACCTACAAATTTCTAAGACCAAACTTAATGTCTCTTATATTCAAAATGTATTGATTCACACTTATTTTCTAATACTTAGGCTCTGTTTGGTAAAACTAGCTTATAACTGATAGCCGGTAGCTGATAGCTTATAGCTGATGGCTGATAGCTGATAAGTTAATTTGAGTGTTTGATAAATTAGTTGTTACACCAACTGATAATTACAAAATGACTTAAAAGGACATTTTTAATTAAAAATTTGATGATTTCATTATCTTGTTATATTATATTATTAAATTAATTTTTATTCGATAAAAATAAATGTATTAATAACAACATGCAAAACAATTATAATATATATGAAAAATTGAGATATTATCAAAATATATAAATTTGTATATAAGTTTTATGATCTGGTTATATTATATTATTAAATTAATTTTTATTCGATAAAAATAAATGTATTAATAACAACATGCAAAACAATTTTAATATATATGAAAAATTGAGATATCATCAAAATATATAAATTTGTATATAAGTTTTATGAGCTTTGCTATTTATTATGAATATATTGACAACGAAATTCAATGAATAAAAGAACCAGCAAATCATACATGAAGCAGAGGTATTTCATAAAACCATTTATGAAGACATAAAAGTAAAAGTAATCCTAATAACTACGATTCTCAATCCGGTTAACTCATTCTTTCGTAAAATATAGTTTCTTTTTCTTTTTAATTTTATAATGAAATTTAATAAAATATGTGAAATAATAACATTGTAATTTTGAATTTATTTATATTAATATAAAATAATAACAAAAACAAATTTATTGTCTAATATTTTAAATTTCATTGATTTTCCTTCAATGTTTCACTAACTTGAGAATTATCAACAATATTTCTAAATTAATTATATAATTTATATTTAATAAATAAAAATAATGTTTAATAAAGTAGAAAAAAATAGTAAAAATCTTCTATAACATTCTTCGAAATCTCTCTAAATTCAATCTTTTAAAATCAGTTTTTTAATTATATATATATATATATATATAATTCATATCCTATGAGAATGTCATTTTTATGTAAGAACACGAGAATGAATATGAATCATTAGATTTTAAAATAAATGGTGGAGATTATGTGTGATTTTTGTTTTTCTCTCTCCTTCATTATTAAAATAAATGATGGAGGAGAGAGAAAAAATAGTGACACATAATCTCCACCATTTATTTTAAAATCTAATGGTTTAGATCCATTCTCATGTTTATCACGTAAAAATGACATTCTCATATGATACGTTCCTTATATATATATAGTTAAAATAATAAGGGTATAATTGGAATAAAAAGTCATAAGCTAAAAGCTACAAGTTCAAAAGCTACTTGAAATAGCTTTTGAAAAAAAAGCTAAAAGCTACAAGCTAAAAGCTCTTTTTCTGGTCTTATCAAACAGACTCTTAGTCTCCCTCTGGCCGTAGACGGGAATCCACTTTTTGTAATTATCTTATTTTACATCTATTTTTTGAATTTTTTACCCAAATACCCCTATTTTTCAGCAAAATTTCCAAAATACTCTACGTTTTAGAAAAATTCTCAAAGTACCTCAATTAGGGTGTGGGATTGCACACTGTCGCCAAATCAATTGGCGACCTAGTGTAAAAAATTACAAGGGAGTCGCCAATTGATGTGGAGACTCCCTAGAAACTGATTTTTTTTCCTTTTACAATTGGTCGCCAATTGAATTGGTGACAGTGTGCAATTCCAAACCCTAACTGTGGTACTTTGGGAATTTTTCTGAAACGTAGAATATTTTGGGAATTTTGCTGAAAAATAGAGATATTTGGGTAAAAAATTCCTATTTTTTCTGGGCATTTCTTATCACACCACCCTTGTTTCTTAGGCACCATCTGAATTTCTGGTTTTGCCCCCTAATTTTTTTACGCACCAATTTTTTTAAAAACGCTGATTCTTTCCGGAAGTGCACATCCGGAGACATTCCTGATCTGCAGATCCGGAAAAGGCAGAACATTATTTTTTTTAAAAAAATCGGTTTTTTTGCTTGGTCGCATATGTTAATAAATCGTCGCAATTTAATATACATTTGACAACATCCATATATAAAATAAAATGATATATATATATATATATATATATATATATATATATATATATATATATATATATATATATATATATATATATAATAAATCTCTGTCAAAATACAGTGCATACATCTAATATAAATATAATACATCAAACAAAAAACTACTGCGTGTGGCGAAGGATCTCTCCTGGCTCCCCTGCTCCTCTGCCCCCTCTGCCCCTACCCACCATCCTGGATTGATGTCTGCGGTACTGAAGTGCCCCCTGAGCAATCGCAATAATCCTGTCCACGGCAAGTCTGGCACCAGAGCCCTCAGGGAGGTGACCGTCCGCAATGGCCTGCCGCGCTATCTGCTCTATCTCACGACAGCGTGGTAGGACATCCTGAGTGTGGTCCAGCTGAGACTGCCGCTCCTCTAATATCTCCTGATGAGCAGGTCTGGGTGGCGATCCCTCAGCAGTGGGCACCATGCATGGGTGTGAGACGGTGTAGAACCACACGATGTACCCGGCAGCAACACTCCAGTCTGTCTCCGCTCTGGTCGCCCGAGCCTCCTCCGGTACCAAGTGGGACTGGTAGTCAGCATATAGCTCATCTATCTGCCTGCGGGTCAAGCCTAGAGGAGCAGACTCATGAGGCATCCTAGGGATCGTCTGCGTGTAACCGAACTGACGCAAGACGCGCTCTGGCAGGTATCGGGCAGTAACAGTCGAACTGCATGCCAACCATCCTGAGAACAAACAAACCTCATCGAACGGGCGCGTCACACGGTGATCGGCATAGGGGCAATACAAAACGTCCTCAGCAGCCATCCGATCTAGATACACTCTGAAGGGGTCCGGCGCCTGGTTCCCTCTGAGCAGGACAAATGCAGCAGCACGTGGCATATCCTCAGTGTACCCCTGGGCACTCCCCCAACCAGTAATATAAGGAAAGTGCTGTAAAATCCACGCCTGAAATGGAAAACATAACATGGGTGTCAAACATTATAATGAATACAAAAAGAAAAGAAATGAAAAAACCACTTAGAATATTAGATTATTACCACGTATAGCGTACAGCTGCCTGCCACAGTCTTGGCTGCCCAGCGGCAACCATCAGAGAGCCTGGAATAGGTGAATGCCAGCGCAGCAGCCCCCCAGTTGTACCGATGGATCTCTGTCTGATCCGTAAGGTACCTGAGGTAGACGATATCAACATAATAGGCGCTGGTGTCCACAAACACCTGCGTGCCTAGCAAAAACAAGTAGTAGCACCTTAGGGCACGTGTCCTGTGGATCGCCACCTCAGCTGGATCACCATCTGCCCGTCCTGCCTCTGCAAGCGCCTCAGTAAATCTATCCATCAAAAATGAGAACCGGACGTGTGCGTCCCTCAACTGGTACACCTCCGCACGTGCCTTCTCTAGGCTAGCCCCAAGCTCTGTAACCAATAACTCTATGTCGTCCGCCTTCGTCATCCTACCGTGACTCAGAAGGGTACCCGTGATCGATAGATGTAAGAGGCACGAGATGTCGTCTAGCGTGATCGTGATCTCGCCGTACGGTAGATGGAATGAGGATGTCTCAGGGTGCCATCTCTCAACAAATGTCATCAGGATACCATACTGGATCTGGGAATACCCAATCCTAGACAGGCCTCCAAGACCAGACTCCGCAAGTGCAGACGTGAACCACTCAGCTGTAGGCAGCATCTCAATCGTGTCCATAACCTTGCCCCCATGGTTATAGAACTTCTGTGAATCCTTATCCTGAAAATTTCCAAATAAAACAATGTTACAAATGAACATATTTTCAACGAATACAATTCTATAAATAAACCGAGAAAGGTTACCTGTCCTAGCCAGACAAATCTGGCCGTATGCTCAGAGTACCCCGCGAGTAGGGACATATTAGATGGTCCCCCGGGGTAACCGCCCAGCTCATCGAAATCGTCATCATCGTCAACACCCTCATGTGTTGGGTGATCACCCTCTGGAACAGGAACAGGAACAGGGGAACGAGGAGGAGCAGCTGATGGAGCTGGAGTCTCCCGACGACGCCTGCGTGCGGGCTGGGACTCTGATGAACTAGCAGTAGAATCCCGACGCCTCCGAGATGTAGAATCGGCGGCTGACGGGGGAGTGGTCTGAACCTGTGATGTGGAAGTGGCCTGAACCTGTGATGTGGATGGCTGTGGTGTAGGATGTGGTGTAGGATGTTCCTCAGCTGTAGGGGCTACCCCAACTCCCTCTGCGTCGGAAGCCTCGGCTGTAGACTGCATCCGCTCACGTCGGACAGATGCGTGCTGAGTTGTCCGTCCATGTATGGTACGATCGTCTCTGCCAGCCATCAGAATTTTAAACGTTAGGTATTTTCAGATGTGCACATCCGGAAACACGAAACGTTTCAATATTTCCGGATCTGTACATCCGGTACGTATTTTGAAGTTTAAAAACGGCACTCATGGCCACTGTAACAACCAAAAGGGCGTTTTTATGCCCTGATCGTCCGTTTGAAGCAGTAAAAATGACCTACATTGTCCCTAACCTATGTTATTCATACAACCTAATAATTTCTACACCTAAATGTCTACTCTAAATCGATTACTTGAAAATTACTCTGAAACTCTAAAATTTGAAAACTTTACCGATTAAAATGTGATACGGAGGATTTGGAGTGTGTTGATCGTTGTAGTAGTTGCTCTGCGCCGAACTCGAGTGGAAAAAATCGAGATTTGTGGTGATTGAAAATTTGAGAGTTTGAGAGTTTGAGAAGGAGTGGAAATGGAAAGGTGAATACTGAGGGGGGAAAAACGTCTGGCGCGAAGTAAAAAGAAATACTTCCGGATGTGCACATCAGAATTGTTTCCGGATATGTATATCCGGAACACTTCAGCGTTTTTTAAAAATTTGGTGCGTCCGGATGTGCACATCCGAAATATAAAGGCAAAAAAATAATTTCACGTAGTGCCTAAAAAACTTGGGTAGTGCATTAAAAAATACCCTTTTTTCTCCTTAACTTAAGGTTTTAGACTCTCACAGAATGTTTAATACGGTTCGAATAATTAACTTAACTAGAAGACATTATAAGAAATTAAAAAAAAAGAGCTTTTCACGGTAGAAATAAGTATATGTTATTTACTGTTTTTGGTAAGAAAAGATATACACATTATTAAAGAACAAAATTTAATGCCCTGGAGTTAAGTATGCAAGCAAAAGTACTAAGAGTCTGTTTAGTAAGACTAAAAAGAAGCTTTTAGTTTGTAGCTTTTAGTTTTTTAACTCATTTTAATTAAAAAGCTTTGTTTGATAACTGTATTTTAGTTTTTAGCATATAGCTTTTTAACTAGCATTTAGTTTTTTTTTCAAAAGCTATTTGAAGTAGCTTTTGAGCTTGTAACTTTTAGCTTATGACTTTTTATTTTAATTATACCCTTATCTTCGTAAATGGTTTTATGAAATACCTTTGCTTCATGTATGATTTGCTGGTTCTTTTATTCATTGAATTTCGTTGTCAATATATTCATAGTAAATGCACAGCGCATAAAATTTATATATTTTGATGATATCTTTAATTTTTCATATATATTAATTTTTTTTGCATGTTGTTATTAATACATTTATTTTTATCAAATAAAAATTAATTTAATAATATAATATAACAAGATAATGAAATCACCAATTTCTTAATTAAAAATGTTCTTTTAAGTCATTTTATAATTATCAGCTAGTATAACAGCTAATTTATCAAACACTCAAATTAATTTATCAGCTACCAGCCATCAGCTATAAACTATCAACTATTAACTAACAGCTACCATCTATCAGCTAACAGCTACCAACTATCAACTATAAACTAGTTTTACCAATCAGACCCTAAAAGTAACAAGTAATAACTAGGGCACAAAATGATAAGACATGGGCCAAACCAGATAAGACATATTCAAAATTGTTTACCGCATTTATTTTTGTACATAATTGTTTATGCATGTGCCACTCATTGCCTTAAACCACAGCAGGAAAACTGAATATGTGGTTGGGAGTGAGCTTTGTAATTAAGATCAAGAAACTTCCTTATAGTTTAAAGGAATATTGTTCCTACACCCTTTTTTACGTTAAATACCTACGGAAGTACTATCTCCGTTTTTTATAAGTTATTTTAGAAAAGTATTTTGTATCATAATATAAATCGTTTTATAATATTAATATATTATTAATATTTTTTTTTATTATATCTTTAAATATTTATTATTTTCTTTCCTTTCAATTATTTAAATTTGTTTTCTTAATACTATTAATAAAGGATAATTTTGTAAAATCTTTCAAAATTTCTTTTTTCTATACCATAATTATTACACTTTTTAATGCTCGTGAAAAGTAAAAAACAACTTATAATAAAAAATAAAGGGAGTATATACTATTTATCGTATTTATACGGTATTTTTTCAATAAAAAATAACTTTTATGAACCGTGGGTAAACAATGTCCGCGAACAGTGTCTTTAAAATAGTGAAATTAAATTGATTAATGAAACTTAAAAAGTTGGTTAATAAAATGATGAAATTGATTATTTTTAAAATTAAATTAAAATTGATTAATGAAAAATAAAAAGTTGGTTAATGAAGATATGAAGTTGGTTAATAACATTTAGATATTAAAAATAATTTTTAATAATAAATAAAGTTGATTAATAAAATGTATAAACATTAATTAATGAAATTATAAAGTTGATTAATCACATAATTTTGTATCAATATAATTTAAACTAAAAATAAAATAAAATAAAAAAATATTAAAATAATAATTTATATATAGATTCAAAATATATATATATATATATATATATATATATATATATATATATATATATATTATTATAATATTTCATTATTCACTGTATTTTAGTAAAGAGTATAGATATAGGAAGGTGGTATAATATAGCATTATTTATAGTTTATTAGTAAATTAGTATATAAGTGTTTAGGATTATATTTAATATACAAATTTATAACATTAATTTTTAGTTTTTAATTATTGAATTACAGATTATTATTATAAAAAAATTTATTTTTTTAGTACATTTAACTATTAATATATACTTTTTGGTCTTATTTATAAAAAAAAATAATTATTATAAATTTATTCAATAAACAATAAATTTAGATAATTATATAGACCAAATACATTAATTACTAACTAAATTTAAAAAACATTTTTTTTTCCTTATAAATAGATTCTGAGATGATATAATTTATATATAAATTAAATTAGTCAAATTAAAAAAAAAAGTCAAATTTATTTATTATAATATCTCGGGATGTACCATTTGAGTTTATGACCGATATTTTGAATTTTTTTTAATATAACACTTTTTATTAAAAAAAATTCTAAAAAAACTAACATTTTAGATAATTTACGAAAATGGCTGGGTTTGGAAACTCTTTATAAGGGTGGCGCCATATGGGATGGCGGCTCAGTTAGAGGCCATATGTCAAACCATATGGCGCCTCAGGCAAAGCAACATTGCCCTAATTTACACTGAGGAGTCGCCATATGGGATGACGCCTCAGTGTAATTAGTTTTTTTTTTAATATTTATTATTAATTGGAAATAAAAAAATATTTTTTATTTTAAGTAATTTAAATTTTGTGAATTTAATATATAATTAATTATATTATTTAATGGTGAGGGCTGCTGATAGGGCGACCCTTTTTATTTCTTCGCATCAAGTCGTTATGCCACACAATTTCGCCTTCATATGGAGGCCAATAGTCCTCCTTTGCGGCCACTTGAAAGCTAGTACGGTAGACATTGCATAGAGTAGTGACTAGGTGAAGAACAGAGAGATAGTTGGTTGGGTCCAGTCGGACCTTGGAACAGGCTGCTATAACATGGGAGCAAGGCATACGAAATGCCTGAAACTTTCCACAGTCACACCAACTCCTATCCAGTTCCACTCGGTAACATCACCTAGGCCTTCCTTCATTGTGATCAATAGACTCTGCAACACTGAAGTGGCCTTTAGTACGGTCAAAGACCGTGCCCACATGTGTGTTGGCCTTTGCAGCTTCGTCCTTCATGAATGTCATTGAACTGTCACTAAACAGCTGCCCAAATTGTATAACCGAACCCCACTTAGTACGTCTGGTATCAAAGAGTACAGCGAGCCTAAAATAAGTTGACCTCACAAGAGCGATTATCGGCAGGTTTCGGATGCCTTTGAATACAGAGTTCATAGATTCAACGAGGTTTGTTTTCATATGGCCCCATCGCTGCCCATTTTCGTACGCCTTTGTCCACTTCTCCCGTTGAATGTTATCAATCCAACTCAATGCATCTGGGTTTGTTTGTCTGATCTCGTCTCGGTAGTATCTGAAGATAGGCTTTGTTAGTGCATAGCCCGCATTAGTAATCATCTGCTTTAGCCCCTTGTCTTTGAACGCCCGCATGATATTTTGCCCGATGTATCTAATGCAATACACATGGCTTAAGGGAGGATCCTGCCAACCGTTATCAGGATTATTGTAAGCACTCTCGATTGAGGGATGTCTATCAGAGATCAAACATAAGTCAGGTTGGGGAGCAACGTATTGTCGGAGATTTTTTAGGAAAAAACTCCAACCTCCAGCAATCTCCCCTTCAACTAGAGCGAAGGCGATAGGGAAAATGTTGTTGTTGCCATCCTGTACCACGGCCATCAGTAGCGTCCCCTTATATTTGCCATACAACCATGTTCCATCAATTTGAATTATAGGTTTACAGTACGTAAATCCTTTGATGCATGGTTCAAACGCCCAGAAGAGTCTGTGGAAAATGCAATTTCCACTTACACAATTCCCGTCTGGCGTATATGCCGGCAACGTCTCCAACATGACAACAGTCCCTGGAGCATAGTGTTTTAGGGCCACGATGTATCTTGGGAGTTCTTTGTAAGAGTCCTCCCAATTTCCAAAAATCCTTTCAACCGCCTTCGTCTTAGCAATCCACGCCTTCCTGTACGAGGGAGTGTAGTTGTATCTTTGAACCATATGAGCTATTATTGTACTCACTTTCACAAAAGGGTTGTCGCTGACGACTGATAGAATTTTGTTGCAGATCAACTGAGAGTCGAGCTTGCGATGATCCTGACTTGGATTGGTGAGTATGCAAGTGTTCTTCGAACCCATTGACTCTATCTTCCAGGAATTGCTTCGCTTTCGGAAAGATGTCGTTAATCTAAAGGGGCACACCTCGTTGCGGCAGTAGATCTTGTATAGAGCCAGATTTGTTCGATCGACTCTATAATTTGCAGATAAGTTCATGTGGTATTGTTTTATTGCTCGGACGCAATCTTCTTTCGTACGAAAATTGTCTCCAACTTTTAATACTTCCCCCGTCTGTCTGTATGGGTCGTAAAAAATATCCGTTGATGGTTTGTCATCGCCTAAGCTGAGTGTTGTCATGTGTTGAGGTGGGCAATAAACATGACTCTCTGGCAATTGGTCTTCCTCATCGTTGTTTATCATTTCGTCGACAATGTCCTCCGCTTCTTCTTCTTCCTCGTCAACGACGTCCAACTCAGCTTGTTCGTTGTTGGAATCGTTAAAAATCTGCGAAACTTATAGTTGTTGAGACAATGGTTGATGTTGTAACGTAATATATAACTCAACGTCATTGAACCCAAAATGCTCATAGCTTAGAAACATATTACGCACATCATCATCGTCCCGTATCTTCATCTGAAAAAATTTGCATTGCTCGTGCCTCTCAAAAAAGATAGGGTTTTTGTATACAATTTACCCAACTGGACCGCACCGCAATTTCTTTTCTAACCGGGCTTTCAAATGATAAAAATTTGTTCTTCTATCAATTAAAAACCTAGTCACTTTTGTATCCCTAAAATTGAAACTCGTCATTGGACAATCAAATATCTCACCATTGAGATGTGCAGTTATCATGTATTGTGGTCTTTGAGCCATAACTAAATTGTGTTAGGAAGAAATGGTTTACAAACTTTGAAGTTTGGAAGAAATGGTTTACAGAATAGAAATGGTTTACAAGTATGTGAGATTAGATGTATATTTGATGTGTATTAATAGGAGTATTGCTTCAGAATAGTCTTGCCAAGAACCATGTGCTGCTATGCATGACAACACTAGCCTTGACAAGACCACACCACTCTGCATGGGCAGACTAGCCTTGACAAGACCACACATCTGCATGCCTACACTCTGCTTCCACTGTTCGTTAGCATGCTTCCACTGTTCGTTAGCATGCCTCTTCATTAAAAAAAGAATTTGAAAAAACTGTTTTTTTTTTCAATTTCCAAAATTAAAAAAAAAAGGAAAAACACCTGAGGCGCCATCCCAGATGGCGACTCCTCAGGGAATTTTGAAGAATTTTAGGGCAATGTCCATTTGCCTGAGGCGCCATATGGCCTCTAATTGAGGCGTCATCCCATATGATGCCACCCTTATTAGGGGTTTCCAAACCCATCCATTTTCGTAAATTATCTGAAATATTAGTTTTTTTGGATTTTTTTTTTTTAAAATGTGTTACATTAAAAAAAAAAATTCCCGATTTTTTTCTCACAATTTATCACTTCACTTATGTCTTTATCCTTTTATGAATTTAAAACAAAAAGAACTTATAACTACTCTCAACACACACTGCCTACCTTCCACGTTTTGTTTGGCATAAGATAGCAAACACATCTAATTTCCTATGCATTTTTAATCTTATATGATCTACTTCAATATATATATATATATATATATATATATATATATATATATATATATATATATATATATATATGAATCAACTTAACCTTAAGAATAAATTTTTTTAACTTACTTCAAATCATAGTCTTTGAATCTAATTTAATGGTTAGATTAGTATTTTACTTAATTAACTATTAGATTAGATTCAATTTAAAAGTTATGATTTGGAGTAAGTTAAAAAAATTTATTCTTTGGATAAGTTGATCCCCATCCATATATATATATATATATATATATATATATATATATATATATATATATATATATATATATATATATATATTTATATATGAAAATATCATTTTTATGTGAGAATATTAGAATAAATCTAAATTATTAAATTTTAAAATAAATGGAGAGGATTATGTGTGATTATTTTCTCTCTCCTTCATCATTTATTTTAATAATGGAGGAGAGAGAAAAAAAATAACACATAATCTGCACCATTTATTTTAAAATCTAATGATTCAGATTCATTCAAATGTTCTCACATAAAAATGACATTCTTATAAGATATATTTTAGAAACATGCACCTTAGAATACATTTAGTCATTTTTAGTTAAAACCGACTAAAACACAGCTTCATAAAAAACAAGCAGATGTGCGTTAAGGTGCATTTAAGGATTTTTTTCTTAAGTCTTACTAAATTTAGTTTTTATAAAAACAAGTGGGTCTACGTTATATATATATATATATATATATATATATATATATATATATATATATATATATATATATATATATATATATATATATATATATATATTATTTTGTTATATATAAATTTAAATTTTTTATTTAATTACTAGTATATTTTATATTATATATTATAAATGTGTATGATAATTATTTTATGTAAATAATTTTTTTAACTTTTAATTTATATTTATTATTTGCATGTAACCGTCATAATTATTATTACAAATATATTTTGAAGGACGACTATTTAATATCTTTTAAGGGTCTGTTTGGTATAAGCGATTTTGCAAAGAGAGAAATACAAAAGGAAGAAAGAAAAAAAGAAAGACCACTCTCATCCTGTTTGGTTTAGCATAGAAAGAGCGAAGAGAAATAAAAATTAGTGGGGACCACTTACTTTTAATTTCTTCTCTAGAGTGCGAAGAAAGTGAGAGGAGAACTCACTTTTTATCATCATTTCAATCTTAACCTTTTATCAAAAAAAAAAAACCTTTCTTTTTATTACGGCATTGATTTTTATCCACCCTTTGTCTTGCCTGCATTCAAAAATAGAAAGAAAAAAAATGTTACATTGAAACCTTTGAAAAGACAAAAGTGGATTGTATTGTAGGAAAGACAGATAATACATAGAAATATTTTTTGGCAAAAATATATACAAAAATAATATTTACTAATAAAATAATTTAAAAGGAAGTTCAATTATTTAATGAATTTAATTGAAATGCACTGACAGTGTAAAAGGATTTTACACTGTCAGTTAATTATAACCGTTGAATGTAAAGAGAAGTTTGACTTTTAATTTAATAATCTGTAAAGTAACCCAAACGGGTGATGGTGATGTATTGACAGTGTAAAACTTTTTACACTGTCAGTGCATAGTAATTAATCTCTTATTTAATTTACAATTAAATTTAACTAATGAAATTTATTTAATCAAATAAAAAATAATTAATTTTACATTATGAATTAAAATTCTAAAAAAAGTTAGGTTATATTTAATATATTGATGATTTGAATTAAAATAAAACTTAAATTTAATTACATTATAAATTTTAAATTTAGGGGTATTTTTGTACTTTAAAAAATAATCAACATATCTTTCTCTTCTATTTCTCTTCTCTCTCTTTTATACCAAACAATACATCAAATCTACTCTTTTTCTCACTTATTTCTCTCTTTTCACACTTTTTCTCACATTATTCTCTCTTTTCAATTTATCTTCTCAACCAAAAGTATAAGAGTGAAAGTTTAGATATCTTTTATTATTTATTACAAACATAGTCATTCTCAGGGATGATGTGATAATTTGAGATTATAAGTGATACTTAGATATGGTTAGAAATTAAAAGACTTTGAAAAAGATGATGATGATACAAAGAAGGAAAAAAAAAGGTGTTGCACTGCTTATATGATTATATGATTATGTAAATATTTTTTATACGATTAATTAATGACGATCATGCATCCTGCTAACTCATATTAAAAATAGTAACCTTCAAGGGTTGATATAGTGGTGGAGGTTTGGGTCTTGAGTACTCTCAAGATCTCAGGTTCGAATCTTACTAGATGCAATCAACTCTTGTGTAAGCCAGTTCATACGGAGTTTTGCTCCGGCTTTAAACAGGACATCCGCTAGTGGACGGTGGGATTGGTCCCTCTTGAATTAGTCGGTCGCAATATCGGATATCAAGATTTTAAAAAATATATATATAAAATAGTAAAATGATATATTCTTATTGAATGATAGTGTAAAATATTTTTATACTGGCAATCCATAACAACTAAACCATATTAAACTAAACCCTATTAAAAAAGGGTAGAGGATGATGTGGATCTGGTTAAAGATAAAGATTAGTTAAAATGTACATTTTTAAGAAATTGCAATTATATAGAATATTTGAAGATTGCTATTTTTTTACATATTGCATTTAATACCCACCAATTCTCATTTGTCACAGTACATATATGAATAGCCAATTCATATACTCAGTTAATCATGTGTAACACGCAAGGTTTTAATATAGGGAGCAAGTTGTTTAAGTCACATCAGAAGCAAATGTTAAATCAATTTATGTATTGTACTACATTTCAATATAAGATTCTATTAGCTGGATCATATTAATTAGCAAAATTTATAATAAATATTAAATTTAGTATTTTCTCTATATTTATTTATAAGATCCTGAGATACATATTGCACATATTAAAAAGAGTTAATAGACACGACCAAAAGAAGAAGTTAAAGTGTAGGAAATTAATATGAAAGGCTGATTTTTAAGAAATAAATTAGATTGCCATCTTAGATTACTATCTTTTACATATATTAAGAATAACATCAATAAAAAAGTGTCAATTCTAATGTTGAGCCTTGACAGGGCCAGCCTTGGGGCAAGCAGGCCTACAGACCAAGGCTTCCGAAAAATAGGGATTTTAAAATTACTATTTATAAATAATAAATATAAAATAAATATATAAATATTAAGTATTGAATTTTATTTATAATGTAATTTAGTTATTTAACATAGTGATAAATAAGTTTATTTTTTATTCAAAAGCATAATCCTAACTAGAAAAAAATGTCTTTTTGGTTTGCGCAGCCTTTCCACTAGCATTTAACCTGCCATCCGCTAGTTCTACTTGACACTCTCACGTTTTGGATTAATTTTACTGATATACCCTTCATTGTATATTAGAATTTTTGAAATACGCATGGTCTTACTGGAAATTTTGAGTATTTATCAGAAAGTTGCAAAAATTACATTATTTTTTACCCAAAAAAAAGGCAAAAGTATCAAAAATTTAGAATTTCAGATATATACATACCGAAACTTTTGAAATTTCTGGTGAAGACATGTGCTCTTTTATCGGAAATTATCCGGTATTTACTACAAAATTTTGGAAATTGTGGAAATTTTGGTATTTGCCACGAAATTTTGTAAATTGTGAAATTTACGGTATACAGTGAGTGAAAGTTGTTCATTTTTTTTTGCATTAATTTTTTTAGAATAACTTATTCAATAAAAAACTGCCCGATAAAATATATACATATATAATAAAAAAATGTGCTAGATACAAGAATACAAAATAAATTAGAATAACTTCTTAACTTCATCTTCCAAGTGCCTAATGCGTCTGCATATGCTGATTCTCATAATTTTGCATCTTCAATATAGTACTGTCTCCAAAGGTCATTGACGAGAGGCAATGGACAATCAAGTTTCAACTTTACCTGAACCCAATGACTGTTGTTGACAATACCAACAACAATGATTTTATGTCTGCTCGTATACTATGTAGAGCTAAAACAAGAGGAAAAATGTGATATTAAGTCTCTTTGACAGGGAGACAAATACGACATTGTATCTACAAGCAATAGGGTAACTCATATCAGGAATCGTCATCCATTTATAAATACCCTGCACACCCAAGTTTTCTACTCGTAACACATTCTTAACTATAGAGATGCTGTCATATAACAAATTGGGAAACAATTGAGGGTGTTGATGAAATTGAGTATCTAAATGCGTCTGAATTAGACACCATGAATTTTTTCCCCATCTAAGTAAAGCTGCAATAGCCCGGAAACAATAATTTCCAACGTCACCCACATCAACAATGTCATCAATGTATGGATGTAAGAAATCAGAAAATTGAGACAAGTAAACATCTCTCAAAGATGTGGTGGACAATTGACTTCTAGCTAGCAATACTTGACGGTTAACTTCTAGTTGGTTTTATGCATGATCTCTTTATAGTCTGACTCCCTTACGAGCCTTCACCATACTCTCACTGTGAAGGATCACGATGCACATCACTGACTTGACCCTTTTTGCTCTTCTTAATTCCCCTATTTGATTTGTACTTCACCGGCGAATAACACATAGAAGTTGTGGATGAATGTGTTAGTTCTCGAATCTTTTTTTTTTCATGCACCCTCTAGCCTACAATATCCAAAGTACTGAAATATATCTTCAACTCTTCACTCTCTGCTTCTAAATTCAATTGTGTACCACTTTCTCCATGACTAACATCATGCTCTTCAATGTGTAATTTCTTCTAAAAAATATGAATTGGTTCTAAAGGAACATGATTGCCTTGTATTTGGAAATTGGCAAGTTGACACGCACACGGTAACCCATGTGTTATTCTAATAAAGCAACCACATGCATCTTGGCTTGCACCAACAAATTTTATCATTCTAGTTCCTTTCCAAGGTGTTGTATACACTGTGTTGAAACAAAACCGTGCAAGTTAGCATAAAATGAAGTGTTATACCGATGCTCAATATTGACAATACTTTTTTGAAACAAGATTCTGATTGAACCTATCTGCAACTTCAACATGGTGTTCACAACATCCTAACTTCGACATAAATCTCCCCGGCTTGTAGTCAACATGTTTTTTAGTCTCTAATGAGTAGACTCTACACTAAAAACCATAAATAGAAATAAATGTCAAATTATGTTTAGTAATGTAATAACATCAAAATGACGTATGCGTACCTTTATGATCACGATGTGCATAATAAAAAATATGATAAATCAAAATATGTCTAAAATTCAACACCAAATGAAACATATTCAACAGCTTCACTGAATCAAAATGTGTCCAAAAGATATCAGCAACAACATTTGAGTCTTCCCTATTTCTAGTCCAACATATGTATTTCTCTCTGTGAATAAAACTCAACAACATTTGCATTTCCTTCAATGAACCTCTCTTACTCGCATTGTATGTAGCTCTAGCTTTATACACCTGGGTAGCACTGGCGAGGTTTTATGGATCCTTGTCTTTCAAAGCAACAACTATGTACCTTAAAGCCATATTGTACTTCGTTGTGTCATTTGCAAAGTGTCTTTCATGATCTTTTAGATGGCCCAATATGTCATATTCTTCTAAATCCCTAGATAGCTTATGATTATGCAACCCACACCTAACCATCACCTTCTAACCGCTGCCACTTGGCACATATCTCAGCCTAAAAGGACATTTAACTTTCATACTATAAATGCCTTCTGAGGAATTATTGCTTTTAGATGAATTCTTTCTTTTTTAGTTTCCTCCTTTCTCACAAGCCATAATCAATTTATCTTACCTCCCTTGCTTCCCATTGGTAGTATCAGAATGAATAGTCACAATAATAATACATTGTTGTTTACCAATTGTTTGTGCCCATGCTAATACTTCAGATCGAGACTTAAATGTCAATCATTTACAACATATAAAAAGTAAACTATCAATATCATAGAGACGGTAAAACCTTTAAATTAAACTTGTTACATAGAAAACATACCGTGTCATTGGTGAAGAACTGCATAAAATCTGTATAGGAATTAGAAGAACACGCTACCGGCTCTGGACCACACAAGTAAAGTATTATTCTGCAATACTGGAAATTATGTGTATTGGCAAAATTTTCAATATACCAAAAAATTTGAAATTTCCTCAAGTTGTAGTAGCTTTCTAGAAATTTCGACAATTTCCTGTGTGTTTTTGGTTTTTTTTTCCAGAAAAATATCGACACTTTCAAAATTTTTGGTATTTCTTCACCGGAATTTTACAAAATACCAGTAAAAATGCTTGATTTTTAAACAATGTGAAAAAAATCGTACCGGCAATTTCGTTTTTAACAGGTTAGTAAAAGTGATTTTTTTTTTAAGAAAAGTAAATTTTGATTGATAAATAATAGCAGAAACAGTTTTGCCAACAGATGGGAGGGTGTTAGATATAAAAGAGGTGTGGCAGGTTAAATACTTCAACTTATACTAAGAAATAACAAACTAACCTCTAACACATCATTTTTCTCATATTATGAATTTCTTGTGTGAACAAACATTCAAATAAGAAGACATGTATATATTTGAATGAAGAGACTGTTAGACTATTGTAAGAGGATAAAACCCAAGATCTAAAATTGCATGAGTAGACAATAAAATAAAACAACTCTTCTTTCTTAATGATAATAAAAAGGATTACAACTTATATAGGTGAACCAACTAGGGCCATGGGCTTCCTACAAGGGCTAAAGATGATAAAACATATTAATTTTCAGAGTTGCTAAAAACACCTCTAATGTAAATAATAGTCCTTTAAAAGTACTGAAGTTTTCTTTTCTCTATTGGGCCTAGGAGCTTTCCTAACAATATTGTCAGGCCCAAAGAGAACCTTGTCCTCAAGGTTCTTAGAAGAGGGATGCGGGTGGTTTTGAGAAATGGGCGAATTGGGCCAGTTTTGATCCATGAGGCGAATGGGCTGATGGTGGAGTGTAGAGGGACTTAGGGATAGAGAATTATTGGGAATGAGTGATGTGTCAGCGGTAGGTAGTAAATATGGGTGGGAAAGATTTTCTGAACGTTGGAAATCTTGATAAGTGGGAGTTGGTGGGGGTAAAAGCAGAAGGGGGGACATTGGGAAGTGTGGCACATGGGCTGATGGACGGCTTAAATAGGGAGCCATTTGGGAAAGTTGGATTATTGGCATTTTCCAAAGCACATTTATTGGAAACAACATGGGAAAAAGGTGTATTAGCTGGCGTGAAGGGAGAAATAGGGGGGCCACGTGAGGTGCCGTGTAAAGGTGAGTGAAGTACAGCAGAAACCTCATTAAAACCTGTTGAAGTGCATAAGTGAGTTTTACTTTCCTTTTCCTTGAACTTTTTTCTCTCACGCGATGAAAAACTCTTTGAAATTTTTTTTCTTTGTGTTGCTCTTCAAAACCCGTTTCAGCCTTTTTTGATACTTCTTTCCCTTGTAAACTAGTGGCATGGTTGTTGAGAGCTCTTCTCCCATTGATCCAAGCGCATGCAGAGGCAAGGGCCAGAAATCTTCCTCCGACATTAACCCATAATAAGGTTTCAGAAGGGAGACATGAAAAACACGGTGGATCTTTGATGATGAGGGAAGATCGAACATGTAGGCGACTTCACCAACTCTTTTGATGACCGAAAACGGGCCAAAGAAACGTTTCGCGAGTTTTTGAGAAGTCCGGCGGTGAACAGAGGTTTGTCGATATGGTTGGAGCTTAAGCAAAACAAGATCTCCTTCCTGAAAGGTAACTTCACGTCGTTTGACATTTGCCTGTTTTTCCATTTGCTTCTTGCTTCTTTTTAAATGTTCCTTTAACTGATGTAAAATATCATGTCTTTGTTGTAGTGAAACATCTAATGAGTCCGCAGATGCTGTTCCGGCTACGTAATTAGGAATGTTTGGTGGGTCACGTCCATATAATGCCTTGAAGGGAGTCATTTGGATGGATGTGTGGAACGAGGTGTTGTACCAGAACTCTGCAAGGTGTAAAAATCTAAACCACTGATGCGGATGATCGGTTTTGAAGCATCTGAGGTAAGTTTCCACTGATCTGTTGATAACTTCCGTTTAACCATCGGTTTCGGGGTGATAAGTTGTACTGTATTTGAGTGTAGTTCCTTGGAGCTTGAAGAACTCTCTCAAAAACTGGCTAAGGAATAACGGGTCACGGTTAGAAATGATGCTTTTTGGGACACCATGGAGGCGGAAAACATCCACAGCAAAACGGGACGCGAGATCTTTGGCCGTGAACTTAGATGGAAGAGCAATGAAGTGGGCAAACTTAGTTAATCTATCACAAACAACCCAGATAACGGCATGGCCAAAGGAACTCGGTAACTTAGTGATGAAGTCCATGGTCAATTCGTCCCAGATGCTGTGAGGAACTGGTAATGGTTGTAAAAGACCCTTTTTTTTCTGTGTGTCATATTTGTTATGTTGACAGATGTCGCATCTTTTGACAAAGTTTTTGACTGCTAGGGAAATTCCAGGCCAACATAACGAAGATGTAAGACGAGAGAGGGTTGCTCGGACTCCTGAGTGACCTGCTGTAGGTGTGTTGTGGTATTCTTTGAGTAGACTTGAACGTAAAGTGGAGACATCAGGTATAAAAATCCATTCCTTGTAGTAAAGTAGACCTTTTGAAAATTTATACAAGATGTTATGATGAGCTTCCTGTGTTGTCTTTTGAACTAAGAGTTTTCCTACACTGTCAGCTGCATAAAAATGGCGAAGAGTCTTTAAGAGATCAGGGATGGTAGAGGAGGAAACCATTAAGAGAGATGCTTCAGGGCAAAGTTTCCGGCTCAAGGCGTCAGCTATGAGGTTCGATCTGCCAGGTTTGTAAAAGATTTCAAAATTAAAACCTTGTAGTTTGGATGCCCATTTTTGCTGTTCTGGGGTTTGAATTTTCTGTAATAACAAGTTCTTAAGACTCTTTTGATCAGTATAAATGTGGAATTTTTGACCTATGAGATACTGACGCCACTTTTTTACTGCTTCAGTGATGGCGAACATCTCCCGCATATAGACAGAAGCTGCTTACATTCGAGGGCACATTTTCTTGCTGAAGAAGGCAATAGGATGGCCGTTTTGGGACAAGACAACACCAATCGCCACACCGGACGCATCTGTTTCGACATTGAAATGTTGTGTAAAATTTGGTAGGACTAGGACTGGCATGTCGGTCATTTTTTTCTTTAATTCTGTAAAGGCTAAATCTGCCTCTGTACTCCATGTAAATTTTGTGGAACGCAACAATTCGATGAGGGGAGCGGCGAGAGAGGCGTAATTATGCACAAAGTTCCTATAAAAACCGGTGAGGCCCAAAAATCCACGGAGTGTCGTGAGAGAACGTGGTGGAGGCTTGTCCAAAATGGCTTGCACTTTATCAGGATCGGGTGCAACACCACCCATAGAGATCACATGACCTAAATAAGCAACTTTATCAACTGCAAACACACACTTGGATAATTTCACAAAGAAATTATCCAAAGAAAGAGTGAGACTTCAGTAAGTCAAACACAACCTGCAAATGATGGAGATGGTCATTGAAATTGTTACTATAAATCAAAATGTCATCAAAAAAGACTAAAACAAACTTTCGTAAATAGGGACGCAATAAATCATTCATAGCAGATTGAAAAGAGGAAGGGGCGTTAGTGAGCCCGAAGGGCATAACGAGAAATTCGTAATGCCCGTCAAAAGTCCGAAATGCTGTTTTATGCGTGTCTTCTGATGCAACTCTGATCTGATGGTATCCCGAACGCAAGTCTAACTTGGTGAAAAATTTTGCCGAGCCTAACTCGTCAAGGAGTTCATCAATTGTAGGAATAGGAAAACGGTCCTTAATGGTGACTGCATTTAGGGCTCGATAGTCCACACAAAAATGCCAAGTACCATCCTTCTTTTTGACAAGTAGGACTGGTGATGAAAATGGGTTGTGACTGAGAATTATGACTCCTTGGGCTAACATATCCTTGATAATTACAGTCATGGCATCTTTTTGTGAATGTGGATACCGGTATAGTTTAACATTGATAGGTGGGGTGTTGGGTTCAAGAGGGATGTGATGATCGTGGGGGCGTTTGGGTGGTAGGCCTAAGTGCTGTTGGAAAATGGAAGTGTATTGTTTGACAATGTTAAGTATTTTTGGATGTAAGTTGGGTGGTAAGGAATCAAGAGAACCTTTTGTGTAATCGGTAGGCTGTAGGGAAAAATGACAAGGTTGAAAAGTAAGTAAATGAAAAGAGGAGACAGAGTTTGTGTGTATAATCTGGCGAAGTTGGTGGAAAGTGGTATGAATTGGGTGAGAAGTTGGGTCTCCCTTCAAAGTAATGGGCTTATCTTGATGGGTAAAAGTAATAGAGGGAATAGAAAAGTCTGCTTGGATTGGGCCTAAGGTGCGCAACCATGCCATTCCTAACACAACGTCCGCGCCTTCAATAGGAAGTAAGTAGAAAGAAAGTTGAAAGGTTTTGTTTTCCAAGGTAATTTTGACATTATGACAGATCCCTTCACATTGTAAATGTGATCCATTTCCCACCATGACTGAAAAATGGGGTATAGGAGTTGTTGTGAGGTTAAGATGATGAGTGATCCGTGGTTGAAGAATGTTGTGGGTGCTGCCTGTATCCACTAAAACCATAACCAATAAACCTCCAATAAGCCCCTTGAATTTGAGTGTTTGGGGAGAAAATTGACCCGTCATAGCCTGAGTTGATAATTGAAAGTAAGTGTCATTGACTTCTGTCTCATTGTGGTCACCGTCACTACCATCTTGAATGAGCTCTTGCTCGGTTGAAATTTCATCTTCTGCCAAAAGAAGAAGAAATCTTGTTGAAGAGCATTTGTGTCCGGGGATGAATTTTTCATCGCAATTAAAACAGAGTCCTTGGGCCCTTCGTTCTTGAAGTTGGGCTTGAGAAAGACGTCGAATGGGAAGCCTTGGAGGGTCAGCGTTTGGCTGTGATTTAGGAGGGTTTGTACCTTGTAAGGTGGTGAAAGTGGGGGGTTTTGAGGAATTGTAGGTGGGGTTAGAGGTGTTGGTTTTGTGGTAAGTGGTAGTGAAGGGTTTAGAGGGTTTGGGTTTGGAATATTTTATTTTGGATTCGATGAGCTTTGCAAGTCCAATGGCTTGAGAAATAGTGGTAGGTTTATGAATTGTTATTTCGTTTCGATTTTCCAATTTCAATCCATATATAAAACAGTTCAGAATCGCATCAGAAGGTAAACCATTAACTTGATTTCCCAATTTTTCAAACTTAGCTTGGTATTCCACAACAGATCCTTCTTGCTGCAATTTAAACAATTCTGCTTGATGATTGTCATAAGATGAAGGACCAAAACGTAATTCCAATAATTTTGTGAAAGATGCCCAATCTGATAAAAATGAATTCTGATGTATCCATTTAAATCACCCTAAAGCCCCATCTTTCATATAAAAGGAAATTAAGGACAATATATATTCAGGTGGCATATTGTTAAAACTGAAAAATTGTTCGGCTTGGAACAACCAATCTAAAGGGTTTGAACCATCAAACATAGCAAGTTCAAGTTTTGGGGTACGGAAAGGGGGTAAAGGGGGGATATTGGGAACTTGTGAGAAAGGGGTTTACTGGAACAGTGGAATGTTAAAATTAGGGCTGTGTTGAAAAACTGATTGAGTGGGTATATATGGTGTAAAGTGAGGGGGAGGTTGTGCAACTATAGTTCTCAGCATAGTTGTGACAGTTGGTTGTGTGATGGAGTTAGAAAAAGGTGATGAGTGTCGTAAAGGTGTATTTGCTGGTGATGGTATATGAATAATAGGAGTGAGAATCATGGGTGTAGAGGATAAGTGTTGAGTAATACCTGAAGCACTTGCTGCAGAATGAACAGTAGCAGGTTGCTGCTGTTCTTTTTGAGAAAGAAGTTTGGTGAGTGTGGACATGATGGATTCATGTCTAGAATCCAAGATCTGTTTTTCATTATCCATTCTAGTGTGTAGCTAAAACAGATTTTTCTCCAAATCAGCATTAACCTTGTCAAATCTTTCATCCATTTGTAGTTGAACTTCTGCCATAGCATTGTTAAGGTGGAGGTGAGCTGTTTGGACAGCTTCTTCAACAATATCTCTTGAAGGAGGATTGTTGGGTTTGGGAGGGGCCATGAGAACAAGCAAAATGAAAGCACCAAATTATTAGACTATTGTAAGAGGATAAAACCCTAGATCTAAAATTGCATGAGTAGACAATAAAATAAAACAACTCTTCTTTCTTAATGATAATAAAAAGGATTACAACTTATATAGGTGAACCAACTAGGGCCATGGGCCTCCTACAAGGGCTAAAGATAATAAAACATATTAATTTTCAGAGTTGCTAAAAACACCTCTAATGTAAATAATAGTCCTTTAAAAGTACTGAAGTTTTCTTTTCTCTATTGGGCCTAGGAGCTTTCCTAACAGAGACTCCACATCATCTTATCCCAATAAACCTCATTAAAGAAAGGTTTTTGAAAAAGATAAGAATCTCGAAAACGAACTCTCAATTATTAGTGTACTTCTAAGCTAGCATATCATCAATACTAAAACTAGGGACAAGAATATTCTACAAAACAGTAGAAATATCCAAATAATTCAAAAGAATAGAGTGAGAAATATACTAATTCCTATTCATGATGAAATCAGTGATTTGAAGTAAATGATACAGTTCTCTATAATATCAAGATGATCAACCATAGAAAATTAAATCAATGATAATTCTAGAAATTAATTGTATCCCCTTATTTAAAAAACCATTGAAAATTAAGTTTTGATTAGGGCATGATAATCAATCGAAATTGGTCAGTTTCAGGTCTAAAACGTAAATCCGACGAAAACTACAACTTTATTTTTATTGCCTAATTTTGACCGATAAAATTTCAGTTTTTGTCGGATTCGGTTAAATCAATTTGACAGATAAATCAGGTCGGTTTAATCGATTTTATATTTATTAAAATGAACCTATAAAAATGATTATTTTTTTTATAAAATTCACAAACATTTACTTTTTATTTTTTTAAAAAATCAAAATTTTAGAATAGTCAAAAGAACTACTTTTTTATTTTGTTAAAAAAATTATTTTTACGTGATAATATTTTCAATATCATTTAACACTAATTTGATTATTATCATACTTTAAATCATAAATTAAATAATATTCAAAATTTCATATTACATGTTTTGCATTTTTGGGAGTACACAATGTCATCAATAAAATTTGGTCGGTTTTGGTTTTCGATGGATCCAAAATAATCATCTGAACCTGACCGAAGCAACCCTATAGTATCCAAATTAATCAACTGAATCAACCGACCCAATCCATTTGCACTGAAAGCTCCCGGGGTTTGACTAAATTTTGGTTAAAACTTAATGAAGAATGATGCAGACAAAGATGTCGAATACAAAGTTCCAACATCCAGATTCGACAAATATAGCAGGTTTAAATCTGGTGCAAGAATCAAGGAACGATCACAGCAGTGGATCAAGGGATCAATAAACAGAAGATTTGAAGCCTAAGACAGCAGAAGATTATAAAAGAAGACCAAGACCTATGGCTGAAAAACTGAACCTATTGTAACATTTTTGTAAAGTAGAAAATAAGGTTTAGGGTTTTGAGAGTCGTAGGCTTTATTGTAAGTCTCTCTCTGTATCGGTTTGATACATTGTGGAAGACATAAGTACTTGTACAGATTCAGAAACCCGTAGGTAATGAATCGTGTATTGTTCTTGGATGAAGCTTTGAAGAAAATCCAAGTTAACTTGTTAGTCAAGAATGCTTGACTGAACTTTGTATTGAAAGGGGTGTCTTTCAAGTAGGATGATACAGTTATTGTAACTATAACTGTTCGATAATTACAGGTTGTGATTTAGGGAGTGAGGTGAGTTTCTCTTATCTAGGATGAAGTTCTTAGATAAAGTTTTCATTGGGTAGTGATAGGTAAACCAGAGGTTGTTTACTGTAAACCAACGGTTGTTTACATAACACTATACTACTGATAGTGGATTCTTCTTCCTAGCTTGGTATGCCCCCAGATGTAGGTGATTTGCACTGAACTGATATATCATATTTTGTGTTGTTTATCATTGTGCAATTTATAGTTCGGTTTTGATTAACATGTTGTAGCAAATGTCTGATGTTGCTGATATTCAAGAATATCAGTCTGTGTATTCTGGTCTTGTTTAATAATTATGCAGAACAATGTCTTGACATGTGTTAGGACATTTGCTATCTGCCATGCCAAAATTTCAATTAAAATCAGAGCAGACATCTTGTCTGTTTCTGGTGAGATCTTGGGAGATACTTTCTGGCGCTTTAAACAAGGAGGAGTTTGGGAGATCAGATCATTCACTCAGACATCACTACGCCAAAATTGCTTTTTGGCAGCACCACATAGACATCGCTTTTTATCAAAAATGCTGCTATATGTTTTAAAAAAAATAGCCTAAAAAAAGCGCTGCCTAAATGCCTACTTTAGATAGCGCTTCCTAAAAGCGCTGTTAAAAGCCATAAAAATGTGACACCTTAGAAAGCGCTTTCAGGAAAGCGCTGCTAAAGGCACACTTTAGAAAGCACTTTTAAAATGCGCTGCTAAAGGCCTTACGTAGGTCACAAATTAGAAAGCGCTTTCCGAAAGCACTGCTATAGGCAATTAAAAAGAAAGCGCTTTTAGAGAAAAAACGCTGCTAAAGCTAATACATAAGAAAGCGCTTTCCAAAAGCGCTGTCTTATGTTATTATTTCATAAATATTAAAAAAAATTCATTGTTTCTGAACGCCCTAATCATTTCTTTTCTTTCTCCCTCTCTCTCGCGACTTCTCCCTCCACCGTGTCTCCCCCTCTCTCGCGACTTCTCCCTCCGCACTGTTCGTCTTCTCTGACCAGCGTTCCTCTGTCCGTCTTCTCCGACCGGCATTCCTCTATGAGTGTCACTTGTTTGTTCTCCGACCGGCACTGTTCATCGTCTTCTCTTGAGGGTTTGTTCTTGAGCATCTTGTTTTTTTTTGTTTTTTTTTAGTTTGAATGTGTTAGTTTGAATATAGATTGAATGAGTGTTGTTATATTATAGGAAATTATATCCATTACAAAAATGAGGGTTGTTAGAAAAATGAGTGTTATAGAAAAATGAGTGTTGTTAGAGTATCAAAGTGTTGATGTGGTTGTTGTCTTTCAATTTTCCATTCTCATACCAACATGTCTATATAAACTTTTATTTCGACCACACAACAGCACAGGTTCATGTAAGTGTAATTTTTTAAAAATCTAGAATTGTCATATGAATTTTGCTGTTCCATTGTGTATGTAATGCTGTGATTTCTTTATCCTGCCTCTGCGATGCACATTGTTATGATGATTTATCTTCCCTCTACTTCAATTCGAATTGTTGCGTGTATGATGTTCTAAATTTTCTTGTGTGAATCTGATGACTTTGTATGAATTGTGTGTACTGTTCTTGCCTTGCCTCCTCCTTCTAGCGACAGTTGCTGCTATTGTTGTGTTCTGAGTTCTTGAATTTTGGTGGATGTTAGTTGTCCTAGTATGTGTGTATGACAAACTTCTGGTGTATGTTGATGAGTTTTCTAGTCTTTGTGAAGACATGGCTTCTCAAGAATTTTGATGAAGACAACATTGGTTATGTCTTTTACTATGCTTGCTTAAAATGGAATGGGATCAAGGACTTTGAAGCTACATTGTAGAATTGAACAAAATTGTGCATTGGTTCAAGTATTGAAGAACTCTCAAGGATTGATCAAAGGTATAATCAATTACTCATTAGCAATGTGCATACAAGTGTTCAAACTAGTCTTTATTTATGTCATGATCATTGGAAAACATTTTAAGCATCAAAAGATTGTTGCAGTTCTGTTTCTAAACTTTTTTCTCAAAACTGACTTCAAGTAACCGGTTACTGACAGCATGTTAACCGGTTACTCTGGGCATTTTTTTAAAAATTAGTTTAACGTTGCATGAAGTAACCGGTTACTGACAGAGTGTTAACCGGTTACCACTGATCAGAATTCAAAAGTAATTGCATCTTTTCATGCTTCTTCATCAAACCTTTTCCATACGAACCATGGCATCCCTTAATCAATTATAGCTGTTTGTAGAGGTGTTTAAGCATTATAAAAGCATAAAATTGTCAGATTTTAAACTCACCTTCTTTGCTAAAATTTTCAAACAATCATTCTTCTCTATTCTTGCATTTTTAACAAAGTGTTCTATCAATCTTTTTTTTAAAAAGTGAAACTTTTGCACAAGAAACTTTCATATACACTGCATTAGTTTCATCCTCATTGTGTTGAACACTTGTATAACATTCCTAGAGTGATTGCAACAAAGAAGAAGATCAATCTTTAGATTGATATATTGAAGATCCAAAATTTCTACATATATACAAAATTCAGATTTTTTGTTATTTTGATTACAACTTAGTTTTAGGATTGTTAAAGATAAGTTTGTAAGGTTTTTCCTTGTGATCCGAATTGTGGATACAAGAGGTCCATTTGTGAGAGATTTGTTCTCGATTGGACTTTAAACATTTGTAAATCCAAGAGGGTTGTTCTTGGTTGTTAGAATAGTATAGAAAGACATAGGTTTGTCTTGTCTAGGAATCTAACATTTAGTGAAATTCTCTTTCAAGTTGAAAGGGGAGTGGAGTACTCTCGACGTGTGAGGGGAACCACTATACGTCTCGGTGTTCATTTAATTTCCGCATTTACAAATTCATCACTTAGAAATCTCTAGGAAAGTAAAGATCAAAAATCGTCAAAAATCGGGATAATATTCTAAGAACCTAATTCACCCCCCTCTTAGGCTCACATATAACTTACAGTCTTGATTTTGTGTTTAGTCATGTAATGATTTTGATGAAGTGGGGTATGACTTTGATTAATTGGTTTGGAATTTCTGGTATATTTTTGACGAAATTGTTTGGTATGATTAAGGTTTTGAGGACCGGTTTGTGTAAGTATTTGATGAATCGTGTAAGGACTTGGATGTTTGGTTATGAGAATGTTGATACGTTTCTGGTGTATGATTTGTGATGAAGTGTATTCTTTTTATGAAATTGAATGTATTTTCAAAATTCTGAGTAATAAAACATCTTCCAAAAGAATGGGAGTAATAGAATGAAGGATGTCCAAATGCTATTTCTTTTAATTATTCTATTTTGTTTTTTATTTTCATTTTCGTTTTAGTGATTGCATTGTATATGTTAATCTTATTTCTATTCTACTATTGTAATTTGCATCTTATGAAAATTTTGTTTTATGAAAAGCAAATGTATTTCATTTAGGATTTAGAATCTGAATTAGTGTTGATATGGATGTTGTTTGAATTTGATTTTGAAATTGTTGTTGTAGATTAGTTTAGGACCTGCACAATACTTTAACATGAGCACTTCCTAAAAAAACTCTGCGGCCAAGAAGGTGACCGAGAAAATGAAGAAGGACGGTCCAAATGTTGCAATATCTGCTGCATCATCAATCGGAGCAACCTTGTCCGGGAAGAAATCTGTGACAAAGATGAAATCCCTCACAAAAGACCGCGCTCCGAAACGTGATTTTGGTGCAGATGTTGATGAGGACTGGTTTAATTTTATTCATTCAAGAGGCGGGAGAGAGAGCGATTAGCTTCTAGAGGGGAAGCTGTATTTTGTTGTTGTTTTGATTGTCCCCTTATATTGGTGTTAGTGATTTTTCTGGCCTTCAGGCTCTCTTTTTAATTGTATTGCACAATGTTTTGGCTCATCTGAGGCATTTTATATAATATGTCGTTTTTCCTCTGCAAGGAATTACCCTTTTATGTATATGCTAGCCCCATGCGAAGAACTTTAGGGGTTTTTGAGTGCTTTGAACCTTTTTTGGCCAAGTTTGCCGGGTACGTACTCGGGATTTGTCAAAAGGTATGAAAGTTGTTGTGTTGAAAGTGCTTTCTAAAGGGGGACAATAGAAAGCGCTTTTTACTGAAAAAGCGCTACCTAAAGATGCCAATAGAAAGCATAAAAAGCCAGAAAAAGCGCTGCTAAAGGCCCACTTTAGACAGCACTTTTCCAGAAAAAGCGCTGCTAAAGGCCTACTTTAGAAAGCGCTTTGCCAGAAAAAGCGCTGCTAAAGGCCTACATTAGGCAGCGCTTTTGCATAAAACAAAAGCGTTGTCTTGACCTATAGCAGCGCCACCTTAGGCAGCGCTTTTAAGCGCTGTTAAAATCCAAAAAAAGCGCTGTCTTTTCCCTTCCGTGTCATAGTGCATACTCAAGGGTATTAATGGATGGGATGGATGTTCTGAGTCAAAGGGAACAACTACTGGTGGTTGTTCATGTTTTCAGAGGAGTGTCTACACCAAATGCAGGAGAAGTGGCTAGTTCTCTTGTGTGGGGTCTTATAAGATGTTCTGACATCTTATTAGAACATGTTGAAGATGTTCTTTGGTGATTCCGCTGCATATGTTTCTGATGGAAGAACTCTGGTATTTATGGAATTATGGAGTTCTGACTGAAGAAAGATGGTGGAAGATCTCAATTTTTGGCTTCGTCTTTTGAAGATATCAACATCTTTTCATTCCAAAGTTGGGAGCGATGGAATAGAGAGAGTTGTTGGTTGATGTCTGTCATGGTGACTTGGTACTTAGAAGGTTGGTTCCAACTTGTATCCTAAAGTCAGTTTGAAGGTAAGGTGAGTTGAGATTGGATTTATCAAGTTCATGCTCTAGGAATTTGATAAATTATTTTTCGGCTAAGTTGTCAAAGATACTTGAGATTTCTCTCAAGTCCACTCATAAAGGCATCTCAGTCGTGCATCTGGAGACTTATAGTTACTCTTCTGACTAGATGGTGTTTCCGTGAAACATAAATCTGAAGAAAGTGGAGGTGATTTATTTTCACCATCCAAATTTGCAAGGAAGGATTCTTCTTTCTTAATCCCAAAGATGAATCCAATCTGAAAGGAGATTTCAGATCTGTTGAGGTAAATAGGGTTTGTTCATAGAAAATCTTAGTTACTTGAGTCAAGGGTGGCAGCCTTGATATCTCAACACTTTGTTTGTCAAGAAAGATACTTGCAACAGTATGATAAGGTTACTGGACAAGAATTTAAGATCAATTGCTATTTGTGGAATTTACAAGTATTTAATTTATTATCCTTGTGTGTTGGAGTACAAGATCCCTGATGCCAAGTGGTACATCAGGAAGTATAACATCTATTACTGCAGCTGCTCAAAGATTCGTTCTTTGGTGAATGAGTACAGTCAAGATAAGGAAGTGATGTTATGTCAAATGTTGAAACATCTTGACAATGGAGTATGTGTAGAAGTATGTTGATTCAAGGAGTGAATCTCTCGAGCAAAGGAGTTGTAGCTGATGATCTTAGGACCATACACGTGTGTGTGGTAGAATCAGTCTTTATTACAAGGCATGTATTTAGACTAGGAAGTGTTGTGGCAGGAAACTTGACTAGAATGTAGTGCTGTTGGAAGTGAAGATGAAGACAATTCTCTTGGTTCAGTTTATTTCTCACCTAGGAGTATTGAAGTACAACAGGTGTATTCCAGTTTTTACTAGAAGCATCTGACTTTTATCTGGAAATTTTCCTGGCAAGAGACTTGTCCAGAATATGGTGCTGGTGATAGCACAACTTGGGTCAGTTTATTTCTGATCTAGGTACACAGGAGCATGTGATCTTGCTCATCTTGGAGGTCAAGGATAAGTGGAAGTTATCTCTGACTTTCTGTAGAAGACTCTACTTAAGGAAGGTGGGATTCCTTTTGTAAAGATCTCAAGTGACTAATCTCTTATGAAGAATCATGCTTTGGCAGGTTTGGGATGTCTGAAGATGAGGTGAGTGTTATTGTTCAACAAAGCAGGATGAAGGTTGTCTACTCTAACTTGATATCATTGATCAAGTCTATGAGAACTTAGAACTCTTGTTCTGTTATAGGGAGAAGGTTCTTCTAAGTTGCAGAAGGAATAGCTGAATTCATCAGCTGGATGTCTGATCAAATGTCATGAAATCAAGCAGAAACTTCAGGGTCTTAGTTGGTGTTGTGGCACATCATCGTAATATAAGTTGATCTTCTCAGAAATAAATGGAATTAATGCTTCAAAAAAGTCTATCTCATACAGTTTGCGGGAGCTGCGAGAAGGAGTAGATGTTACATGTCTGAGGCTTAATGTATCTAAGATGGCTTGCTATGGAGTAAGTGGATTATGTAACTTGAAGATTAAGTTTCATTGGTGGATCAGAAGATTTTTTGAAACTCTGAAGAAAAGCTAAGATTAACCAAACAATGGAATTTGGTTGATCTTTATCGTGCATTCAAGCAGGGTGCTTGGAACTAATTACTCTTGGGGCTTGATCTGTTCATATCTTGGAGCTTCTTGATCTGTTCATATCTTGGAGCTTGTGGTAGAAGCCCTAAGTTGCTTATGGAAGATTACCTTCTTTTGGGAGTTAAATGAGAGTTTATTTCTCTCTTTGGTTATCTGGAGTTCTTATTACTCAAGCTGGTGGTGCAGTGTTGTCTTAAGATCTTCAGTTGGATTGCTATGCTGATAGTAAGTCCAGTGGTAATTATATCAAGAACCATAGTGTATGGTGTCTATGATATGACCAGGATGTCCTAACTAATGTTAGAACATTATCATGGTTTCTGAACTTGGAGTTCAGAGTGTGGAAGCTGATATTCACCAGTTGAATCCGAAGTGTTCTATCTTATCATATAGGAGAATGATAAATTGAAGTCTGTCTTGGATCATGGGGTGTTTATCTGGATGACTGACTCTTGCTGAGGTCAGAATACTTGTGGAGAGGTGGTTTCTTCTGCTACATGTCATGCTAGAGAGAAGTGGATCAGTTTGGTGCTTGGGAAGCAAATAAATTGAGGATTTCTTGAGCATGTGTTTGATGTTTTCAAGTGTGAAGAACATCTTGGCGAGCTAGAAAACTAAGGGGCTCTGTATGTCTCTTTGAGGAATGTGAAGCATTCCAGATTCAATTAGATTGTATCTTAAGGAACAAGGATATCTATGGCTCTAAAATTCAAGGTGGATTTGTACAGGGTATGGATGGTTTCTGGATGAGATGGACCAATGGTGTTTTTGGTCTCAATCTAAGAGTTTGTTGGTTGTGGTACAAGGATGCATTCATGGTAATCTCACTATATGATCATGAATTTTTCATGGGATATCATTTGGTGATTTTGGGGGTGTTTCTTGTTGAAGAAGCATCATTTGAGGAAGATAAGGGGAGAACTTCTGTCTGTTAAATGTACTAGTGTGGTACATGGATTGCTTGAGGATCAGGCATTAGGTGAATGCGTTCAACATGTGTGTTAAATAGAGGGTGTGCTCTTGAAGACATGAAGATGTGTCTTATATTCTCCATTCATTTAGGGTGTTCTTCTTGCTAAGGAGCACTGAGTATCTATGACAGGGGGAGTTAGACTTCTGTTTTGGATATGTGGTTGTAGTGGTGCAGATTGTTCATTAAGATTGTTTGTGGTTTCAAGCAGTTTGTGACAAATTGCCTCATGTGAGGATGATATGTCAGACGAGATGTCGTGACATTGCTCTACTAGTATAAATTCTAGGTGGACTTATCAGGTTGTTTTAATTCTGTCATTGGGTTTCAATGGATTGAATCAGAAGTGATACAAGTACCATGGGAGTGCTCTATGAGTCATTGCTTGTTTCTAAGAGATTTTATTTTTCTCTGCAGAAGCAGATAAGGTTTTTTGAGAGTCTTTACTGCTAACTGGGAGATGTTTGAAGAAATGTCTTAACATCTTGGTCAGTTATTCTTGGTCTTCTAGTTGAAAGGGATTGTGGTTATGCTTCAGAGGGACTAAACAAAGTCTGACAAGATGTCAGAACATTGGTTAGAATGTATGGCTTTACTCTTATTCATTGCTTTGGACGGTGGAGAAAATGTGTCTTAGGAAACGCGTGTTAAACATGTGCCTCGGTAAATGCGCATTCCTTGGATGGTCCTCGTTAAAAGAAGAAAAAGTCAAATGCGACTTGGCCGGTGCACTTTTGTTTGTGAAGTTACATCATTTCATTTAATGCTCACATTGAATGGACTTATGTTACTTCCAATGGCTCGTTACATTCGAAGAAAAACACTCGTGTATATAAAGGGTGTTTTTGACTTCATCTTGTCTCAGGTTGTCTATTTTTTTGCATAGTGTTCTAATGGGATCTATCTATTTTTGGGTTTGTTCCGGTTGGGTATGGGTCTGTCTTTGACATGTTTGTCAATTTTTGGCTAAAAATGGGGAGAAAAGTACAAGGGTTGAGTATGTCCTTGAAGTTTGTCTGCAAGGATGTTGGACAGAATGTTATGACATTTTGACTAAGTCTCAAGTTTCCCATATGTTCTGAGTCCTTCTTCAGTGTCCTGTGATCTGAGATATGAACACAATCGCCCTGCAAGTGAGGAAGTATAGACACCAACATCTCAGAAAGCGCTTTCAGGAAAGCGCTGCTAAAGGCACACTTTAGAAAGCGCTTTTAAAATGCGCTGCTAAAGGCCTTACGTAGGTCACAAATTAGAAAGCGCTTTCCGAAAGCACTGCTATAGGCAATTAAAAAGAAAGCGTTTTTAGAGAAAAAACGCTGCTAAAGCTAATACATAAGAAAGCGCTTTCCAAAAGCGCTGTCTTATGTTATTATTTCATAAATATTAAAAAAAATTCATTGTTTCTGAACGCCCTAATCATTTCTTTTCTTTCTCCCTCTCTCTCGCGACTTCTCCCTCCACCGTGTCTCCCCCTCTCTCGCGACTTCTCCCTCCGCACTGTTCGTCTTCTCTGACCAGCGTTCCTCTGTCCGTCTTCTCCGACCGGCATTCCTCTATGAGTGTCACTTGTTTGTTCTCTGACCGGCACTGTTCATCGTCTTCTCTTGAGGGTTTGTTCTTGAGCATCTTGTTTTTTTTTGTTTTTTTTAGTTTGAATGTGTTAGTTTGAATATAGATTGAATGAGTGTTGTTATATTATAGGAAATTATATCCATTACAAAAATGAGGGTTGTTAGAAAAATGAGTGTTATAGAAAAATGAGTGTTGTTAGAGTATCAAAGTGTTGATGTGGTTGTTGTCTTTCAATTTTCCATACTTCGACTTCTTGTGGATTTCGAATTCTAAGTGACAACAACCCACTTCAAGAATCGTCGCTCTCTATGGGACTCCAAACCCATTTTGAGCCTTTTCCTCGTATGTGACTCTAACCTAGTTTGAGGTTCACCACTTGATCGGGTGTAAACAAACTAACTACAAGTGCACAACCTATCTTGTAGTTTTAAAAGATATCGATCCCACAATGAACAATAGTCAAATATTATTGTTCCTAGTTGTTACGGTGTTTAGCTGAGGCGAATGAAATAGTTTAAAAGGAAGGAAACAAAATAAAAGGATTTAAATAAAACAGATAAATAACAATGCTGAAATGTAATTCACATCAATCGACAGTGCTCTGATAATCTCCACTAAGATAGCTTATGGGGCAGTGTTTCCTACTTAGAAAATAACTAATTTAACAGGAACTGTCACTTTCACGTATTCAGAACCGAACTTACTCTCTAATTTATACCCCTCATTTGTCCCTTATGGAAAGCGCTTACCGCGTTAAAGTACTAAACTCACTTTTAAGAAATCAGACTCTTAACTTAATAGAAAAGTGATTTTGATTGGAAAGATTAACTTAAAAGGATCCCTTAGCTTTCGCTTAAGTACTGGATCCTAAACCTATAAGCGCGTCCGCAAATAGTTTTAAAATCTCCTTCTAGAAAAGTTAAAGTTTCCTAATTGCTTAACAAAGTGCTTTCACGGTGTTTGTTAACCAAAGACCAACAAATTTTAGTCTTCAGTGTCAGACGACTTTCGATCTTACACGACTTTTTCGCTGCATCACTTTTGTGAAGACATATTAAAATAAGTTCAGAAAAATTGCATTTAACCTAAAACAGCCAACAAAGGTAATCCTAGGGAGACGACATGTAGAGCTTCGTCTATTGACGCTCCTCACATCTCAACATAAAGTAAATTAGCCGGACATGTTTAGGAAAAACAAAATATAAACGGTTTTAATTGCGGAAGTAAACATAATTGCGGGTAAAGAAAAGTAATTACAACGAAGGGAATAAATGCAATTAAATAAGGCAAGGAAAACAAAGGGCATGACAAAATAAAGGTAAATGCTGAATAAATAAATAAACCTGCTCTGAACGGAGTTTTGAATCTGATACAAACTACGGTGCTGAAAGTAAATCTTGATAGAAAGTAAACGACTGAAATAAATTATTGCAGAAATAAAGGGTGCTCCAAACTTGATACAAACTCAATTGACACTGTAATACCTCTCCGATGTGAAGTGAATATCGCTTTACAAATCCGACGGTATAAGGGCTTAAATTTGTATAGAGTTTGGATCCTTAGAAAATGGTATGGGAAGGGGTATTTATAGGAGTCCAAAACCCTAGAAAATACCTATGAACTACTTCAACTTCGTGGAGAAAAAGTAGGAACCATTTGTGGTTCCTTGGAGACCAAGCTTTGCTGGTTTGTAACCGATTGGGCATTCCAAATGGTGACGACCGCCACACCCTCATGGCGACCGCCATGCTCACAAAGTGGGCATGACTAGGTCATCCCACTACTTGGTGCGTGGACCACCCATGGCACCCCTAGGATGAACGCCACGGGGGTTGCCAAAGGTGCTTGCCTGCTCCATTTCCTCGCTTTTTCGTCCGTTTTGCCTCTTTTCTTCGCAAACAGCTCCTGATTAGCGAATTTCCTAAAAAAAAGTAAATAACTAGCATAATAGTAGAAAGATGAATTAAAAACAATAGGAAAACATGCATAAACCATGTCAAATAAATGATAGGTTTACGTGTCATCAAACTCTCCCACACTTGAATCATTGCTTGTCTTTAAGCAAAATGTAAGTAAAACAGTGGCACTCAGATAATTACTCAGGGCTTTAAAGACTTTGCTCTGAACTAGGCTATGTCAGTAGGTACTAATTCACAAAAACAAGAGTATCGTAATAACATATTCCGCATTTTGCTGTCATAAGTCTCCTTCCTATACAAACCAATCTGGATCATATCATTATCCTTAAGCCTAACTTACTCATCCTATTTTTCATTCAGGCGCAATCACATTAAGCCCGTTATCCGTACACACTCATAGTAAGGCGACCGGTTAGTGATTCTGATCCTTTGCACGTGGTTCTGGTACCTAAAGTGCGTAACCCCTTTGTTTACCCAATTGTAATTGCGGGGGATCGGACCGTAATCCGCCCTACCAAGATCATCACCAGATACATCTGAACCAATTAACAACGGGTTTTTATTCTATTTTTGCAGGTTCCACAACCGTTGAGTTAAGCGACCGGGTGAGGGTCACCAAACTTAGAAGGTGCATTCCCTATTTTCAATTAATTAAAGCAGAAAATTTTGGATTATTCACTTATATTCTTCGGCTTCCCTACGTAGAGCATGCTTAAGATGGTGCTGACTGCTAAAATAATCTATTTAAGGACTTATTTAGGGGTGAGATTTTAAGGCTAAGGCATAACAATTATCCAGATCGATTTCTATAATTAAGAGACTTACGGTGTTAAGACGTTACTGATATTTCAGGATATTTCCCAAGTCTTTATAACCTGTCCTAAACTTGCCTAATAGCCCACAAATTTAAAACAAACACTGTTTTTCTTTGCAAAAAAATTCGGTATGGCTCAAGAAAAAGAAGACATTTAATAGACAACAAAAATTATGCCTAAAGACTTGACAATACATGTAATGACTAGATAAAACAACGAAAATAAAATAAAGCAATAAATCTAACTAGAAAGCAGTAAAATTCCTCTCCCACACTTAAATTAAACATTGTCCCCAATGTTCTAATCCAAGGTGAAAGAGAAATGATAGAACCTGTATGAATGCTACTGCATGCCAAATCCTATCTGATCCTGCTCTTGTTGTCCATGTCCTTACTGACCACATCTGCTTCGGGGGCGCGCGTTTTGAGATACCTTTATTTATTGAAACTGCTATTTTCTGAAACAGCTCATCATGTTACCCTTTCATGGAGGTAGTACCTGCAAAATTGTTAGAAAAATATGGTGCGGTGTGTACGGATGGAACTTGACCATGTGAAGAATGAGGGGGAGGTGAGTTACGAACGGGAGGGACATGCTCTCTCCTATCATACTCATCATCGGTGTCACCACCACCAGCGACATTAGCAGGAATGTCTGTGGGCACCAGCTCATTTCCAAGAATGTCATCTAGAGATTTTTCGCCTAGAAGTAGCTGAGACACGACAAACGATACATTTCTTTATTTTCTGTAAACACTAACAATAAAAGGAAAACATTAAATTAAAAGCTCGTGGGTTACCTCCCACATAGCGCTTCTTTTTATGTCGTTAGCTCGACAATCCAGGAGTGTAAGTACTCATGGTGGTTCTCTCGAGAATGATTCCTCGATCGAAATTTTAATAATCTTTGGTTTCCATGGCCACTTATCAAGCCATCTCACATATCCCTCACCTTTTTCTTTTCTTCCTTCTGTAGGGTGGTGCGTTCTTTTGAACTTGTGGTGGTGGTTCTGGTTCTATCCTGAGTATCCGTTTCTCGGATTTGAGTTTAATTCTTTCATCCACCACCTCAAAATCTAACCTTCCCTTCTTGATAATGAAGATTTCCCTAGTTTCATGGTTCTCTAATTTTCTCTTTTTATGTATGACCTCAGACAAAGGTGCATTGGTGTGGATATTTTCCAATACCTCTATATACCTTTTGGGTTGGGAGTCTACCTTAGCTTCCACAAACCTTTGCGGGAAAGGAATCGGTGCGGTATAGGGAGGAGGAACTGTGATAAGTGCTTCCTTCTCTATCTCTTCGACAACCTCCCTTTCGGGTGGTGTCGGTGGATTTTTCTCAATCTCTACTATTTTCTCATCAGAACTCTTCTCTATCTTATTATCACTCTCCTTAGGATTTTCGATTTGTTCCTCACTATTGGTTGATACAACATCCACATGTCTCTCAGGGGAGGGTTCTAGGGGTATTTGTGCGAGCATGGAGATTTGAGTCTCCAATGCTTCGTTGTGAGTCGCAAGGGACTCGACTACAAAGTTCAGCTGCCTAAGGTTTTCATTAATGTGGAGACTTTGTTTTCTAAACTCCTCATTCTGGAGAGTTTGTGTCGCCACAAAGCGCTTCATCATATATTTTAGTCTATAGTGAGTTTGCGTCTCAAGGAAATTCTCCATTAATATTTCGAGATTGGATTTATGGGAATCTTGCGGCTCCTCAAAATATTGGGAGTGGTAATCGTAGAGAGAATTTGGGTGATACATTGTAATAGAGACAAGAATGCCTTAGTCTATATGGTGTAATAACAAAGTTGCAATATTTGACGTGATTGGTCCCCGACAACGGTGCTAAAAACTTGATCGGGTGTAAACAAACTAACTTCAAGTGCACAACCTATCGTGTAGTTTTAAAAGATATCGATCCCACAGAGACCAATAGTCAAAGATTATTGTTCCTAGTTATTACGGTGTTTATTTGAGGCGAATGAAATAGTTTAAAAGGAAGGAAACAAAATAAAAAGATTTAAATAAAACAAATAAATAATAATGCTGAAATGTAATTCACATCAATCAATAGTGCTCTGATCATCTCCACTAAGATAGCTTACGAGGCAGTGTTTCCAACTTATAAAAGAACTAATTTAACAGGAACTGTCGCTTTTGCGTATTCAGAACCGAACTTACTTTCTAATTTATACCCCCCATTTGTCACTTATGGAAAGCACTTACAGCGTTAAAGTAGTAAACTCACTTTTAAGAAATTAGACTTTTAACTTAATAGAAAAGTGATTTTGATTGGAAAGATTAACTTAAAAGGATCCCTTAGCTTTCGCTTAAGTATCGGATCCTAAACCTATAAACGCGTCCGCAAATAGTTTTAAAACCTCCTTCTAGAAAAGTTAAAGTTTCCCAATTGGTTAACAAACTGCTTTCGCGGTGTTTTTTAACCAAAGACCAACAAATTTTAGTTTTCAGTGTCGGACGACTTTCGATCTTACCCAACTTTTTCGCTGCATCACTTTCGTGAAGGCATATTAAAATAAGTTCAGAAAAATTGCGTTTAAACCAAAACAGCCCACAAAGGTAATCCTAGGGAGACGACATGTAGAGCTTCGTCTATTGATGCTCCTCACATCTCAACATAAAGTAAATTAGCCGAACATGTTTAGGGAAAACAAAACATAAACGGTTTTAATTGCGGAAGTAAACATAATTGCGGGTAAAGAAAAGTAATTAAGACGGAGGGAATAAGTGCGATTAAATAAGGCAAGGAAAATAAAGGGCAATACAAAATAAAGGTAAATGCTGAATAAATAAATAAACCTGCTCCGAACGAAGTCTTGAATCTTATACAAACTACGGTGCTGAGAGTAATCTTGACGGAAAGTAAACGACTGAAATAAATTATTGCAGAAATAAAGGGTGCTCCAAACTTGATACAGACTTAATCGACAATGTAAAACCTCTCAGATGTGAAGAGAATATTGCTTTACAAATTCGACGGTATTGTTGCACCCCAAAATTTGCCCTCCTTACTTTAGTACTAACTGGCTTATGTTTCATTTCATTTTTGCATTATCATGTGTGCGTATCATTGGTTCTTAGCATGGGGTCAAGGTGCCTGAGGCTAGTTCAATAGGAGAAGATGTTCTTCAAAGGGTCAAGCAAGAGAGTTCAAGTGGATCACTTCCTCCTAACCTGTGCAGAAATTAGGGTTTTGAGATTCTTGTGTTTATTACTCCAATGGGCAAGCTCCTTGGGTTTTTATCATCACCAAATGGTATATCTTATCTTTGTTGAAGAGGATACACATCATATTCAAAGGAATTTGGATTTGGAGACTGTGTTATTTCCTCCTAGACTGAGGGTACCAAAATTAGGGTTTGCTATAAAGTCAGTTTATTTCTGATTTCTTGGGCAAGAATTTATTCCATGGTATTCCTTGGGTCCCTATGTATCTAGGAATGGAAGACTGCCCATCAGTTTGGTTCAGGAGAAGTTCAAATGGCCAATGGATTGGGAATCAGGAGAATCAGGAGAAAAGTCAACAGTGAGAGGGGAAGTCAACTGTGAAATTTTGAGGTTCTCTTCAAAGTTTTCAAAGTCTCACATCCTCATATGGTCTTCAAAGGTCAATTTTCATGCCATTTATCAAGAATCAAGGGTTGGTACAAAAGTTACTAAATATGGAAATGACCTATAATTTGAAAGTTTCCTTTTTGGGCAAGTCCTTACACTACATTCAACTTGACTTTTCACCATCAAGAAAGCTTCAAATGAATTTTCCTCAAACATGAAAGTTGAAGATCTTTTTCTCCCCTTTCCAACAAGTACTAGTGGGTCTCCATATCATTTGTTAAACTCAAGTTATGATCAAAAGAAGGCAAAGTGGTTTTTAGGGTTTCATTTTCACAACTTTTACATTTTGGGACATATGGACCTATAATTAATTCCATTGCTTCAAGGCACTTTCCAACATCAAAGTACAATCCATAAGGACTATTTTTGGCCTTTGAATCAAGTGGATCCATGGTGTATTTATCACTTATTCTCCATTATTCAAAATTGCCAAGTCATTGAAAACTCATGAACCAAAATGTCTCAAGGCCCAAATCAAATTCAGGTGTGATTAGCAATTGAAACTTAAGTGATCCATCATGAAATATTTGGATATCCATGCATGGAGGAGGGTGTATCTCACATAATGCAATTTTCTAAAATCATCCAAAACTCTTTAACAAAAGAATTACCAAGGCCCAATTGATCATCAGTGGGTTAACCTAATCTATTTAAGCCAATTCATGCACTGGTTAGGGTTTTTTACACGTGACTTAGAGGAGAAAAGAAGCTTGAGCCCTAAGACTTTTCTTCATTGAATCTCTCAATCCACAAGGTTTCTTCCAAAAATTCTTCCACAATCTTCTTTCTTGGGATCCCCAGAGCACAAATCAATCCTCATTCGCAGCTAAAAGCAAGGATATAGGAGGCGTGATCTCAAGTTGGTGGGTTTTTTCATGATCATAGAACTCCATTTTTAAATATGCATATTGATGTGTGATGTCCACTGGTTATTCTGATGTATTTATTTTTGAAATTGGACGTGTGGTTTGCTTGTATCGTGTGGTTAAAGTTTTGAAACCTAACCTTTTTCTCTTCGTTTTTCATTATGCATTGGCTATTTGTGAATTTTGATTGCATATTTGAGATCCTGACAAAATTCCGGTCAAGAAAGTGTATTGGTTTGCGTTTTCTGGGTTGTTTTTTATTGCAGGTGGCCATGGGTGGCGGCCGGAGCTAGGGTTCCGGCGGCTGGTGTGGTGCTCTGGCCAGGCTAGGGTTTGGAGGAAGAAGATGACTCCCAACCGTTGATTCCTCTCATCGCACGGTCCTCATCATGCCACGTTTTTTTTAGTTTTGAGTTTTAAGCTGATGATTGCATGTTTATTACCCCACAGTTGTTACCGTGTGCACCCAATTAATTTCCATTATTTTAATTACCTTTTCTTTGGTTGACTAATTGTGGATCGTTTGATGAATCATGTGGACTTTATCCTGCCAACGAATTAAAAAAAACACGTGCCTGGCACATGGGAGTGTATTGTGTGCTGACTGCTTTGGTGTGCGTGTGTGCATGTTAATTGTGGTGTACTTGCTAATCATGGCCCTTCATCATTGTGACTGTGTGTTTGTGTTGACTTAACGTGAAGTGTCAGATCAATCTCATGGTGGGTAGCGAGTCAACTGAGTTGACTGAAATCCACACGTGGACCTTTTTTATTTTATTTTTGTTCTGATGGATTTAGTGGTTGGGCTTCCTATTCGCACCCCACATCTTTCAGCCCATATTCTCTTTCAACGTGGATTAATTACTGAATGCACCCCCATTTGTTTATTCCTTTTTTTTTTATTTTTTTAATCATTACATTTCATTTTAATTTTTTTAAAATAGTTAATTGCATTAAAAAATTCCAAGAAAATTCATGCATCATTTTTATAATTTTATAAAATTTTCACAAATTTTATTTTATTATTTTATTTTATTTTTAGCATCTGAAATAATCATTTGGTTTATTTTCTTTTTGCATTATTCATATCATGCATACCTAAACTTGTTTATTTTATTTCTCTGCATCCATAAAACATTTTGAATTCATTCTTTTTTGCATTCATTCACCAACACATTGAAGTGCATTAAAATATTTTTCTCTCATTTTTAAAATCATTTCATATTGCATTTTAGTCTTTTCCTTTTGCACATTGAACTATGTTTCTCATCTGACTTGGCATAATTGTTTGAGTGACTAATATCTTGAATTTTTGCAGGAGTTTTTGATATGTTGTTTGTCTCTGGTTGAGCAATGTTGATAATTATTTTGGCAATTTTAGGAGTTGTTTCTCTAATTATGTGATTTCTCTTTGTTTGAGGCTTTCTTGTATGCATATTTCTGATCATGCCTGAGTTTTTGTTTGAGAAGGCACTTGTGCCATTGTTTTGGGATTGTGTCTTTGACTTCTTAATTCATGTTTGGATTGTTATAGGTCATTTAATCACTATTATATGTCATTGTTTGGTTTTCATTTGTCTTATTATTACTTATGTCTGTTTTGTACTAACCTTTTATGCAGAGGCTAAAGTAAGTCATTTGAGGGTATGGATAGTTATCCATGTCCACCTTACTCTTTCCTTCTCTCATCTTTTCTTTTCTTTAGGCTTAGGTTATAGTCAAACCTCACTAACCATAGGTCACTCGTGCATGATAACTTTAGGACTTTTAGTTTCCCTTTAGAGTTTCCTTGGTGTCTTCTCTCTTCTCATTTCAAAACTTCTTGAAAACACTTAATAAGGATAAAGTGTATTGCGCACGGGCCTTAAGCATGGGGAATGAGAAATGAGGGGCTTCTTCTCATCTTTCTAGAGTGCTTAGCGAGCGTCCTGTCTTGGGACGATGCGTTAAGTATTCGCCCCTGTGCCCTAGACTTTGGTGCAATGCAACTTATGAACTAACTCAAGTCACTTCTGTCCTAAAAAGTACAAACAAACTTCAAACCTTTTTGTCCTTCGGGATTGTCAAACTAAAGGCTATTTTCAAAAAGGGCATGTTACCTTCCGTCTGAGTCGCAAACAGGCATCGACCCTAACTGTCGGACGCAAACTTAACGTCGCTCATAAAAAACACAAAAAGAACTTGGTCCGAACTACGTTGACTCTGAATTTCCCATTGCTCAAAGGGAGTACGTAGGCCTAGGACGCCGACGTCCTACCGAGTCTGTCTTAGTTTTTCCCTCTCCGTCTTAGTACAGCCATAGATGATAGGATAACTCACCCTTAGAATAGACAACAAGCGTGAATCCCATCGAGTACGATGGACGCGTGGGGTGCTAGCACCTTCCCCCCGCGTAACCGACTCCCGAACCCAGGCTATGGTTGCGATGACCATTCCTTTCCCTCTTCCTCAGGTTTATGCGGTGTTCCCTTTCCCTCTCTTGGGATAAATTTACACGGCTGGCGACTCTGTTTTTCCGTGCCACTCTCGCGTTTGTACCTGGATGAAAATCCCGGGAGCGACAACTGGCGACTCTGCTGGGGAAATAATGTCTGGTTGACCTATGCTGGTCCATCCCTAAGCGAGTCAGTCCTAGCGCTTGCTTGTCTTTGTTCTCTTTGGGTGTTTTTGTTTCTGTTTTGCTTTATTTGTTGTATTTTATTTTTACGGCTTTTACTGCAATGCACTTCATTTTTATTACTGTCATACTGGATACTGCTGTGTTGTGCTGGCTGTTTCTGTTTTGCGGGTTGGGTTATTCTGAGAGATAAGCCCAATACCCAGGCTTGAGTACACCCTAGGACTAGAGTGGAAAGTAGTGGGACCTACGTGCCCGCTTGGTACGTTTGTGTGTTCACGAAATTCACAACCAGACGAGGCTATCTTGGGACTCGTTCTGACGTGTGTGTCTTGCGCATGTTAGGATGTCGATCTAGAGAGCTGTCGACTCTGGTGACCAATCATCGAGGACCTTAGTGGAAACATCCCTCTTTAGTGGTGACAGTGGCAGACCACATCCGGTGGCAAACCCATTCGCACCCGAGGGCCCACTTTGGAACTCGCATAGGATGGCCCCTATCTTTTGAAGAGAATCAGTGGAGGCACTCCTCGATTGACGATAGTACTGTACCCCGAGGGATGAATGTACTATTGTTTCTCGACCTCAGTGCCAAAGCTGAGGACCTTCCGCTTTGGAGAATCAGTTGAGGCCTCCTCGATTGATGATGATGCCAAACCAGAAATGGTGAACGTATCATCATTGCTCGACCTGAGAGCCCGGGATACTGAACATCCTAGTACCCACACGGGAGAGGGGATGGGTGTTTGCAGGTTTGCAGGTAACCGAAACCTTCAACCTACCCGGTTTTTCTGGATTTCTCATCAATGTTGATTATCTGGGTTCCTGGTTATCTCAGTGGTTCGGAATTCTGGTTTTCTGGGTTGTGGTTCTCGTTCAGTTAACAGCACAGCACATCCAGCAGTGTTGCCTTGATCCCATGTTTGCATGAGCACATCATTTTTCTTGCATTCTAACATGTTTGAAATTTTTCAGGGCTTGCATCTTACTCTTGATTCCGGTTTTCTGAGGTTACCTTGGCATGGATGTCCAGAGAAAGAAGACTGTTGCCTATTCGTTCCCAGATCCGACTTTGACATTGATTCACAAGTTGATTAATATGGCTGGTCCCGGAGTTCGTACAGAGTTCAGTGGAGGGTATGGGAGACTTCTGAAGTTTGTCTACAATATCTCTAAGTATGAGAAGGATACCATTCATACACTTCTTCAGTTTTATGATCCGTCTTTGCGTTGCTTCACCTTCCCAGACTACATCTTGGCCCCAACGTTGGAGGAGTTCTCATTTATTTTGGGAATCCCCATCAGGCATGACATAGTATTCTTTTCTGAAGAACACCCCGGGGTAAAAGAAATGGTTGTTGCTCTTCATATTAGTGAATCCGTTCTGAGCAGTAATATTGAGGAAAAACAAGGAGCTAAGGGTTTCTTATTGAAGTTCTTGTTTGATCAAGCTTGCATACATGTTAAAGAGAAGAATTGGACTGCTTTCCAAGCTATTCTGGCTATGTGCATCTATGGGATTGTCCTGTTTCCCAATGTTCCTGATCTGGTGGATATGCATGCTGTCAGAATCTTTATCTCAAAGAATCCTATACCTACCTTGCTAGGTGATGTGTATCACTCAGTCCACTACAAGAATGAAAATAGGCGGGGGAAAATCGTGAGTTGTTGTCCATCATTCTTATCTACTTGGTTTCTGAGCCATCTCCCCGAAACTGGCGCCTTTGTTGATACGAAAGATTCTTTGAAGTGGTCAAAGAGGTTAATGAGCTTGACTGCTGACAACATTGTCTGGTTCAACCATGATTTGCTAGGAATAGAGATTATTTGCAAGTGCGGAGAATTCCCTAATGTACCCTTGATAGGGAGAATAGGTGGAATTAACTATAATCCTTCCCTTGTTATCAAGCAGTTTGGTTATCCTTTGAAAGGTCCACCTGAAGAGCGAGATGTCAAAGAGTCCTTATTCTTCAATGGTACTGAGGATCAAGAGATGATAAGGAAGATTGTGAATGCTTGGAAGCAGGTGACCAAGAAGGGAAAAACTTCATTCGGGAAATGTAACAACCGGGCTTTCCCTTTCTATAAAGAGTGGATTAAGAAGAGAGCAGAAGAGGAACTTATTCCCTTCCCGGTAGAGCCACCATCTTACCTCTTACTGATTGAGCCTCCTACCACAGTTGAGATAGAGAAGTTTAATAAGTTGTGGTCTGAAAAGGAAAAGCTGCGAGAAGAAAATAGCGAGCTACTAAGGGAGATTTATCAGTTGAAACATGAGCGGGGTGAAGCTGTTCATACCGCCAAGTTGAAGACAGAGCTTTTTGCTAAGGCAGAAAAAGAGCTAGCTGACATGATCACATCCAGACAAAGGATGAAACAAGCTTTGGATGGTATCAGTAAGGTTCTCGAGTCTAAGAAGGAGGAATTAGACAAGGCTTTGCTGAAAATCCACAGGTTCGATGATCACCGAGAAACTGCAATGGCTGAGAATAAGAGAAAGGAAGACGGTTATCTAGCTCAGATTGATCAGATGAAGTTTACCCTTAAGAAAAAAGACGCTGAGATCCTGTCAGGGGTATTCAAGAGACAAGCAGTCGAGGGTCGACTCAATGAAGCTATAGCCTCCATAGAGGAACTGAAGATCCAAGCTGAAGTGAAGAGACCTAGAAGTGAGGGTCCTAGCATGGATGGTGTTTCTGGAGAAGACGCTTGGGAGTTACATTGCCGATACTTGGAGGGAATCATGCATAGGAGAGACGTTCTCATTCAAGAGCTAATTGTAATACCCCAAAATTTGCTCTCTCCTTTGTCATCATAGCATAGCATTATCATTTATCATATCATATCCACCTCATTAGCATTGTATTGCATCTTTAACATAGAAAAATGAAGCATAACATCCCTCTTACCATCAAGGCATGTGATCAGGTGGAAGGTGGACAATCAAGGGATCATTCAAAGCACAAAAAGGTTAGTCAAGTTGCAGCCAAGAAGCCTTTCATGTCTCATATTATCTCAATTGACCATCCAACACCTCAAGAAAGTGAGATTCAATAGGAGATTGAAGCAATACATACTTCACTATGCAAGGGATCCAAAAAAATGAAGGAAAACACTCAAAAGAGATGGTTCATTGATTCAAAATCACCCTCAAGTGGCATATCTCATCATCCTTTAAGAGGATACACAACATACTCTGAGGAATTTGAGATTGAAGACTGCACTTTTCCCTCATAACCAGAGGGGGTCAAAATTAGGGTTTCCAATTAAATCAGGGTATCTTTGATTTTTTGGGCAAAACTTGATGTCATGGTATTTTATATGTCCTTAAGTGTATGGGTGTAGAAAATTGCCTCTCAATTGGTTTTAGAAGTGGTTCAATTGGGAGAAAGATAAAAAATGAGGAAATTTGGGGCCAAGTCAAATAATCAGAGGAAAAAGTGAAATCTTGACTTTTTAAGGCCAAATTCATGAAATTCATGTTATATGTGTCCAATGTACAAAATTTGATCAAGAAACTCCAAAGGAATCATGAAAAAATCAAGATGTGGAAAGTTGCCATTTTTGGAAGAAGTAGGGTTTCCAAAAATAGTAATTTTGGACCATTTTGCATCAGAGTTTGAACCAAGGCCATTTAAAATCAAGACCCCAAATGAAAATTCCACTCGGCCACAACAAAAGATCTTGTTTCAAGCTTCAAATCCATGTGTAGAACATCTCCATTGGATAAAAATTGAGTGAGATATGATTGACCAAAGTTTGGGCAAAGTAGGTTCAAAACTAGGTCATGACCAAGGATTCTCAGGTCACGCGCATGTCCTTTTTACAAACAGTTGGTGGGCTAAATGTACACCTATTTTTCTCAGGGTTAGAGGCTTCATTTGCAAAACTTGTCAACATCAAAAATGTTCCTTGCGGTGTCCTCTTCAAGTTTCATGTTGGGCAAAAGTTGATTTGATCAAGCTATGAAGTAGATATGGTGAGTCCAAGTTGCTATGATCATGCTGAGATTCCATGCCATGATTGCCTCACCAACCAACCTTATTGCCACGCCTTGGTAGCAGTTCCAAATGTGACTGTTCTAAGTCATTTTGCAACTTATTCCAAACCTCATTTCAATTCAATTTTCATATCAAAGTTGCCCTATTACATCTCCTCTTTCAAATGAGCCCAAAAACACACCAAACCATTCATTGAGTAGGGAGAAAAACATCTGTAAACCACCCTATGTTGGCACTGATGCATTAACAACTTGATACACGATTTGGTTCACACACACCACAAACACTTCATAACCTCAGCTTTCCACATTAAACCAAACACACATGACATAAATCTCATACACTAGCACGTGCTTTGCATGGAAATAGAAAGAACAAACTTGCTGAGCAAGTTTCTAATGCAACAGCCTTTGCCATTCGTTTCCCTTTACCTCCACCATAGCTCACCATAAACCAGCTGCACCATATCCTTGCTCTCCCTAACTAACTTGACTCAGTTAGTTAGGGATGACTCACTCAAACCACCATGACTCAGTTAACCAACTCAGGTTAACCACAGTTAGAGCACACTATAAATCAAAATCTCACCTCACAAATCCATTTGAGCTTCATTTTCTTCACTCTCCCTCTCCAATACTTCAAACTTTTTCTCTCAATCTCTCTTTGTTTTCTCTCTGATTTCACTACATTTCCACCATCTCCTTTCACATTTCGCCTCTATCATCTTCATTGTTTCATTCTGGACCAAGAATAAGAGCATACACATCCAATAATCAAGTTCAGTTTCAAGAGATTGGAATTTTCAGGGCGATTCTTTGCACGATTTCAAGATTCTCAAGCCTTTATTTGGCCAAGAGTAGCTCAAAGAAGAAGCGCGACTCTCTGGTTTTCTGTTTAACTCCAGTTTGCAGCATTTTCAGGTTTCATCTTCTCAAACTTTTCTGGCAGGATTTATAGTTCTTTTTTAGCTTATTTTGTTGCTATGAGCTCAATAGGAGCATTTGAACTCTGGCTAGTTGATAGAGCTTCTTAGAAGTTTAGATCCAAAAACTTAGGGCAATATGTTCGTGCTTGTATCTTGCTGTATGTGAATGGTTTGATGATTTCATTGGTAGATTCATGATGTGTGTTACTTCCTCTTCGTTTTGGTATATTGCTTGTAAGATTCTGGAAAATTTGAGGTTGCAGACGGTGGTGGTTTGCCGGAGAAGATGACCGGAGGTCATCTCCGGCCGGTGATCTTGAATGCTAGGGTTTTATTCCAGTTTTGATTTTGTCCGTCGATTTTTCATCATCGTGTGGTTCAGGACGTGCCAGCACATTAAAATGCACGTGCACCTCACATGTTTTATTTCTGATCTCACTTAATCAAAATGTGGTGCAGTGCATGGTAGTGTGCGTGGTCATTCGTGTGCGTGCGTTGGATTTGTATACTTTGACCTTTGTGTTGACTTGACCTGATCTAATGGTGTGAATTGCTTTGACTGGGTTTGACTGAGTGTGCATGTTAATTAGTGTGGATTGCGTAGACTTGGACCTAACCAGATTGCTTTCTACACCTCCCTCTTTTAAAAGCCCAAATCATTGGAACTCATATTTGCTACGCTTGCACCCCCTTTCCTTATTTCAATTTTATTTTATTTTCTTCATTTTCTACATGTTTGCTTTTTAATTTTTAAAAATACCAAATAGCATCATAAAATTCCATAAAAATTCACGACCACTTCCAAGACATTTAGAAATTTTTTGATGATTTTATTTTCTGATTTTATGACATTTTTCCCCTGTTGCATATTTTCTTTGAATTTTTCATTTGTGTGCATTCCATTGATGGTACATGATTTTGCTTAATTTTGTTCTTGATCATTGTGAATTGTTTTGACTTGGTTCTATTTGCATTGATTCATTAATACCTTGAAGTATGTCATATGATTTTTATTTGATTTTTTAGGACATTTTATGACATGTCTTGGTGTTCATTTTTGTAATACTTTGCATGTGCATCCAATTTGACTTAAATGCTTTGTATGAAGGCATTTTGCCTTGAATTTTGTATGCTACTTTGGTGTATGATTCCCTTCTAATTTGTGTATCTCAAAATCATGCTTGAATAATTTCCATAAACCCATTTGATTTTTGTTTAAAACATTTCACTTGAAGCATAATAACATGTCATATCCTTGTAATCTTTGTGCATGTTTACATGATTGCTTTTGTGCATACTTGCATGATCATTTGCCTATTTTGTGAACTATTCATTTGACATTATAGGTCATTGGTACATATTATGTGTCATCATTGCATGTTCACTTTCATTTGAACTTTGTGTATCCTTAATATGAAGTACTTGTGTTTTCTTTTGAACTTCCATTTCAATTCTACTTCTCCTATTACCTCTTGAATGTCTTGATAGTTGCTTCATGAATACTTGTGAGATGTTTATGAACCTTTTTTCATTTCATTTCAATTCTGATCCTTGGATTACATGTTCCCTTTATGCATGTTTCTTTCATTTCTTTTCATCTTTCATCTCCCTTTTCTTATGATAGCATGTTCTAATGCCATGGATGATGATTGTTGGTTGTTCACTTGAACTTGCTTGATGATAATCATTTGTTTTACATATGATGCACATTCTGGTTGTGACTAATAGGATTTGATCTTTCATCTTATTCTTTTGATCTTTATGGTGCATTAAATGTTCTTTTACTTCTTATACTTCTTATACATGTTTACTAACCATGTAGGGGCTTTGGTAAGTTGCAATTGAGTGTGGATAAGGAATCCACATTCAAACTTCTATTCTTTCTCTTTTACAATTCCATCTTGTGTTTTGTTAAGCACTTATGTGCTTTCTTTTAATAACTCGTCACTTTCCCTTTTGAATTACAATTCATCTTCTACTTTAGAAGTGAATTGTTTAATTCATTCTTTCTTTAGACTTTAGGTTTAAACCTCACAAACCATTAGGATCACTCCCTTGACTAATCAACTAGGATTGAGTCTTAGTCCATATAGATTTTTACCTTTCTTCTCTCTTGAGTCTTTCATCTTCTCATCTCAAAGAAAAATGCAAAAATACTTAATAAAGGTAGGCACTTATTGCATTTAGGCCTTTCATATAAAGGAAAGATTATAAGGGGTCTTCTCTTATAATCTTAGAATGTGTAGCATATGACCCATCTTGGGTCAATGTGTGAAACATTTGACCTTATACGAGGGACTTAAATGCAATACTTGTTGAAGGTACAAATAAAAAAGCACTTCTTCATTTCATAACCAACAAAAACACTTAATAAAGGCAAGACAAATATTGTATTTAGGCCTTTCATGTGGGAACAAGGAGGTGAGGGGTCTTCTCTTATTTCCTTGGAATCTTTAGCGTACGTCCCGTCTTGGGTCGATATGTGAGGCATTCGATCCTATATGAAGGACTTAAATACAATACGAGTTACAAAACACCAAAAACATTCAAAAACACTTCTTTCTTAAAAGACAAAAACAAATAATAACGTCTTTCCTTCGGGAATTCTTTTCTCATCTCATTCATTCTCAACGTACGAACGTGCTCCTTCTCGTTCTCTTGCAAGATGGTAACGCACTCGGACCAGCGAGCCTGCAACACCTGAGCCAGAACGTTAACCGTTCCCTAAAAAACACAAACAAACCATCCCTAGTGAGGGGAACTACGTCGCTCTGATTCTCATGTTCCCGATGAGATACGTAGGCAGTGGGGTAGGGCCCATGCGAGCACTTCTTTTATTTTCCCTACATTTGTTTCTCATTCCTTTTTCAGTTCCTTTTCCAGTATCTTTTCTAACACCCTTTGATCGAGACAAGCAAGCGTGGATCCCATCGGGTACGATGGACGCGTGGGGGTGCTAATACCTTCCTCGCGCGTAACCGACTCCCTTACCCTTTCTCTTGGTCGCAAGACCATGCTCTATCCTTTCCTTCAGGTTTATGCAGTGTTTCCTTTCCCTCTCTTGGGATAAATACACATTGCTGGCGACTCTGTTCGGTGCCACTTTCGCGTTTGTACTAGGATGAAAATCCCGGGAGCGACAGCTGGCGACTCTGCTGGGGAATTCGTTGACCTATTGCTGGTCCATCCTAAGCGAGCCAATCCTAGCGCTTGTTTGCTTTTATTTTATTGGGTGTTTACTGTTGTATTGTATTTGCTGTTTAATGTATTTTATTACTTGTATCATATTTACAGCATTGTAGCATTTACATTTTATGTATTATACTGTGTTGCACTGTGCTGTCTGTTTGGCGGGATGGGATTTCTGAGAGATAAGCCCATTACACAGGCTTGAGTATACATTTAGGACTAGAGTGGAGAGTAGTGGGACCTACGTACCGTCTGGAGTACGTTGGGTATTCACAAAATTCACAGCTAGACGAGGCTATCTTGGGACCCATCATGGCATGCGCGTCTTGCGTATTCCAGGATGTCGATCTAGAGAGCTGTCGACTCTAGTGACCGATCATGAGAACCTTAGTGGAAACATCCCTCTTTAGTGGTGACAGTGGCAGACCAAATTCTGTGGCAAACCCATTCGCACCAGAGGGCCCACTTTGGAACTTGCATAGGATGACCTTATTTTTTAGGGGAATCAGTTGAGGTCTCCTCGATTGATGATGATGCCAAACCAAAAATGGTGAAAGTATCATCATTTCTCGACCTGAGAGCCCGTGATATTGAGGATCCTCGGTTTGCTAGAACCCACATGTGAGAGGGGGGTTGTTTGCAGGTTTGCAGGTAACCATGACTTCCTACATACCCGGTTTTCTGTTGACTTTACACAAAGGAAGGGTTCATCCTATTATATTCAGACAGTTCCTATTTGTGGTTCCATATTGTTCCCAGGGCTACACTGACACCGCACACAGTCTAGCACAGACACCTGATTACCTGATCACATTACCCTTTTGCATTGCATTATCATATCATAACGGTTATGTTTGTCAATTTCAGGTGCATAATATACTTCTGATTCCAATCCATGGGTTCAATAGAGAATGACGAGAGAAGGAAGAATAATGTTTCTTACAAGTTTCCAGACCCTACCTTGGATTCGTTGCTCAAAGTTATAGACATGGCCGGCCCGGGTGTTCTTGATAGGTTTCAAAAGAAGTATGGGAATTTGGTTAGGATGGTTCGTACTATCACGAAGTATGAACATGATGCTTTGCACACCCTGCTGCAGTTCTATGAGCCTTCGCTGAGATGCTTCCTCTTTCCAGATTACATTTTGATGCCAACGCTAGAAGAATTCTCATTTATTTTGGGGATTCCAATCATGTCTGCAATACCGTTCTTTTCTGGTAGTTCTCCTAGTGTAAAAGAAATCGCCGCTGCAATGCAAATGGATCAGTCCGTGATCAAAAGTGGTATGAGTAACAAAAACGGAGTTGACGGATTTCATCTGGAATTTCTCTTTGATTAAGCCCAAGAGGCTGCTAATCCTAAAAACTGGACGGTATACAACTCCATTTTGGTTCTTTGCATATATGGCCTAGTTCTTTTTCCCAATCAGCAAGACTTTGTGGATATGCAAGCTACGAGAGTTATCGTTCTTAAAAATACAGTCCCTAATTTGTTGGGGGATTTTTATCATTTCGTGCATTACAAGAACGAGAAAAGAAGGGGAGGCCCTGTTAGTTGTTGCACTCCACTGCTATGCCATTGGCTTTTCAAGCATTTGCCTCAAACAAGTGCCTTTGTGGAAACCATAGATGTTGTGAAATGGTCCGAGCGAATGATAGGTTTAACTGCTGATAATATTATCTGGTTCGATCATCGGTTACTGAGAATTGAGCTTATCACAAGATGCGGAAGTTTTCCAAATGTACCTCTGATTGGCAGAAAAGGAGGGATCAATTATAACCCAGTTTTGGCCATCCGACAGTTCGGGTATGCTTCCAGGGGTCCTCCTACAGAGCAAGACGTGGAAGAATCTTTGTTCTTCATAGGAACTAAAGATGAGAAGGTGGTAGAAGTAGTGAATGCTTGGAAAGATAAGCATAAAATTGGAAAAGCGGTTTTTGGGAAAGGAGATTGTAGATCTTATCCTGAATATGACAGATGGATTGAGACGAAAGTAAAGGAATTGCTTTTGCCCTTTTCAAGGAGACCTCTTGTACGTTCAGTACAGCCTGAACAACCCACCAGGGTGGCTATTGAGGAGTGCGAGAAATGGAAGAAAATGGTTAGAGAGCTGCAGATAGAGAACTCTGGAATGAGCAGATGTCTTCAGAAAGCTCTAGCGGACAACAAAGAGTTGGAAAAGAGAGCATTGAAAGCGGAGAAAACCCTGGCAGACAAAGAATAAGATTTTGATGATAGAGCTCGGTATTTCCGTAAACTTACTTTGGGAGCAGATGATACCAGTCAGGCTCACAAGACTACAAAACAGGCTTTAGCCCGAAGCAAGGAATCATTAGCTAAACTTCGTCAAGCTTGGGATGAAGTCAGAATTGAAAACTCTGAGCTGCTGACCCAGTTAAAAGACAAAGATGAGGAGTTGAAGAAAGCACATGTAGAAAGAAGAAAGTATCGAGAAGACCTGGGCAAAAGCCAAGAACAGGTAAGGAACGCTGAAGATAAGCTGAAAATCGCCAACAAAGAGCTTGAATATGTCACGGTGGATCTGAAGCTAATTAAAATTCAAGCTGGAATTAAGAGGCGCAAAGGAGCCGGTGAAGATGAAGCCTTGCTGATGCACGTGGGTTCGTTAGAGGATGCGTTGGAAAAAAGGGACGTCGTAATCAAAGAGCTGATTGAGAAGCCACATCATCAGCGTACCCGCATCCTGTTCGAAGAGATTAAGTATTCCAGCCAGAAGCTGAAAGACGTAGAGCTATCAGATTATTGGCTTTTGTCGTTTCTTTGTAATTGGTAATGGTTACCATCAGGATTGTTGATGGATCCATTTGACTGCTTGTTTCTTATTCTGTTGCTGAAACTATGACTAATGTACTTGAAATTTTTTGGGAATTTGTATGAAAGGAGCTATTTCTGTTCACAATTTCTGGTTTTCAGATATATGTGATGTGTTATCTGCACACGAGCACACTACAAAATCACTATGTCTGGTCGTCAGATATTTGTGGTGGGTGTATATGAATATCTCTTCAAAGCAAAACTCACTAATCATGATTTCTGGTCGTCAGGAATTTGTGGTTATGATTGGAATCAGGATGTAAAAAGTATCTTGAAATGACAAACATAACTGTGCATTTGCATTTGTATAGCATATCATTTTTGCATTGCAGGTTTTCTTCTTTTGCAGGCGCCTGCTAACCTTTATTTGGTTTTCAGGCACGATAGCTGACACCTCGGTTCATCGATATTCTACCCGACGTAATCAAGCCAGGGTAATGGAATAATTTCAGACTGAGTTAGCTGATTTGAGGGGAAGAATGGAGAAGTTCATGAACCTTATGCAGGGGATCGCTCAAGGTCAGGAAACTATGAGGGCTGGTCAAGAGGCCATGAGAGCCACTATTCAGAGATTGGAAACTGAAATCCCAAATCACAATGTGCGCACTTCCCCCGTTGGCAATGTCCCTACTGGTGGAGTACATCTGGGACTTGATGATAATGGTTTGGAGGATGGTCCAGAGGATCAGTTTACCACACTCAACAACGACAGGGGTTTCTACAATGATGACCGGAAGTATGAAGGGCTGGATGAAAGACTCAGGGCTATTGAGAGCCAAAATCCTCTGGGGATTGACGTGGAAGACATGGGTCTCGTACAGGGTGTGAGGATTCCTCCCAAGTTCAAGCTTCCTACACTGGATAAGTACAATGGCAGCACCTGTCCCAAAACACATTTGCAAGCTTACAATCGTAAGATTGCCGCTTACACCGAGGACCAAAAGCTCTGGATGTATTTTTTCCAGGATAGCCTGTCAGGCGCCTCCCTGGAATGGTACATTAAGCTGGACAGGGTTCATATAAGGAGCTGGAAAGATTTATGCGCTGCGTTTCTGAAGCAGTATCAATATAATCTGGACATGGCACCTAATCGTACTCAATTGCAGATTATGACTCAGGATAACAAGGAGGGCTTTAAGCAGTACGCACAGAGATGGAGAGAATTGGCTGCTCGAGTTCAACCACCTTTGGGTGATCGTGAGATGGCTGATATGTTCATGAGCACACTTCAAGGGACGTATTTGGATAGACTTGCTGCATGTCCTTCCACGGGGTTTGCCGATATCGTCGTTGCTGGGGAACGAATAGAAAGTCTGCTGAAATTGGGTAAGATTCAAGATGTCAGTGGGACTGTTGCTTCAAGTTCAAAGAAACCCTTTGCCAATGGACCAAGGAAAAGAGAAGGGGAGTCCAGCGCTGTGTATAGAGGAAAGGGCAGAGGCAGGACTCAATCTTACCATCAGGTGGATGCTGTAACCATTCCGGTTCCAGCAGTACAGCAAGCTCCAGATCAGCAAGCTAGACCCCGATTCCAGACTAATAGACAAAGGGACCGTAAGTTTGATCCCTTGCCTATGACATATGCTACTTTGTTACCACAAATGCTCAAAGAGAAGTTGGTTGAACTTCGGACTATGAAGCCACTAGATACCGGAAAATTGCCTCAAGGTTGCGATGCTAATGTTCGATGTGAATTTCATTCTGGTGCGCCAGGTCACTCAATAGAAAAGTGTCGGGCCTTTCAACATAAGGTTCAAGATCTGATTGACGTAAAAGCTATTAATTTCTCTAAGCCGCCGAATGTTCGTGATAATCCAATGCCTCATCATGGAGGTGCAGGCACGAATGCTATTTTTGATGGCGAGAAGTTGAATTTGATTACTGATGTTAATTTGGTAAAGACTCCGCTGTTGATTGTAAAAGAACGTTTGTTAAAAGGAAAGGTATTTCCTGGATGTGCCTCTGATTACGAGGATTGTTCGAGACAGATCAATGGCTGCAGTAAGTTGAAAGCTGGACTGCAGGATCTTATGGACGAAGGAAGTCTTCAGTTTGATAAAGTAGAGAAGGAAAAGGATGTTTCTGCTGTTACCATCTATTATAATCCAGTTGAGATACAGGTGCCTGTTGAAGCTCCTGTTGCTATTATCACGCCTGAGAGGCCGAGGCCAGTTACGATTATAGTTCCTGAATCTGCTTCTTATGTGTCCAATCGGGCAGTTCCATGGCAGTATGGAACTAATACTCAGGAATCAGAGGTTGTTGTTGGTACCAGTGTTGAGAATGTCAGTAGACCAAGTGGTTTCACCAGAAGTGGTCGACTATTTGCTCCCCAGACTCTAAGGAGTGATAAGGAAGCAGAAGTTGCTGCAAGAGCGAAAGGAAAACAGGTTGTTGATGACAAGGTGCCTGCTCAGGAAGAGGACCCTAAAGTCAATTTTGATCATGATGTTGAGGAATTTATGAGGGTTATCAAAAAGAGCGATTACAAGATCATTGAGCAGCTCAATCAGACACCCTCTAAAATCTCAATATTATCCCTGTTAATGAGTTCAGATGCACACCGGGCTGCTTTGTTGAAGGTTCTGAATATGGCATATGTTCCCCACGAGATCACTGTTAAACAGTTGGAGGGGGTAATTTCTAATGTCAACGTGAGCCACAGGTTGGGGTTTACGAATAAGGATTTGACTCCAGATGGACGTAATCACAACAAAGCGTTGCACATCACACTTGAATGCAAAGGAGCTGTTTTGTCGCATGTGCTGGTTGACACAGGTTCTTCCTTAAATGTGTTACCCAAAAAGGCCCTGATGAAAATTGAAGTAAATGGATTGGTTCTTAGACCCAGTGATCTGATTGTGAGAGCTTTCGATGGATCCCAGAGATCGGTGTTCGGGGAGGTGGAATTACCAATACAGGTTGGTCCACAGATATTCAAGACGATCTTTCACATTATGGACATTCAGCCTGCTTACAGCTGTTTGTTGGGCCGGCCATGGATTCACGCAGCAGGCGCAGTGACCTCCACACTACACCAGAAGCTCAAATACGTGTTTGAGGGTCAAATGGTTACTGTTTGTGGTGAGGAAGATATATTTGTGAGTCATCTATCCACTTTCAAATATGTGGAAATGGATGGAGAGATTCACGAAACCCTGTGCCAGTCTTTTGAAACCCTGAGTATCAACAATTTCCCAGAATCTATTCCAACAGCAGTGGTGGAAAATGTGCCAGTTAGGCCGAGTACATCAATTGTGTCCTACAAACAGGCCAGAGAAGTGGTTGAAAGCGGAAATGCCCAAGGTTGGGGTAAAGCTATTGATGTGTTTGTGAAAGAAGATAAGTTCGCCATCGGATACCAACCAGGCCAGACGCCAGTTCCCTGATTCCGTGGGCCAATTAATTTCAACAGTGGAGGAATTGTCAACCCTAATCAGTCCTGCTCAGCAATAGAAGATGACGCTGAAGGCTCAGATTATCTGGACAGATGGGTGCATGCACTGGCTCCGGGCGAAGCATTGCAAAACTGGTCTAGTGAAGAAGTCATTCACGTTGTACACCAGTCAGAGTAATAATTCTTGTCTTTCATAATGCATAAAATCCCACGCTCTGCCCAAGGCGTGTGGATCCATTTGTAGGGCCACCATATTTTCTCATATAATGTTCAAACATCAATAAAAAGGACGTTTTGTTTACAAATTTGTGTTCCTTTATTCCTTCTTTATTTTTACTTTTGCACAAAGAAAGTTAAAAAAAAGCGACAATGCACTTTCTTTTCTTTTCTTTTGTTTTCAAGCAAAAATAATAATCTAAAATAAAGCATCAATCCAATCATGCAGACTTGATTTTGTGGATTCCCCTGAAAACGATTCTGTTATGCCCACGTATGATTTCGACAATCCGATTTATCAAGCTGAGGAGGGAAGTGATGAAGAATATGAACTCTCGGAGGAATTGGCTAGGTTGTTGAAATAGGAAGAGAAGAACATTCAGCCTCATCAGGAAACTCTTGAGGTTATCAATATTGGTTCAAAGGAAAGCAAGAAAGAGATCAAGATCGGTGCAAGTCTGCGGGCTGATGTAAAGCAAGAGCTGATAGTCATGCTACGTGAATATGTTGATATCTTTGCTTGGTCATATCAAGATATGCCAGGTTTAGATACATACATAGTTGTGCATAGACTACCATTGAAAGAAGACTGCCCACCGGTCAAGCAAAAGCTGCGCAGAACAAAACCGGAGATGGCTTTGAAGATCAAGGAAGAGGTACAGAAACAGTTGGATGCAGGTTTTCTGGCAGTAACCAATTATCCTCCCTGGGTGGCCAATATAGTACCGGTGCCAAAGAAAGATGGCAAGGTCAGAATGTGTGTGGATTACAGAGATCTCAACAGGGCGAGCCCTAAGGACGACTTTCCACTCCCTCATATTGATGTGCTAGTTGACAATACTGCCCAGTTTTCAGTGCTCTCATTTATGGATGGATTCTCCGGGTACAATCAGATAAAGATGGCGCCTGAAGACATGGAGAAGACGACATTCATTACCCCGTGGGGTACCTTCTGTTACAAAGTAATGCCTTTTGGGTTGAAAAATGCAGGGGCAACATATCAAAGAGCAATGGTGGCGTTATTCCACGATCTAATTCATAAAGAGATCGAGTGCTATGTGGATGACATGATTGCTAAATCAAAGACAGAAGAGGAACATCTGATCAACTTGAAGAAGCTATTTGAGAGGTTGAGGAAATTCAGGTTGAGATTGAATCCTAACAAGTGTACTTTCGGCGTGCGATCCGAAAAATTGCTTGGTTTCATTGTCAGTGAAAAAGGGATAGAGGTTGATCCTGCTAAGGTAAAATCTATACAAGATATGCCTGTACCGAGAACCGAGAAAGAAGTTCGTGGCTTTCTAGGGAGATTGAACTACATTTCAAGGTTCATATCTCACCTAACTGCCACCTGCGAACCAATATTCAAAATGCTAAAGAAAGATCAAACGGTCAGGTGGAATGATGATTGTCAAAATGCATTTGATAAAATAAAAAGATATTTGCAGGAACCTCCTATTCTGATACCTCCAGTTCAAGGGAGACCACTGATTATGTACTTGACAGTGCTCGAAGAGTCCATGGGTTGTGTTCTCGGTCAACATAACGAGACAGGTAGGAAAGAACATGCCATCTACTACCTGAGCAAGAAGTTTACAGATTGTGAATCGCGCTATTCAATGCTTGAGAAGACATGTTGTGCACTTGCATGGGCCGCCAAGCGATTGAGACAATATATGCTCACACACACAACCTTGTTGATCTCAAAAATGGATCCGGTCAAGTATATTTTTGAGAAACCAGCGCTTACAGGCAGAGTTGCAAGGTGGCAGATGGTACTGACAGAGTACAATATTCAATTTACTTCGCAAAAAGTAATCAAAGGAAGTATACTGTCAGATTATCTGGCGCAACAGCCTCTTGATGATTACCAGCCCATGAGGTTTGATTTCCCTGATGAGGACATCATGTTTCTCAAAGCGAAAGACTGCGAGGAACCACTTCTGGAGGAGGGGCCTGACCCTGAATCCAAATGGAGTTTGATGTTTGATGGGGCAGTTAATATGAATGGGTGCGGAGTTGGTGCAGTTCTCATTACGCCAGAAGGTGTTCATATGCCCTTCACTGCCCGAGTAACTTTCGGGTGTACCAACAATGAAGCAGAATACGAAGCTTGCATACTAGGGATTGAGGAGGCTATTGATTTACGAATCAAGACTCTCGATGTCTTTGGTGATTAGCACTGGTAATCAATCAAGTAAAAGGAACTTGGCACACGCATCAGCAGAATTTGATTCCGTATAGAGATTATACGAGGAGATTGCTGACTTTCTTTACAACTGTCAAGTTATACCATGTTCCTAGGGAGGAAAATAAGTTTGCAGACGCCTTGGCCACTATATCTTCGATGATCAAAGTGCATGGCTGGAATTTTGTACCCAGGATTGATGTATCTCGTCTTGATAGACCTGCCTTTGTGTTTGATGTTGACGCAGTGTCTGACGACAAGCCTTGGTACCATGACATTAAATGCTTCTTGAAAAATCAAGAATACCCACCTGGGGCATCTTCCAAAGACAAGAAGACGTTAAGAAGGCTAGCCGGTAGTTTCTTCCTGAACAAAGATGACGTGCTGTATAAAAGAAATTTTGACATGGTTCTGCTCAGATGCGTGGATAGACACGAAGCAGACCTATTGATGATTGAGGTGCATGAAGGCTCCTTCGGTACCCATGCCGGAGGACATGCGATGGCTAAGAAATTATTGAGATCAGGGTATTATTGGTTGACAATGGAGTCTGATTGCTGCAAGTATGCACGGAAGTGTCACAAATGCCAGATCTATGTAGATAAAATGCATGTACCTCCAAATCCGTTGAGTATCATGTCTTCACCCTGGCCGTTTGCCATGTGGGGCATTGATATGATCGGGAAAATTGAGCCTACTGCTTCAAATGGCCATCGTTTCATCTTGGTCGCCATTGATTACTTCACTAAATGGGTTGAAGCAACATCTTATGCCAATGTCACTAAGCAAGTGGTGGCTCGTTTCTTGAAAAGGGATATCATTTGTCGTTATGGAGTTCCCGAAAGAATCATTACTGATAATGGTTCTAATTTGAATAACAAGATGATGGCTGAGCTATGCCGAGACTTCAAAATCGAGCATCACAATTCTTCTCCGTACCGTCCAAAGATGAATGGCGCAGTCGAGGCGGCCAACAAAAATATCAAGAAGATTGTGCAGAAGATGGTTGTCACGTACAAAGATTGGCATGAGATGTTACCACTGGCTTTGCATGGGTATCGAACATCAGTCCGCACGTCCACTGGGGAAACACCATACTCGCTTGTATACGGTATGGAGGCAGTTTTACCAATCGAAGTTGAGATTCCCTCTCTCCGAGTATTGATGGACGTTAAACTAGAGGAAGCTGAATGGGTACGAGCCAGATTTGATCAGCTGAGTCTTATTGAGGAGAAACGACTAGCAGCAATATGTCATGGTCAGCTATACCAGCGCAGAATGAAGAGGGCTTTCGATCAAAAGGTTCGACCTCAAGTTTACAAGGTCAGAGATGTGGTAATCAAGAGAATACTTCCTCCGAGTACAGATCTCAGGGGCAAGTGGACTCCCAATTATGAAGGTCCATTCGTGGTTAAAAAGGTTTTCTCAGGCGGAGCCTTATTGCTGACAACCATGGATAGTGAAGACTTTTCATCCCCTGTTAATTCAGGTGCAGTTAAAAAATACTTCGTATAAAGAGACCCGCTGGATAAAAGAAAAAAAATCCAGGCAAAAAAGGGCATCCCGGCGAACCAAAAACAGAATAAAGGTTCGGGCAAAAGTTAGGAATATAATTGAAAAGAATTGTACACACGGTAAGTTGAAAACCCGAAAGGGCAACTTAGGCAAAAATGGGTATCCCGGTGGATTGAAAACCTGAAAAGGCGATCCACGCAAAAGAGGGATTTAAGCGAATGACTGCAGTCTGAATTAATCTGTACGTTCTCTACTCTTCAGCAAAATAATCAAGTTTCCGAAGGAGGAATTGTTCCGACCACGAACTCCTGAAGGTGAAGATAATCAAGAGAGTTAGAATACATACTGGTTATAACAGAACCTATGATCAGTGGGGATCCAATTTCCGCATTGTCATTAGGATAGATTTATTTTCTCAATTTTATGGCGATCAACTCTTTCAGGGGGTTTGCTTCAGATTGTAAATTCGCCGATTTTGGCATTTCATCAATAAAATTGAATATTCAGTCACAAGCTTTTATTTTCATGTTACTGTTTTGTTTGCAAAAACGTCCGATTTTTGATGATAAAACATTACTTTGAAAATAGCATGGCCTTACAAAAACAAGTATGAAAAAGACAATTAAAATTACTTTGATTGTTGAGCAACCTTGGATGATGGATTCAAAAGAACCATGCAATATTCTGGGGCATGTGCATACTCTTTTTTCTGTTGCAGGTAGGGAGTACAAGCGATCCGAGCAGCGCGAAAGTCATCTCTCGGCAACCACAGATATTTGCTATGACTTGATACTGTTGTATTTTATTGAGTCGATTATTTCATTCAAGATTTCCCGCCGGATGTTGGGACGACGACGGTGGTCGAAGATTGAATTTTTCTGTGCAATAAACACTCAATGTCCATAACTAGTGCAAATCTTCTGATACTTCGCGGGCAATGGGAAATGTTCACTTGTCGCCTTTTGTCACAACGTTTACTGATTGAGTACATCATTTGGTCGGCGGCCGGTCACGACGATTCGATATCAGCGAACTGAGTATGACTTGATACTGTTGTATCTTATTAAGTCGATTTTCTCATTCAGTACTTCCAACAGCTACAAGCTTTTCTGTGTCGATAGTGGTTGCGAATTCCCCAGTAAAGTTGCTTCACAGACACCGAAGTTGATGGTCAATCCCCAGTGAAGTCACCAGGAGTTTGAAGACATTACTTTTCTGTAAAATCCTCCTGGGACGTTTTCGTCCGATCAGTCTTATATCATGGAGTAAACAAACAAGTTGTTGCTTTCCCAAGCATGGGGCATATTGAGTTTCCCCGGCAGAGGATGTTCTAGATCTATAATCCCCAGTAGAGTTTGAGGACACTTGGTCTTCTGTAAAATCCTCTCAAAAGGCATCCCCAACATGAGACGCTTTAAAGTAGTTTTCTCCAGCAGAGTTGATGAGAAACTCATTATCCCCAACGGAATCGTCAAACGGGAAGTTCGCCTAACACGGGGCATTGTAACACTTATCCTAAGATTGACATTTTTATTCCTCAGCAGACTACCGTGGAATTGCTTTGGGTTTCCCCAGCAGATCTCTAGGGACTCTTTCTCAGCATGTTGCAACGTAATGTCTTCTAACCAGGATTTGAACATCCCCTGTGGAGTTTATTCTCAGCAGGATTTACCAGCAAGTGGTAGTGTCAACGGGGCATATTTCCCGCAGGTTTCAGCATGTGAAATTTGCCAAAGAATAAGTCCCAGCTGAATTGTTCTCTCCCCAGCGAAGTCCCCACAGAGTTCAACACTTTGACAGTGATATCCCCAGCAAGGTTTAAATAGATCGAGGGAACTTCGTCTTCAGCAAAGTGACAGCGTATGATATTACCTAGCCGATGGTGTAATTCTTAGCATTGCTCATTTACAACTCAAAGTCCAATTTATTTTTGGCACATGAACAGTTTGTTTATATTATTCCAGCAGGTGGAATAGTATGGCAGATGGTTGTTCCAGCCAGTGGGATGATCATTATATACGGTTTTTTCATATTATTCCAGCCGGTGGAATAATATGGCAGATGGTTGTTCCAGCCAGTGGGATGATCATTATGAACAGTTTGTTCATATTATTCCAGCAGGTGGGATAGTATGGCAGATGGTTATTCCAGCCAGTGGGATGATCATTATATACAGTTTGTTCATATTATTCCAACCGGTGGGATAGTATGGCAGATGGTTGTTCCAGCCAGTGGGATGATCATTATATACGGTTTGTTCATATTATTCCAGCAGGTGGGATAGTATGGCAGATGGTTGTTCCAGCCAGTGGGATGATCATTATATACAGTTTGTTCATATTATTCCAGCATGTGGAATAATATTGCAGGTGGTTGTTCTAGCAGGTGGGATGATCTTTTGGCAAAGCTTCCAAAGCCAGTTTGGTAAGCATCAAAGTCCAAGTTTAATTTGGCAAGGCTACAAAAGTCCATCTGAGGATGGCAATTTTGAGATTCCAAAGCCTGTTTGGTAATCATTGAAGTCCAACGACAGATTGGCAAAAATCCAGCACGAACTGGTAAAAGTCCATTATTTAGAATGGCAGAGCAGCTAAAGTCCATCAACAGTATGGCAAGCCAGTAGTCGTCTGGCGTCGTTTAAAAAGACATTTTTTAAAGTCCATCAACAGTATGGCAAGTCAGTAGTCGCCTGGCGTCGTTCAAAAGACAGATCTCTCCGACGACGTTCATTTGAAGATTCAATCCAGCAGTGTCGTTGGGTTTATATCCTTTTTCTTCTTCGTCACCCAGAGCAAATTTTTGGTTATGTTTGGTATTCAATCACTATATACCTTGAAATTCTGAAAGCAATCGCTTTCAGGCATTCAGGTCTACAGCGTTTGAATAGGGGCAACTGTAATACCCCAAAATTTGCTCTCTCCTTTGTCATCATAGCATAGCATTATCATTTATCATATCATATCCACCTCATTAGCATTGTATTGCATCTTTAACATAGAAAAATAAAGCATAGCATCCCTCTTACCATCAAGGCATGTGATCAGGTGGAAGGTGGACAATCAAGGGATCATTCAAAGCACAAAAAGGTCAGTCAAGTTGCAGCCAAGAAGTCTTTCATGTCTCATATTATCTCAATTGACCATCCAACACCTCAAGAAAGTGAGATTCAATAGGAGATTGAAGCAATACATACTTCACTATGCAAGGGATCCAAAAAAATGAAGGAAAACCCTCAAAAGAGATGGTTCATTGATTCAAAATCACCCTCAAGTGACATATCTCATCATCCTTTAAGAGGATACACAACATACTCTGAGGAATTTGAGATTGAAGACTGCATTTTTCCCTCCTAACCAGAGGGGGTCAAAATTAGGGTTTCCAATTAAATCAGGGTATCTTTGATTTTTTGGGCAAAACTTGATGTCATGGTATTTTATATGTCCTTAAGCGTATGGGTGTAGAAAATTGCCTCTCAATTGGTTTTAGAAGTGGTTCAATTGGGAGAAAGATAAAAAATCAGTAAATTTGGGGCCAAGTCAAATAATCAGAGGAAAAAGTCAACTCTTGACTTTTTGAGTCCAAATTCATGAAATTCATGTTATATGTGTCCAATGTACAAAATTTGATCAAGAAACTCTAAAGGAATCATGAAAAAATCAAGATGTGGAAAGTTGCCATTTTTGGAAGAAGTAGGGTTTCCAAAAATAGTAATTTTGGACCATTTTGCATCAGAGTTTGAACCAAGGCCATTTAAAATCAAGACCCCAAATGAAAATTCCACTCGGCCACAACAAAAGATCTTGTTTCAAGCTTCAAATCCATGTGTAGAACATCTCCATTGGATAAAAATTGAGTGAGATATGATTGACCAAAGTTTGGGCAAAGTAGGTTCAAAACTAGGTCATGACCAAGGATTCTCAGGTCACGCGCATGTCCTTTTTACAAACAGTTGGTGGGCTAAATGTACACCTATTTTTCTCAGGGCTAGAGGCTTCATTTGCAAAACTTTTCAACATCAAAAATGTTCCTTGCGGTGTCCTCTTCAAGTTTCATGTTGGGCAAAAGTTGATTTGATCAAGCTATGAAGTAGATATGGTGAGTCCAAGTTGCTATGATCATGCTGAGATTCCATGCCATGATTGCCTCACCAACCAACCTTATTGCCACGCCTTGGTAGCAGTTCCAAATGTGACTGTTCTAAGTCATTTTGCAACTTATTCCAAACCTCATTTCAATTCAATTTTCATATCAAAGTTGCCCTATTACATCTCCTCTTTCAAATGAGCCCAAAAACACACCAAACCATTCATTGAGTAGGGAGAAAAACATCTGTAAACCACCCTATGTTGGCACTGATGCATTAACAACTTGATACACGATTTGGTTCACACACACCACAAACACTTCATAACCTCAGCTTTCCACATTAAACCAAACACACATGACATAAATCTCATACACTAGCACGTGCTTTGCATGGAAATAGAAAGAACTAACTTGCTGAGCAAGTTTCTAATACAACAGCCTTTGCCATTCGTTTCCCTTTACCTCCACCATAGCTCACCATAAACCAGCTGCACCATATCCTTGCTCTCCCTAACTAACTTGACTCAGTTAGTTAGGGATGACTCACTCAAACCACCATGACTCAGTTAACCAACTCAGGTTAACCACAGTTAGAGCACACTATAAATCAAAATCTCACCTCACAAATCCATTTGAGCTTCATTTTCTTCACTCTCCCTCTCCAATACTTCAAACTTTTTCTCTCAATCTCTCTTTGTTTACTCTCTGATTTCACTACATTTCCACCATCTCCTTTCACATTTCGCCTCTATCATCTTCATTGTTTCATTCTGGACCAAGAATAAGAGCATACACATCCAATAATCAAGTTCAGTTTCAAGAGATTGGAATTTTCAGGGCGATTCTTTGCACGATTTCAAGATTCTCAAGCCTTTATTTGGCCAAGAGTAGCTCAAAGAAGAAGCGCGATTCTCTGGTTTTCTGTTTAACTCCAGTTTGCAGCATTTTCAGGTTTCATTATCTCAAACTTTTCTGGCAGGATTTATAGTTCTTTTTTAGCTTATTTTGTTGCTATGAGCTCAATAGGAGCATTTGAACTCTGGCTAGTTGATAGAGCTTCTTAGAAGTTTAGATCCAAAAACTTAGGGCAATATGTTCGTGCTTGTATCTTGCTGTATGTGAATGGTTTGATGATTTCATTGGTAGATTCATGATGTGTGTTACTTCCTCTTCGTTTTGGTATATTGCTTGTAAGATTCTGGAAAATTTGAGGTTGCAGACGGTGGTGGTTTGCCGGAGAAGATGACCGGAGGTCATCTCCGGCCGGTGATCTTGAATGCTAGGGTTTTATTCCAGTTTTGATTTTGTCCGTCGATTTTTCATCATCGTGTGGTTCAGGACGTGCCAGCACATTAAAATGCACGTGCACCTCACATGTTTTATTTCTGATCTCACTTAATCAAAATGTGGTGCAGTGCATGGTAGTGTGCGTGGTCATTCGTGTGCGTGCGTTGGATTTGTATACTTTGACCTTTGTGTTGACTTGACCTGATCTAATGGTGTGAATTGCTTTGACTGGGTTTGACTGAGTGTGCATGTTAATTAGTGTGGATTGCGTAGACTTGGACCTAACCAGATTGCTTTCTACACCTCCCTCTTTTAAAAGCCCAAATCATTGGAACTCATATTTGCTACGCTTGCACCCCCTTTCCTTATTTCAATTTTATTTTATTTTCTTCATTTTCTACATGTTTGCTTTTTAATTTTAAAAAATACCAAATAGCATCATAAAATTCCATAAAAATTCACGACCACTTCCAAGACATTTAGAAAATTTTTGATGATTTTATTTTCTGATTTTATGACATTTTTCCCCTGTTGCATATTTTCTTTGAATTTTTCATTTGTGTGCATTCCATTGATGGTACATGATTTTGCTTAATTTTGTTCTTGATCATTGTGAATTGTTTTGACTTGGTTCGATTTGCATTGATTCATTAATACCTTGAAGTATGTCATATGATTTTTATTTGATTTTTTAGGACATTTTATGACATGTCTTGGTGTTCATTTTTGTAATACTTTGCATGTGCATCCAATTTGACTTAAATGCTTTGTATGAAGGCATTTTGCCTTGAATTTTGTATGCTACTTTGGTGTATGATTCCCTTCTGATTTGTGTATCTCAAAATCATGCTTGAATAATTTCCATAAACCCATTTGATTTTTGTTTAAAACATTTCACTTGAAGCATAATAACATGTCATATCCTTGTAATCTTTGTGCATGTTTACATGATTGCTTTTGTGCATACTTTCATGATCATTTGCCTATTTTGTGAACTATTCATTTGACATTATAGGTCATTGGTACATATTATGTGTCATCATTGCATGTTCACTTTCATTTGAACTTTGTGTATCCTTAATATGAAGTACTTGTGTTTTCTTTTGAACTTCCATTTCAATTCTACTTCTCCTATTACCTCTTGAATGTCTTGATAGTTGCTTCATGAATACTTGTGAGATGTTTATGAACCTTTTTTCATTTCATTTCAATTCTGATCCTTGGATTACATGTTCCCTTTATGCATGTTTCTTTCATTTCTTTTCATCTTTCATCTCCCTTTTCTTATGATAGCATGTTCTAATGCCATGGATGATGATTGTTGGTTGTTCACTTGAACTTGCTTGATGATAATCATTTGTTTTACATATGATGCACATTCTGGTTGTGACTAATAGGATTTGATCTTTCATCTTATTCTTTTGATCTTTATGGTGCATTAAATGTTCTTTTACTACTTATACTTCTTATACATGTTTACTAACCATGTAGGGGCTTTGGTAAGTTGCAATTAAGTGTGGATAAGGAATCCACATTCAAACTTCTATTCTTTCTCTTTTACAATTCCATCTTGTGTTTTGTTAAGCACTTATGTGCTTTATTTTAATAACTCGTCACTTTCCCTTTTGAATTACAATTCATCTTCTACTTTAGAAGTGAATTGTTTAATTCATTCTTTCTTTAGACTTTAGGTTTAAACCTCACAAACCATTAGGATCACTCCCTTGACTAATCAACTAGGATTGAGTCTTAGTCCATATAGATTTTTACCTTTCTTCTCTCTTGAGTCTTTCATCTTCTCATCTCAAAGAAAAATGCAAAAATACTTAATAAAGGTAGGGTCTTATTGCATTTAGGCCTTTCATATAAAGGAAAGATTATAAGGGGTCTTCTCTTATAATCTTAGAATGTGTAGCATATGACCCATCTTGGGTCAATGTGTGAAACATTTGACCTTATACGAGGGACTTAAATGCAATACTTGTTGAAGGTACAAATAAAAAAGCACTTCTTCATTTCATAACCAACAAAAACACTTAATAAAGGCAAGAAAAATATTGTATTTAGGCCTTTCATGTTGGAACAAGGAGGTGAGGGGTCTTCTCTCATTTCCTTGGAATCTTTAGCGTACGTCCCGTCTTGGGTCGATATGTGAGGCATTCGATCCTATATGAAGGACTTAAATACAATACGAGTTACAAAACACCAAAAACATTCAAAAACACTTCTTTCTTAAAAGACAAAAACAAATAATAACGTCTTTCCTTCGGGAATTCTTTTCTCATCTCATTCATTCTCAACGTACGAACGTGCTCCTTCTCGTTCTCTTGCAAGATGGTAATGCACTCGGACCAGCGAGCCTGCAACACCTGAGCCAGAACGTTAACCGTTCCCTAAAAAACACAAACAAACCATCCCTAGTGAGGGGAACTACGTCGCTCTGATTCTCATGTTCCCGATGAGATACGTAGGCAGTGGGGTAGGGCCCATGCGAGCACTTCTTTTATTTTCCCTACATTTGTTTCTCATTCCTTTTTCAGTTCCTTTTCCAGTATCTTTTCTAACACCCTTTGATCGAGACAAGCAAGCGTGGATCCCATCGGGTACGATGGACGCGTGGGGGTGCTAATACCTTCCTCGCGCGTAACCGACTCCCTTACCCTTTCTCTTGGTCGCAAGACCATGCTCTATCCTTTCCTTCAGGTTTATGCAGTGTTTCCTTTCCCTCTCTTGGGATAAATACACATTGCTGGCGACTCTGTTCGGTGCCACTTTCGCGTTTGTACTAGGATGAAAATCCCGGGAGCGACAGCTGGCGACTCTGCTGGGGAATTCGTTGACCTATTGCTGGTCCATCCTAAGCGAGCCAATCCTAGCGCTTGTTTGCTTTTATTTTATTGGGTGTTTACTGTTGTATTGTATTTGCTGTTTACTGTATTTTATTACTTGTATCATATTTACAGCATTGTAGCATTTACATTTTATGTATTATACTGTGTTGCACTGTGCTGTCTGTTTGGCGGGATGGGATTTCTGAGAGATAAGCCCATTACACAGGCTTGAGTATACATTTAGGACTAGAGTGGAGAGTAGTGGGACCTAAGTGCCGTCTGGAGTACGTTGGGTATTCACAAAATTCACAGCTAGACGAGGCTATCTTGGGACCTATCATGGCATGCGCGTCTTGCGTATTCCAGGATGTCGATCTAGAGAGCTGTCGACTCTAGTGACCGATCATGAGAACCTTAGTGGAAACATCCCTCTTTAGTGGTGACAGTGGCAGACCACATTCTGTGGCAAACCCATTCGCACCCGAGGGCCCACTTTGGAACTTGCATAAGATGACCTTATTTTTGAGGGGAATCAGTTGAGGCCTCCTCGATTGATGATGATGCCAAACCAAAAATGGTGAAAGTATCATCATTTCTCGACCTGAGAGCCCGTGATATTGAGGATCCTCGGTTTGCTAGAACCCACATGTGAGAGGGGGGTTGTTTGCAGGTTTGCAGGTAATCATGACTTCCTACATACCCGGTTTTCTGTTGACTTTACACAAAGGAAGGGTTCATCCTATTATATTCAGACAGTTCCTATTTGTGGTTCCATATTGTTCCCAGGGCTACACTGACACCGCACACAGTCCAGCACAGACACCTGATTACCTGATCACATTACCCTTTTGCATTGCATTATCATATCATAACGGTTATGTTTGTCAATTTCAGGTGCATAATATACTTCTGATTCCAATTCATGGGTTCAACAGAGAATGACGAGAGAAGGAAGAATAATGTTTCTTACAAGTTTCCAGACCCTACCTTGGATTCGTTGCTCAAAGTTATAGACATGGCCGGCCCGGGTGTTCTTGATAGGTTTCAAAAGAAGTATGGGAATTTGGTTAGGATGGTCCGTACTATCACGAAGTATGAACATGATGCTTTGCACACCCTGCTGCAGTTCTATGAGCCTTCGTTGAGATGCTTCCTCTTTCCAGATTACATTTTGATGCCAACGCTAGAAGAATTCTCATTTATTTTGGGGATTCCAATCATGTCTGCAATACCGTTCTTTTCTGGTAGTTCTCCTAGTGTAAAAGAAATCGCCGTTGCAATGCAAATGGATCAGTCCGTGATCAAAAGTGGTATGAGTAACAAAAACGGAGTTGACGGATTTCATCTGGAATTTCTCTTTGATTAAGCCCAAGAGGCTGCTAATCCTAAAAACTGGACGGTTTACAACTCCATTTTGGTTCTTTGCATATATGGCCTAGTTCTTTTTCCCAATCAGCAAGACTTTGTGGATATGCAAGCTACGAGAGTTATCGTTCTTAAAAATAGAGTCCCTAATTTGTTGGGGGATTTTTATCATTTCGTGCATTACAAGAACGAGAAAAGAAGGGGAGGCCCTGTTAGTTGTTGCACTCCACTGCTATGCCATTGGCTTTTCAAGCATTTGCCTCAAACAGGTGCCTTTGTGGAAACCATAGATGTTGCGAAATGGTCCGAGCGAATGATAGGTTTAACTGCTGATAATATTATCTGGTTCGATCATCGGTTGCTGAGAATTGAGCTTATCACAAGATGCGGAAGTTTTCCAAATGTACCTCTGATTGGCAAAAAAGGAGGGATCAATTATAACCCAGTTTTGGCCATCCGACAGTTCGGGTATGCTTCCAGGGGTCCTCCTACAGAGCAAGACGTGGAAGAATATTTGTTCTTCATAGGAACTAAAGATGAGAAGGTGGTAGAAGTAGTGAATGCTTGGAAAGATAAGCATAAAATTGGAAAAGCGGTTTTTGGGAAAGGAGATTGTAGATCTTATCCTGAATATGACAGATGGATTGAGACAAAAGTAAAGGAATTGCTTTTGCCCTTTTCAAGGAGACCTCTTGTACGTTCAGTACAGCCTGAACAACCCACCAGGGTGGCTATTGAGGAGTGCGAGAAATGGAAGAAAATGGTTAGAGAGCTGCCGATAGAGAACTCTGGAATGAGCAGATGTCTTCAGAAAGCTCTAGCGGACAACAAAGAGTTGGAAAAGAGAGCATTGAAAGCGGAGAAAACCCTGGCAGACAAAGAATAAGATTTTGATGATAGAGCTCGGTATTTCCGTAAACTTACTTTGGGAGCAGATGATACCAGTCAGGCTCACAAGACTACAAAACAGGCTTTAGCCCGAAGCAAGGAATCATTAGCTAAACTTCGTCAAGCTTGGGATGAAGTCAGAATTGAAAACTCTGAGCTGCTGACCCAGTTAAAAGACAAAGATGAGGAGTTGAAGAAAGCACATGTAGAAAGAAGAAAGTATCGAGAAGACCTGGGCAAAAGCCAAGAACAGGTAAGGAACGCTGAAGATAAGCTGAAAATCGCCAACAAAGAGCTTGAATATGTCACGGTGGATCTGAAGCTAATTAAAATTCAAGCTGGAATTAAGAGGCGCAAAGGAGCCGGTGAAGATGAAGCCTTGCTGATGCACGTGGGTTCGTTAGAGGATGCGTTGGAAAAAAGGGACGTCGTAATCAAAGAGCTGATTGAGAAGCCACATCATCAGCGTACCCGCATCCTGTTCGAAGAGATTAAGTATTCCAGCCAGAAGCTGAAAGACGTAGAGCTATCAGATTATTGGCTTTTGTCGTTTCTTTGTAATTGGTAATGGTTACCATCAGGATTGTTGATGGATCCATTTGACTGCTTGTTTCTTATTCTGTTGCTGAAACTATGACTAATGTACTTGAAAATTTTTGGGAATTTGTATGAAATGAGCTATTTCTGTTCACAATTTCTGGTTTTCAGATATATGTGATGTGTTATCTGCACACGATCACACTACAAAATCACTATGTCTGGTCGTCAGATATTTGTGGTGGGCGTATATGAATATCTCTTCAAAGCAAAACTCACTAATCATGATTTCTGGTCGTCAGGAATTTGTGGTTATGATTGGAATCAGGATGTAAAAAGTATCTTGAAATGACAAACATAACTGTGCATTTGCATTTGTATAGCATATCATTTTTGCATTGCAGGTTTTCTTCTTTTGCAGGCGCCTGCTAACCTTTATTTGGTTTTCAGGCACGATAGCTGACACCTCGGTTCATCGATATTCTACCCGACGTAATCAAGCCAGGGTAATGGAATAATTTCAGACTGAGTTAGCTGATTTGAGGGGAAGAATGGAGAAGTTCATGAACCTTATGCAGGGGATCGCTCAAGGTCAGGAAACTATGAGGGCTGGTCAAGAGGCCATGAGAGCCACTATTCAGAGATTGGAAACTGAAATCCCAAATCACAATGTGCGCACTTCCCCCGTTGGCAATGTCCCTACTGGTGGAGTACATCTGGGACTTGATGATAATGGTTTGGAGGATGGTCCAGAGGATCAGTTTACCACACTCAACAACGACAGGGGTTTCTACAATGATGACCGGAAGTATGAAGGGCTGGATGAAAGACTCAGGGCTATTGAGAGCCAAAATCCTCTGGGGATTGACGTGGAAGACATGGGTCTCGTACAGGGTGTGAGGATTCCTCCCAAGTTCAAGCTTCCTACACTGGATAAGTACAATGGCAGCACCTGTCCCAAAACACATTTGCAAGCTTACAATCGTAAGATTGCCGCTTACACCGAGGACCAAAAGCTCTGGATGTATTTTTTCCAGGATAGCCTGTCAGGCGCCTCCCTGGAATGGTACATTAAGCTGGACAGGGTTCATATAAGGAGCTGGAAAGATTTATGCGCTGCGTTTCTGAAGCAGTATCAATATAATCTGGACATGGCACCTAATCGTACTCAATTGCAGATTATGACTCAGGATAACAAGGAGGGCTTTAAGCAGTACGCACAGAGATGGAGAGAATTGGCTGCTCGAGTTCAACCACCTTTGGGTGATCGTGAGATGGCTGATATGTTCATGAGCACACTTCAAGGGACGTATTTGGATAGACTTGCTGCATGTCCTTCCACGGGGTTTGCCGATATCGTCGTTGCTGGGGAACGAATAGAAAGTCTGCTGAAATTGGGTAAGATTCAAGATGTCAGTGGGACTGTTGCTTCAAGTTCAAAGAAAACCTTTGCCAATGGACCAAGGAAAAGAGAAGGGGAGTCCAGCGCTGTGTATAGAGGAAAGGGCAGAGGCAGGACTCAATCTTACCATCAGGTGGATGCTGTAACCATTCCGGTTCCAGCAGTACAGCAAGCTCCAGATCAGCAAGCTAGACCCCGATTCCAGACTAATAGACAAAGGGACCGTAAGTTTGATCCCTTGCCTATGACATATGCTACTTTGTTACCACAAATGCTCAAAGAGAAGTTGGTTGAACTTCGGACTATGAAGCCACTAGATACCGGAAAATTGCCTCAAGGTTGCGATGCTAATGTTCGATGTGAATTTCATTCTGGTGCACCAGGTCACTCAATAGAAAAGTGTCGGGCCTTTCAACATAAGGTTCAAGATCTGATTGACGCAAAAGCTATTAATTTCTCTAAGCCGCCGAATGTTCGTGATAATCCAATGCCTCATCATGGAGGTGCAGGCACGAATGCTATTTTTGATGGCGAGAAGTTGAATTTGATTACTGATGTTAATTTGGTAAAGACTCCGCTGTTGATTGTAAAAGAACGTTTGTTAAAAGGAAAGGTATTTCCTGGATGTGCCTCTGATTACGAGGATTGTTCGAGACAGATCAATGGCTGCAGTAAGTTGAAAGCTGGACTGCAGGATCTTATGGACGAAGGAAGTCTTCAGTTTGATAAAGTAGAGAAGGAAAAGGATGTTTCTGCTGTTACCATCTATTATAATCCAGTTGAGATACAGGTGCCTGTTGAAGCTCCTGTTGCTATTATCACGCCTGAGAGGCCGAGGCCAGTTATGATTATAGTTCCTGAATCTGCTTCTTATGTGTCCAATCGGGCAGTTCCATGGCAGTATGGAACTAATACTCAGGAATCAGAGGTTGTTGTTGGTACCAGTGTTGAGAATGTCAGTAGACCAAGTGGTTTCACCAGAAGTGGTCGACTATTTGCTCCCCAGACTCTAAGGAGTGATAAGGAAGCAGAAGTTGCTGCAAGAGCGAAAGGAAAACAGGTTGTTGATGACAAGGTGCCTGCTCAGGAAGAGGACCCTAAAGTCAATTTTGATCATGATGTTGAGGAATTTATGAGGGTTATCAAAAAGAGCGATTACAAGATCATTGAGCAGCTCAATCAGACACCCTCTAAAATCTCAATATTATCCCTGTTAATGAGTTCAGATGCACACCGGGCTGCTTTGTTGAAGGTTCTGAATATGGCATATGTTCCCCACGAGATCACTGTTAAACAGTTGGAGGGGGTAATTTCTAATGTCAACGTGAGCCACAGGTTGGGGTTTACGAATAAGGATTTGACTCCAGATGGACGTAATCACAACAAAGCGTTGCACATCACACTTGAATGCAAAGGAGCTGTTTTGTCGCATGTGCTGGTTGACACAGGTTCTTCCTTAAATGTGTTACCCAAAAAGGCCCTGATGAAAATTGAAGTAGATGGATTGGTTCTTAGACCCAGTGATCTGATTGTGAGAGCTTTCGATGGATCCCAGAGATCGGTGTTCGGGGAGGTGGAATTACCAATACAGGTTGGTCCACAGATATTCAAGACGATCTTTCACATTATGGACATTCAGCCTACTTACAGCTGTTTGTTGGGCCGGCCATGGATTCACGCAGCAGGCGCAGTGACCTCCACACTACACCAGAAGCTCAAATACGTGTTTGAGGGTCAAATGGTTACTGTTTGTGGTGAGGAAGATATATTTGTGAGTCATCTATCCACTTTCAAATATGTGGAAATGGATGGAGAGATTCACGAAACCCTGTGCCAGTCTTTTGAAACCCTGAGTATCAACAATTTCCCAGAATCTATTCCAACAGCAGTGGTGGAAAATGTGCCAGTTAGGCCGAGTACATCAATTGTGTCCTACAAACAGGCCAGAGAAGTGGTTGAAAGCGGAAATGCCCAAGGTTGGGGTAAAGCTATTGATGTGTTTGTGAAAGAAGATAAGTTCGCCATCGGATACCAACCAGGCCAGACGCCAGTTCCCTGATTCCGTGGGCCAATTAATTTCAACAGTGGAGGAATTGTCAACCCTAATCAGTCCTGCTCAGCAATAGAAGATGACGCTGAAGGCTCAGATTATCTGGACAGATGGGTGCATGCACTGGCTCCGGGCGAAGCATTGCAAAACTGGTCTAGTGAAGAAGTCATTCACGTTGTACACCAGTCAGAGTAATAATTCTTGTCTTTCATAATGCATAAAATCCCACGCTCTGCCCAAGGCGTGTGGATCCATTTGTAGGGCCACCGTATTTTCTCATATAATGTTCAAACATCAATAAAAAGGACGTTTTGTTTACAAATTTGTGTTCCTTTATTCCTTCTTTATTTTTACTTTTGCACAAAGAAAGTTAAAAAAAAAGCGACAATGCACTTTCTTTTCTTTTCTTTTGTTTTCAAGCAAAAATAATAATCTAAAATAAAGCATCAATCCAATCATGCAGACTTGATTTTGTGGATTCCCCTGAAAACGATTCTGTTATGCCCACGTATGATTTCGACAATCCGATTTATCAAGCTGAGGAGGGAAGTGATGAAGAATATGAACTCTCGGAGGAATTGGCTAGGTTGTTGAAACAGGAAGAGAAGAACATTCAGCCTCATCAGGAAACTCTTGAGGTTATCAATATTGGTTCAAAGGAAAGCAAGAAAGAGATCAAGATCGGTGCAAGTCTGCGGGCTGATGTAAAGCAAGAGCTGATAGTCATGCTACGTGAATATGTTGATATCTTTGCTTGGTCATATCAAGATATGCCAGGTTTAGATACATACATAGTTGTGCATAGACTACCATTGAAAGAAGACTGCCCACCGGTCAAGCAAAAGCTGCGCAGAACAAAACCGGAGATGGCTTTGAAGATCAAGGAAGAGGTACAGAAACAGTTGGATGCAGGTTTTCTGGCAGTAACCAATTATCCTCCCTGGGTGGCCAATATAGTACCGGTGCCAAAGAAAGATGGCAAGGTCAGAATGTGTGTGGATTACAGAGATCTCAACAGGGCGAGCCCTAAGGACGACTTTCCACTCCCTCATATTGATGTGCTAGTTGACAATACTGCCCAGTTTTCAGTGCTCTCATTTATGGATGGATTCTCCGGGTACAATCAGATAAAGATGGCGCCTGAAGACATGGAGAAGACGACATTCATTACCCCGTGGGGTACCTTCTGTTACAAAGTAATGCCTTTTGGGTTGAAAAACGCAGGGGCAACATATCAAAGAGCAATGGTGGCGTTATTCCACGATCTAATTCATAAAGAGATCGAGTGCTATGTGGATGACATGATTGCTAAATCAAAGACAGAAGAGGAACATCTGATCAACTTGAAGAAGCTATTTGAGAGGTTGAGGAAATTCAGGTTGAGATTGAATCCTAACAAGTGTACTTTCGGCGTGCGATCCGAAAAATTGCTTGGTTTCATTGTCAGTGAAAAAGGGATAGAGGTTGATCCTGCTAAGGTAAAATCTATACAAGATATGCCTGTACCGAGAACCGAGAAAGAAGTTCGTGGCTTTCTAGGGAGATTGAACTACATTTCAAGGTTCATATCTCACCTAACTGCCACCTGCGAACCAATATTCAAAATGCTAAAGAAAGATCAAACGGTCAGGTGGAATGATGATTGTCAAAATGCATTTGATAAAATAAAAAGATATTTGCAGGAACCTCCTATTCTGATACCTCCAGTTCAAGGGAGACCACTGATTATGTACTTGACAGTGCTCGAAGAGTCCATGGGTTGTGTTCTCGGTCAACATGACGAGACAGGTAGGAAAGAACATGCCATCTACTACCTGAGCAAGAAGTTTATAGATTGTGAATCGCGCTATTCAATGCTTGAGAAGACATGTTGTGCACTTGCATTGGCCGCCAAGCGATTGAGACAATATATGCTCACACACACAACCTTGTTGATCTCAAAAATGGATCCGGTCAAGTATATTTTTGAGAAACCAGCGCTTACAGGCAGAGTTGCAAGGTGGCAGATGGTACTGACAGAGTACAATATTCAATTTACTTCGCAAAAAGTAATCAAAGGAAGTATACTGTCAGATTATCTGGCGCAACAGCCTCTTGATGATTACCAGCCCATGAGGTTTGATTTCCCTGATGAGGACATCATGTTTCTCAAAGCGAAAGACTGCGAGGAACCACTTCTGGAGGAGGGGCCTGACCCTGAATCCAAATGGAGTTTGATGTTTGATGGGGCAGTTAATATGAATGGGTGCGGAGTTGGTGCAGTTCTCACTACGCCAGAAGGTGTTCATATGCCCTTCACTGCCCGAGTAACTTTCGGGTGTACCAACAATGAAGCAGAATACGAAGCTTGCATACTAGGGATTGAGGAGGCTATTGATTTATGAATCAAGACTCTCGATGTCTTTGGTGATTCAGCACTGGTAATCAATCAAGTAAAAGGAACTTGGCACACACATCAGCAGAATTTGATTCCGTATAGAGATTATACGAGGAGATTGCTGACTTTCTTTACAACTGTCAAGTTATACCATGTTCCTAGGGAGGAAAATAAGTTTGCAGATGCCTTGGCCACTATATCTTCGATGATCAAAGTGCATGGCTGGAATTTTGTACCCAGGATTGATGTATCTCGTCTTGATAGACCTGCCTTTGTGTTTGATGTTGACGCAGTGTCTGACGACAAGCCTTGGTACCATGACATTAAATGCTTCTTGAAAAATCAAGAATACCCACCTGGGGCATCTTCCAAAGACAAGAAGACGTTAAGAAGGCTAGCCGGTAGTTTCTTCCTGAACAAAGATGACGTGCTGTATAAAAGAAATTTTGACATGGTTCTGCTCAGATGCGTGGATAGACACGAAGCAGACCTATTGATGATTGAGGTGCATGAAGGCTCCTTCGGTACCCATGCCGGAGGACATGCGATGGCTAAGAAATTATTGAGATCAGGGTATTATTGGTTGACAATGGAGTCTGATTGCTGCAAGTATGCACAGAAGTGTCACAAATGCCAGATCTATGTAGATAAAATGCATGTACCTCCAAATCCGTTGAGTATCATGTCTTCACCCTGGCCGTTTGCCATGTGGGGCATTGATATGATCGGGAAAATTGAGCCTACTGCTTCAAATGGCCATCGTTTCATCTTGGTCGCCATTGATTACTTCACTAAATGGGTTGAAGCAACATCTTATGCCAATGTCACTAAGCAAGTGGTGGCTCGTTTCTTGAAAAGGGATATCATTTGTCGTTATGGAGTTCCCGAAAGAATCATTACTGATAATGGTTCTAATTTGAACAACAAGATGATGGCTGAGCTATGCCGAGACTTCAAAATCGAGCATCACAATTCTTCTCCGTACCGTCCAAAGATGAATGGCGCAGTCGAGGCGGCCAACAAAAATATCAAGAAGATTGTGCAGAAGATGGTTGTCACGTACAAAGATTGGCATGAGATGTTACCACTGGCTTTGCATGGGTATCGAACATCAGTCCGCACGTCCACTGGGGCAACACCATACTCGCTTGTATACGGTATGGAGGCAGTTTTACCAATCGAAGTTGAGATTCCCTCTCTCCGAGTATTGATGGACGTTAAACTAGAGGAAGCTGAATGGGTACGAGCCAGATTTGATCAGCTGAGTCTTATTGAGGAGAAACGACTAGCAGCAATATGTCATGGTCAGCTATACCAGTGCAGAATGAAGAGGGCTTTCGATCAAAAGGTTCGACCTCAAGTTTACAAGGTCGGAGATGTGGTAATCAAGAGAATACTTCCTCTGAGTACAGATCTCAGGGGCAAGTGGACTCCCAATTATGAAGGTCCATTCGTGGTTAAAAAGGTTTTCTCAGGCGGAGCCTTATTGCTGACAACCATGGATGGTGAAGACTTTTCATCCCCTGTTAATTCAGATGCAGTTAAAAAATACTTCGTATAAAGAGACCCGCTGGATAAAAGAAAAAAAATCCAGGCAAAAAAGGGCATCCCGGCGAACCAAAAACAGAATAAAGGTTCGGGAAAAAGTTAGGGATATAATTGAAAAGAATTGTACACCCGGTAAGTTGAAAACCCGAAAGGGCAACTTAGGCAAAAATGGGTATCCCGGTGGATTGAAAACCTGAAAAGGCGATCCACGCAAAAGAGGGATTTAAGCGAATGACTGCAGTCTGAATTAATCTGTACGTTCTCTACTCTTCAGCAAAATAATCAAGTTTCCGAAGGAGGAATTGTTCCGACCACGAACTCCTGAAGGTGAAGATAATCAAGAGAGTTAGAATACATACTGGTTATAACAGAACCTATGATCAGTGGGGATCCAATTTCCGCATTGTCATTAGGATAGATTTATTTTCTCAATTTTATGGCGATCAACTCTTTCAGGGGGTTTGCTTCCGATTGTAAATTCGCCGATTTTGGCATTTCATCAATAAAATTGAATATTCAGTCACAAGCTTTTATTTTCATGTTACTGTTTTGTTTGCAAAAACGTCCGATTTTTGATGATAAAACATTACTTTGAAAATAGCATGGCCTTACAAAAACAAGTATGAAAAAGACAATTAAAATTACTTTGATTGTTGAGCAACCTTGGATGATGGATTCAAAAGAACCATGCAATATTCTGGGGCATGTGCATACTCTTTTTTCTGTTGCAGGTAGGGAGTACAAGCGATCCGAGCAGCGCGAAAGTCATCTCTCGGCAACCACAGATATTTGCTATGACTTGATACTGTTGTATTTTATTGAGTCGATTATTTCATTCAAGATTTCCCGCCGGATGTTGGGCCGACGACGGTGGTCGAAGATTGAATTTTTCTGTGCAATAAACACTGCATGTCCATAACTAGTGCAAATCTTCTGATACTTCGCGGGCAATGGGAAATGTTCACTTGTCGCCTTTTGTCACAACGTTTACTGATTGAGTACATCATTTGGTCGGCGGCCGGTCACGACGATTCGATATCAGCGAACTGAGTATGACTTGATACTGTTGTATCTTATTAAGTCGATTTTCTCATTCAGTACTTCCAACAGCTACAAGCTTTTCTGTGTCGATAGTGGTTGCGAATTCCCCAGTAAAGTTGCTTCACAGACACCGAAGTTGATGGTCAATCCCCAGTGAAGTCACCAGGAGTTTGAAGACATTACTTTTCTGTAAAATCCTCCTGGGACGTTTTCGTCCGATCAGTCTTATATCATGGAGTAAACAAACAAGTTGTTGCTTTCCCAAGCATGGGGCATATTGAGTTTCCCCGGCAGAGGATGTTCTAGATCTATAATCCCCAGTAGAGTTTGAGGACACTTGGTCTTCTGTAAAATCCTCTCAAAAGGCATCCCCAACATGAGACGCTTTAAAGTAGTTTTCTCCAGCAGAGTTGATGAGAAACTCATTATCCCCAACAGAATCGTCAAACGGGAAGTTCGCCTAACACGGGGCATTGTAACACTTATCCTAAGATTGACATTTTTATTCCTCAGCAGACTACCGTGGAATTGCTTTGGGTTTCCCCAGCAGATCTCTAGGGACTCTTTCTCAGCATGTTGCAACGTAATGTCTTCTAACCAGGATTTGAACATCCCCTGTGGAGTTTATTCTCAGCAGGATTTACCAGCAAGTGGTAGTGTCAACGGGGCATATTTCCCGCAGGTTTCAGCATGTGAAATTTGCCAAAGAATAAGTCCCAGCTGAATTGTTCTCTCCCCAGCGAAGTCCCCACAGAGTTCAACACTTTGACAGTGATATCCCCAGCAAGGTTTAAATAGATCGAGGGAACTTCGTCTTCAGCAAAGTGACAATGTATGATATTACCTAGCCGGTGGTGTAATTCTTAGCATTGCTCATTTACAACTCAAAGTCCAATTTATTTTTGGCACATGAACAGTTTGTTTATATTATTCCAGCAGGTGGAATAGTATGGCAGATGGTTGTTCCAGCCAGTGGGATGATCATTATATACGGTTTTTTCATATTATTCCAGCCGGTGGAATAATATGGCAGATGGTTGTTCCAGCCAGTGGGATGATCATTATGAACAGTTTGTTCATATTATTCCAGCAGGTGGGATAGTATGGCAGATGGTTATTCCAGCCAGTGGGATGATCATTATATACAGTTTGTTCATATTATTCCAACCGGTGGGATAGTATGGCAGATGGTTGTTCCAGCCAGTGGGATGATCATTATATACGGTTTGTTCATATTATTCCAGCAGGTGGGATAGTATGGCAGATGGTTGTTCCAGCCAGTGGGATGATCATTATATACAGTTTGTTCATATTATTCCAGCATGTGGAATAATATTGCAGGTGGTTGTTCTAGCAGGTGGGATGATCTTTTGGCAAAGCTTCCAAAGCCGGTTTGGTAAGCATCAAAGTCCAAGTTTAATTTGGCAAGGCTGCAAAAGTCCATCTGAGGATGGCAATTTTGAGATTCCAAAGCCTGTTTGGTAATCATTGAAGTCCAACGACAGATTGGCAAAAATCCAGCACGAACTGGTAAAAGTCCATTGTTTAGAATGGCAGAGCAGCTAAAGTCCATCAACAGTATGGCAAGCCAGTAGTCGTCTGGCGTCGTTTAAAAAGACATTTTTTAAAGTCCATCAACAGTATGGCAAGTCAGTAGTCGCCTGGCGTCGTTCAAAAGACAGATCTCTCCGACGACGTTCATTTGAAGATTCAATCCAGCAGTGTCGTTGGGTTTATATCCTTTTTCTTCTTCGTCACCCAGAGCAAATTTTTGGTTATGTTTGGTATTCAATCACTATATACCTTGAAAGTCTGAAAGCAATCGCTTTCAGGCATTCAGGTCTACAGCGTTTGAATAGGGGAAACTGTAATACCCCAAAATTTGCTCTCTCCTTTGTCATCATAGCATAGCATTATCATTTATCATATCATATCCACCTCATTAGCATTGTATTGCATCTTTAACATAGAAAAATGAAGCATAGCATCCCTCTTACCATCAAGGCATGTGATCAGGTGGAAGGTGGACAATCAAGGGATCATTCAAAGCACAAAAAGGTCAGTCAAGTTGCAGCCAAGAAGTCTTTCATGTCTCATATTATCTCAATTGACCATCCAACACCTCAAGAAAGTGAGATTCAATAGGAGATTGAAGCAATACATACTTCACTATGCAAGGGATCCAAAAAAATGAAGGAAAACCCTCAAAAGAGATGGTTCATTGATTCAAAATCACCCTCAAGTGGCATATCTCATCATCCTTTAAGAGGATACACAACATACTCTGAGGAATTTGAGATTGAAGACTGCATTTTTCCCTCCTAACCAGAGGGGGTCAAAATTAGGGTTTCCAATTAAATCAGGGTATCTTTGATTTTTTGGGCAAAACTTGATGTCATGGTATTTTATATGTCCTTAAGCGTATGGGTGTAGAAAATTTCCTCTCAATTGGTTTTAGAAGTGGTTCAATTGGGAGAAAGATAAAAAATCAGTAAATTTGGGGCCAAGTCAAATAATCAGAGGAAAAAGTCAACTCTTGACTTTTTGAGTCCAAATTCATGAAATTCATGTTATATGCGTCCAATGTACAAAATTTGATCAAGAAACTCTAAAGGAATCATGAAAAAATCAAGATGTGGAAAGTTGCCATTTTTGGAAGAAGTAGGGTTTCCAAAAATAGTAATTTTGGACCATTTTGCATCAGAGTTTGAACCAAGGCCATTTAAAATCAAGACCCCAAATGAAAATTCCACTCGGCCACAACAAAAGATCTTGTTTCAAGCTTCAAATCCATGTGTAGAACATCTCCATTGGATAAAAATTGAGTGAGATATGATTGACCAAAGTTTGGGCAAAGTAGGTTCAAAACTAGGTCATGACCAAGGATTCTCAGGTCACGCGCATGTCCTTTTTACAAACAGTTGGTGGGCTAAATGTACACCTATTTTTCTCAGGGTTAGAGGCTTCATTTGCAAAACTTGTCAACATCAAAAATGTTCCTTGCGGTGTCCTCTTCAAGTTTCATGTTGGGCAAAAGTTGATTTGATCAAGCTATGAAGTAGATATGGTGAGTCCAAGTTGCTATGATCATGCTGAGATTCCATGCCATGACTGCCTCACCAACCAACCTTATTGCCACGCCTTGGTAGCAGTTCCAAATGTGACTGTTCTAAGTCATTTTGCAACTTATTCCAAACCTCATTTCAATTCAATTTTCATATCAAAGTTGCCCTATTACATCTCCTCTTTCAAATGAGCCCAAAAATACACCAAACCATTCATTGAGTAGGGAGAAAAACATCTGTAAACCACCCTATGTTAGCACTGATGCATTAACAGCTTGATACATGATTTGGTTCACACACACCACAAACACTTCATAACCTCAGCTTTCCACATTAAACCAAACACACATGACATAAATCTCATACACTAGCACGTGCTTTGCATGGAAATAGAAAGAACAAACTTGCTGAGCAAGTTTCTAATGCAACAGCCTTTGCCATTCGTTTCCCTTTACCTCCACCATAGCTCACCATAAACCAGTTGCACCATATCCTTGCTCTCCCTAACTAACTTGACTCAGTTAGTTAGGGATGACTCACTCAAACCACCATGACTCAGTTAACCAACTCAGGTTAACCACGGTTAGAGCACACTATAAATCAAAATCTCACCTCACAAATCCATTTGAGCTTCATTTTCTTCACTCTCCCTCTCCAATACTTCAAACTTTTTCTCTCAATCTCTCTTTGTTTACTCTCTGATTTCACTACATTTCCACCATCTCCTTTCACATTTCGCCTCTATCATCTTCATTGTTTCATTCTGGACCAAGAATAAGAGCATACACATCCAAGTAATCAAGTTCTGTTTCAAGAGATTGGAATTTTCAGGGCGATTCTTTGCATGATTTCAAGATTCTCAAGCCTTTATTTGGCCAAGAGTAGCTCAAAGAAGAAGCACGATTCTCTGGTTTTCTGTTTAACTCTAGTTTGCAGCATTTTCAGGTTTCATCTTCTCAAACTTTTATGGCAGGATTTATAGTTCTTTTTTAGCTTATTTTGTTGCTATGAGCTCAATAGGAGCATTTGAACTCTGGCTAGTTGATAGAGCTTCTTAGAAGTTTAGATCCAAAAACTTAGGGCAATATGTTCGTTCTTGTTTCTTGATGTATGTGAATGGTTTGATGATTTCATTGGTAGAGTCATGATGTGTGTTACTTCCTCTTCGTTTTGGTATATTGCTTGTAAGATTCTGGAAAATTTGAGGTTGCAGACGGTGGTGGTTTGCCGGAGAAGATGACCGGAGGTCATCTCCGGCCGGTGATCTTGAATGCTAGGGTTTTATTCCAGTTTTGATTTTGTCCGTCGATTTTTCATCATCGTGTGGTTCAGGACGTGCCAGCACATTAAAATGCACGTGCACCTCACATGTTTTATTTTTGATCTCACTTAATCAAAATGTGGTGCAGTGCATGGTAGTGTGCGTGGTCATTCGTGTGCGTGCGTTGGATTTGTATACTTTGACCTTTGTGTTGACTTGACCTGATCTAATGGTGTGAATTGCTTTGACTGGGTTTGACTGAGTGTGCATGTTAATTAGTGTGGATTGCGCAGACTTGGACCTAACCAGATTGCTTTCTACACCTCCCTATTTTAAAAGCCCAAATCATTGGAACTCATATTTGCTACGCTTGCACCCCCTTTCCTTATTTCAATTTTATTTTATTTTCTTCATTTTCTACATGTTTGCTTTTTAATTGTTAAAAATACCAAATAGCATCATAAAATTCCATAAAAATTCACGAGCACTTCCAAGACATTTAGAAAATTTTTGATGATTTTATTTTCTGATTTTATGACATTTTACCCCTGTTGCATATTTTCTTTGAATTTTTCATTTGTGTGCATTCCATTGATGGTACATGATTTTGCTTAATTTTGTTCCTGATCATTGTGAATTGTTTTGACTTGGTTCTATTTGCATTGATTCATTAATACCTTGAAGTATGTCATATGATTTTTATTTGATTTTTTAGGACATTTTATGACATGTCTTGGTGTTCATTTTTATAATACTTTGCATGTATATCCAATTTGACTTAAATGCTTTGTATGAAGGCATTTTGCCTTGAATTTTGCATGCTACTTTGGTGTATGATTCACTTCTAATTTGTGTATCTCAAAATCATGCTTGAATAATTTCCATAAACCCATTTGATTTTTGTTTAAAACATTTCACTTGAAGCATAATAACATGTCATATCCTTGTAATCTTTGTGCATGTTTACATGATTGCTTTTGTGCATACTTGCATGATCATTTGCCTATTTTGTGAACTATTCATTTGACATTATAGGTCATTGGTACATATTATGTGTCATCATTGCATGTTCACTTTCATTTGAACTTTGTGTATCCTTAATATGAAGTACTTGTGTTTTCTTTTGAACTTCCATTTCAATTCTACTTCTTCTATTACCTCTTGAATGTCTTGATAGTTGCTTCATGAATACTTGTGAGATGTTTATGAACCTTTTTTCATTTCATTTCAATTTTGATCCTTGGATTACATGTTCCCTTTATGCATGTTTCTTTCATTTCTTTTCATCTTTCATCTCCCTTTTCTTATGATAGCATGTTCTAATGCCATGGATGATGATTGTTGGTTGTTCACTTGAACTTGCTTGATGATAATCATTTGTTTTACATATGATGCACATTATGGTTGTGACTAATAGGATTTGATCTTTCATCTTATTCTTTTGATCTTTATGGTGCATTAAATGTTCTTTTACTTCTTATAATTCTTATACATGTTTACTAACCATGTAGGGGCTTTGGTAAGTTGCAATTGAGTGTGGATAAGGAATCCACATTCAAACTTCTATCCTTTCTCTTTTACAATTCCATCTTGTGTTTTGTTAAGCACTTATGTGCTTTCTTTTAATAACTCGTCACTTTCCCTTTTGAATTACAATTCATCTTCTACTTTAGAAGTGAATTGTTTAATTCATTCTTTCTTTAGACTTTAGGTTTAAACCTCACAAACCATTAGGATCACTCCCTTGACTAATCAACTAGGATTGAGTCTTAGTCCATATAGATTTTTACCTTTCTTCTCTCTTGAGTCTTTCATCTTCTCATCTCAAAGAAAAATGCAAAAATACTTAATAAAGGTAGGCACTTATTGCATTTAGGCCTTTCATATAAAGGAAAGATTATAAGGGGTCTTCTCTTATAATCTTAGAATGTGTAGCATATGACCCATCTTGGGTCAATGTGTGAAACATTTGACCTTATACGAGGGACTTAAATGCAATACTTGTTGAAGGTACAAATAAAAAAGCACTTCTTCATTTCATAACCAACAAAAACACTTAATAAAGGCAAGACAAATATTGTATTTAGGCCTTTCATGTGGGAACAAGGAGGTGAGGGGTCTTCTCTCATTTCCTTGGAATGTTTAGCGTACGTCCCGTCTTGGGTCGATATGTGAGGCATTCGATCCTATATGAAGGACTTAAATACAATAAGAGTTACAAAACACCAAAAACATTCAAAAACACTTCTTTCTTAAAAGACAAAAACAAATAATAACGTCTTTCCTTCGGGAATTCTTTTCTCATCTCATTCATTCTCAACGTACGAACGTGCTCCTTCTCGTTCTCTTGCAAGATGGTAACTCACTCGGACCAGCGAGCCTGCAACACCTGATCCAGAACGTTAGCCGTTCCCTAAAAAACACAAACAAACCATCCCTAGTGAGGGGAACTACGTCGCTCTGATTCTCATGTTCCCGATGAGATACGTAGGCAGTGAGGTAGGGCCCATGCGAGCACTTCTTTTATTTTCCCTACATTTGTTTCTCATTCCTTTTTCAGTTCCTTTTCCAGTATCTTTTCTAACACCCTTTGATCGAGACAAGCAAGCGTGGATCCCATCGGGTACGATGGACGCGTGGGGGTGCTAATACCTTCCTCGCGCGTAACCGACTCCCTTACCCTTTCTCTTGGTCGCAAAACCATGCTATATCCTTTCCTTCAGGTTTATGCAGTGTTTCCTTTCCCTCTCTTGGGATAAATACACATTGCTGGCGACTTTGTTCGGTGCCACTTTCGCGTTTGTACTAGGATGAAAATCCCGGGAGCGACATTAATTCAGAGACCGAAGCATCCCGACACCAAAAACCTGTTCAAGGAGATTCAAGATTGGAGCAAGAAGCATAATGGATGGGGGGATTGACACTTGTGTACTTTGATGACATGCCGTAGTTTTCTATTTTCTTTCATTACTTGGACCACCGCCAGACTTGTTGGTTGGGATCTATGATTATTGTGTTCAGACTTGTTATCTTAGATTTGTGATTGTTGACATTTGGTTTTCCTCTGGTTTTCTTAATATATGAGCAGAAGTTTCGTTCTATCTTGTTATTAAACTGGAATCAAGGGGTGGATCGCCCTGCGAATATTAAAACATGTTCATTTGCATTTGCATATTCATAATCATTTTGCATAATCATTTTTCATGACAGGTGTTTATCTCTGGTATTCTTATCTTGTTCTAATCTCAGGATTGCAGATCAGCACATTCACCGGTATTCTACCAGACAAAATTAGAAGAGGCTCATGGATCAGCTACAGAATGAGATCATTGAGATGCGGACTCGCATGAACCAATTCATGGAATTAATGCAAGGTGTTGCTCAAGGCCAAGAGCAATTGAGGACTCTCGTCCAGCCACTGATTGCAAGGAATGATGAAGACGGTAATAATGCTCAGAATGGCCCTACGGGCGGAGGTATTCCTGTTTCTGGTGTTGTGATCCCTCCGGGAGGAGCTGAAAATGCTAGGGGAGAGGGTATTGGTGCTGACGCAGTTCTTGGCCGTCATTATGATGATGTTCAAGATGATGCATTTTCTATGCCAGGTGGGGATGCTGGTCCCCAGATTGGCAATGATCAGAGATTCAGGTTAATTGAGGAACAACTAAGGGGTGTTGTGAATCAGGATGCTTTGGGTATGGATCTAGAGGATTTGGGGTTGGTTACAGGCGTTGTTATTCCGCACAAGTTTCAGACTCCCACTTTTGAGAAGTATAATGGTATGACTTGCCCAAGGACCCACGTGAGGGCATACGCAAGTAAGATGGCTGCGCATGCGAAGAATGAGAAGCTGATGATACATTGTTTCCAAGATAGCCTATCTGGGGCATCCCTGTAGTGGTACATGCAACTAGAGAGGAAAGATGTGCGTAGTTGGAGAGATCTGACAGGGGCATTTATTAGACACTATCAATATAACACTGACATGGCTCCTAACAGAACACAACTGCAGAACTTATCACAGAAGAACAATGAGAGTTTCAAAGAGTACGCCCAGAGGTGGCGTGAACTGGCAGCAAGGGTTCAACCTCCCATGCTGGAACGTGAAATGATAACTATGTTTATGGCCACCTTGCAGGCTCATTACTATGAAAAGCTGGTACCATGTATGACTGGAAAGTTTGCTGACTTGATCTTAGTAGGAGAGATGGTGGAAAGCGGAATTAAGGTGGGAAAAATATCAGGCGGTGATGGGTCCTCATCCGGAGGAAGTAAGAAGCCGTATGCCAGTGGTTACAAGAAGAGGGAAGGAGATACAAACTCTGTGTCATCATATCGTGGTAGAGAAGGACCTCGTCAGAACTTCAATCAGCAGGTGGCTTCTGTAACCATCCCAGCAGCACCTCAGCAGCAAGCAGTGTCTCAACAACAAAATCAGGCTCCTCCCCGATCGCAGCCTCTGAATAGGCGGGATAGGCATTTTGACACTCCACCTCTTCCCTACGCTCAGTTATTTCAGCACTTGTTAAAGCTACAGTTAATTCAAAAGAGAACATTGGCTCCACCTACTGGTAATCCACCTCCCGGCTATGACGCCAACGCCCACTGTGAGTTTCATTCTGGGGCACCCGAACATCATATTGAGAACTGTAAAGCTATTAAGCATAAGGTTCAAGATTTGGTGGATTCCAAAGCCATCCATTTCTCCAATGATGTTCCAAATGTGAATCAGAACCCGATGTCGAATCACGGTGAGCCAAGGGTCAATGCTATTATTGAGGACTGTGAAGACTTGAGTTTGATTTCAGATGTGAACGAAGTCCAAACTCCGTTGTTTGTGGTGAAGGAAAGACTATTGAGGGGAGGGGTATTTCCAGGCTGTGATGAAGGTTGTGTAGGATGTGTGTCGCAGCCAGGCGGTTGTGATTTATTGAAAGCAGGTATTCAGAGAATGATCAGTGAAGGGATATTACAGTTTGACAGGGGTTGTAGGCAGAATAAAGTTATTGACAGAGAGATTGATGTTACCACAATAACAATTCCGTTCAAGACAATAACTATATCAGCGCCGGCGAGACCAGCGCCGGTCACTATCACTGTTCCTGGACCAGTCCCGTATGAGAGTACCAAGGCCATCCCATGGAACTATGGAGCCGAGGTGTTTGTTAATGGTAAAAAGCAGGAATTGGAAGAGACATCAGTTGTGAATACAGGGGTTGAAAATCTTGTTGAAGCAGGGGCCATCACTAGGAGTGGTAGAGTCTTTATTCCGTCCGAGGATCAAGCTGGCAGTTCAAGAAAAGACAAAGGTAAACAGATGATGGATGGGTCTGCACAGAGGCAGGAAGCAAATAATTCTATGACAAAGCAGGTTGGGGATACTTTCTCAGAAGACGTAGAAGAGTTTATGAGGTTGATCAGAAAAAGTGATTACAAGATTGTTGATCAACTTCACCAAACTCCATCGAAGATTTCCATTCTATCCTTACTGTTGTGCTCTGAGGCACACCGAAATGCATTGCTGAAGGTTCTGAACATGGCTTATGTACCGCAGGAAATATCTGTCAACCAGTTAGTGGGGGTTGTGGCTCATGTGAATACTGGTAATGGTTTGGGTTTCACCGATTTAGATCTGACTCTGGCTGGGAGGAATCACAACAACGCTCTGCATATTTCAGTGGAATGCCGTGGTTCCTTAATGTCGCATGTGTTAGTTGATACTGGGTCGTCTTTGAACGTGTTACCGAAGAAGGCTCTGATGAAACTGGATACTCGTGGGTTGATTTGTACACCAAGTGACTTGGTGGTACGTGCTTCTGATGGCTCCAAGAGGTCAGTGTTTGGAGAGTTAGTTCTGCCAATCAAGGTGGGTCCTGAGATTTTCAACACCACCTTTTACATAATGGATATTCAGCCTGCGTATAGTTGTTTGTTGGGTCGCCCTTGGACCCATGGTGCTGGGGCAGTAACATCTACGCTGCACCAGAAGTTGAAGTATATGGTGGATGGCCACGTTGTGACTGTTTGTGGTGAAGAAGATATCATGGTGAGTCACCTATCAACCTTCAAGTATGTAGAGGTATATGGTGAAGTACAGGAAACTTTGTGCCAAGCCTTTGAAGCTGTGAAAATTCTCGAGGAACCCCCTAAGGCAGTCAGTCAGCCTGAGGTGGTTGCCCAACCTGAAGTTGTAAGACAACCAGAGATTCCAATGTCCTTTTTCAAAGAGGCGCGTGCTATAGTTGAAGCTGGTGGTTCTCAGAAGTGGGGCAGTGTTATTGATGTTCAAAGAAAGCAAGATACTCATGGACTGGGTTACAAGCCACCCAGGCGTTCTGAAGAGCCTCCCAAGTTCTATGGTCCAGTCCATTTCACCAGTGCCGGTGTTTTCTTTGACAGAGTCAATGCTATTGAGGATGAAGGAGATAGTGATTGTGACATGGATGAGTGGATCCGTCCCTGCACCCCTGGTCAGAGTTTAGGCAACTGGTCCTCTGAGAAAGTCATCCAAGTGACGCGCCCGGAGTAATTTACTTTTGTTTTCTGTTATGTTGAATCCTACGTTCTGCCCAAGACGTAGTGATACTTATTTGTAGGGCTTGGATGTTCTATTTGCTATTTTTATCATCAATAAAGGACGTTTTTTCATTCAAATATTTTGATCCCTGTCTTTCTTTTTTTACTTTTTGCATTAACCCACATCAAAATGGCAATGTGTTTCTTGTTTGTTGCACTCATAATAAACATAAAACATCCATCATGCAGGTTCCTTTGTTCAGATTCCACCCATCATGACTTAGCTATGGCTCGATATGACTTCGACAATCCTATCTATCAAGCCGAAGAAGAGACTGACGAAGACTGTGACTTACCAGAAGAATTAGCCAGGTTACTGAAACAAGAGGAAAAGGTTATTCTACCTCATCAGGAGGAAGTTGAGACTGTTAATCTGGGAACCGAGGATGTTAAACGAGAAGTAAAGGTTGGGGCTGCTTTGGAAGACACTGTTAAGGGAAGATTGGTTGAGTTACTTCGAGAGTATGTAGATATCTTCGCCTGGTCTTACCAAGACATGCCCGGGCTTGACACTGACATTATTTCACACAGACTGCCGCTTAAAGAGGGTTGTAATCCAGTCAAGCAGAAACTGAGAAGGACGAAACCAGATATGGCTGTCAAGATCAAGGAAGAGGTTCAGAAACAGTTGGACGCCGGATTTCTTGCTGTGAAGAATTATCCTCCGTGGGTTGCTAATATTGTACCTGTACCTAAGAAGGATGGGAAGGTCAGGATGTGTGTTGATTACCGAGATCTGAATAGGGCGAGCCCGAAGGATGATTTCCCGCTCCCCCACATTGACATGTTAGTAGACAATACTGCTCAATATTCTGTGTTTTCCTTCATGGATGGCTTCTCTGGGTATAACCAAATCAAAATGGCCCCAGAGGACATGGAGAAGACTACGTTCATAACACCGTGGGGAACATTTTGCTACAAGGTAATGCCCTTTGGATTGAAGAATGCTGGGGCAACCTATCAGCGGGCAATGGTGACTCTCTTTCATGATATGATTCACAGGGAGATTGAAGTCTCTGTTGATGACATGATTGCGAAGTCACAAACAGAGGAATAACACTTGGTAAACCTCCAGAAGCTGTTTGAAAGGTTGAGGAAGTTCAGATTGAGATTGAATCCGAACAAGTGCACTTTCGGCGTGAGGTCTGGTAAATTACTGGGATTCATTGTTAGCGAAAGAGGTATCGAGGTTGATCCTGCAAAGATAAGAGCCATACAGGAGATGCCTGAGCCCAGAACAGAGAAAGAGGTTCGTGGTTTCTTGGGGAGGTTGAATTACATTGCTAGGTTCATCTCTCATCTGACAGCCACGTGTGAACCAATTTTCAAGTTGTTAAGAAAGGATCAAGAGGTCAGGTGGAATGAAAATTATCGAGAGGCGTTTGAAAGGATAAAGATGTATTTGCAGGAACCTCCAGTCCTTATGCCACCGGTGTCCGGGAGACCGTTGATTATGTACCTTACGGTTCTTGAGAATTCGATGGGTTGTGTGCTCGGTCAACACGACGAGACAGGTAGGAAAGAGCACGCCATTTACTACCTGAGTAAGAAGTTCACTGATTGCGAACCAAGATACTCTATGTTGGAAAAGACATGTTGTGCACTCGCATGGGCAGCCAAGCGCCTGAGGCAGTATATGTTAAACCACACAACCTTGTTGATTTTGAAGATGGATCCGATTAAATACGTGTTTGAGAAGCAAGCACTTTCTGGAAGGATAGCCCGTTGGCAGATGGTTTTGACAGAGTACGATTTCAGTATGTTTCTCAGAAGGCCATTAAGGGAAATGTTCTGTCAGAATATCTTACTGAACAACCGGTCGAGGATTATCAGCCAATGAAGTTTGAGTTTCCGGACGAGCATGTCATGTTTCTGAAAATGAAAGATTGTGAAGAGCCTCTGCCTGACGAAGGACCTGAGATTGGCTCACAGTGGAAGATGATTTTTGATGGGGCTGTCAACTCATATGGTAATGGAATTGGGGCAATCATCACAACCCCAAAGGGTGCTCACATACCTTTCACTGCCCGGTTAGCATTCGTGTGTACCAACAACGAGGCAGAGTATGAAGCATGCATCATAGGGTTAGAAGAAGCAATTGATTTGAGAATTAAGAACCTCGATGTCTATGGTGATTCCGCGTTGGTAGTTAATCAGACTACAGGAGAATGGGAGACTCGTCAGGTGAATTTAGTACCTTATAACAACTAGGCCAGGAGGTTGCTACCTTTCTTTGATAGGGTGGATTTTCATCATGTGCCCCGAGCTGAGAATCAGATGGCCGATACGTTAGCGACATTAGCTTCCATGTATAAGGTGAACCGTTGGAATGAAACACCTTCGATTAGAATCATGCGTCTGGACAGACCAGCTTTTGTGTTTGCAATTGAAGATGTGTCTGATGGCAAACCGTGGTATTATGATATTAAGGTTTTTCTGAAGAGACAGGACTATCCAGAGGGTGCCTCCACCAAGGATAAGAAGACTCAGAGAAGGTTGGCAGGAAACTTCTTTCTGAACAAGGATGATGTGTTATATAAGAGGAACTTCGATATAGTCTTGCTACGTTGTGTTGACGAACACGAGGCAGGTTTGTTGATGGAGGAAGTTCACGAGGGTTCTTTCGGTACTTATTCCAGTGGACACACCATGGCTAGAAAGTTGTTGAGAGCAGGATATTATTGGATGACTATGGAGTCTGATTGTTTCAAGTACGCCCGAAAGTGCCATAAATGCCAGATTTATGCGGATAAGATGCATGTACCGCCTACGCCTCTAAATGTGTTGTCATCTCCTTGGCCTTTTGCAATGTGGGGTATAGATATGATTGGAAACATTGAGCCCACTGCTTCCAATGGGCATCATTTCATTTTGGTTGCCATTGACTATTTCACAAAGTGGGTGGAAGCAGCCTCGTACGCCAACGTCACCAAGCAAGTGGTAGCCCGGTTTATAAAGAAGGATATCATCTATCGTTATGGGGTCCCGGAGAGAATCATTACTGATAATGGCTCGAATTTGAACAACAAGATGATGAAGGAACTATGTCAGAGTTTTAAGATCGAGCATCATAATTCCTCTCCATATCGTCCAAAGATGAATGGGGCTGTTGAGGCAGCAAATAAGAATATCAAGAAGATTGTGCAAAAAATGGTGGTAACATATAAAGACTGGCATAAGATGCTACCTTATGCCCTACATGGTTATCGTACTTCGGTGCATACGTCAACTGGGGGAACCCCTTTCTCATTGGTGTATGGTATGGAAGCAGTTTTACCCTTAGAGGCCGAGATTCCGTCTTTGAGAGTTCTGGCAGATGTGAAGCTTGATGAAGCTGAGTGGGTTCATTCCAGATTAGATCAGTTAAACCTTATTAAATAAAAGAGATTGGCAGCCATCGCACATGGTCGGTTGTATCAGATCAGGATGAAGGAAGCCTTTGACCAGAAAGTGCGTCCTCGGAGTTTTCAGACAGGTGAATTGGTTTTGAAAATGATCCTTCCTCCTCAGACAGATCACAGGGGCAAATGGACTCCAAACTACGAGGGGCCATATGTATTGAGAAAGGTTTTTTCTGGTGGAGCCTTACTACTTTCAACTATGGATGGCGAAGATTTTACATCCCCTGTGAACGCGGACGTAGTCAAAAAATACTTCGCATAAAAGAGACCCGCTGGACATAAAAAGAAAGTCCCGGCAAAAAAGGGGCATCCCGGCGAACCATAAAAAGGAGAAGGTTCGGGCAAAAATAAGGGATAAAATGTAAAAAGAAACGTGTAAACCCGCAAAGTTGAAAACCTGAAAAGGGGACTTTGGCAAAAATGGGTATCCCGATGGATTGAAATCCCGAAAAGGGCGATCCAGGCAAAAGTTAGGGATCTATAAGCGAAAGGCTATAATCTGTGTTCGATCTGTGAGCACTTTCAATACCTGGAAATTCTGAAAGAAAGGAATCAGTACAGTTAGTTTCTTCAAAGGTCAAGACATTTGTGGATAAGCAAGACATATGGGTCATAGCTGAGTCGAATCATGGTGGATATCTGTTCCCACATTGCCGACATGTGTATTTTCTTTTTGCTTTTGCGCAATTACCTCTTTTTAGGAATTGCTTCCTATTGTAAATGCCTATTTACAGGCCACTTTTCTCAATAAAATATTCATTTCACTCAAAGAGCTTTCTGTTGTTTGTTTTACTTTTACTGTTTTGTTTGCAAAAAACGTCCGATATTTTTGATAAACATTGCATATAAAACTTCGAGCTTTGCGGAGCATAACGAAAAGCAGTAGAAATTACTTAGGCATTAACGGTGATAGTCAGGTTGTGGCATATTCTTTTGTTGTTATTTGACTTGCAGGGCAATAGGATTGTATTTCCCCAGCAGTTTTCCCTCCCCAGCATTGAGATTGCACTTTCCTCAACAGAGCAGACCTTCCCCAGCAGGAGACCTGGAAAGTATTTGCTCCAGATCAAGACGTTAATTCCCCAGAATCAGGGTTTTCACTTCCCCCATCCAGTCAGGAAGCGTGCTTTCGCCGACAATGTCGTATTCTAGTCCCCAGCAAGGTGGGAGTAAAGTCATTCTCCCCACCAGCAGGCTAAGTTCAGCAGTATCCCCAAGCAGGATGGTATTATGGGTTGGCATCCCCAGCAGGTCCTAAGCCCATATGTTATTGGCAACCCTCAGTAACAGACTTCCGGTTCCGTTATTGGCGTTCATTCTCAACTCCCCCAGCAGAGGAGAAATCTCGGGTTTTGGATGTTACCTTCAGTAAAAGACAGGTGTATCCCCCAGTAGTTCTTTCTGGATATCATCCCCAGCAGAAGTTGTTGATCCGAAGAGTCGATCAGTATGACCCTTCTCAGCCGAGTTCCTGGATTCAGAGGACAATTTATTTTTGTTATCCCCAGCTGAATTGGTCTTTTCTCTCCAACATTTATTTTGCCGGAGGGACCCCTTTTGCATATCATAAGCATTTGCATTGCATCCTCAAACGCGTAGCATTTCCACTTCGTGTGGAGCATTACGGCAAAATTAAAACATTTGCATTCGAAGCATAAGCCAGGTTTGGTACTTTCTTTGCTAGTTCTCTTTCCCAGCAGAGATAGCATAACTCAGGAGATTTTGGAGAGGATGCGTTCCTCATATTTGTGCTACCCGACAGAGTCTTTTATTTAGACTTCTCCTTTCCCCAGTAGAGTCATCTTATCTGTGGACCGTGAGTCCGTTAGAAGTTTGCCCTGGTTTGGCCTTCCTCTTTAGTGAAATCCAGTTCTCGCCTGGTATTCAGTTCTTTCTCGAGATATTTTGTTTGCCAGTTTCCCTTTATCAGCAGGGATGGCATTTGTTTTGCTAGTTCTCTTTATCCGCAGAGATAGCAATCTTTTGGATATTTTCTTTCGCCAGTTCCCTTTATCAGCAGGGATGGCATTTGTTTCGCTAGTTCTCTTTATCAGCAGAGATAGCAATCTTTTGGATATTTTCTTTCGTCAGTTCCCTTTATCAGCAGGGATGTCATTTGTGTTGCTAGTTCTCTTTATCAGCAGAGATAACAATATTTTGGATATTTTCTTTCGTCAGTTCCCTTTATTAGAAGGGATGGCATTTTTGTTGCTAGTTCTCTTTATCAGCAGAGATAGCAATCTTTTGGATATTTTCTTTCGTCAGTTCCCTTTATCAGCAGGGATGGCATTCGTTTCGCTAGTTCTCTTTATCAGCAGAGATAGTCTCGCTAGTTCTCTTTAACAGCAGAGATAGCAATCCTTTGAATATTTTTCGTCAGTTCCCATTATCAGCAGGGATGGCATTCATTTTGCTAGTTCTCTTTAACAGCAGAGATAACAATCCTTTGAAGATTTTTCGTCAGTTCCCTTTATCAGCAGGGATGACATTCATTTTGCTAGTTCTCTTTGTCAGTAGGGATAGCAATCTTTTGAAGATTTATTTTGTCAGTTCTCTTTATCAGCAGAGATGACATAATCTGGGAGAGTTTGTTTCACTTTATACCCAGCATAGCTAGCACTCGTCCGTGTTGTGACAGTACAGCATTTATGGCTAATTCTCCGGTGGAGGATTGCAAATTTCCGGGTTCTTTGGTATTCAATCTCCGTGCATCCTGATTGTCTGAAAGCCGTCGCTATCATACCCTCAGGACCAAGTTGATTGAATAGGGGCAGCTGTTGCACCCCAAAATTTTCCCTTCTTACTTTAGTACTAACTGGCTTATGTTTCATTTCATTTTTGCATTATCATGTGTGCATATCATTGGTTCTTAGCATGGGGTTAAGGTGCCTGAGGCTAGTTCAAGAGGAGAAGATGTTATTCAAAGGGTCAAGTAAGAGAGTTCAAGTGGATCACTTCCTCCTAACCAGTGCAAAAATTAGGGTTTTGAAATTCTTGGGTTTATTGCTCCAATGGGAAAGCTCCTTGGGTTTTTATCATCACCAAATGGCATATCTTATCTTTGTGGAAGAGGATACACATCATATTTAGAGGAATTTGGATTTGGAGACCGTGCGATTTCCTCCTAGACTGAGGGTACGAAAATTAGGGTTTGCTATAAAGTCAGTTTATTTCTGATTTCTTGGGCAAGACTTGATTCCATGGTATTCCTTGGGTCCCTATGTATCTAGGAATGGAAGACTGCCCATCAGTTTGGTTCAGGAGAAGTTCAAATGGCCAATGGATTGGGAATCAGGAGAATCAGGAGAAAAGTCAACAGTGAGAGGGGAAGTCAACTGTGAAATTTTGAGGTTCTCTTCAAAGTTTTCAAAGTCTCACATCCTCATATGGTCTTCAAAGGTCAATTTTCATGCCATTTATCAAGAATCAAGGGTTGGTACAAAAGTTACTAAATATGGAAATGACCTATAATTTGAAAGTTTCCTTTTTGGGCAAGTCCTTACACTACATTCAACTTGACTTTTCACCGTTAAGAAAGCTTCAAATGAATTTTCCTCAAACATGAAAGTTGAAGATCTTTTTCTCCCCTTTCCAACAAGTACTAGTGGGTCTCCATATCATTTGTGAAACTCAAGTTATGATCAAAAGAAGGCAAAGTGGTTTTTAGGGTTTCATTTTCACAACTTTTACATTTTGGGACATATGGACCTATAATTAATTCCATTGCTTCAAGGCACTTTCCAACATCAAAGTACAATCCTAAGGACTATTTTTGGCCTTTGAATCAAGTGGATCCATGGTGTATTTATCACTTATTCTCCATTATTCAAAATTGCCAAGTCATTGAAAACTCATGAACCAAAATGTCTCAAGGCCCAAATCAAATTCAGGTGTGATTAACAATTGAAACTTAAGTGATCCATCATGAAATATTTGGATATCCATGCATGGAGGAGGGTGTATCTCACATAATGCAATTTTCTAAATTCATCCAAAACTCTTTAACAAAAGAATTACCAAGGCCCAATTGATCATCAGTGGGTTAACCTAATCTATTTAAGCCAATTCATGCACTGGTTAGGGTTTTTTACACGTGACTTGGAGAAGAAAAGAAGCTTGAGCCCTAAGACTTTTCTTCATTGAATCTCTCAATCCACAAGGTTTCTTCCAAAAATTCTTCCACAATCTTCTTTCTTGGGATCCCCAGAGCACAAATCAATCCTCCTTCGCAGCTAAAAGCAAGGATATAGGAGGCGTGATCTCAGGTTGGTGGGTTTTTTCATGATCATAGAACTCCATTTTTAAATATGCATATTGATGTGTGATGTCCACTGGTTATTCTGATGTATTTATTTTTGAAATTGGACGTGTGGTTTGCTTGTATTGTGTGGTTAAAGTTTTGAACCCTAACCTTTTTCTCTTTGTTTTTCATTATGCATTGGCTATTTGTGAATTTTGATTGCATATTTGAGATCCTGACGAAATTCTGGTCAAGAAAGTGTATTGGTTTGCGTTTTCTGGGTTGTTTTTTATTGCAGGTGGCCGTGGGTGGCGGCCGGAGCTAGGGCTCCGGCGGCTGGTGTGGTGCTCCGGCCAGGCTAGGGTTTGGAGGAAGAAGATGACTCCCAGCCGTTGATTCCTCTCATCGCACGGTCCTCATCATGCCACGTTTTTTTATTTTTGAGTTTTAAGCTGATGATTGCATGTTTATTACCCCACAGTTGTTACCGTGTGCACCCAATTAATTTCTATTATTTTAATTACCATTTCTTTGGTTGACTAATTGTGGATCGTTTGATGAATCATATGGACTTTGTCCTGCCAACGAATTAAAAAAAACACGTGCTTAGCACATGGGAGTGTATTGTGTGCTGACTGCTTTGGTGTGCGTGTGTGCATGTTAATTGTGGTGTACTTGCTAATCATGGCCCTTCATCATTGTGACTGTGTGTTTGTGTTGACTTAACGTGAAGTGTCAGATCAATCTCATGGTGGGTAGCGAGTCAACTGAGTTGACTGAAATCCACACGTGGACCTTTTTTATTTTATTTTTGTTCTGATGGATTTAGTGGTTGGGCTTCCTATTCGCACCCCACATCTTTCAGCCCATATTCTCTTTCAATGTGGATTAATTACTGAATGCACCCCCATTTGTTTATTCCTTTTTTTTTTATTTTTTTAATCATTACATTTCATTTTAATTTTTTTAAAATAGTTAATTGCATTAAAAAATTCCAAGAAAATTCATGCATCATTTTTATAATTTTATAAAATTTTCACAAATTTTATTTTATTATTTTATTTTATTTTTAGCATCTTAAATAATCATTTGGTTTATTTTCTTTTTGGATTATTCATATCATGCATACCTAAACTTGTTTATTTTATTTCTCTGCATCCATAAAACATTTTGAATTCATTCTTTTTTGCATTCATTCACCAACACATTGAAGTGCATTAAAATATTTTTCTCTCATTTTTAAAATCATTTCATATTGCATTTTAGTCCTTTCCTTTTGCACATTGAACTATGTTTCTCATCTGACTTGGCATAATTGTTTGAGTGACTAATATCTTGAATTTTTGCAGGAGTTTTTGATATGTTGTTTGTCTCTGGTTGAGCAATGTTGATAATTATTTTGGCAATTTTAGGAGTTGTTTCTCTAATTATGTGATTGCTCATTGTTTGAGGCTTTCTTGTATGCATATTTCTGATCATGCCTGAGTTTTTGTTTGAGAAGGCACTTGTGCCATTGTTTTGGGATTGTGTCTTTGACTTCTTAATTCATGTTTGGATTGTTATAGGTCATTTAATCACTATTATATGTCATTGTTTGGTTTTCATTTGTCTTATTATTACTTATGTCTGTTTTGTACTAACCTTTTATGCAGAGGCTGAAGTAAGTCATTTGAGGGTATGGATAGTTATCCATGTCCACCTTACTCTTTTCTTCTCTCATCTTTTCTTTTCTTTAGGCTTAGGTTGTAGTCAAACCTCACTAACCATAGGTCAACCATGCATGATAACTTTAGGACTTTTAGTTTCCCTTTAGAGTTTCCTTGGTGTCTTCTCTCTTCTCATCTCAAAACTTCTTGAAAACACTTAATAAGGATAAAGTGTATTGCGCACGGGCCTTAAGCACGGGGAATGAGAAATGAGGGGCTTCTTCTCATCTTTCTAGAGTGCTTAGCGAGCGTCCTGTCTTGGGACGATGCGTTAAGTATTCGCCCCTGTGCCCTAGACTTTGGTGCAATGCAACTTATGAACTAACTCAAGTCACTTCTGTCCTAAAAAATACAAACAAACTTCAAACCTTTTTGTCCTTCGGGATTGTCAAACTAAAGGCTATTTTTTAAAAGGGCATGTTACCTTCCGTCTGAGTCGCAAACAGGCATCGACCCTAACTGTCGAACGCGAACTTAACGTCGCTCATAAAAAACACAAAAAGAACTTGGTCCGAACTACGTTGACTCTGAATTTCCCATTGCACAAAGGGAGTACGTAGGCCTAGGACGTCGACGTCCTACCGAGTGTGTCTTAGTTTTTCCCTCCCCGTCTTAGTACAGCCATAGATGATAGTATAACTCACCCTTAGAATAGACAACAAGCGTGGATCCCATCGAGTACGATGGACGCGTGGGGTGCTAGCACCTCCCCCCCGCGTAACTGACTCCCGAACCCAGGCTATGGTTGCGATGACCATTCCTTTCCCTCTTCCTCAGGTTTATGCGGTGTTCCCTTTTCCTCTCTTGGGATAAATTTACACGGCTGGCGACTCTGTTTTTCTGCGCCACTCTCGCGTTTGTACCTGGATGAAAATCCCGGGAGCGACAACTGGCGACTCTGCTGGGGAAATAATGTCTGGTTGACCTATGCTGGTCCATCCCTAAGCGAGTCAGTCCTAGCGCTTGCTTATCTTTGTTCTCTTTGGGTGTTTTTGTTTCTGTTTTGCTTTATTTGTTGTATTTTATTTTTACGGCTTTTACTGCATTGCACTTCATTTTTATTACTGTCATACTGGATACTGCTGTGTTGTGCTGGCTGTTTCTGTTTTGCAGGTTGGGTTATTCTGAGAGATAAGCCCAATACCCAGGCTTGAGTACACCCTAGGACTAGAATGGAAAGTAGTGGGACCTACGTGCCCGCTTGGTACGTTTGTGTGTTCACGAAATTCACAACCAGACGAGGCTATCTTGGGACTCATTCTAACGTGTGTGTCTTACGCATGTTAGGATGTCGATCTAGAGAGCTGTCGACTCTGGTGACCGATCATCGAGGACCTTAGTGGAAACATCCCTCTTTAGTGGTGACAGTGGCAGACCACATCCGGTGGCAAACCCATTCGCACCCGAGGGCCCACTTTGGAACTCGCATAGGATGACCCCTATCTTTTGAAGAGAATCAGTGGAGGCACTCCTCGATTGACGATAGTACTGTACCCCGAGGGATGAATGTACTATTGTTTCTCGACCTCAGTGCCAAAGCTGAGGACCTTCCGCTTTGGAGAATCAGTTGAGGCCTCCTCGATTGATGATGATGCCAAACCAGAAATGGTGAACGTATCATCATTTCTCAACCTGAGAGCCCGGGATACTGAACATCCTAGTACCCACACGTGAGAGGGGATGGGTGTTTGCAGGTTTGCAGGTAACCGAAACCTTCAACCTACCCGGTTTTTCTGGATTTCTCATCAATGTTGATTATCTGGGTTCCTGGTTATCTCAGTGGTTCGGAATTCTGGTTTTCTGGGTTGTGGTTCTCGTTCAGTTAACAGCACAGCACATCCAGCAGTGTTGCCTTGATCCCATGTTTGCATGAGCACATCATTTTTCTTGCATTCTAACATGTTTGACATTTTTCAGGGCTTGCATCTTACTCTTGATTCCGGTTTTCTGAGGTTACCTTGGCATGGATGTCCAGAGAAAGAAGACTGTTGCCTATTCGTTCCCAGATCTGACTTTGACATTGATTCACAAGTTGATTAATATGGCTGGTCCCGGAGTTCGTACAGAGTTCAGTGGAGGGTATGGGAGACTTCTGAAGTTTGTCTACAATATCTCCAAGTATGAGAAGGATACCATTCATACACTTCTTCAGTTTTACGATCCGTCTTTGCGTTGCTTCACCTTCCCAGACTACATCTTGGCCCCAACGTTGGAGGAGTTCTCATTTATTTTAGGAATCCCCATCAGGCATGACATAGTATTCTTTTCTGAAGAACACCCCGGGGTAAAAGAAATGGCTGTTGCTCTTCATATTAGTGAATCCGTTCTGAGCAGTAATATTGAGGAAAAACAAGGAGCTAAGGGTTTCTTATTGAAGTTCTTGTTTGATCAAGCTTGCGTACATGTTAAAGAGAAGAATTAGACTGCTTTCCAAGCTATTCTGGCTATGTGCATCTATGGGATTGTCCTGTTTCCCAATGTTCCTGATCTGGTGGATATGCATGTTGTCAGAATCTTTATCTCAAAGAATCCTATACCTACCTTGCTAGGTGATGTGTATCACTCAGTCCACTACAAGAATGAAAATAGGCGGGGAAAAACCATGAGTTGTTGTCCACCATTCTTATCTACTTGGTTTCTGAGCCATCTCCCCGAAACTGGCGCCTTTGTTGATACGAAAGATTCTCTGAAGTGGTCAAAGAGGTTAATGGGCTTGACTGCTGACAACATTGTCTGGTTCAACCATGATTTGCTAGGAATAGAGATTATTTGCAAGTGCGGAGAATTCCCTAATGTACCCTTGATAGGGAGAAGAGGTGGAATTAACTATAATCCTTCCCTTGTTATCAGGCAGTTTGGTTATCCTTTGAAAGGTCCACCTGAAGAGCGAGATGTCAAAGAGTCCTTATTCTTCAATGGTACTGAGGATCAAGAGACGATAAGGAAGATTGTGAATGCTTGGAAGCAGGTGACCAAGAAGGGAAAAACTTCATTCGGGAAATGTAACAACCGGGCTTTCCCTTCCTATAAAGAGTGGATTAAGAAGAGAGCAGAAGAGGAACTTCTTCCCTTCCCGGTAGAGCCACCATCTTACCTCTTACTGATTGATCCTCCTACCACAGTTGAGATAGAGAAGTTTAATAAGTTGTGGTCCGAAAAGGAAAAGCTGCGAGAAGAAAACAGCGAGCTACTAAGGGAGATTTATCAGTTGAAACATGAGCAGGGTGAAGCTGTTCATACCGCCAAGTTGAAGACAGAGCTTCTTGCTAAGGCAGAAAAAGAGCTAGCTGACATGATCACATCCAGACAAAGGATGAAACAAGCTTTGGATGGTATCAGTAAGGTTCTCGAGTCTAAGAAGGAGGAATTAGACAAGGCTTTGCTGAAAATCCACAGGTTCGATGATCACCGAGAAACTGTAATGGCTGAGAATAAGAGAAAGGAAGACGGTTATCTAGCTCAGATTGATCAGTTGAAGTTGACGCTCAAGAAAAAAAACGCTGAGATCCTGTCAGGGGTATTCAAGAGACAAGCAGTCGAGGGTCGACTCAATGAAGCTATAGCCTCCATAGAGGAACTGAAGATCCAAGCTGAAGTGAAGAGACCTAGAAGTGAGGGTCCTAGCATGGATGGTGTTTCTGGAGAAGACGCTTGGGAGTTACATTGCCGATACTTGGAGGGAATCATGCATAGGAGACACATTCTCATTCAAGAGCTAATTCAGAGACCGGAGCCTCCCGACACCAAAAAGCTGTTCAAGGAGATTCAAGATTGGAGCAAGAAGCATAATGGATGAGGGGATTGACACTTGTGGACTTTGATGACATGCCGTAGTTTTCTATTTTCTTTCATTACTTGGACCACCGCCAGACTTGTTGGTTGGGATCTATGATTATTGTGTTCAGACTTATTATCTTAGATTTGTGATTGTTGACATTTGGTTTTCCTCTGGTTTTCTTAATATATGAGCAGAAGTTTCGTTATATCTTGTTGTTAAACTGGAATCAAGGGGTGGATCGCCCTACGAATATTCAAACATGTTCATTTGCATTTGCATATTCATAATCATTTTGCATAATCATTTTGCATGACAGGTGTTTATCTCTGGTATTCTTATCTTGTTCTAATCTCAGGATTGCAGATCAGCACATTCACCGGTATTCTACCAGACAAAATCAGAAGAGGCTCATGGATCAACTACAGAATGAGATCATTGAGATGCAGACTCGCATGAACCAATTCATGGAATTAATGCAAGGTGTTGCTCAAGGCCAAGAGCAGTTGAGGACTCTCGTCCAGCCACTGATTGCAAGGAATGATGAAGACGGTAATAATGCTCATAATGGCCCTACGGGCGGAGGTATTCCTGTTTCTGGTGTTGTGATCCCTCTGGGCGGAGCTGAAAATGCTGGGGGAGGGGGTATTGGTGCTGGCGCAGTTCATGGCCGTCAGTATGATGATGTTCAAGATGATGCATTTTCTATGCCAGGTGGGGATGCTGGTCCCCAGATTGGCAATGATCAGAGATTCAGGTTGATTGAGGAACAACTAAGGGGTGTTGTGAATCAGGATGCTTTGGGTATGGATCTAGGGATTTGGGGTTGGTTCCAGGCGTTGTTATTCTGCACAAGTTTCAGACTCCCACTTTTGAGAAGTATAATGGTATGACTTGCCCAAGGACCCACGTGAGGGCATACGCAAGTAAGATGGCTGCGCATGCGAAGAATGAAAAGCTGATGATACATTGTTTCCAGGATAGCCTATCTGGGGCATCCCTGGAGTGGTACATGCAACTAGAGAGGAAAGATGTACGTAGTTGGAGAGATCTGGCAGGGGCATTTATTAGACACTATCAATATAACACTGGCATGGCTCCTAACAGAACACAGCTGCAGAACTTATCACAGAAGAACAATGAGAGTTTCAAAGAGTACGCCCAGAGGTGGCGTGAACTGGCAGCAAGGGTTCAGCCTCCCATGCTGGAACGTGAAATGATAACTATGTTTATGGCCACCTTGCAGGGTCATTACTATGAAAAGCTGGTACCATGTATGACTGGAAAGTTTGCTGACTTGATCTTAGTAGGAGAGATGGTGGAAAGCGGAATTATGGCGGGAAAAATATCAGGCGGTGATGGGTCCTCATCCGGAGGAAGTAAGAAGCCGTATCCCAGTGGTTACAAGAAGAGGGAAGGAGATACAAACTCTGTGTCATCATATCGTGGTAGAGAAGGACCTCGTCAAAACTTCAATCAGCAGGTGGCTTCTGTAACCATCCCAGCAGCACCTCAGCAGCAAGCAGTGTCTCAACAACAAAATCAGGCTCCTCACCGATCGCAGCCTCTGAATAGGCGGGATAGGCATTTTGACACTCCACCTCTTCCCTACGCTCAGTTATTTCAGCACTTGTTAAAGCTACAGTTAATTCAGAAGAGAACATTGGCTCCACCTACTGGTAATCCACCTCCCGGCTATGACGCCAACGCCCACTGTGAGTTTCATTCTGGGGCACCCGGACATCATATTGAGAACTGTAAAGCTTTTAAGCATAAGGTTCAAGATTTGGTGGATTCCAAAGCCATCAATTTCTCCAATGATGTTCCAAATGTGAAACAGAACCCGATGCCGAATCACAGTGAGCCAAGGGTCAATGCTATTATTGAGGACTGTGAAGACTTGAGTTTGATTTCAGATGTGAACGAAGTCCAAACTCCCTTGTTTGTGGTGAAGGAAAGACTATTGAGGGGAGGGGTATTTCCAGGCTGTGATGAAGGTTGTGTAGGATGTGTGTCGCAGCCAGGCGGTTGTGATTTATTAAAAGCAGGTATTCAGAGAATGATCAGTGAAGGGATATTACAGTTTGACAGGGGTTGTAGGCAGAATAAAGTTATTGACAGAGAGATTAATGTTGACACAATAACAATTCCGTTCAAGACAATAACTATATCAGCGCCGGCGAGACCAGCGCCGGTCACTATCACTGTTCCTGGACCAGTCCCGTATGAGAGTACCAAGGTCATCCCATGGAACTATGGAGCCGAGGTGTTTGTTAATGGTAAAAAGCAGGAATTGGAAGAGACATCATCTGTGAATACAGGGGTTGAAAATCTTGTTGAAGCAAGGGCCATCACTAGGAGTGGTAGAGTCTTTATTCCGTCCGAGGATCAAGCTGGCAGTTCAAGACAAGACAAAGGTAAACAGATGATGGATGAGTCTGCACAGAGGCAGGAATCAAATAATTCTATGACAAAGCAGGTTGGGGATACTTTCTCAGAAGACGTAGAAGAGTTTATGAGGTTGATCAGAAAAAGTGATTACAAGATTGTTGATCAACTTCACCAAACTCCATCGAAGATTTCCATTTTATCCTTACTGTTGTGCTCTGAGGCACACCGAAATGCATTGCTGAAGGTTCTGAACATGGCTTATGTACCGCAGGAAATATCTGTCAACCAGTTAGAGGGGGTTGTGGTTCATGTGAATGCTTGTAATGGTTTGGGTTTCACCGATTTAGATCTGACTCCGACTGGGAGGAATCACAACAACGCTCTGCATATTTCAGTGGAATGCCGTGGTTCCTTAATGTCACATGTGTTAGTTGATACTGGGCCATCTTTGAACGTGTTACCGAAGAAGGCTCTGATGAAACTGGATACTCGTGGGTTGATTTGTACACCAAGTGACTTGGTGGTACGTGCTTTTGATGGCTCCAAGAGGTCAGTGTTTGGAGAGTTAGTTCTGCCAATCAAGGTGGGTCCTGAGATTTTCAACACCACCTTTTACATAATGGATATTCAGCCTGCCTATAGTTGTTTATTGGGTCACCCTTGGATCCATGGTGCTGGGGCAGTAACATCTACGCTGCACCAGAAGTTGAAGTATATGGTGGATGGCCACGTTGTGACTGTTTGTGGTGAAGAAGATATCATGGTGAGTCACCTATCGACCTTCAAGTATGTAGAGGTAGATGGTGAAGTACAGGAAACTTTGTGCCAAGCCTTTGAAGCTGTGAAAATTCCCGAGGAACCCCCAAAGGCAGTCAGTCAGCCTGAGGTGGTTGCCCAACCTGAAGTTGTCAGACAACCAGAGATTCCAATGTCCTCTTTCAAAGAGGCGCGTGCTATAGTTGAAGCTGGTGGTTCTCAGAAGTGGGGCAGTGTTATTGATGTTCAAAGAAAGCAAGATACTCATGGACTGGATTACAAGCCACCCAGGTGTTCTGAAGAGCCTCCCAAGTTTTATGGTCCAGTCCGTTTCACCAGTGCCGGTGTTTTCTTCGACAGAGTCAATGCTATTGAGGATGAAGGAGATAGTGATTGTGACATGGACGAGTGGATCCGTCCCTGTACCCCTGGTCAAAGTTTAGGCAACTGGTCCTCCGAGAAAGTCATCCAAGTGACGCGCCCGGAGTAATTTACTTTTGTTTTCTGTTATGTTGAATCCTACATTCTGCCCAAGATGTAGTGATACTTATTTGTAGGGCTTGGATGTTCTATTTGCTATTTTTATCATCAATAAAGGACGTTTTTTCATTCAAATATTTTGATTCCTGTCTTTCTGTTTTTACTTTTTGCATTAACCCACATTAAAATGGCAATGTGTTTCTTGTTTGTTGCACTCATAATAAACATAAAACATCCATCATGCAGGTTCCTTTGTTCAGATTCCACCCATCATGACTTAACTATGGCTTGATATGACTTCGACAATCCTATCTATCAAGCCAAAGAAGAGACTGACGAAGACTGTGACTTACCAGAAGAATTAGCCAGGTTACTGAAACAAGAGGAAAAGGTTATTCTACCTCATCAGGAGGAAGTTGAGACTGTTAATCTGGGAACTGAGGATGTTAAACGAGAAGTAAAGGTTGGGGCTGCTTTGGAAGACACTGTTAAGGGAAGATTGGTTGAGTTACTTCGAGAGTATGTAGATATCTTCGCCTGGTCTTACCAAGACATGCCCGGGCTTAACACTGACATTATTTCACACAGACTGCCGCTTAAAGAGGGTTGTAATCCAGTCAAGCAGAAACTGAGAAGGACGAAACCAGATATGGCTGTCAAGATCAAGGAAGAGGTTCAGAAACAGTTGGACGCCGGATTTCTTGCTGTGAAGAATTATCCTCCGTGGGTTGCTAATATTGTACCTGTACCTAAGAAGGATGGGAAGGTCAGGATGTGTGTTGATTACCGAGATCTGAATAGGGCGAGCCCGAAGGATGATTTCCCGCTCCCCCACATTGATGTGTTAGTAGACAATACTGCTCAATATTCTGTGTTTTCCTTCATGGATGGCTTCTCTGGGTATAACCAAATCAAAATGGCCCCAGAGGACATGGAGAAGACTACGTTCATAACACCGTGGGGAACATTTTGCTACAAGGTAATGCCCTTTGGATTGAAGAATGCTGGGGCAACCTATCAGCGGGCAATGGTGACTCTCTTTCATGATATGATTCACAAGGAGATTGAAGTCTATGTTGATGAAATGATTGCGAAGTCACAAATAGAGGAAGAACACTTGGTAAACCTCCAGAAGTTGTTTGAAAGGTTGAGGAAATTTAGATTGAGATTGAATCCAAACAAGTGCACTTTCGGCGTGAGGTCTGGTAAATTGCTGGGATTCATTGTTAGCGAAAGAGGTATCGAGGTTGATCCTGCAAAGATAAGAGCCATACAGGAGATGCCTGAGCCCAGAAAAGAGAAAGAGGTTTGTGGTTTCTTGGGGAGGTTGAATTACATTGCTAGGTTCATCTCTCTCTGACAGCCACGTGTGAACCAATTTTCAAGTTGTTAAGAAAGGATCAAGAAGCCAGGTGGAATGAGAATTGTCGAGAGGCGTTTGAAAGGATAAAGACATATTTGCAGGAACCTCCAGTCCTTATGCCACCGGTGTCCAGGAGACCATTGATTATGTACCTTACGGTTCTTGAGAATTCGATGGGTTGTGTGCTCGGTCAACACGACGAGACAGGTAGGAAAGAGCACGCCATTTACTACCTGAGTAAGAAGTTCACTGATTGCGAATCAAGATACTCTGTGTTGGAAAAGACATGTTGTGCACTCGCTTGGGCAGCCAAGCGCCTGAGGCAGTATATGTTAAACCACACAACCTTGTTGATTTTGAAGATGGATCCGATTAAATATGTGTTTGAGAAGCAAATACTTTCTGGAAGGATAGCCCGTTGGCAGATGGTTTTGACAGAGTATGATATTCAGTATGTTTCTCAGAAGGCCATTAAGGGAAGTGTTCTGTTAGAATATCTTGCTGAACAGTCGGTCGAGGATTATCAGCCAATGAAGTTTGAGTTTCCGGACGAGCATGTCATGTTTTTGAAAATGAAAGATTGTGAAGAGCCTCTGCCTGACGATGGACCTGAGATTGGGTCACAGTGGAAGATGATTTTTGATGGGGCTGTCAACTCATATGGTAATGGAATTGGGGCAATCATCACAACCCCAAAGGGTTCTCACATACCTTTCACTGCCCGGTTAGCATTCGTGTGTACCAACAATGAGGCGGAGTATGAAGCATGCATCATGGGGTTAGAAGAAGCAATTGATTTGAGAATTAAAAACCTCGATGTCTATGGTGATTCCGCATTGGTAGTTAATCAGACTACAAGAGAATGGGAGACTCATCAGGCGAATTTAGTACCTTATAACAACTATGCCAGGAGGTTGCTACCTTTTTTTGATAGGGTGGATTTTCATCATGTGCCCCGAGCTGAGAATCAGATGGCCGATGCGTTAGCGACATTAGCATCCATGTATAAGGTGAACCGTTGGAATGAAACACCTTCGATTAGAATCATGCGTCTGGACAGACCAACTTTTGTGTTTGCAATTGAAGATGTGTCTGATGGCAAACCGTGGTATTATGATATTAAGGTTTTTCTGAAGAGACATGAGTATCTAGAGGGTGCCTCCACCAAGGATAAGAAGACTCTGAGAAGGTTGGCAGGAAACTTCTTTCTGAACAAGGATGATGTGTTATATAAGAGGAACTTCGATATGGTCTTGCTACGTTGTGTTGACGAACATGAGGCATGTTTGTTGATGGAGGAAGTTCACGAGGGTTCTTTTGGTACTCATTCCAGTGGACACACCATGGCTAGAAAGTTGTTGAGAGCAGGATATTATTGGATGACTATGGAGTCTGATTGTTTCAAGTACGCCCGAAAGTGCCATAAATGCCAGATTTATACGGATAAGATGCATGTACCGCCTACGCCTCTAAATGTGTTGTCATCTCCTTGGCCTTTTGCAATGTGGGGCATAGATATGATTGGAAAGATTGAGCCCACTGATTCCAATGGTCATCATTTCATTTTGGTTGCCATTGACTATTTCACAAAGTGGGTGGAAGCAGCCTCGTACGCCAACGTCACCAAGCAAGTGGTAGCCCAGTTTATAAAGAAGGATATCATCTGTCGTTATGGGGTCCCGGAGAGAATCATTACTGATAATGGCTCGAATTTGAACAACAAGATGATGAAGGAACAATGTCAGAGTTTTAAGATCAAGCATCATAATTCCTCTCCATATCGTCCAAAGATGAATGGGGCTGTTGAGGCAGCAAATAAGAATATCAAGAAGATTGTGCAGAAAATGGTGGTAACATATAAAGACTGGCATGCGATGCTACCTTATGCCCTACATGGTTACCGTACTTCGGTGCGTATGTCAACTGGGGCAACCCCTTTCTCATTGGTGTATGGTATGGAAGTAGTTTTACCCTTAGAGGTCGAGATTCCGTCTTTGAGAGTTCTGGCAGATGTGAAGCTTGATGAAGCTGAGTGGGTGCATTCCAGATTGGATCAGTTAAACCTTATTGAAGAAAAGAGATTGGCAGCCATCGCACATGGTCGGTTGTATCAGATCAGGATGAAGCACGCCTTTGACCAGAAAGTGCGTCCTCGGAGTTTTCAGACAGGTGAATTGGTTTTGAAAAGGATCCTTCCTCCTCAGACAGATCATAGGGGCAAATGGACTCCAAACTACGAGGGGCCATATGTAGTGAGAAAGGTTTTTTCTAGTGGAGCCTTACTACTTTCAACTATGGATGGCGAAGATTTTACATCCCCTGTGAACGCGGACGTAGTAAAAAAATACTTCGCATAAAAGAGACCCGCTGGACATAAAAAGAAAGTCCAGGCAAAAAAGGGGCATCCCGGCGAACCATAAAAAGGAGAAGGTTCGGGCAAAAATAAGGGATAAAATGTAAAAAGAAACGTGTAAACCCGCAAAGTTGAAAACCTGAAAAGGCGACTTTGGCAAAAATGGGTATCCCGATGGATTGAAAACCCAAAAAGGGCGATCCAGGCAAAAGTTAGGGATCTATAAGCGAAAGGCTATGGTCTGTGTTTGATCTGTGAGCACTTTCAATACTTGGAAATTCTGAAAGAAAGGAATCGGTACAATTAGTCTCTTCAAAGGTCAAGACATTTGTGGATAAGCAAGACATATGGGTCATAGCTGAGTCGAATAATGGTGGATATCTGTTCCCACATTGCCGACATGTGTATTTTCTTTTTGCTTTTGCGTAATTACCTCTTTTTAGGAATTGCTTCCTATTGTAAATGCCTATTTACAGGCCACTTTTCTCAATAAAATATTATTTCACTCAAAGAGCTTTCCGTTGTTTATTTTACTTTTACTGTTTTGTTTGCAAAAAACGTCCGATATTTTTTATAAACATTGCATATAAAACTTCGAGCTTTGTGGAGCATAACGAAAAGCAGTAGAAATTACTTAGGCATTAACGGTGATAGTCAGGTTGTGGCATATTCTTTTGTTGTTATTTGACTTGCAGGGCAACAGGATTGTATTTCCCCAGCAGTTTGCCCTCCCCAGCATTGAGATTGCACTTTCCTCAGCAGAGCAGGCTTTCCCCAGTAGGAGACCTGGAAAGTATTTGCTCCAGATCAAGACGTTAATTCCCCAGAATCAGGGTTTTCACTTCCCCCATCCAGTCAGGAAGCGCGCTTTCGCCGACAATGTCGTATTCTAGTCCCCAGCAAGGTGGGAGTAAAGTCATTCTCCCCACCAGCAGGCTAAGTTCAGCAGTATCCCCAAGCAGGATGGTATTATAGGCTGGCATCCCCAGCAGGTCCTAAGCCCATCTGTTATTGGCATCTCTCAGTAACAGACTTCCGGTTCCGTTATTGGCGTTCATTCTCAACTCCCCCAGCAGAGGAGAAATATTGGGTTTTGGATGTTACCTTCAGTAAAAGACAGGTGTAGCCCCCGGTAGTTCTTTCGGGATATCATCCCCAGCAGAATTTGTTGATCCGAAGATTCGATCAGTATGACCCTTCTCAGCAGAGTTCCTGGATTCAGAGGACAATTTATTTTTGTCATCCCCAGCTGAATTGGTCTTTTCTCTCCGGCATTTATTTTGCTGGAGGGACCCCTTTTGCATATCATAAGCATTTGCATTGCATCCTCAAACGTGTAGTATTTCCACTTCGTGTGGAGCATTACGACAAAATTCAAACATTTGCATTCGAAGCATAAGCCAGGTTTAGTACTTTCTTTGCCAGTTCTCTTTCCCAGCAGAGATGGCATAACTCAGGAGATTTTGGAGAGGATGCGTTCCTCATATTTGTGCTCCCCAGCAGAGTCTTTTATTTAGACTTCTCCTTTCCCTAGCGGAGTCATCTTATCTGTGGACCGTGTGTCCGTTAGAAGTTTGCCTTGGTTTGGCCTTCCTCTTTAGTGAAATCCAGTTCTTGCCTGGTATTCAGTTCTTTCTCGACATATTTTGTTTGCCAGTTTCCCTTTATCAACAGGGATGGCATTTATTTTGCTAGTTCTCTTTATCAACAGAGATAGCAATCTTTTGGATATTTTCTTTCGTCAGTTCCCTTTATCAGCAGGGATGGCATTTGTTTCGCTAGTTCTCTTTATCAGCAGAGATAGCAATCTTTTGGATATTTTCTTTCGTCAGTTCCCTTTATCAGCAGGGATGTCATTTGTGTTGCTAGTTCTCTTTATCAGCAGAGATAACAATATTTTGGATATTTTCTTTCGTCAGTTCCCTTTATTAGAAGGGATGGCATTTTTGTTGCTAGTTCTCTTTATCAGCAGAGATAGCAATCTTTTGGATATTTTCTTTCGTCAGTTCCCTTTATCAGCATGGATGACATTCGTTTCGCTAGTTCTCTTTATCAGCAGAGATAGTCTCGCTAGTTCTCTTTAACAGCAGAGATAGCAATCCTTTGAAGATTTTTCGTCAGTTCCCATTATCAGCAGGGATGGCATTCATTTTGCTAGTTCTCTTTAACAGCAGAGATAACAATCCTTTGAAGATTTTTCGTCAGTTCCCTTTATCAGCAGGGATGACATTCATTTTGCTAGTTCTCTTTGTCAGTAGGGATAACAATCTTTTGAAGATTTATTTTTTCAGTTCTCTTTATCAGCAGAGATGACATAATCTGGGAGAGTTTGTTTCACTTTATACCCAGCATAGCTAGCACTCGTCCGTGTTGTGACAGTACAGCATTTATGGCTAATTCTCCGGTGGAGGATTGCAAATTTCCGGGTTCTTTGGTATTCAATCTCCGTGCATCCTGATTGTCTGAAAGCCATCGCTATCATACCCTCAGGACCAAGTTGATTGAATAGGGGCAGCTGTTGCACCCTAAAATTTTCCCTCCTTACTTTAGTACTAACTGGCTTATGTTTCATTTCATTTTTGCATTATCATGTGTGCATATCATTGGTTCTTAGCATGGGGTCAAGGTGCCTGAGGCTAGTTCAAGAGGAGAAGATGTTCTTCAAAGGGTCAAGTAAGAGAGTTCAAGTGGATCACTTCCTCCTAACCAGTGCAGAAATTAGGGTTTTGAGATTCTTGGGTTTATTGCTCCAATGGGAAAGCTCCTTGGGTTTTTATCATCACCAAATGGCATATCTTATCTTTGTGGAAGAGGATACACATCATATTCAGAGGAATTTGGATTTGGAGACCGTGCGATTTCCTCCTAGACTGAGGGTACGAAAATTAGGGTTTGCTATAAAGTCAGTTTATTTCTGATTTCTTGGGCAAGACTTGATTCCATGGTATTCCTTGGGTCCCTATGTATCTAGGAATGGAAGACTGCCCATCAGTTTGGTTCAGGAGAAGTTCAAATGGCCAATGGATTGGGAATCAGGAGAATCAGGAGAAAAGTCAACAGTGAGAGGGGAAGTCAACTGTGAAATTTTGAGGTTCTCTTCAAAGTTTTCAAAGTCTCACATCCTCATATGGTCTTCAAAGGTCAATTTTCATGCCATTTATCAAGAATCAAGGGTTGGTACAAAAGTTACTAAATATGGAAATGACCTATAATTTGAAAGTTTCCTTTTTGGGCAAGTCCTTACACTACATTCAACTTGACTTTTCACCGTTAAGAAAGCTTCAAATGAATTTTCCTCAAACATGAAAGTTGAAGATCTTTTTCTCCCCTTTCCAACAAGTACTAGTGGGTCTCCATATCATTTGTGAAACTCAAGTTATGATCAAAAGAAGGCAAAGTGGTTTTTAGGGTTTCATTTTCACAACTTTTACATTTTGGGACATATGGACCTATAATTAATTCCATTGCTTCAAGGCACTTTCCAACATCAAAGTACAATCCATAAGGACTATTTTTGGCCTTTGAATCAAGTGGATCCATGGTGTATTTATCACTTATTCTCCATTATTCAAAATTGCCAAGTCATTGAAAACTCATGAACCAAAATGTCTCAAGGCCCAAATCAAATTCAGGTGTGATTAACAATTGAAACTTAAGTGATCCATCATGAAATATTTGGATATCCATGCATGTAGGAGGGTGTATCTCACATAATGCAATTTTCTAAATTCATCCAAAACTCTTTAACAAAAGAATTACCAAGGCCCAATTGATCATCAGTGGGTTAACCTAATCTATTTAAGCCAATTCATGCACTGGTTAGGGTTTTTTACACGTGACTTGGAGAAGAAAAGAAGCTTGAGCCCTAAGACTTTTCTTCATTGAATCTCTCAATCCACAAGGTTTCTTCCAAAAATTCTTCCACAATCTTCTTTCTTGGGATCCCCAGAGCACAAATCAATCCTCCTTCGCAGCTAAAAGCAAGGATATAGGAGGCGTGATCTCAGGTTGGTGGGTTTTTTCATGATCATAGAACTCCATTTTTAAATATGCATATTGATGTGTGATGTCCACTGGTTATTCTGATGTATTTATTTTTGAAATTGGACGTGTGGTTTGCTTGTATTGTGTGGTTAAAGTTTTGAAACCTAACCTTTTTCTCTTCGTTATTCATTATGCATTGGTTATTTGTGAATTTTGATTGCATATTTGAGATCCTGACAAAATTCTGGTCAAGAAAGTGTATTGGTTTGCGTTTTCTGGGTTGTTTTTTATTGCAGGTGGCCGTGGGTGGCGGCCGGAGCTAGGGCTCCGGCGGCTGGTGTGGTGCTCCGACCAGGCTAGGGTTTGGAGGAAGAAGATGACTCCCAGCCGTTGATTCCTCTCATCGCACGGTCCTCATCATGCCACATTTTTTTATTTTTGAGTTTTAAGCTGATGATTGCATGTTTATTACCCTACAGTTGTTACCGTGTGCACCTAATTAATTTCCATTATTTTAATTACCGTTTCTTTGGTTGACTAATTGTGGATCGTTTAATGAATCATGTGGACTTTATCCTGCCAACAAATTAAAAAAAACACGTGCCTAGCACATGGGAGTGTATTATGTGCTGACTGCTTTGGTGTGCGTGTGTGCATGTTTATTGTGGTGTACTTGCTAATCATGGCCCTTCATCATTGTGACTGTGTGTTTGTGTTGACTTAACGTGAAGTGTCAGATCAATCTCATGGTGGGTAGCGAGTCAACTGAGTTGACTGAAATCCACACGTGGACCTTTTTTATTTTATTTTTGTTCTGATGGATTTAGTGGTTGGGCTTCCTATTCGCACCCCACATCTTTCAGCCCATATTCTCTTTCAACGTGGATTAATTACTGAATGCACCCCCATTTGTTTATTCCTTTTTTTTATTTTTTTATTCATTACATTTCATTTTAATTTTTTTAAAATAGTTAATTGCATTAAAAAATTCCAAGAAAATCCATGCATCATTTTTATAATTTTATAAAATTTTCACAAATTTTATTTTATTATTTTATTTTATTTTTAGCATCTGAAATAATCATTTGGTTTATTTTCTTTTTGCATTATTCATATCATGCATACCTAAACTTGTTTATTTTATTTCTCTGCATCCATAAAACATTTTGAATTCATTCTTTTTTGCATTCATTCACCAACTCATTGAAGTGCATTAAAATATTTTTCTCTCATTTTTAAAATCATTTCATATTGCATTTTAGTCCTTTCCTTTTGCACATTGAACTATGTTTCTCATCTGACTTGGAATAATTGTTTGAGTGACTAATATCTTGAATTTTTGCAGGAGTTTTTGATATGTTGTTTGTCTCTGGTTGAGCAATGTTGATAATTATTTTGGCAATTTTAGGAGTTGTTTCTCTAATTATGTGATTGCTCTTTGTTTGAGGCTTTCTTGTATGCATATTTCTGATCATGCCTGAGTTTTTGTTTGAGAAGGCACTTGTGCCATTGTTTTGGGATTGTGTCTTTGACTTCTTAATTCATGTTTGGATTGTTATAGGTCATTTAATCACTATTATATGTCATTGTTTGGTTTTCATTTGTCTTATTATTACTTATGTCTGTTTTGTACTAACCTTTTATGCAGAGGCTGAAGTAAGTCATTTGAGGGTATGGATAGTTATCCATGTCCACCTTACTCTTTCCTTCTCTCATCTTTTCTTTTCTTTAGGCTTAGGTTGTAGTCAAACCTCACTAACCATAGGTCACCCGTGCATGATAACTTTAGGACTTTTAGTTTCCCTTTAGAGTTTCCTTGGTGTCTTCTCTCTTCTCATCTCAAAACTTCTTGAAAACACTTAATAAGGATAAAGTGTATTGCGCACGAGCCTTAAGCATGGGGAATGAGAAATGAGGGGCTTCTTCTCATCTTTCTAGAGTGCTTAGCGAGCGTCCTGTCTTGGGGCGATGCGTTAAGTATTCGCCCCTGTGCCCTAGACTTTGGTGCAATGCAACTTATGAACTAACTCAAGTCACTTCTGTCCTAAAAAATACAAACAAACTTCAAACCTTTTTGTCCTTCGGGATTGTCAAACTAAAGGCTATTTTCAAAAAGGGCACGTTACCTTCCGTCTGAGTCGCAAACAGGCATCGACCCTAACTGTCGGACGCGAACTTAACGTCGCTCATAAAAAACACAAAAAGAACTTGGTCCGAACTACGTTGACTCTGAATTTCCCATTGCACAAAGGGAGTACGTAGGCCTAGGACCTCGACGTCCTACCGAGTCTGTCTTAGTTTTTCCCTCCCTGTCTTAGTACAGCCATAGATGATAGGATAACTCACCCTTAGAATAGACAACAAGTGTGGATCAAATCGAGTACGATGGACGCGTGGGGTGCTAGCACCTTCCCCCCGTATAACCGACTCCCGAACCCAGGCTATGGTTGTGATGACCATTCCTTTCCCTCTTCCTCAGGTTTATGCGGTGTTCCCTTTCCCTCTCTTGGGATAAATTTACACGGTTGGCGACTCTGTTTTTCCGCGCCACTCTCGCGTTTGTACCTGGATGAAAATCCCGGGAGCGACAGGTATAAGGGCTTAAGTTTACATAGAGTTTGGATCCTTGTAAAATGGTATGGGAATGGGTATTTATAGGAGTCCAAAACCCTAGGAAATACCTAGGGACTGCTTCAACTTCGTGGAGAAAAAGTAGGAACCATCATGGTTCCTTGGAGACCAAGCTTTGTTGGGTTGTAACCGTTTAAGCATTCCAAAGGGTGGCAACCACCATTCCCTCAAGTCGACCGCCAAGCTCACAAAGTGGGCATGACTAGGTCATCCCACTACTTGGTGTGTGGGTCATTCATGGCACCCCTAGGATGAACGCCACGGGGGTTGCCATAGGTGCTTGGCTGCTCCATTTCCTCGCTTTTCGTTCGTTTTGCCTCGTTTCTTCGCAAACAGCTCCTGATTAGTGAATTTCCTGAAAAATAGTAAATAACTAACACAATAGTAGAAAGATGAATTAAAAACAATAGGAAAACATGCGTAAATCAGGTCAAATAAATGATAGGTTTAGGCGTCATCACTGCTTTTTGGGACTTTAACCCATTTGGTTGATACAAATTATTGGTGCATACATCCCAATTCTTACTTTATATAAGTATCACAAATTGAGAAGACACAATAATGGGGTGGTTTCTGAATATGTGAGAATGTAAAACGTAATGTGACTGTATTTGACAATCACAAGATGATCACATTCAAACTAATATTATTCCATCACTACATGTTCCATACAAGGCATATCATTCAACCTAATATGATGATCGTTCATCCATGATACTCACCTATGTACCATATCGTACAAGCATCTACCTCTAAGTTATTTGCCATACCCTAATTATCTTCCTAATCCATTCAAGTAATTATGTTTCTAAGGTTTCCTCACCAATCCTCATGAGTTTTGTTAATCATATTACACTTTCACACAACAATCAAGTCATAACAAGCTCATCATGCTATCATACATGGAATATATTTAAATCAATGATAATTCCATGCCCACACATAATAGGATAAGTTACATGACTCTTAAGATGGCTTAGGAACATTGGAAAACGTGATATTTTTGAAAGAAACATGGGATACAATTGATTGCATAAAAGGTGCAATTAATTGCATTAACTTCTTCAACTATTTGTTTCTAAACTTTTGTGAATCAATCGATTGCAGCAGGTGTGCAATTGATTGCACAACCTGTGTTTGGTAATTTTTCACTATTTTGGAAGGTGCAACCGATTGTATGACAGATGCAATCGATTTTCACTATAACTTTTGTAAAAATACCTGTTTAAAGATGTTCTCTTCCATCCCTAACCATATTTAATCACTTGTAACAGCTACAACCCAATGATCACAAGTAAACACATGCAATAACTTCACTACACAACATATATATCTCATGGTTCTTCAATTTTTTGAAACATATGATCATAACAGCATCAACAATATTCCATCATGTGAATAACATAACAAACATGGCAAAACATAATTGATATATTCATCTATGATAACTTTCATGACATAGATAGAACACATAGCAACATATCATGAATCATTATCATTTATTATATGTTCTCAACATAAGCCCTAATTTATATTCTACCAAAAGTCCTAACTAGAATCCACCTTAGAGAAAAAGACGAAGATGTAGAGAGATGTTGAAATGAGATGATGAGTCTAACTTCTCCTTCTTCTTCCTTCAAGCTTCCTAGGCTTTCTTCAAGTTTTCCTTTCTTCTCCCCAAGCCTTTCCTTTACAGATAAGTTGGAAAATGAAATGATACATAGAGGGTTGTTATGAGGATATGTGGTGGAAGGAACATGTGATAATAAAGATAAAGAGAATTTGTGTGGTTGGAAATTAAAAAGAGTAGTAGACGATATTTTATGTAGTAATACATTATAATATTCTCTCTACTAGAGCAATTGATCCATTATTAATGTAATCAAAATGTCCCTTCTTGTACCAATTAATAAAAGGTCAGTCTAAAAAACTATTAATTAAGTCAACCTGAATTCACTAGTTACTCTATTTGTCCCAACTGATAACTTTTAGAGCGTTTAGGAACTCAGTTGATCTCAACTGATATGAAATTAAGTATTTAAGGAAACATGGGGTATTACATCCTCCCCCATAAAAAAAATTCTTCCTTGAATTTAAAGATTACCTGGAAAAGATGAGGATAAACTTCTCACATCTCTGACTCAAGCTCCCAAGTAACATCATCCGAATGTGATTCATCCCACTGAACTTTAACAAGATGAATCTACTTGTTTCTAAATACCTTAGTTTCTTGTCCTACAACACGACTTGGTTGAGGCTTAAAAGTTAAGTCTGCTTCCACTTCTACTGATTCCGGAAGAATGGGCAGAAGAAAATTAGGAATAACTTTCCAACGCTGAGATACGTGAAAAATATCATACATCTTAGATAAAGAAGGTGGTAAGCCTAATCTGTAAGCTATTTCACCAATCCTCTCCATAATCTGATATGGTCCCACGTATCTCAAATTTAACTACCATGACTTAAACGGTCCTTTCAATCTCAACCTTGGAGTACCTTTCAAAAATACATGGTCACTTTCCTCAAATTCTAATGGTCTCCCTCTGTTATCTGCATAACTCTTCTGACGATCTTGCACTTTCTTTACCTTCTCATAGATTATTCTTATCTTCTTCGTAGTCTCTTGAAGAATTTCTGGTTCTAAAATCCTTTCTTCACAAACTTTCGTCCAACAAAGAGGTGTTCTACATTTCCTCCTATACAAAGCTTCATAAGGAGTCCATCCACTATGTTTCCCCTTAAGCGGAAGCTCTTTCATCCACATACTTATACCACCTTTGAGATCTACTTGTTAAACAATTGGTCTATATTAACATCTACTTGTTCAATGGGCACATGTACTCTTCAAATCACAATTTTACAATTATTAAATGTATGGACATCAAATGTTAACCTCCTCCCGCACCTAGAATCATACAAGTTAATGAAATTATGTTTGCTATTTAATATGCTAACAGAAAGAATTGATAAATCTTTACTTCAAACTGACTCAATTCTAACAATTTGTGCAATTTCTAATGTGATTATTATATCTTGACGTCATTTAGTTAAATAGGAAAATATTTTAAACACTATACACTCCTTTATATTCAAAATATCTCAAGTTTTCAGAGATGACAATGCATGTGTTAATAGATTACTCAATGCATATTTTTATTTTATTACGACACTTGGTGAGATTCACTTTCTATTTATGTTTTTGATTTTTTTTTAAATAAATTAAACAATTGGTGAGATTCACTTTCTATTTATGTTTTTGATTTTTTTTAAAATAAATTAAACAATTCAACTATTATTTTTGCTAATTTTTTTATGGGTTAGACTTAATATTCTCATCCATTTTATTTTTTTATTCAATAAATTATCTTATTAAAAGAATTATAAATAAAATTTCTTGAAAACCCCTTCCTCTAAAAAATTCTCAACTCTTTTATATTTTATCATTCTTTTCCCCCCCTCAAAACTCTCCATTTCAAAACTTAGAAAAGACAACAAAGTCAGATCCACGAAAAAGAGAAGTATATTCTATTGAGATTTTGATGTGAAACAAAGCAATTTGGAATTAGCCAAGTCAATACAATAAAAAATGTGACTCAACCATTTGGATTTCTTTCACCAATGCCACAAGTTTCCAGTCCAATTTTTGTCACGGACGCAGCGCCGCATTTCGTACACGTTCACATTTTGCTTCAATAAGAATCCTCTTTAGTCCTTTTATTATTAAAGCCCCAACCGTGTGGCTTGTTTTTGAATAATAATAATCTATATATTAGTATATATCTATATATATATATATCACTTCCTTAACCCAATCCACCTTTCTTTAGCACCAAGAAAATGATTCTACTTGTGTATTCCTTCATGTAAAATTGTCTATATTTGGAATGGGTTCATGGTATTGTTATCAGGTGATGATATAAGTCTTAGCTTAGTGTTATTATTACATGCTTTATTACAAATCGAACAATGAGGGAGAAAAAGTCATTACATGCATAGGAAGCTAAAAGTATATAAACTAGTAAGGTTAAAAGGGGTGGGAAAAATAAAGCAGCACTATATATTGTTTCTAGAGAGGTCAATTAAATTATATATTATTTCTAGAGTTCAAGAAATTTCATCAAGGTGAAAGTTTTTTAAATAATAACATTAGATCAAGTCATTATTTTTGAAAAAAAAAATTGTCATAACTTGAAAATTAGTCGTGATGTCGACATTTGCTTTCAATTGTGATTCTTTTTATTTTGGTTGATTATGCTGGAAAAAAAAGTATGCTAGAAAAAAACTGTGTTCCTTAACTTAGATTCTTTAACTATTTCAAAGAGTAATAAGTACAAAGTTTTGATGTTTTTAATATTACATTAAAGAATACATAACATAAAGAAAAAAATGAAGATCTAAAGAAAATAGTTTGATTTGATTGAGTTGTTTTTAGAATATCATATAGGTGATATTTATAGAAAAAAAAAACTATCATAAAAGTCATAGAATCGTGGTATGCAGAAAGGATGTATCATTAAACTATTCTTGTAAGTATTCGTGAGTGCCCTCTCATAGGATATGTGGCTCTATACCATCGGATAATGTCCTATCTTCGCACCATTATTTGATGCAATATCTCTTGTTCATTGTTTAGGATGTGCTTTAGTGTTTTTCGTCAACTACACTTAGTGGCATCTAAAACGACGGAACACAACTTCAATGATAACAAGCATTTTTATCGTGATTATTGGCTTAATTTTAGTGTTTTTGTAATACTCACATATAACAATATACATCAAAACATATATATTATACATGAATCCAAGTCTTGGGTACTGCAATACCATAAAATCCTAGTTAACACATTGTATACATTACATGCCCAAAATACAAACTACTAAAAATCTATGGCATAATATATACAAGATGTCCCAATGCATTAAGAACTAGATCAAAATGATGATCTCAAAAATAATCTCCACACGGAAGGCATGCCATCCCAAAAAGGCAGGATATGTAAGGATAATCAAACCACTTTATCCTTACCCTTCGCGGAACCTAAAATACCTGTAATATAATCAACAACATGAGGTGAGATATTAAATCTCAGTGAGTTCCCTATCTTATAGATTCTCTCGGCTTTATAAGGTTTTAACACCCTAACTCAAGTCAAAAGGGAAGGGAAGTGACCTTGAGTTCACAATCTCACGCTATATGGAAACATGTTATGAGTCCGTTAACTCAAAATTATCACTTATCGTTAACCCTATCAAGGCATCCCCTTTTCTCGCTCTCTCATACGTCTAGAAGTCGGGACGAGTCATGGATCCTCGTAGATTACTTGGCATACGAGATGGATTCAGAACTAAGGGACACATTATCACCTTAAGTCGTCACTTCACACGGTTCGTACACCGTCACAAGTCTCTTTACCATATATGTCATTCGTACTATACCCAGGAATTTAACCTACCAAGTAATCGTGCATTCACTCCAGAGGAGCTTGTTACTCATGAAACGACACAAAATGGGGAATGGTTACGATTTCGTGATTTCAGATACAACCATAATTGTATTCAGCAATTTTAGGCCTCATATGCCTTTAGGCCCCATTTGCCTTTTTCTCAATACTTAACTTAGTTTACACATGTTCCATACTAGTGTCTTATTCTTTTCTATATCATTTGGTATTTGGACACATGTCTCGGCCTTGCATGCGCGAGCGTCGTCATTAGGTTATTTATCAATTTCCTAGCCCATTACTAGGTTCTAATATAGGTTCATAGCAAGATTTCCTCACTCTTCCTATTCCATATTTTAACATGTATACTCTCTCAATCATGTTTAACAACAATAGATTAGACTAGCATAATATAATCTGTATAATAAAATCACATATAATAATTCAAACATAAGTTACATAACTCTTGGGTTCCCTCCTATTTATTTAATCGTGTATCGAAATTGATATTTTTCACTTTTATCACTTAGAATATTTCCATAGCTTTCCAATGGCTATCACTACGCCTCGATCAGAATTACAATCCAAAAGATATTAATATTTCAAACATTTTTTAAAAATACAACAGTGGTAGCCGGTTACCTCAAAATGAGTAACCGGTTACCCATTCTCACTGCGCATCACAGTAGCTAAATTTCAATATGGTAACCGATTACCTCAAAATGAGTAACCGATTACTTAGTTCATTTTTCACATAAAAATCCCAAATTTCCTGCATGTAACCGGTTACCTCAGAATGAGTAACCGATTACCACTGAACCAGAAGTCAAAAACCTGTTATTTTCAACATAAAATCCAATGGAAACCCATCCAAACATAGTTCATCCTAATAGCAAGTATCAAACATCAATTTCTCACACAACCCAATCATAATAAGCATTCTATTTCATGTTTTAACCATGGAAACAACATTTAACATCATTAATCTAAATCCACCATTTTCATTCAAAGTTCAAACCTAAGTTTCTACACTTAGGGTTCTAACTAGAACTCACCAACAACAAGATGAAGAAGATGATGAAGATGTTGGGATGATTTGGTGAAGAAGAGATGATGATCCAAGTTTTCCTTCAACTTCTAGGTTTTATTTCTCTTTTTATCCTCTTGCTCCTCCTTCTCTCTACTTCTTTCTATCTTTGCTTCCAATGAAGAGGAAAGAAAAAGAAATGATATGTAGATATATCATTTAGTTAGTAACACTAACTTAAATGTCCAATTTGTCTCTAAAGTATCACTTGATAAAACCTCAGGATCAGATACTATTAATTTGATCTGCTCTGAGCTCATCAGTTACTCTAATTGTCTTTGAAATTAATTTCTCAGAGTACCCCGGAATCCAGTTGATCAGAACTAATATTATCCAGAGCAAAATAAATTACGGGGTATTACAGTTTTCAATGTCATTTTACATTCTTTTTATTGTAATAAGTTGGACCTTCACATTGTGTTACAGCTATTGAGCGGCTAACATCGATATCTAAGAGAAACAAACGAAAAAGAAAGAAAAGAAAAGAATCAGAGTCTGTGACGGACTGACATGACGAGGAACAGGCCATCATGGCCCCAGAAGAAATGAGGAACTTCAGAGTCGAAGACCATGTTGGGGGACTCGTAATCATCCATGACGCTCATCATGGATCCAGTTTATGAATCAAGAAGCCCTCTGTCATAATGGGCGGACCGTCACTTGTCATGACGTCTGTCATTACATCTAGTTCCAAAATTTTATCACACGTTTCAACACTCTGTTTCAGTTTTCCCTCTGTAGCATATGGGTTGTAAGCTAGTTTTGTAGAAAACTCTGTTGATGTCGAAAAGTTAGTGTAACTGTCGAAATATGCTAGTTTGTTAGTATGTCCAATTGGGGCAGTCTGTTGGGTCAATTATTTAGTATGTTAGTTGAAAGTTAGGTCTATATTCAAGTGGAAAATATCAATCATTTCTCAACATGTTGTAGAAGTATAGTGGCTTGCATCACTACAATAATAGACTAATATTTAATCTTTTAAAAAATGTCTCTTAAAGAAAAGTGCGCAAAAGCACAAAAGGGAAGTTTGATGAGGTTTGTCTTTTTTAGAAGTTTTGGAAATACTTAAGTGTTTTAGTATTTATTGAGAAAAAAATTTCCAGGATCACTTGACAAATTTAAGGTTTATTAAGAAAATGGTGTGAAGTTTGAAAACAATAAGTTTTTGAAATAGGGAGAAGTTTTAAAAATTGAAGAAGTGGGAAAGAGATGAAGAGATTATCCTAAAGCATAAAGCAAATGACATGAAATAAAAGGTCTCATTGTAAGGTAGCCCAAGAGAGAACCTTTGTGTGTGCAAGTGTACTAACCACAACATGGAGCAAGCATTTGACACTAGTCAAAACAAGCATTCATTTCCCTTTGGATTGGGCCACAAGATGAAAAAGCACATAAGCAGATGAATATCAAAAGATCAAGATGAAGAGCAAAATCACACAACCACAAAGAACATCCAAGTCTTGGATTCAAGATTAAAGGTCCAGAGGAATCACAAGGTCTCAGATGAATCACAAAGTCTCAGATACCACTCCAAGCAAAGGGAAATCACTAAGTCCTAAGGTCCACAGTTCAAAATACTCCTTAAGCAAAGGATAATGACGCAAAGTACAAAAAATCATATTAAAGTTTTTTAGGGATTTAGCCATTTTATAGCGTTTTTGTTCTTTTTGAATAAAAAAGTAAATAAATGCATAAAGTAAAAAGTAAAAGCAATAATTTAAACGACATGAATGTAAATGCTATAAAAGTAAATGACAAGGATGTAAAGAGCATAAAAGTAAAAGTTAGATGTTAGCACAATTAATATGTCAATGTTAGTGTTAATGAGAATTCAACCGAGTCGGGACAATTTAGCGCTATGTTAAGCAATCGTAAGTGGACTTGTGTAGAAGTCACGCCTATCTGAGGTCGGTCAATAACAATTTATGTGTCATACATGTTAGAGAAATTATACAAAATCATTCTCCTAAAACAATGTAACACAATAGTCAAAGCAAAAGCAAAAGAAGAAAGAAGAAGAAGAAGATGGAGGAGAAAAGAAAATCAAATCCAATTGAAACACAACAAGGGATCATTTATCACCAATTTCAATCATTCTTCTTCACAATACAATAGGATAAACTTATCATTAATCCAAAGTACCAAAAATGATCAAATAATCATTTAAATGATAAGTTTGAAATGATGAAAGTTCATGCAACCAAATTATCATTCAAAGACCAATTGAACTTGATGAAGCATCAATCAACAAAATCATGATTGAAGTCAACAAAAGTCAAAACACAAATGGATTAAAATAGTAATCAAAAAGAAATTAAAATGATTTAAAATGGAAAATAACTGGAAAATTTCAAAGATGCATCAAAACATCAAATAAATTGCTACAAAAACTTGAGAAAGCCAGAAATATTACAAGTAATGAGATCTCAAAAGTAGGAGATAAACAAATATTTCAAAAAGTCTAAAAATTAATTGTTAAATGAAAATTTTAAAAAATAGAAAGAAAATAGCAACAAAAAAAAAAGCTAAAAATGATTTTATAATTTTGAAAAACACATATGTGACAGAAAATAATTTGTATGATTTATGAAAAAATATTGGAGCCAAAAATATTAAAGGAGATATTTAAAATAAATTAGAAAAGAAATATAAATTAAAATGAAAAAAGAAAATAAAAATATTTGAATTAGGGCGCCAACGACTAGTTTCTCATTTGAAAACACACGCGAAGCACTTCATTTTCAAACTTCAGTTTGATTTATGCAAATCATGAACTACGTGTTTCTAGCATGAATCAAGCAAGGATTTAGCATCAACATCCATCATTGTCCATGTCTCTTTGCATCTGAGCCATTGATTGGCTCTGAGCAAAGAGAATTTGCTCAAGAACACGAAGAACTCTAGTTCTTCAAAGTAAAACTAAAGGAGTAATATGCAATATAAATTCAAGGTAGTTGAGTGCTTTTGATCAGTGAATCAAGACGAAGAGACTGATAACTTGCTTGCTCAGAAATTGAACTTGTAGCTACCTTTTCAGTTGAAGCTTCAGAGGTCAACAATGGTGGAATCGATTTGAAGGTTGCATGAAGTTTAAAGCCACGACAATGCTTCAGTTAGCTTCAAATGAGGCCGGTGAGTGATTCTGGACGAAGAAACGAAGCTAAAAGAGCTTGAATCAAAGAAATGGTTAACTAGTTTTTAAGGTGTCAGGTTCAAATGGTTTCAGAGTTTCTTTGGCTATCAAAGCTTGGAAATGAAGGCAAATGCTTCCTCTATTTATAGGAAAAGATATGAGCAACTTGTACGTGTGAAATCAGATCTGGAACGTGTGATCAAGTTGGAATTTTCATTTTTGCAATCCGTGTGAGAGTGAGGTGTGAAATGCGTGACTTATGCATGAAACCTGGTCGTTTCGCACTTCACTCTACGCTTTTTGCCAGGACAAACAAGTTTACACGTGTATTGGTGGTCCCAAGTGAAGATTTGCATGATTACAAGTTCAGGTCATGCGTGAAATGTAGAGTCCATGACACCATGTTTGAGCTTAGGCCAAATGAAATCCACTCGTGCATTTTGAGATGTTCTTTGTGCCAAATGATCTCCTAATGGTGAAGAATCAAATGCAAAAAGAATCAGATCAAGAGGATGTTTAAGTTGAAAATGACATGGATGAAAAGTTCAAGTCATGACCTGAAATTCTAGGTCAGACATTAGGTCTACCAGGTCTTGGGCATACTTTTGTGCTCACATGGGCTTCTTGGAAATCCCAAAATTGATTAACTTAGAGGCAAAATTGATGTTTGGCCATTGAACCAAAGTTGTAAAGGAGTTCAAATGTGACATTTGGCTCAAAGTAGATTCCAAAAATGTTGATTTTAGGTCAGCCAAACATGTATCAACCTCTGATTTCTTGCTATTTCTTGCATCCAAAGGCCTAATAATGAACACTCGAATACCAAATGAAGAAAATTTGATTTTCTTTGAATGATCTTGATAATTGCTTGAGAATTGGATGGAGATGACATGAAAATAAACACATGAACCATACTTGAATCAACCTTGAAATCATGCACCAAACTTGAACTTCACTTGATCAAATAATGTTGAATGAAGTTTGACATGAATGTAACCTAAGATTAAAAGCTCTTGTGGACCATTTGTTGACCAACAATATGACTTTGAGAACCAAAACCTTAATTTGAAAACCAAGCTTGATCTATTGATTGCAAGTCCCTACCTTGCATATTAAGGAAACAACACATATTTTTGTATTTTGAATAAGGTTAGCAAAGTTAGAATGTAAGCAATCATAGAGGTAAAAAGAAACACAAAGGGTGCTTGGTGATCTCTCTCAAAGGCAAACCCAAAGAGGTGAAGGTTAGGAGGATGCCATGCTTGTGATCTTGGTTGAAATGAAAATGATATGATTGGTGGAATCTTAGGGGTAAAAATTAGGATATGACAATGGATATCAGGCTTTAGTTTCAAACATCAAGCAGATGAGAGAAAATCCAAATCAAGAATCTAACGAGAACTGATATCATTAATTCGAGTATGTTTTATTACTCTTTTGAAAAAATCATAAAATTATAAAAATGATAATATCAAGATTCAAATAGAATTTTAATCTAACATTTAGTATTGTTGTGAAAAACGATACTGGAATAACAAAGTATATTTGGTTTCTTGAACACCAAGAAATCCACAAGGGTAGAACAGAAGGAAAAACTTGAAAAACCACACGAAACACTATTAGGGTTCACAAAGGAAGAGAAAATAGGAAGAAGAATAGAGAATTAGTTAAATCTATTTTACTATTCACTTTCTCAATAGGGTTCAAAGATTACAAGTGAATACCAATAATTAACCTCTCTCAACCTAATAAGGTTTTGTCACACTTTAAGAAGAGAGACTAGTATGTTATTTATAATAAACCTAACATACTAAACTAATGGGCTTTTTAACAATTACCCATTACAAACTAACTTAGGGTACAAGCTAACTTAAACAATTGGATCCTTAACACAAGGCCCAATCTGGCAGCTACACACTAGAACACACTTTGACTACAGCATGTAGGTCTTCGACAACAGCATGTGAGCGGACTTCGACGACATGCTAATACTAGAGTTCGATCCAATATCTCACAAATCTCCACCTTGGATCTAACTCTATATCCTCAAGAAATAAACTAGCTTTCTTCATGCAGCTTTATCAACTGCATACAGTGGAAAAACTTGCAACTAGGCAACATTTTGGTGATCATATCAACAACATTATGATATGTCGAAACCTTCAGCACTTGGACTTCTCCATGCTCGATTACCCCTCTGACGAAATGCAGCCTCACATCAATGTGCTCAGTTCGCTCATGATAGGCTGAATTCTTAGACAGGTGTATTGCACTTTGACTATCACATTTAACAATGATAATTGGACCTTGAAGTTTCAACTCCTTTGCAAAACCTTCAAGCCACAATGCTTCATTTACAGCTTCAGTTAGGGTGATATATTCCGCTTCAGTGGTTGATAAGGCAACAACCTTCTAAAGTGTTTCTTTCCAACTGATTGTTGTCTCAAACATAGTGAACACATATCCACAAATTGATTTTCAGGAATCCATACAACCTACATAATCAGAGTCGACATATCCTTCGATTGCTGCTGTACTATCTTCACCCAAGGCTCCACCATAAATTAGGACTCTATTCAGAGACCCATTTATGTACCTTAAAATCCACTTCAATGCTTGCCAGTGAGCATTTCCAGGATTCGCCATGTACCGGCTTACAAGACTTATTGCATATGCTATGTCAGATCTAGTACAACCCATAACATACATCAAAGAACCCACTATATTAGCATATGGAATGCTATTCATATAAGCTCTTTCGACATCCGTACTGGGACACTGATCTATACTCAACTTGAATTGAGGGTTTGACGGAGCCACAACAGGCTTTGAATTCGACATACCATACTTTTCTAGAATCTTCCGTAGGTATGCCTCTTGAGATAAGCATAATTTTGACTGCTTTCTATCTCTTCGGATGTCAATCCCAAGAATTTTGGACGCAGCTCCCAGATCCTTCATGTCGAACTCCTTATTGAATTCAGCCTTCACCCTCATTACATCTTCAATATTGTTGCTTGCTATTAGAATATCATCCACATAAAGCAACAAAATAACAAATGAATTACCAAGTCGAAATCTGAAGTAAATACAATGGTCGAACTGACTTCTAATGAAACTTATGCGTGCCATGAACTTGTCGAATCTCCTATTCCACTGTCGAGGAGATTGTTTCAGTCCATATAAAGATCTTGTTGTACCCCAAATTTTACCCCTTAGATGTCATAACATATTGCATTGACATTTAGGTTAAATCATCTGTGCATTGCTAACTAACCATTTCATTTTGCAAGTTTGTTTCTTCTGTGAAAAAGCTAGGACTTATACAAAGAGGGGGGCAAAGTCCCCTAAGCCGAGCTCTCATCTGATTCAAAGAGAGAAAGACAATTAAGGCTCCAAATGCAACCATGTGAGCTCACCTACATCCTAGATGTCTTACTCAACAAGAATTCAAGTGTGACCGGCTCTCATCACAAGTAGCTTGAGCCACAAGTTCACCCTGCCTCCAATTAGGGTTTTGTTACGACAAGACAATCATGACCTTTGACATTGATTAAGAGTTGTTCTCAAGCCCTGGGACATGACTCCATGTGATAGTAGACATCCCTAGAGACTACCTATGAGCCTTATATATGATTGAAGAAGCAAGATCATCAGAGATCATTCAAGTGCATTCACAAGTGGAATTAAGGTTTTGACTGAGGCTCCAACCTTTGAGATTTTGATCCTAGATGAAACATCCAAGTCCTCAATCCATCATGACTTGTCTCATTGATGAGTTAAGACACGAGAGGTCAAGTTTTAAAGGGTTTCTTGCAAAAGAAGCAAGGTTTGGTCTTTGTAACTTTATAAAGGTGGAAATTTCACTACTTGTGCAAAAATTGAAACAGTCATAACTTTCAAACCACACATCCAATTTGAGTTACTCAAATCTCAAATGGAAGCTATTTCCATGATCTTCAAAACATATTAGAGGACCCTCTTTCAAAAAATGCATGGTTTTTGAGTTACAAGACTTGGAAGATAAGCCACCCTTGGGACTTAGTGAAATTTTCAGCTTTTTCACTTTAGTTTTCACACAACTTTAACTCAATTTTTCACATAGTTCCAAGCTTCAAATAAAAAATCTTTGAACATGAGAGTTGTAGAGGACATTGAGGGCTTTCCAAAAAGTACTAGAACTCCTCAATCCATTGAGTGAGCTGTGAGTTTCGAGGTTTGGAAGTTAGGGGTTTCATTTCTTAAGTTTCAAGCAACCAACTTTTGCATAATGGCACAAAACCTCTCCTAATCACCAAAGCTTCGCATTTCTGAGTTCTAAGGGTATGATTAGTGTTCATTTAACCCCTTCCACGAATTTGCAAGTGTTTGCATTAAAATAATGTGATTTATTTCATCCTTGGTGCAACTTGGTAGAGGTGAGAGAAACTTTTCCAAGACAAAGACATTGTTTATTCCTTTTCCTCTCCTTGAGCCTTGGTCCAATCACTTCACACCACTTGCTCAGACCTAATCCACCATACCTTGAGTCCTCATCATTTTCCTATAAATAGGACCTGGTTCACACTTGTTTTGGACACCAAGATTTCACTAGAAAACTCTAAAAAACCTCTGAATCTTAGCTTGGTAAATAAGGAAGTTTGGAGGAAAGGAGAGCACAGCTGTTGCAAGGAGAAAGTTTTTGTCCTGCTAAGTGCATTTGCTTCATTAGGTAACTCTCATAACCTGTCCTTACTTGTTCAAAATGCCATTACCACTTGAATGTTCAGGCTGTTGTCATGCTTTTATTTGAATATTAATGTATGATGTAGTTGTTCACATTGTTTGTTATTAATAACTTGGAGTGCACTATGCTTAATATATAATGTAGTTGCTTATACCCTTATAACAACATGTAGTTTTGTTTGGATTTCTGTTGGTACGACAAATACCGCTCTCATTATCCATTAACACATGATACCATGTTAAGATGATATTAATCATATAACCAAGTTCATTTGATTTCCACATTTGAACATGCTACTGGAACTTTAGGCAAATGTTCTAGTTTATATGTTGTTTATTGAGACTGCCAGTGATGAAGGTTGATTTCAAGTTCATATAGTGTATATGTTGGTGTTTCTCATGCTAAGAGTAAAGTAGTGCAACCATCCTCAGAACATATGGCTTCTGTTGAGGTAGAGTTCTTGTTGGACATATTCAGCCTGGTGCTCACAAGTGCATTATTTTCAGGCCTGTTTTCAACCTAGACCTTAGAGCATTTAGTAGGTACTCTACCCTCTGTGTATAAACAAAGACATGATATTTCAGTTCATGGAGCTGAGAATGGATTGGGGAACTATTGGATAAATGTTATGTCCTTGGCCTTTTTTATTTTTATTTTACAAAGTTTAGTAGGATCAAAAAGGTAATGTTGTTTTTTTGAAGCATAAGGACCTGAACTTGTTTGAAGGCTGCTTGTTGTGGGTTTAGAACAAGGTTTGATGTCAGTTTAAGGGTATTGGCATGATGAGGGTGTTTCATCATCACTAGATACATGTTGGTCCTAAGGTGTTCCTCTCTTTACTAATGCTGCAATATAACCATACTAGCAGGTTGATATTATCTTTTAGTTTGAGATTACTCTATGTTGTTGTGTCAGGATTCAAGCTTTGTTAACATTAGATCATCATTCTTTTTTCTGTTGTCATATTATTGCTTATGAATATTGTATGACATGCCATCAACTGCAAATGAGAAGGAACACATTGTATTCATGTTTGTATATGTGAGAAACTGTTTGAGCCATTTGTCTCTATCATGTTAGTATGAACCAGAACAATATGAGGACTGTAGGGAGTCTTTGTATGCAGTGATGTCTAGTTACTTTCACTAAATGTGTGAGTGTGTTATTATCATGCTGGTATCATGTTACCATTTAAAGTTTGATGCATTTGGTGACATTGTTAATTGTTGATGGTTTGGAACCTGTACTTAAACTAATTATGGAATGATGATATTGAATTTCATGTGTTGTTTTTGATACTGTCAGTTTTGAGAAATTGATGTTCATGCTTTCATTTTGTAATCTATATGTCTGAACTATTCCATTTGGTCCATTTCATGAGGATCTGAGACAATAATATGTGAAATGCTTGGAATCTTCGTTGGCATGATCAGTATCTACTCTCACTATCTTTTAATTCATAGCATTGGTTTTAGGGTGTAATGATCATACAACCAAATTCATTTGTGTTCCATGCATGATCACAATCACTTGAATGCTCATGCTGTTATTGTTTGAATATTGATACGATGCATTTGTTCACTGGTTGTCCTTGATCATTTAATACACACTATATTCATGTCTTTCTGTCGAGGCTCACATGTTTGAAATGTCATTCAAATGGTCCATTGTACTCAAAGTTTATAGCATGTAGTGGTTTGGGATTTTTATTGGCAGAATAAGTAGTGGTTCTCTCCCTGATGCTATGTTGTTGACATGCCATGTTTAAAATAGTATAGTTTGTTATCATTAAGCAACATAAGAAGTTCTGCTTGAATTTATGTTTGTTTGGCAAATGTTTGATCTCATTCTGGCCTCCCTATAGTCATGGTTATATACATCAAAACTAAAAGGATTGTGCACATTCATCATTACTGCAAATCCGTGGTGACACCTTAGTAAGATGAGGGGTTGGGATTTATTTTCTGGTCACATCCTTCTCCATGCCATTTTCACACTGATCCTGTGTTGGTTTTAAGTTTTTATAAATGCATTAGTAATCCTTGAAGCATTCTATTCATGACAGTATGCTTAGTTTGAACAAGTGGATCTTTGTGTGTGAATAACATGAAAAGGTTTAGTTTATATGACATAATGGAGATATGGCTTCAATCCTATACATCATGCTCCAATCGTGTTTTTCACATTGACCTTGTTCACAATTTAAGATGTTTAAAGACCATTAAAGGTCCTTGCTTGGGGTAGCATAACTCAACATTTTGTCTCACAAATTTTGGTTAAATTTTGTTGGGTGTGGTAACAACATTGCTGCTGTTCCACTTCCTTGTTTTCACGTTGAAATTGCTTGATTGCATGAACACACAAGGAAGAATGATATGCGTTTGGTCCGTAAGATTGTGTTTGTCTTGTTTTTGAGAGGGTTTCCAAGGGACTTTGGTCTGCTAGTGTACACACGTTCATCTTATTTTCATTTTCCTCGCCTATGAGTTTATATATTTCTGGGGCTGCTCATACATCGAATGTATGGCCACCTCAGTGGCGAGAAGTCTGCGCGTGAAACCTTGGGTACTGGGGTTCGAATCCCCCTCGGCCCAGTGCCCTTTTGTTTATTTTCCTTTTCTTTTCGAGCCTTTTTCCATATTCTGGGCCTAGCGAAAATACTACTAACACCACCCTCTGGAGAGGCCCATCAGGCGAGAAGTCTGCGCGTGAAACCTTGGGTACTGGGGTTCGAATCCCCCTCGGCCCAGTGCCCTTTTGTTTATTTTCCTTTTCTTTTCGAGCCTTTTTCCATATTCTGGGCCTAGCGAAAATACTACTAACACCACCCTCTGGAGAGGCCCATCAGGCGCCCCAGTTCATTTTCTATTTATCTAAAAAGTTCTATTGCACCCCCTGTCTTTTTTCTTTTTTTTTTAATTATTTATTTTATTTCTTGTTTTTTTTTTTTTATTATTTAATTTTCATTTTAATCTAAATTATTTAAAGACTTTTCTCTAACCAAAATCCCCACAAAAATCCACTAATATTCTTTAGGTATTTTTTTTTTATTTTCTTTACTTTTTATTTTTACTTCTCATAAATTATTTTTACTCTTTATTTATTTTGTAATTAATTCCAAAAATTCAAAGTAAGTATAAACCTTTTCACTTAATCTTAAATTTCCTCTAGAAAATATTTGATCTTTAATTTGTTTTGTCTTTGAGAGAGATATTTTGAGAGAGTTCTCTAAATTTGAATGAATTCATGGTGCTAAGATTTTATGTGACTTCGTTACTAATTTTCTTGCCTTGGTTTCTTTGCCTTTAATTTCAAGATTAATAATGATATGTATGTGTTTTTCATGTGCTTTAATTGTTGTGAATCATATTACTATCTCTTGTCACATTGGTTGGGTGAATCATACTTTTGTTGAAAAGTTATGCTTAATGATTGTACATTCTTGAATTCTATTATTCATTTGAATCTCAAGTCACTTGTAATATTCTTGATCATAAGAAGTTTGTTATCTTCCACTCCTTCCAAAAGAAAGTCATTCTATTGACCTCAAAGTCATAGATAACTCATAATCAAACCTTGACCTCATAGTCATAGGTATTTACTTCCTTCCTTGACGCCATAGTCACAGGATTACCAGCTTTGGCCTCATAGTCATGGCCACCTACCAGCCTTGACCTCATAGTCATGGCCACCATTTCTGTGACCTCATAGTCATAGGATACTTTCCTTTTGGCCTCATAGCCATTCAATCTATAATCTAGAATTAAGTTAGAGTTCTTGAAACTCTATGTGGGACTCATCACCTTGAGTATCCACTTTCCCCAATCATAACTTAGACTTAGAGAGTCTCTTAAACTCTACATGAGCTCATACTCATTCCCCTTGGAACTTTGGCCATAATCAATGGTTTCTCACCCTTAGTTAGGTGAACTACGGACGCTCTGATTTCTCAAAGTACCTTTTGAGAATACGTAGACATAGGATTGCGAGATCCTAGCGAGCTACCTTTTCCTTTTCTACCTTTTTCTTTTACATTCAATGCCTTCTTGGATTCCACCTTTTTATTTTTCAACCTTTTCTATTTACATCCTTTTTACCCCGTAGTGAGGGGAACTACGGACACTCTGATTTCTCAAAGTACCCTCTAAGAATACGTAGGCATAGGATTGCGACGATCCTAGCGAGCCACCTTTTTCTTTTTCCACATTTTTCCTTTACATCCAATGCCTTCTTGGATTCAACCTTTTTCCTTTACATCCAATGCCTTCTTGGATTCTACCGTTTTCTTTTTCCACCTTTTTCCTTTACATCTAATGCCTTCTTGGATTCAACCCTTTTCCTTTACATCCAATGCCTTCTTTGATTCTACCTTTTTCTTTTTCCACCTTTTTCCTTTACATCCAATGCCTTCTTGGATTCCACCTTTTCTTTTTTCCACCTTTTTATTTTTCAACCATTTCTATTTACACCATCTTTCACCTCATTGAGGGGAACTACGAATGCTCTGATTCCATTCCCGTCAGGATACATAGGCACGAGATGTGATGTCTTGGCGAGCATACTTAGATACTAACCCCTAGGTATTTCCCTTAGCACAACTCCTTAGCAAGCAAGCAATAGATAACACAAATACTAACAAGAGGTTCCTGTAGAGTACTACAAACGTTTAGGATGCTAATACCTTCCCTAGGCGTAACCAACCCCTGAACCTAGATTCTCTTAACTTAGGTTTTTTCGATCTTTAACCTTTCCTTTGGATAAATCAAAGACCGGTGGTGAATTTTAAGATTTGTGATTCAAGTTTACTCAATATCTTGACATTCGATTCTCACCACGACATATCTCTTTAGTTTGCACACATAATCTTCCTTCCCTTTTTCGACATACCTTTTAGGTTGCCTCATCAGGATTGTTTCATCTAGATCACCATACAAGAACACAGTCTTCATATCCATCTGTTCGAGTTCAAGGTTGAACTGTGCCACCATGCCAAGCAATATTCTAATGGACATGTGCTTCACAACAGGAGAGAACACATCATTTAAGTAGACACCATTTTTCTGAGTGAACCCCCTAGCGACGAATCATGCCTTGTATCTCTTCTACGCCACTCCTCCGATTCCTTCCTTAACTTTAAAAATCTATTTACAACTCACTAACCTGGCTCCAGCAGGTTTCTTGATCAGGTCCCATGTGTTGTTGTCATGAAGAGATTTTATCTCATCATCCATGGCCTTCAGCCATTCAGTTTTCTTTCGACTCCTTATAACTTCCTTATAGTCTTTAGGTTCTTCGTCGAGAACCACACTTGCAGAGATTAAGGCATAAGCTATAAGATCTGTATACCCAAGTCTCTGAGGTGACTTTATGACCTCCTCGACCCGTGTCTTGCTAGCAGGTAGCCATTATCAGTCTCCTCATCTTTCACAGCATCTTCTGCTTCTTCTTCAACTTCATCTGGGGTACGCAATTCAGCATCAACATGCTCCACCTCAACAGGAATCTCTCCCTGTTCCAGCTCTTCGTCAGCATAATCAGTTTTCTTAAAAGCCATCTCAACTTCATTGAAAACTACATCTTGACTGGTGATACACCTCTTGTGTGACCTGGTTCTAGGCACCATAGCTTATAAGCTTTGACTCCTTCAGGGTATCCCATGAACATGCATTTTAGAGCTCTAGGTTCGACCTTGTCTTGCCTAATATGAGCATAGGCCACACAGCCAAATACTCTCGGTCTGTCGAGACTAGGTGGATGTCCCGACCAAACTTCTTCAGGTGTCTTCATTTCCAAGGCAGTCGAGGGACATCTATTTATCAGATAAGCTGATGTCAAAATAGCCTTCGCCCAAAACACCTTCTTCAATCCAGCACTAACCAACATACATCTAACCCTTTCAAGGATTGTTCGATTGAATCTCTCAACTAAGCCATTTTGTTGAGGAGTATCTGCTACAGTCTTATGCCTTGCAATCCCAAACTCAACACAGTAACTGTCGAACGCTTCGTTGCAGAACTCAAGGCCATTGTCGGTTTTCAACCTCTTAACCTTTCTGCCAGTTTGAGTTTCGACCAGAACCTTCCAATTTTTGAACTTCTCAAAAGTTTCATCCTTCTTCTTCTGAATGAATACCCATAAATTTCTGTAATAGTCATCAATGATGGATAGAAAATACCTTGCACCTGAGTGTGAATGATTCCTTGCAGGCCCCCAGAGATCAGCATGAATGTAATCCAGGGATCCATGTGTTCTTTGCTTGCCTTTGTTAAACTTTGCCCTACAAAATTTACCAAATACACAAGATTCACAAAACTCCAACTTTTCAAATTTGTCACCACCTAGCAGGTTTTGCTTCCCCAATTCGACCAGGCCTCTTTCGCTGACATGACCCAATCTCATGTGCCATAATTCTGTCTTTGACACAGGTTTCGTAGATACAATATTTGTCAAACCACTTACAACCTCGGCCTCAAGGGTATACAAGCCTTGTTTCTTCACGCCTCTCAAGACTTCCTTCGACCCTTTCATGACTCTTAGGACACTTTTCTCTCCTTGAAAAAAATATCCCTTCCTGTCGAATTCACCAAGAGAAATCAAATTTCTCTTCAAATCAGGCACATACCTGACTTCAGTCAATAACCTTATTGACTCATCATGGAGCTTGAATCTCACAGATCCAATACCTACAATTTTACAGGATTTGTTGTTTCCCAGCAGCACCGATCCACCATCTTGATCACATAGCTCCTCGAACAATTCTCTGTTTGGATTCATGTGCCAAGTGCAACCTGAATTCATAATCCACTCTTTTCTTGAGTCGCCGATTGAAACTACAAGAACATCAGATGAATCGAAGTCATCTTTAACAATGAATGTGTTGCCATTATCCTTACCTCCATGATCTTTTAGGCGTTCAGGGCACACCTTTCTTGTGTGACCCTCCTTCTTACAGTGATAACATCGAATACCAGATGTTTCACCACTATAAGACTTCTGCTGACTTTTACCTTTCTTCTTGTCGAACTTACCATCCTTTCGCAAGAATTTTCCTTTAACGGCAAAACCATCACCAACCGTCGAAGGTTTATGCTCCTTTTGTTCGTTCAGGTCCTTAGAATACAAGGCTGATTGAACTTCTTCAAAGCTCAGGGACTCCCTTCCATACAAGAGAGTTTCTTTGAAGTGCGCATGTGTTCTTGTCAAAGCACACAACAACAACAGTGCTTGATCTTCGTCATCGATCTTCACATCAATATTTTCAAGATCAAGAATCAGCTTATTGAACATATCCAACTGCTCAGCCAAAACTTTGTCTTCACTCATCTTGAATGAATACAAAGCTTGCTTCAGGTAGAGTCGATTCACCAGAGATTTGGTAATGTACAAACTTTCAAGTTTCAACCATAACCCCGATGTCGTAGTCTTCTTTGATACCTGTCGAAGAACCTTATCACCAAGGCTCAACAATATTGCACTGTGGACTTTCTCTATCATGGCCATCTTTTCTTTTACCATTAACGCAGCATCCATGGCTGCCTCTCCCTTCAACGCTTCCAAACAAACCTGCTGAACCAATAGGGCTTTCATCTTCAAGCGCCACAGACCGAAATTATTCACTCCGGTGAACTTTTCAATCTCATAATTTGTTGAAGGCATCTTCTCCACGCTCACCGCACTAATTTGTTGTGAAAAACGATACCGGAATAACAAAGTATATCTGGTTTCTTGAACACCAAGAAATCCACAAGGGTAGAAAAGAAGGAAAAACTTGAAAAACCACACGAAACCCTATTATGGTTCACAAAGGAAGAGAAAAGAGGAAGAAGAATAGAGAATTGGTTAAATCTGTTTTACTATTCACATTCTCAATAGTGTTCAAAGATTACAAGTGAATACCAACAATTAACCTCTCTCAACCTAATAAGGTTTTGTCACACTTTAGAAAGAGAGACTAGTATGCTATTTATAATAAACCTAACATACTAAACTAATGGGTTTTTTAACAATTACCCATTACAAGCTAACTTAGAGTACAAGCTAACTTTAACAATTAGATCCTTAACATAAGACCCAATCCGACAGCTACACACTAGAACACACTTCGACTACAACATGTAGGTCTTCGACAACAACATGTGAGCGGACTTCGTCGGCATGCTAAAATTAGAGTTCGATCCAATATCTCACAAGTATCATAACCAAGTTATAGATATTATAATTTTTTATTAATCGGTAGGATAAGAGTAGTATCGCAATGCATTGTATCATGCATATTATTTCAGAATATTAGTGCCATAATTTAATAATTTAAGAAAAATGTTTTGAATAAATTTTATGCGCTATATTCATATATTTTCATTTTGAAACGAAAAAATTGAATTACGGTATTCCAAAAGTGTTACGATATGACAATGTTATCTTTTTTCTCTATGACCCGATACCGTGCACGGAGTTATTATGCAAGAATGTGATATATTCCAAATGGTTATTGTATTAAATTATATGATATCTGTATTAATAATATAGTAATGTTCATATTAGGGGTTGCAAAGTGGGCTGCCCGCCCCGGTTAGGCCCGCCCCGTTTAAACCCGTTAAAAAGCGGGGCGGGGCGGGGCGGGCCAACTTAGATATCCGAGCTTAAAATTCAAACTCGCCCCCGTTAAATAACGAGTTGGCGGGTTGGCGGGCTGCCCGCCATTTAAAAAAAAATTATAGTTTAATTTACTACATAGTTTACAAAAAGTTTATTCATTATCAAAGAGGACAACAAAAAATATTTTTTTTAACAAAGCATAATAGAGTTTCAACAAGTCTTAATGTTAATGTCATATTCTTCAACATAAACAAATTAATATAATTATAACACCAAAAAGCGAAAAATTAACACACTAAAACACCAAAATTTTCTACTTGGTTCAACCATGCTATGTCAACAACATCAAAATACCAAAAAAACCAACAAGCATAACCTAGTTAAGGACATGTAGGGATATAAATCAGCAAAACAAACAAACACAAGATAAACAAAGACAATTAAAAACTAGCGGCAAAAAATCAATTATAAAAGCTCAATGACAAATATTTCATCAATCAACATCTAAGTCATTAACATATAAAGCTTCGATTGATGTTGTAGCAATTAGTTGGAACCTTCCACCATCTCTTTCCTCATCATCACCCACTACAACTGCATAAAATACAATTTAAAAAAAAAGTCACAACCACATATTTTATGTAGGCAAACAAACCACATATAAATGAAATAAATCAATTAAAAAGCATGATTAAATACGATTATATACCTGAACTATTAAAACCACGAAGTCAATTGCGAGTTCAAATCAAAGCCTCCATATTTTTCGATAATAAAAGACTTTTATACTTGTTAAGAATGACAGAACCAATGCTAAAAGCCGATTCAGATGCAACAGTAGTGATAGGAATCCCTAACAAATCACGAGCCATTAAAGATAAATCTTTAAACCGATACCTATTCTCCTTCCACCATTGAAGAACATTCAAGTCATCATAATTTTGATAAGTAGAACCCAAACTAGGCTCCTCCAAATAAACATCAAGTTGAGACTTTCCTATTAAAGTTGCAAGTTGTTGATTGTGTTCTTTTAATGCCTATTATAAATTAAGCCCACGCCGAACCGCAAATGGATCAACACAGAACAATAACATTCAAATTGAAAGAATATAATTAATTGTTTCACATATTCATGCATCATGCTAACCAAATAAAGAAAATATATATACTACAATTAAGCTACTTGCATTAAACAAGCTGGAAGTCAATTTGTGAGTAGACGGAGTAGAATAAGATGAAGTACTTGTTGAAGTTGTGGTAGATGAATTAGGAATGGAAGAATTTTTCTCAAATAGATTGTACAACTTCTTCTTAACTTTTTTCATTTTAAGTTTAGAAGTAAGTGGATCAACCTTTGAGTAACAAAATTCCAAAGTAGAAAGCTTTATCCTTGGGTCAAGAACCACTCTTAAGGAAAACACCACACTATAATCATTCCAATACTTCTCAAATTTCAACATCATATTAGTAGCCATTGTTTTAATAACGTTTACTTCATCTTTCATACTTTCAATCAAAACACACTGAATTTTCCAAATTTGCAAAAAATACAAATTGGAAGTAGGATAAGATGTTCCAGAAATCAAATTTGTGGTCTCATAAAATGGCAACAAGAATGCACATATTTTCTCACCTCTTTTCCAGTCTTCTTCTGAGGGGCAAACCTAAAAATTATCATCATGAAATCTAAGACTTGAAAAAATACACGTCGATACTTCAAAGCACTTTCTAGCATCAAGTAAGTTGAGTTCCATCTTGTTGGAACATCGAAAGAGAAACCAGCTGAAGTGTCAACACCGCCAATAAGTTCAATGCATTCCTTAAACTTTTTCATTCTACCCTATGAACCCTTCACATACTTGACACTATCTCTAATCTTTTCCAATGCATCTTCTACAACTTTCAGCCCCTCATACACAATGAGATTTAAAACATGCGCCGAACAACGTACATGAAATAACACTCCATCACATAACAACAATTTTTGCAAGACAAGTTGTCTTTTCAATTAAGCTTGAATTACATCATTAGTTGAAGCATTATCTAATGTAAGGGAAAATATCTTCTTTTTTATTCCCCAATCACTTACAAATTCAAGAATCTTCTTTGACAACTCTGATCCACTATGAGGGGGAAGCATGTGAGAAAAGTTGAGAATCCTACTCTTTAAATTCCAATTAGAATCAACATAATGAGCCGTTAAGCAAATATAACCCTTTGTAGTACATGTTGTCCATAAATCAAAGGTTAATGAAACTCTTGTAGGAATATTAGCTCATTCTCGCTTAAGATTATCCTTCTCTCTCTTATGAATATTCACAACATCTGCCTTCGCAGTATTTCGAGTAATGGCAGAGAAGTCAGGGTTCAAATACTTAAGCCAATTCCTAATATATTCAAATTCAACAAAGTTATAAGGAAAATCATGAGTAATAATGGCCATGTCACACATTTCTCTAGACACCTTTTTATCTATAACAAGAGTCTTAAGTTTACCTTGCAAGTCGATCATGACTTGACCAACATTATCATGTTTGATTTTTGGGCATTTATTCATATGACGATTTAATGTCGTGGTCCCATAATTCTTACCGCCTGCCCTAAACACCTTTCCACAACCCTTACACTTTGCTCTGTTAACGCCATCAACACCAGGGCAAATTTTAGTGAAAAATTTCCAACAATCAGCAGTAGTCGTTTTGAACCTTTTAGTTCCAGGTATTTCATCATCACCTTCAACATGTGTTTCATTATCACGATCCAAATCTACCACATTGGCTAAACCTTCAACCGTTTTTTAATCCATTTGAAGCCTTCACCTATGAATTCAAACAAAGCACATTAGTATTATGTGCAAAATCAGAATGAACATTAAACAAGCAAAACACGTAATTTCTTAATTAAGTAAAAATCTATAGTTTTTCAATTAAATCCAAAAAAATTATAAAAAAATTTTTAATTAAAAAAACATTAGAACACAATCATTATTCTTTAATAGTATCAAATTAACCTTCTATGTGTATATTCTTAAATAATTTAAATAATTTGAGATAATCTAATTCAAAAATGATTTGATTGAAGAATAATATAAATTATTTGATACACAATCGTCTCTCAAATGATTTAAATAGTATCATATTAGCTTTATTTGTTGATTGAAATTTGTTGAAGAATATCCACTAATTAAAAAATGATTTGATTGTAAAACACAATCGTTTCTCAATCCATAATTGTTGAAAAATTCCATGATTTCAATTAAATTAATACACTACTAAACCAATTAAAAATTGTTATTGATTTAATTAAATAAAAATTCATTATTTCTCAATTAAACCCAACAAATTATAAGTTACTTTTAATTAAAAGGATAAGAAAAAAAATTGTTATTGATTTGATTGGAGAAGAAGCCTTATTTTGTGTCCATTCACTACAAGAAAATGTAGAATTAGCTACCATAATTTTACTACAAAATAATTTTGTAGCTAATTCTTATTTTAAAAAACATTCATATAATTGAATTTCAAATAATTATTACTTATACTATCTATTTTTTATTTAACAAGTACTTAAGACTAGGCATATTATTTTTCTCCGAATAAAAAAAATTATATATCTTTTCTTGAAAAAATTATGTATATCAATTATTATAATTGTTACTCACTGTTACCTTAAATTTGTATTTGCTCGAGTTCAAACTGTAACATAAGTATAACCACAAACATATGAGAGAGAGAAGACAAATACTACTAAAACAAACAGCCTTGAGAAAAAGACATATTGTTAATAATTACTTAAAATATAATGTTTTTATAGATAAATTACATACTATTATAAATATAAAATTTAATGATTATTTAATATTTATTTTGTCAGTGATTATTTTGTCACGGATGGACTATATGAATATTACTGTATTTCTTGGGAGGGTAATGTTTTAGAATTTTGAAAACAGAATTATGGAAAGGGACGTATAGGTAAATGATAAAGAATGATATGAATATTTGAATAAAATTATCATTAAACTGTTGAAATAGAAAATTTGAGTTTAATCTTACCTTAAACGTGTGTCTCTGTAGAGGGAGAAGAACAAAACAGAAACAATGGCTTGGATGATTGAATAGAACGACTATGTTCATGGAGAGGGAGAATGTTATCAATTGGAGGGAGAGTCACCTTGATTAATTCTGTTCTAACTAACTTACCTATTCACTACCTTGCTTTATTCTTAGCTCCTGCAGTGGTTCTTAAGGAAATTAAATCTATCCAGAGAAGGTTCTTGTGGTCGGGAGATGGAGATAAGGTGAGCATAGCTTGGGTTAAGTGGTCCTTGGTCTGTAAACCTAAAGATCAAGGAGGTTTAGGTTTGAAAGACATTTATACCTTTAATAGAGCTCTGGTGGCAAAATGACTTTGGAGAATTTCATATGAACAGGATGCAATTTGGTCTAAGGTTATTAAGGCAAGGTATAATGGAGGATTTTCCAGTCTGTTCCTTAAACAACCAGATTATCCAAACAAACACAATTCATGCTGGTGGAATGATTTGACTCGTCTTGCAAAGTATTCTAATAATCAAGGGATATTTAGGATGTTGTTGTGGAAAGTTGGTGATGGAAGAAATACATTATTTTGGCAATCCAGATGGACTGGTGGCAATGCACTTTATTTGCAATATCCTTCTCTATTTGAATCTTCCCCAAACAAGGATATTCTGGTGAGGGATTGTGGCTACTGGTCTAAGGATAGGTGGAAGTGGGACATTGTTGGGAGGAATGTGGTTCAGGCTAGGATAGATGATGATTTAGTCAATGAACTCCAACAACAAATAGAGGAAATTACTTTACAATTTCAGGTGGAAGACATTGTCAAATGGCCAAGTGATATTCACAATTCTTTTAGTGTCAAAGAATGCTACAATCTGTGGAGTAGGAGAGGAGATGAGGATATTATGGACAATAATATTAAGGAAGCTCTTGAATGCCTGTGGAAGGTTAAGGCTCTATTGAAGGTGTTGGTTTTTGGATGGAGATTGCTTTTGGACAGGTTGCCTACGCGTGGGAATCTCAGAAAAAGAGGAGTGATTTCCGATCCATTCCAATCATCCTGTGTGTTTTGTTTTAGGGAGGTCGAAGACAGTAATCATTTGATTCTTGGTTGTGACTTTAGTAAAGCAGTTTGGAGGTTCATGGAGGATTGGATTGGTGTGAAAATTCAAGGAGGTGTGAGCAGGTGCGATATGTTTGTAAATTGGGCAAAGGATGGCTTGATAGGTTCCTCACTTGCTTACTTGTGGCTGGTTTCTTCATGGTGTATATGGAAAACCAGAAATGAGATTATCTTTAAAGACATAATGCCGGATTCGAGGAGCTTGTTTCAAGACATCCAACTGTTCTCTTGGATCTGGAAGAGGATAAAACAGAAGAATGGTTATCAAGGAAGCTTTTATGATTGGACCAAATTGCCTTTGGATTCCAACAACTAATTGAGTTATTGGTGTGTTGGTGGTGGAACATGTTTTGTTCTGCTATAGGTCTTTAGGGCAGCTTGTATCTTTTGCTGATCTGGTGTGGGCTATGTAAATAATGTTGGGCTGCACTTTTTCAGTCTCATTGTAATTGTGTTGGTTTCATTTTTAATGAAAAGTTTCTGAGTATTAAAAAAAAAAAAGAACGATTGTGGAATGGAGGAATAGGCCTGAAGGCAGATGAAACTAATGGAAAGAAACCTAGTTTTGGAAAAACCTAGCTTTTGAAGGATGTAAATAAATACCGTAAGTTTTTTTACCAATAGAAAAAAAAATTAGTGGATTGGGTTACTCAATACACTTCTCAATTTTCAGTCTAAGTAAAAAAAATTAACTAAAAACCCGCGGGCAAAATCCAGTTAGGCTGGACAAGGCAACTTAAGGTACCGAACCGAAAACCTCGGTCTAGCCCGCCAAAAACAGTGGGTTAAACGGGCCGGCCCGACGGACTCGACCTGTTTTACTACCCCTAATTCGTATACATATATTTGTCTTTTGATATGAGTTTGATATATATATATATATATATATATATATATATATATATATATATATATATATATATATTTTATTGTATCGAAATATTCTTTCTAATGGCATATACCCATGTATATGCATACACAGGTACAAGGAACACCAGTAAGCATAATTATATGTAAGGGCAATATATTTTAATTTTGTATTGCCTAACTATAGTTCATATGTTGAATTCATAATAATTTATATTTATATTTATAATATAGCTGTATTTAATGATTGTAGAATTTCTACCGTAAATATCATGATTATATGTATATTGAAAGATATATGAAATTTTTTATTAACTTCATAAACTTCTATGATAAACTTTGAAGGAAAATCTGATTAAAAGTTTTAATTTATTTATTAAATTTTAAATAAAATATTATACTTATATTTTTAAAATTATTTTTAAAAATATAATTTGTTAATCACCAAATTGCTCAAATTCATAAATATTATAATTTCAAATTTTAATTAAATTTTATTATGAACTTCAATCTTTTGTTTAATTTTGAAGTGAAAAGAGTACAATATCGTCTAATTTTGAACTATTTGAGTTATAAATTTGTTAATCATCAAAGTGATCAAATTTAGTAATGTTCATGATTTCAAATTATGCAATTAAATTTTGATTTGAATTCTATGAAAATAACTTGTTTGTGTTCAGTAAGACTTATTATTATAAGGTATGTACAGATCATCCAAAAATAAATCATGACTTATATAGATATCTGAATTTGGAATCTAATATAACTATTGAATTCTGAAATGTGGAATTTTGAGATCCATATAACGGAGGATAAGAAATTTGAGATTCCCACAAATGAAGAATCTTGCGAGGAAGGTTCTCCACATATTGTTGAAGCACAAATCGAAAGTTTGTCACTAATGAAGAATGTTGTGAGGAAGATTCTTCATGGATTGTTGAAAAATAATTTGAACTTAGAATAAGCAAGAGAGTCCGAAAGGAGGATCTAGGATCGAACAAAATTGATAATTAATATATTTCTTTCATCTAATGGAAGAAAATAGAAAGAATTTTGTTCGTAAGATTCCTATTATTCTTTAAGTGGAAGATGATCTTAAGACTTATAAGGAAGCAATAGCTTCAAGGGACTCCTCTTGTTTAGAAGAAAGTATCATAGTGTGATGGTACGCTAAACACCTACAAGTGTAGATTAATAACCAAGGTTGCTTTAAACAAAAAGAAGGTGTTTATAATTTGAAACATATGCATTAGTAGCAAGCACATCGAAAATTAGAGCATCGTTTGCATTAGCTTTTTACATAACCTTATAGTTCCTGAAATGGATGTCAAAATAACATTCCTAAATAGAGTTCTCGATGAGGAGATTTACATAGAGCAGCTAGAAGCTTATGTGGAAATAAACAAAAGGTGTGCAAATTTGACAAATCCTTATCTGGATTAAAACAAGCACCGAAACAATGACATCAAAAGTTTGACTTTGTCGTTGCAAGATTCACCAATTAATAGAGAGACACAACTTAGAGGGAGAATTTTCAATCATTATCAAAACATAAATTCAAATATTTTGTCATCATCAAAAGGGGGAGATTGTGAAGAATACACCGTATATCTAGTTCAGTTTGATGAAGACAAAGATTATTAAAGAAGAAAAGGCTCAAAAGTGTCATGCACATCAAGGATGAAGTTAATCAAGAAGGTTCACCATAGAAATTCAACTGAAGATTTGAGACAAGTGAACATAAATAAGGTTATCATTGCAATTTATAATATACTACTTTAAATTGCTCATAATTTCATCTCTCTTCATCTAAAACCTTTTTGCATCATCATATGTATGATCATCTAAAAACCTTCATCGTCTAATTCTTGTTACAAGTGTTTGTACACAAAGTTGTGTGAGAATGTTATGATATTCATTTGTCTCCATGTTGATTATATGATTGATCATTAGCAATGAGATGAATGGAATTTCATAAACAAAGAGATATTTAAATTCCACATTTAAGATGAATGACCTTGGACTAGTTAACACACTTTTGGGGATTAAAGTAAAGCGAAATAGTGAGGTTTAAAAACTTAATCAAACACATTATGTTGAGAAAATACTTGATATGTTCAAACACTTACATTTCAAGAAAGTGAGTACTCTATTTGATCCCAGTGTCAAGTTTTAATATAATGATGAAAGAGTTGTGGCTCAATTGAAATATACAAGTGCAATTGGTTGTCTAAAGTATTTGATGCAATGTACTAGACCCGATATATCATCTGCAATTAGTAAAAATTAGTAGATTTTACTAGTAATCCAAATGGTGAACACTAGAAGGCTATCATTAGAATTTTCGGATATCTTATGAAAACCAAAAATCTTAGCCTCCATTATAGTAGATTTTCTACCCTATTAGAAGGATATACCGATACGATTTGGATATCGAATGTTGAATGCCATAAATTTGTATTTGGGTGGATATTTACACTAGTCAGGGGTGCAATTTCTCGAAAGAGCAAGAAAAAAATGTGGATGACTCTCTCAACCATAGAATCAGAGTTCGAGGCTCTTGCTTCCGTTGGAGAAGAACCTGAATGGTTGAGGGACCTTCTGTTGGAAGTTTCATTGGCTAAAGACAATGTTTCAAAGGTGTTACATTGCGGTAGTCAAGCCACTTTACATAGAGCATACAAAAACTATAACATAAATTCTAGGCAAGTAGGACATAAACATTCTATCGTGAGAAAATTGATTAAGGATGTAATTATTTCATTCAAATATATACGATTGAGCTATAATTTTATTGATCCATTTACTAAACCACTGGTCAGAGACTTAGTATAGAATAGCTTGAGAGGTATGGGATTGAAACTCCTTGAATAAGGGTTCTAACAACGATAGTAACCCAGTATGAAGTTAACAAACCTGAACCTAAGATTCAATGGCTAACAACAAGTCGTTGATTTGGATGTTTGTGCAACATCATGTGAAAATATTGACTATTACATATTGAGGGTTGAGTTTTTCAAACTCTTAATCAAGTTCTATATCAAGGATATGTATCTCAAGAAATAGATATAAGATGAACTTCACCTATATAAATTTCAAGATTGTGTCGTCTCAAGGTGAGAGTTGGAGTTTCTCTTATGAAAAATTCATGAAAAGAAGAAAAACGCGTGGCCATAAATAGTGTTAGGTGAGAGATGTAGGCGAAAAACCACTAAAAAGTGTGTGTACAGTAACGCCGGTATAATCACAAGGGATAATAGTTAAAAACATAGCTACCTAACATTTTGATTAAACTTTGTGTTGTCCTTACTAAGATTAAGTTCAAATCGAAAGATACTTAACTGTATTAACATTTTTCCCTCTCTTTTCTGGAATTGATCTTGCCATTATTGGAACAAGTGGAGGATTGTTTAAAATATTAACAATTAATAATCTTGAGTGTGTACAAAATGACAAGAAAATATGCAAGTGGCGAAGGTTAAATTTTGAATTACAAAAATAGGCAACACTTGTGAAGTGTTACAGTAAGTTTGAATTCAAAAATAGACAATACTTGTGAAGTGTTCCATTAGTTTTGAATTCGGAAACAGGCAATACTTCGCGAAGTGTTGAAGAATGAAAGACTGCAACTCTTGAAGAATGTTGATATGAGCGAAACAATGTAACTTTTGGTAAAACGTACATTACTTTAGGTAAAAAATACGTAACTTTTGGTAAAAACTTGTAACTTTTGATAAAAGGAAGTTGTTTCACCAAGGGTCGCAACCTTGTGAAACAACACCGATATGACCTATAAATACTTCATTTCAGATTCAGAAAAAGATAACAAAAATGTACATCCTCTTCACTAAAATTCCAGATATTTTTCTCACTACAAAAAAACTGGTATTTGCCACGTGAAAATCACTTCACAACATGCAAAATCACGTCACAAACTGGTATTAGCGACGTGACTATTCACGTGGCAGGAGCACGTGTGGCAACTCTGTTGCCACGTGAAAATCACTTCACAACTTTTCCACGTGATTTTCACGTCGCAACAAATAAAACAGAGTTGCAGTAATGACAGGTGTAGCAGAGAAGGTGGCAGACGTGTGTAAGAAGCTTGCCACGTGATATTCATGTGGCAAGTTGTGACGTGATATTCACGTGGCAAGTTGCGAAGTGAATTTCACGTGGCAAGTTGCGAAGTGAATATCACGTGGCTACATAATTTAAAAAAAAACTGATTAATTATGTGGTACGTTTTGTATTTTTATTTATAATTTAAAATTTTAATTATAGTTTGTTTTTTAATTATTTTACAAAAAAAATGAATATTAAATTTTTTTCAATAATAATTTAATTTGAAAAATTAATAAATATAAATAACAAAAATTAATAATTATAAATAAATACCAAAATTTAGAATAAAATTTTTAAATAAAAAGTGTTCAATATGCTAAAATGTAATAAATATTTTACAAAAATAAAAATTTAAAATTACAATAAATGCTTCGGATTAATCCAGATCAGAAAATTTTTCAATGTCAATATCATCGTCATCCAAGTCAATATCATCGTCATCCAAGTCATCCATCTGTTGTTGACCACTAACTGGATTACCGCCACCTTGCGATTGCATAAATTGGCGCATCATCGCCTCCATTTCAGCTTGCCTCTTCTTCATTGTCTCTATCTGACTTTGTTGCTCCTCCAATTAGGCCTGTAATGTCGCCTCACGTTGCGCCGTTTCTCGTCTCGCTTCAGTTAGCGCCAGTTGTCTTATCATTTCTATCATCTCGGGGGTCAATTGTGGTGGACGTGACGTTCCCTCACCATCTCTAACTCTTTGAAATAGAGTTATGTCCCCTTTTCTCATACCACCAGCCAAAGCTCCAGCACCAAATAAACATCCATTCGGTCCTTTTCCGCCAGTTACTAAACTCCAAATATAAAAATCCACCCGTGGATTAAGCGACTCAGAACCTCTTGGAGTATGCTGAGGATTCTCTACCAAAAATTGTGTCAGCAATACCTGGTAATCCTCCTACACATAAAATAAAAAAATTAAGTTAAATATAGATTAAACAATTTAAGTTAAATTAAATAATAAATTTTGCCACGTGATTTTCACGCCACAATATCTCAGTTGCCACGTGATAATCACGTCACAAAATTGTCATTAAATTAAACAAAATAATAACAATTTAAATAAAATAAAACGACTTACTTACCAAAGATTTTTTGGTGCGTTCGTCAACAAAGTCCCCCGATTTTTTTGCTCTGGTTTGTACAACTAGCTCTGTCATGAGTGGAGGACTCCCTAATCTCTTTTCCTAAATAATAAAATTAACATTAAACATATACTAAAAATTTATTTATTCTATTTTTATTTACTAAACATATACTAGATTTTTTCAATTATTCTATTTTTATTTTATAATATTAAGCATATACTAAAAATTCTGTTTTTATAATATTAAATATATACTAAAAAATTCTGTTTTTTTAATATTAAACATATACTAATAATATTATACATATATTAAACATATACTAAAAATATATTAAAATATTTATTTTTTTATAATATTAAACATAATATTAAACATATAATTATATATTAATAAAATTCTGTTTTAAAAAAAATAGTATAAAATAATATTATTTCCAATTTTTTATTAAGTTTTATTTTCTTTTTTTATATTCTGTTTTAAAAAATACATATAAATAAAATTAATAATTAAAAATTAAAATTTTATAAATATTTATATATTTATAAATATAATCTGTTTTGAATATAAAAAAATAACAAAATCAATATTTTCATTTTAATATATTTCGGTTTTAATAAAAAAATATTATATAGTCTATTTTATAAAATAAATATAGTTTGTTTTAATAAATAAATATTTAATAAATAAATATAATATGTCTCAAATAAATATATAATATAATCAGTTTTAGATATGATTTTTAATTACAATATAATTTTAAAAATAAAATCTGTTTTATTTAATAAATAAATATAATCTGTTTTAAATAAATATATTATATAATCTGTTTTATTTAATAAAATAACCTGTTTTAATAAATAAATATTTATATATAAATAAATATAATTCTTTTTTAATAAAAAAAACATACATTTTTCGTGTTAAATAAATATATTAAAATTTTTTGAATAATACATTTTTCGTTTTACATATATATTACAATACAAATATTTAACCAAAAAATCATAATATTTAAAAAACAACAACCAAATAATAAATTCAGAAAAAAAAATTAATGACAAAAATATCTCTTCTTCAATATCCTTCCCTCTTCTTGTTCCAATATTATTTCTTCAACTTCTTCTTCAAATATCTCTTTCAATCTTCTAAACTTTAACATTTTGACATAAAAAAAAATTAAAAATAAAGTACAACAGAATTTATTATGTGTAATTCGAAATAATTAAAAAACAGTAGAAGGAAAAAATTGGAAGACTTACCTTAAGCTTGGAGATGAAGAAGAATGAAGACTGGACAATTGTAGAAAAGATAGAATAAATAAGTAGAAGGATAAGCTTGGAGATGAGGAAGAAGATTATTGGAAAGAGAGGAAAATGGGTAAGGATACGGTGGAGAAATGATAAGGTTTAGGAGAGGATAGGAATATCTCAGAATGTGTGAACCGAGTGGCCTAGGAAACACAATCGCGTGTTGCTTTAAATGCCCCACCTAGCGACGTGAATTTCACGTCGCAACCTTGCGAAGTGAGATTCACGTCACAACACCCAACGACTATTTTTCAAAATTCCAATTTGCGAAGTGATAATCACGTCGCTAACTTGCGAAGTGAAAAACATTTCACTAAATTACAACGGTCAAAACTTTTGCAGGTCCCAACCTGCACATTCTGTAACCCATCATTTCACTGTCATAAAATTTCTCCCCTAAACCTTGCGACGTGAATAACACTTCCCAAGCAAAATTTTGAATTTTTCAGCTTTCCCTCTTGTTTACGCCATTCTCCTTTTAATTTTTTTATTTAAATTTAAATGTTGTGAAGTGAATTTCACGTCACAACTTTTTAAAAAATAAAAATAAAAATTTCATAACCCACTTGCTATCATTATACGTCTTATTTTAATGGTAAATATGTTAGTGACGTGAATTGTCACTTCGCAAACGCTTTTTTTTGCCAAGTGATTTTCACTTCACTAAATCATGTGGCTGGATACAACATTTCTTATAGTGTTTATAAATTCGAGTTTTCATCAGTCTTGTGCAAACTTGATTATATGTTGAATTATTTTTGGTATTTCTGTATTCCAACTCTGAGACATTTGATAGTACTTAAAATATTTTCAAAAAAAGTAATTTCATTCATGATTCTAACCTCGATCTATTTGATTTATAATTAATTTTGTAACATGTTTTAATGTTTTATTGATTAGATTATGCTTATGTGTTGTTCGTCAATTGCCATGGGTAGTGTTTAAATCCATGGAACACTATATGAACTGTCCACTTTACTTGACTTTAAATCTTCCTTGGACCTCCTTGTATTGAACAATTTATGATTAATGATATTCATTAAGTTTGTTTTGATAAAAAAAAATCTTCCTTGTGTCTCACATCACTCATAGACCCTAGTAAATATAACAAAGATTTCACTCGCTTAATTTTTCTTCGACTAGGGAACTTCGGACTAATGATGATATTTAAAATAGTTTTTATTTAAGTTTACATTTATAAGTTAATTTGCTAGTTTAGACTTAGTTTACGTGTTATTTTTACTATATTTCATTCAAAACTGAAATACTTATTCAGGTTTTGATTTCTAGTTGAATTTAGGTATTTAATAAGTTTTAAATACAAACATAAATTAAATCAAATAACTATAGTAGTTCAACTATCCATTCATTCGTCTCATTACACTCAAGTAATATTTTATGTGACTATCAAATGATGCCATGGACTTCTTACAAGTTATGAAAACTATAGCATCTTACATTGAGCAAAATGATCCAAGTGTAAGAATAATAATAAAAATTAGGCAACCAAATTTGATAAATTTAACTTACGTGAAATTAGTTTTGTTCTAATATAATTATATATTGATGACTCCCATCCAACAGAAAGCAACCAAATCCTCAGCTCATGCCATCTTTCGAATCCTTCACGTCTCCTCTTGCTTCATAATGTTGCATACATCAATGTATTTGAGAATTTAATTTATTTCAATATTCAACGCATAGAATATGCAAAATCTACATGAGGGATAAATATCCAAATGATTGAACAAGCACACAAGTCAAAACCTAAACAATAAAATAATGTCCTTGTATCATTTTAAAACATATCTTAGTGTTGAAAGATCATGAAACCCTCCATAAACCTAGCTGGTCAATGTATTAATAAACAAGTTTCCAACTCATTTAATCACGTTAAAGCAAAACCTTAGCTGTCAAATACCCTTCACACACTATATCTAAAGCTTTATATAACTTCACTCATGATATATATTTCTTTACCTCTTCATGATATATATTTCTTTACCAACATGGAGAATATTCACGTTCACAATAGTAATAATAATAATAATCATGCAACTAGTGAAGAGACTATTCTTGAGAATGTTTGGGCTAAAATTATAAGCAATGATGAGGGAAGAAGAAATGGAAATGAAGGAGAATGTTCTAAGTCTAACACATGGGAAGATTTGCCTAATCTTGGTGAAAGAGGTAGTGGATCAGTTGAAATTCTTCGAAGACTACCGAGTTTAGGAAGATGGATATCAATGGGAGCTGATTTTTGGGAAGAAGTGTTAAGCAATAGAGAAGATTTTTCAAGCAACAAAAGCATGGAAAAAAATGAAAGTGTTAGTACATCAAAGAAAAAGGTAGAAGAAGTTGTTGTGAGAAAAGAGAGAAAAAGAGATGAAAAACATTATAGAGGAGTAAGGAGAAGGCCATGGGGTAAATACGCAGCGGAGATAAGAGATTCGTCGAAGAAAGGTGCAAGAGTTTGGCTTGGTACATTTGATAAAGCTGAAGAAGCTGCTTTGGCATATGATAAAGCTGCTTTGAGAATTAGAGGTTCAAAAGCATGTCTTAACTTCCCAATAGAGAGAGTTACAAATACAAACAGTGAAAGGTTATTGGATTCTAGGAAGAGAGGGTTAAGGGACAGTGTAGAGTTTGTTGATGTGATGAATATTGAAGAACCTGAAAGAAAAAAGATGGCAGGGTTGGAAGAAAGGTTGGAAAATGATGTTTTTGTCTTTCAGGACTTGGGAGTTGATTACTTGGACAGTTTGTTGTCTTCATTTTGACAGAATGAAAATTACATTATTAGTTTGTGTTAAGTGCTAGAAATGTTATAGCAATGATTTTATTTATTGCATATATATTTGTATATTTTGTTTTATTTGTTATCAAACTGTGAAATTGATGTAAACTTAGTTTGATCCGGTTAATGAGGTTTCAGTTCACATTCTACAAAGATATGAGTTTAAATTCTGCTGCATGGAAACTAAATTGAATTGCAATCATGTTTACAAATCAAACTAGTGAAGCTTGCTATCCATGGATTTGTTAAAGCATTTCCATCACATTGAGAATCATGGAATCATCTTTGAGCATACATCTTAAAGGCTGACTAAGAGAATAGGAGGAGTCACCCCCAAAAACTTGCTAAGGAAGGTGAAATTGGGCAAAAATAGCTGCAACTATAAAGTGCAAGATCAGTTGAACATTATCGAAAACTAGTTTATTCCTTGTACATCAAATGTTCAGTTGGGAAAAATACAAATTAGAATACACATAATACAAAGTCAATGGATAATTGGTTATTTCAGATCATAGTTTTCTCACGCTATCTATAATAACAATAGAACAACAATAATATCTCCTTTGTAAATTAATGAGAATACTAAAAATAATTATTACATTCTTACATATACAACAAGAAGTAACTTTTTACTTTTGTCTCAAAAGGTTTTCTTTTAGATGTGTTGTTATTAAAGTGATGTTATTGATGTGTTATTTTAAAATGGAATAAGAGAGTGACTTGTATATCAACACAAAGCAGTGAATAATGGCTATAGAGAAAAAGCCCAACAATCTCCAAGCCTAGTCTCTCCGCGGCGGAAGCTGTGGTAATTTTCTTTCTTACAAGTCTGCCCACTACAGAATAGGCCTAGGCTCTTAGTATAACTTTTTACTTGTTTGATTCGGCAGGATAACAACTCGAATTCAACTTCTCTTCTTTCGAGAGCAAGAACAAGACACCGAGATCTCGCCGTCATTTGCCCTATGCCAATAGGATCGATTTGGGTAGTAAAATTCAATTGTGATATTCAAAAATAGAGAAAAAACCCAACAATTTTCTGGTAGACGATAAGTTTCGATCTAGATGGGAGTGAATAGATCACAAATTAAAAAAAATTTAAATTTTGACAAAAATGATTTTTCAAAAGTTTTATGGCATAGCGGAAACAACCCGAATCAAATCTTCTAACCGAACCTATTATCGAAAAGTTCGGATATGCGTAGCTTAAACCAATTGGATGATAATGAGAACAAATTGTTCAACACCAATTAATTCACACACAATTAAATGTTAAGCTATGCGTAGAGCTTATTTTCAATGATCAAAATTCAATTTAAAAGCAATTGAAATAATTTATCGAACATCTTGAGTGCAATCGATAACGCTTGAAAATTTAATTTGATTTGTTGATGTTAAAACAAAACACAATCAAAGTGATTATGATTATATCAACAAATCGTAATTCAAAACATAATCGAAAATTTGATTTTCAAACAAATTGATCCAAACAACAAAGATTCGATAATTTGCAACTACAACAATTAAAAAGATATATATATATATATATATATATATATATATATATATATATATATATATAGAGAGAGAGAGAGAGAGAGAGAGAGAGAGATAGAGAGAGAGAGAGAGAGAGAGAAGACTTTGTTTAGGCAGTTCCCTAATCGGCCTCGCTATGGGTATGTATGCCCTCAATTTGAAATTGAATTGAGATAGTTGCAATTAAACCTTACTTTGCAAAACAATGTGTATACAAGAGATTAAGAACTCTAAACCCACAAACCCTATGTTTTGTTGTTGATTCTACCATTTCCAAAACCCTTATCAAAGATTGATCAAATAACCAACAATGTTGCTACAATCCACCGTTTCTCGTTACTAGCTTACAATACCTCCTCGTCTTCAAGGCTTTTTCTCTGTCAGATTAATCCCTAGCACGCACTTGTTGAACCCAAGATTCACGAACACGATCAACCGTTTCACGCTACTCCCTTGCAAGGTTGTCCTCGCCAAGTACCAAGGCCTCTTCACTCGATCGAATTCGTGTTTGCGTGATCTTATCCAAAACCTTCAAATCCCACTGATCTTGAAGGAAAACCTCAACTTGATTTTCTTATTTGAAACACACAAAAAACTCAACCCAATATTCTCGGTTACACCAACCTAATTGGACGTTATCAACCCTAATATAGATGGTCACCCAATTAAAAAATGATTATGTGTAGTTTAATTGTGTGTATGCATAGAAAAGAGGTTGAAGATGATGGGTTAACTTTATAATTATGGTTTCGTTTAGGTTTTACACTAGTACATTTCTAGAATATGATGCAGGCATGAGTATTTATATGTATAAGAGGTATGAAGCAAAAGAAATGTAAATGGATGAAGGAAAAAATAACATTTTTGAAGGAATGCGTCGTGGGTGTCGAACTATGTAAGTCATAGGTCGGCCTATCACAGCGTATGAGCCGACCTGATAAGGTCATAGGTTAACCTGACAATGTATTGCATCGACCATGTGTCGACCTATGTTGGTTAGCACATTAGATAAAGGCTACAACCTTTAATATTGATGCATGGGTGTCGACCTGAAAAGTTATGTGTCAACCTATACTGAAGTGAAACTTCTATAGGTCGACCTATTCTTGCATGTGTTGACATATGTAGGCATTTATGCTCTATGAATATTTTCCAAACCATTTTAATGCTTCTTAATGCTACGATGCACATCTAGAGTAGGAGGATATCGTCAAATATACATTAACGCTACACTATTCTAGTTTTGACATCATTCAAAATACAAAGTGTCACTCACATACTCCCCTTTTTTTATGATGGAAAAACACGAGACTATGTGTTTCGCGACGTTGTTGTCTTCATGAAGACTCCCTCTAAATATGTGCATCCAACTTCTTCTTGTATACTTCTCCCCCTTTGACAACATCAAAAAGAGAACAAGCAAACTAAGAGAAGTATCTTAAATCATATACAAACAAAAATACTACACAGAGGAAATTTGCAAAGATAATAGTATCAACATGATAGCACTCACATAGAATGATACTCACATTGAGATAGAATTGGTTAATGATAAATACAAGCAATCCAAGCGACAATAGAACACAATTGCCACTTATTTATGCCAAATAACATAAAACAAATATGAAACATGAGAGATACAATGCGATTAAAACCCTTGAGGTTGCTATAAAAGCGATACGATTACGTGACATGTGCCTTTGGTGCTCTCAAAATGCTGCACACACATGTGCTCTAGCAAGGCGATACAAATTCATCACCACTCAAACCAAAAACAGAGATGTAACAATAACAATGACACACAACAAGAGTTTTATTAACATCATAACATGCTCAGCCAAAATTCATGAAAGAATAGATAGCAAGCCACATGCACCAAGAATATATTTCAAACATTTCCATGGAATAGCACAACATCACTATAAGCATATGATTGACATAAATCAATAAAAATTATTGGAAGTGAATAATCATAAGCTATTTCAATCATCAAGAATATCAAGTATTTGGATCACAAGAATATGCAATAACTAAAAGGCTTATAAAAGAAGAGAGAAGTGGAATGATGGTACCTCGCTAATAAATTGGGGAAGGATGCACTCTTAGGTTATAGAACTTTCAATGCAAGTTAGAGAAATAATATATAAATTGCATGCACAATTCATACTTAGGAAAGATTTGAGATATCAAGTATCCCCCGTTCCATTCGGATGTTCAAAATGGCTCGGTCGTAAGAGGTTTTATAAAAATATTAGCAAGTTGATGTTTACTATCAACATGCTCAAAAATGACATCACATTTTTCAACATGGTCACGTAGGAAATGGTGACTAATCTCATTTTGCTTAGTGCGAGAATGTAATACCAGATTCTTGGTCAAGTTTATAGAACTAGTGTTGTCGCACATAATAGGAATACGTTGCAATTTTATATCAAAATCAAGTAATTTTTGTTTAAGCCACAAAATTTGTGCACAACAACTACTGGCCGCAACATATTCCGCATCGGTGGTTGACAAAGCAACGAAAACTTGTTTCTTGCTATGCCAACTTACTAAGGCATTTGAAAACATATGGCGAGTTCCACTATTACTCTTCCTATCCGATTTACAACCAAAAAAATCGGAATTGGTATAACCAACCAAGTTACAATCACTTCCCTTAAAATACTACAACTAGTATTGACAAGTGCCATGAAGATACCTAAGACTACGTTTTATGGCTTTCAAGTGAGATTCTTTAGGAGCCGATTGATATCGGGCGCACATACACACGCTAAACATGATATCGGGCCTAGATGCAGTGAGATATAGAAGAGAGCCGATCATACCTTTATATTTCTTTACATATACATACTTACCATTTTCATCCCTTTCAAGGTTACCATTTATAGCCATCGAAGTATCAATAGACTTTGCATCTTCCATGCCAAATCTAATTAGCAAGTCTTTGCAATATTTTGTTTGACATACAAATGTGCCTTCATTCATTTGTTTTATTTGAAGACCAAGGAAGTACTTTAACTCCCCCATAAGCCTCATCTCAAACTCTCCCTGCATAAGCTTAGAGAACTCTTCTACAAGTTGCATGTTAGTTGATCCAAAAATAATATCATCGACATAATCTTAAACATGAAGAGTATGCTTCCTTTACGCTTAATGAATAATGTAGTATCTATTTTTCCCCTTGAGTATCCTTAATCAATTAAAAAATTTCTTAATCTCTCATACCAAGCCCTAGGGGCTTGTTTGAGACCATACAAAGCTCTCTTGAGCTTGAATACATAATTTGGATACTCATGACTTTCAAAATTGGGTGGCTGAGCTACATACACTTCTTCATTAATATAGCCATTTAGAAACGTACTTTTCACATCCATTTCAAATAACTTCAAATTTTTAGCGCAAGCATAGGCTAGAAGAAGACATATAGCCTCAAGACGAGCAATCGGAGCATAAGCCTCCTCATAATTGATGCCTTCCTCTTGGTTATACCCTTGAGCAACTATTTGGGCTTTATTGTACGTTATCACCCCGTTTTCGTCAAACTTGTTCTTAAAAATCCATCGGGTGCCAATTAGTTGATGGGTTTTAGGACGAGTGACAAGGTCCCCAAACGTCATTTCTTTTAAATTGATTTAGTTCATCTTGCATGGCCATAAGCCAACACTCATCAAGTAATGCATCTTTATCATTTTTAAGTTCGACATGAGAAACAAACGCAAAGTGATAACAGAAATTACTTATCTTAGAGCGTGTTGTCATCACTTTTGTGATATCCCCAAGTATGTTGTAAATAGGATGATCATTATAAGTTTTCCAAGTCAAAGGTAGATCTTCCACTGCAGCTGGACTTTCAACCTTTTCCTCTTCACACTCGTCATCTTCTATCTTCTCATGGTCTACCGCTTTAGGTTGATCAATTCCTTGTTCGGTTCCATTGAGAATTACTTGAGAAGATACACCTACTTCATGAAGCATAACACCTTTCCAACACTTATTTAATAGAACCATTAGTATTCATCACATACTTTTAACAAATAAAAACACACTAAACGTTAACTTATTTGACAACAAAATTCGCCTTTGTTGTCACTTAGATCAACACAATAAGTACATTTCACCTTATTATGCCTTGATCTTCCACAAATAAGATCCGATACTCTCTTTTATAGAGTCGAGACATTTTTCCTACATGATTAACAATTAGTGCTAGGTACCCAATCTTCATTGGGTCCTTGAGGGTTAGTAAGCCATTGGTTACATTTGGGCAACCATTGATAGGCACCTTTAGGAACAAAGAGTTTCCTAAACTTGCACTTAGCAATGGTGTGTCCCTTTTTGCAAGAATAGTGACAATATAAATTATTAGAAGATATCCTTTTGATATTTTGTTCCTTGGCAATGTAACTGCACCTTTTATAAAGATTATGAGAAGGTAAGTCATATTTGGAAGTGTCTATATCAAAGGTGACTTTTGGTTGCAAAGCTTTATCTAATTTGGCTTTAAGAGTCCTTGACTCCTTTTGCCAAATATGACAAGTTTCACAACCAAACCAAAAATGGCTTAGTAACCTCATTTTGATCTTTTGGAATATCTAGTATCGACTTCCTTAGAGCTTCCAAATTCTTTTCATTTTCTAAAATCTTAGCTTCCAAGTGAGAGATAATCATCTTGTTTGAAGCTAATCTCTAGAAAGCATCTATGGCTTGTCGTTGTATATTTTCAAAAGATTTTTGATGTTGAGAAAAATCCAAATCATGAGAAGGTTGAAGTTGAGAGTGACTTACAAAATTTTTCTTTTCTTTGTTTGCCATATAGCAAAGCTTTGTCAATTCAATGCTTTAGGTAGAACTTTCATCGCTTGAAGAATCACTTTCGCTCTCCCAAGCGGCATAAGTTCTTTTAGATTTTCTAGACGTTTTGTGACGGTCTCTTTCCTTTTCTTTATTGATTGTAGGACATTCCAGCTTAATGTGACCCGGTTTGCCACAATTGTGAAAAGTACTTCTATAGACTTCTGTTTTCTATTCTCATATTCTTTTGAGGAATTTGATAACCTTATTGATTTTTCACGGTTCTTGTTGGGATAGTTGTCACCATGTTTCCACATGTATTTATTAAACCTTTTTATAAAGAGTCACATATCCTCTTCATCGGAATCATTGTCATCTATAGATTCATAATCCCATAGCTCACAATTTGAGGTCTTTGAGTTAGAAGTATTTAGAGCTATTGACTTTTTCCCTTCTTCCTTTTCTTTACTTATCTCCTTCTTCACTTTCTTTTCTAGCTCTTTTTCATATTTTGCTAAGCAAGTGAGTTCTTGTGTTGCCATTCCCTAATTAAACATCTCAAAACATTTTTATTAGCAATATCATTGGAAATAGGCTTACCTAGTGCATTTAATCGATTTATAAGATGTGTGAATGTTTTCATATGTCCGCAATGGTTTCTCCATGCTTAATATGAAACAATTCAAACTCTTGATTTAATGTGTTGATCCTAGTTTGTGTGACATCATTAGTACCATCATGGGAAACCTATAATGCGTCCAACATAGCCTTGGCGGTCTCACAATGAGAAACGCGATAGTAATCAACAACACCTAAAGCGGATGTGAGAATATTTTCAGCTTTCCAATCATGTGACCACAGTTTCAAATCATTAGCATCCCATTGTGCTTCTGGTTTAGGTAATGTAACACCTTCATCATTGGTCATGGTTCTTTCATTCAGACCATTTTTTATGGCGTCGCATATACCTTTGTCAATGGAGTTGACATGAATACTCATACGAGCTTTCCAATAGCCATAATTTTTGCCAGTGAAAATTGGTGCTCTATTCACTACTACAAAACGCGTAAACAACAACGACAGGTTCACCACGGAAGAAATATACACCGTTGTAATAAATTAAATTTTGCGACAGTCAGTAGCTGGATATAAGAATAGTAATTTAATGACGGTTCTCTTTAAAAAACGTGGTAATAAATGATGTGTGTCAGTCTTCGATTCTCAGCAACATTATTTTTTCCATTTTTTAAAGTACATTAAGTGTGTGTCACTTAAGTCCTTTAAATAAAAATTAAAATGTATATTATTTTACAACGGTTAGTTTAAACAACCGTTGTTATACGCTTGTGTCACTTATGTGAATTATTAAAAAAATAAAATTTTAAATGATTTTACAACGGTGGAGAAAGTCAACCGTTGTTAGAGGAAGATGAAAAATGAATGAGGAAGATGAAGAATCAGCAATGATTTTTGAATTAAAGAAATAATGATGACTTTCAACTAAAACGATTAGATTTTCAATGTAAAGAGAAGATGAAGAATCAGAGAATCATTATAAATATGTTATTCCTCTTATTACCATCACACAAGCATCATCATTGAAGAGAATTAAACAAAATGCATTCCAACAATGCAGTTCAAGAAGTCCAACAAACTATATATTTTCAAGAAGAAGTTGTCCAAGAAGTTTAACAAACTGCGCCCGTGGTTAAAGATGCTGATGTTCAAGAAGTTGCCAAGGTCGTAGATGTTCAAGAAGAAGTCCAGGTCGCAGAGGCTTCAGAGGTCCAACCAGTTTTCCAGCCCGAACAAGATGTATAGACCCAATAGGCGGCCGCCTTGCAAGAAATACGAGCCAGAAGGAGAAGAAGGAGATCAAGAAGAAAGAGAAGAAGAACAACTATTTTTTATTCAGATGATGAGGACGAAGCACCGTTTGGTTGAAGTAATTTTATGTCAGCTAGGGCATTTTGAACTGCTATTTAAAAGTTAAAAGTGTCTCTGTTATCTTTAATATTTAAGATTTTAATTTTGTTATTTTAAATATAAACTTGCATTTTGTTGGAGTTTGCTAATTTATATGAAACTTGCATTTTGTTGTCTTATTCTTATTAAAAATATTTATATATGTGGTAAACACATTAATTAACCTTGAATATATGAACTTGAATGAAAACTTTATCACATATGTGGTAAACTCATCACATAACCTTAAATGAAAAATATATGAACCCAAGTCACCACGGTTCTACCAAAACCGTGGTGATATCTCTAAACTCAGACACTAAATTTATATTATATTTTTTAATTAACATTTGTATATAGTATAATAACGGTTGTAAGGATAACAGATATGATAGGCGCTCCTTTCTTTTTAATTTATCACTACGGTTATTATTTGTAACCTTTGTTATATAGTTTGCTATTATTTTAAAATATAAATTATAATTACGGTTATAGTTAACAACCGTAACGAAAAGTGATAGTTTTTAATATATAAACGAAACTATATGTGTCCTACTTCATATCTTCCATTTATCTCTAAAGAAAATCCCAACACAACCCTCTCCTCTCATGAATCTTAACTAAAATCTGACGGGAGCAACGTCCGGCGCAAACTCCTACGACGGCGAAGATAGTATTTTATCCTGGTCTCTTCTTTCTAACATTATTGTTTTAGATTTTGGTTTTATGGTACTGTGGAAAACATTATGTTAATGATGTTTTAGGGTTAAGTTTGATTTTTGTTGTGTTTCCTTATAGATACATGGTGATGATGGTGGTAGCAAGCGTATACTATGGTGAAATTTCATATGGTTTTTGAAGCAATGAAGAAAAATATAAGAAGTATGAAGTTGTTGTATAAACTTCATCCACCTTATATTTCTTCTTCATGGCATCAAAAACTGGATGAACTGGATATATATCTTGATTTGCTACAGTTCCACGATTATTTTCAATAAGAGGTGGGTTATTGACTCAATGTATGTTGGTTTTTTACAGTCCCACTTGGGGTTTTGTTGCTTAAATAATGTATGTTTTTTTATTGTGTTGCATGTTGTTTTGTTGTATGTTGTTGTTGTTGACAAATGTTCTTAAAACAAGAACAAAACATTGCTAGTCACAAGATAGAGGCTTCTTGTGACTTAGCAATGTTTTGTTTTTTAAATTCTTATGCATGTTGAGAAGTTTAGTTTATTATATACTATGTATATTGTTTGTTTCACTTACCTTTTAATGAAAATGAAATCATTTATATTGACATAGAAACTTTTATTCTGAAAAATTAAGATGTATTTGAAAACCAACCTATATCAATCAATGTTTTCCGAATCACATCTGTTTCATTCAGCACATTTTATGTTCCTTAACACATAATATACGGTTTAATGGTCTGTTTGCTTCAATTCATCGATATAATTTACAATCGCGTTGATAAGCGACAATGATGAGGTAAACTATAATAAAAGATATCGATGAGTAGAGGGAATCAGACCATTGAATCATATATTGTGCATTAAAGAACATAAAATGTGCTTAATGAGACGGATGCAATTCAGAAAAAAATTGGTGTGTTTAAGTTGGTTTTCAAGAATATTTTAATTTTCAGATTATATATTTCTTTGCCAATTTGAATGGTTGTATTTCTTTAAATAGGTGTATGGTAAACCAAGCAATATACATTTGTATATAATAAACTATGGGTACTTTCCACGACGGTTGTCTACAACAACCGTCATCTAATGTAATTAATTTCTTGCTGGGTTTCGAACCCAGTACCCTATGTATCACAACGGTTGTTAAGAATAACCGTTGTGATATAATGCGCGCTTTTCAGAATACAACAACGGTCTCAGGGCCGTGATTATAAGTAGCACATTTACCACAGCACTCTACATAACAACGCCTTGATCTACGTTATTACATGTATTTTTCAACCATTGTTAAATGGGTTTTACGTAGTAGTGATTATACGCTCCCTTAGGTTTGGTAGTCATTCTTCTAAAAAGTAAATCTTAAGCACGAAATTAATCGGAGCTCGTGATACCACTTGTTAGACAATAGGCTTCGATCTAGAGGGGGTGAATAGATCACAAATTAAAAATTTTAACTTTTGGAAAAAATGGTTTTTCAAAAGTTTTATGGCACAACAGAAACAACCCGAGTCGAATCGTCTAACCGAACCTACTATCGAAAAACTCGGATATGCGTAGCGTAAACCAATTGGATGATAATGAGAACAAATTCTTCAACAACGATTAATTCACACACAGTTAAATGTTAAGCTATGCGTAGAGCTTATTTCCAATGATCAAAGTTCAATTTAAAAGCAATTGAAACAATTTATCGAACACCTTGAGGGCAATCGATAACGCTTGGAAATTTAATTTAATTTGTCGATGTTAAAACAAATCACAATCAAAGTGATTATGATTATATCAACAAATCGTAATTCAAAACATAATAAAAAATTTGATTTCCAAACAAATTGATCCAAACAACAAAGATTCAATAATTTACAAATACAACAATTAAAAAAAAATATATATATATATATATATATATATATATATATATATATATATAGAGAGAGAGAGAGAGAGAGAGGGGGGGGGGGAGAGAGACACACACACACACAAGGATTTGTTTAGACAGTTCCCTAATCGGCCTCGCTATGCGTATGTCTGCCCTCAATTCGAAATTGAATTGCGATAGTTGCAATTATAACCTTACTATACAGAATAATGTATATACAAGAGATGAAGAACTCTAACCCCACAAACCCTAGGGTTTGTTGTTGATTCTACCGCCTCCAAAACCAATGATCAAAGAATGATCAAGTAACCAACAATGTTGCTAGAATCCACTGTTTCTCGTTCAAGGTTTTTGCTCGGTCAGATTAATCCCTAGCACGCAGTTGTTGAACCCAAGATTCACGAACACGATCCACCATTTCACGCTACTCCCTTGCAAGGTTATCCCCACTAAGTACCAATGCATCTTCACTCGATCGAATCCGTGTTTGCGTGATCTTGTTAAAAACCTTCAAATTCTATTGATCTTGAAGGAAAACCTCATCTTGGTTTTCTTATTTGAAACACACAAATAACCCAATATTCTCAGTTACACCAACCTAATTGGACTTTATCAACCCTAATATAGATGGTCACTCAATCAAAAAATGATTATGTGTAGTTTAATCATGTGTATGCATAGAAGATAGGTTGAAGATGATGGGTTAACTTTGTAATTCTAGTTTCGTATAGGTTTTACACCACTACCTTGTTAGAATATGATGCATGCATGAGTATTTATATGTATGACAGGTATGAAGTAAAAGAAATACAAATGGATGGAGGAAAACATAAGATTTTTGTAGGAATGCATCGTGTGTGTCGAACTACATAAGTCATAGGTCAGCTTATCACATTGTATGAGCCAACCTGATAAGGTATTAGGTCGACCTGTCAATGTCTTGCGTCGATCATGTGTCGACCTTTGTTGGTCATCACATCAGATAGAGGCTACCGCCCTTAATGTTTATGCATGAGTGTCGACCTAAAAAGTTACGTGTCTACCTATACTTAAGTGAAACTTCTATAGGTCGGCATGTTCTTGCATGTGTCGACCTATGCAGTGGTGTTTTGCCAAAAACCATGTTTTTAATGCATTTATGTTGGATGAATCTTTTTCAAACCATTTTAATGTTTCCTAATTCTAAGATGCACATCTAGTAACAGAAGGATGTCGTCCAATATACATTAACACTACAATATCCTAGTTTTGACATCATTAAAAATACAAAGCAACACTCACATCCCCCCCTTTTGATTTAGGTTGAGCGTTTCAGCAGTCCAACAACTAACTGGCATAACTCATAATTTTCTTTAGGTAAGGTATTGATCATCATATCTGAACAATTTCAATGATATGAATTTTCTCAAGTTGTAGTGGTACACACCACTATCATCATGGGAATAACTTATGACACTTCTATAACATTCTACGTAGTATTCTCAAACAGCTCAATCAAATATAAATATTATTCATGATATTCATACCTATGTGAAAACTTGATAACTCTTTATCCATGATCCATGAGATGTGATCATCAGTCTATCCATATAATAATTTCAATTCTTTAATGTTATTCCACTTCACAATAAAGCTCGACCACATATACCTTAATAATAGTGTCCTTATGTTTAATGGGATCTCATAATAAATCACACTTAATATTTAATTAAACGAACTAGCTATTCTAGGGACTTAATTATTTTGGAAAAAAACATAATAATAATAATAATAATAATAATAATTATTATTATTATTATTATTATTATTATTATTATTAAATTATTAGATACAAGTACGAAGTTCAATCTAAAACTACTGGCCACTAGGGCTTACACCAACAATATTAACCTTTAATTTTATTTTTCTTTCTTTGAGAGACTTTCTTTTATTTTCTCCCCATTTCCACTTTTTCTTCTCCATGTTCTTCCATGGATCAATTTAACCCATATTACCTTCACCCTTAAGAAAATCCCTCTCTGAAAATTTTGTCTCTCCTTTCTCAATAGAAAGAATTACAACTCTTTGGTTCACGCAATGAAGATGGCTTTGATCTACAAGAACAAATTGAGTCAATAGCCCCTTCGTAAAACCCAAAATTATGAATTCCTTTTATGATCCATGGGCCCTCTTCAAAAATATGGTACTCTCGTGGTTACAACAATTAAATTCGGAAGGAACCTCTCAATCTATACTTTAAATCGACATCGCGCACCTTGTTTTGAAGAATATGTAAACTTGGTTTTCTCAAGGGGATATTTTCAAGTTTTTTGAAATTCAATATGATTTAACCAAGTTTAAATAAGATAATCTTGATATGTATAAATAATTCACCCAATTGACCTCTTTTGGAAACAAATTGATTTGTATTAACCAACATGGACTTGATTTTTGCGATTCAATGCACATGTGATGTTTCAAATGATTTATGGAAATATAAACAAGATAGAGTTATAAAATTTCTTAAAGGATTAAATGATAAATGTCACATACATGCTCTAAAATTATGTTTCTTGATTTGTTAACCTCTTATAGAAAACTTTTTCCTTAGTTTGTGTTAAGACTGACAACTTACTAATCAATTTTATATTGAGATAACTTCTGAAAAGCATACTTTAGCAATGCATCACAGTTCTAATTCTACTGAAAGAGGTAGAACTAATTATGGTTTTGGTCATTCAAATTTTTATCGTACACAATGTGGTAGGAATAACCATATTATGAAAACATGTTTTTATTAAACATGGCTATCTACAAGGTTTTCAATAAAAAAATCATAAATCCAATACCAAAAATGTTGTTATAAGTGTCAGTAGCCTCGACAAGCCTATGATTGACAGAATCCAGGTCAAAAGCCTTCAATTCCTCTTGATCTTTCTTTACTACCTCGAGTTTCAGCTACAACCAGTTCATTTGTTGGGTCCAAGTTAAGATATCATCCTCCGGGGTTGCCAATTTATTCTTTGCTTTAGCCTTTTCCTATAACTCAGCAACTTGAGCTTGAAAATAAGAAACCAAGCCTTGGTGTGGATGCAGAATATTGGCCCTTAGCTCGACACGACTGTCATTTTCTTGTTTCTTCCTTACCATTTGGACAGCTTGCTCAAGTAGTGGTTCAAGGTCCAAGACAACATCAGAAATCGGGCTTGGTACTTCAGGTTTGCTCGGTTTCAAAACCAACCCTTGAATCTCGAATTGGGTGATAGGGTCATCTCTGATGGTTTCGAAGAGATCGATGTCAGTAAGTTTAGACTTCAGCTGCCCAAAAAACACATCAAAGTTGTCAAGTTGACTACCAGGTGAGTTGGGAGATAAATCAAAGAAACTTTATTAGCTATCAACGAGTCTTTTGAAAGCCTCGACTATGCTCTCTTGTTTATCTGCAGTTGTCGAGGCATTCAAATTTGAAGCTGACACTTCATTACAACTTTCTAGGGATTGAGACATAGACCCTAGAGTAGGAAAGGAATGAGTGAGCTCCTGAAGTCCATAATGACTTGGAGACACTGCAAGTGGTTGTAAATGATCGGTTACATTAACATGTGGAGTCACGACATGAGGGCCCCCTGGAGTTCCTTGTGGAGTATGGGTCTTCATCAGAGCCTTTGGCGTCAGTTTCCTAGCCTGGTTGGTTGGGGAAGTGGGGGCAGTAGTGCCTCGACCGTGCCTAGTAGTAGGAGACTCATTGGTTGGACTTTCAGTAGTCTCCAAATCAGAATCCATCACTCAACCGGAAACTAGCCTCACTTGGTTTATTACCTCACTGTTCCCAGTGTCACTTTGTAGATTGTCAGAAGAGTTAGTCGACAAAGGTGTTGTGTATTTGATGCTTGAAACCTCAAGACGACATTTGGGTTTATTTGTATGAGTTTAAGGGCCTTTAGGTTTATTGTTCACCGACTACCAAAAACAATTTTGAATAAGTATAGTTCAACAATAAAAACGAGGGACTAAACAGGTAAAGGTACCGGTTCAGTTTTTGGATAAGGATTCGAAGGCGTTGTTTCAGTTTCTTGAATGGGTTGATGAGAAGTGTTGCCACTCTTTTCTTTTTCTACAGAGGTGGCAATACACTTTCTTTAGTACCATCATCTTCGAAGACCGTTACAACCTCACGCCTTACCTTTTTCTTATTCCCGACAGAAGCTTCACCATGGGTGTTCGCCTCTAGGGTGCAGCACTAGCCTCAGCAATATGGATGTCTGCATTTTTTGGTTGTGGTGGAGGAACGAGAGGAGTTTTTTTACTATCACTAATGTTGAACTCGCTCTCTTTTTGGGGAGACTAACGATGTTTGACAATATTAGTAAAAGTTAAAGCTTGTCAAAATAGATGGTAGAGTAGAAGATGCAAACCAGAACCTCTTCATTAGAGAAATCATCGGCGTCATCGCCTATATCTCTTGGCCTAGATGGCCTTGTAGAAGTATAAGCGTTTGTTGTTTTCTTACCCTGAGAAGGAGAGGTTGGATCAGTAACGTCGATGAAAAGAAAATATAAGAACTAAAGAAAGATGGTTAGTCTTTTACCCTTGAAGTACTGGTGCCTTGAAAACCAGCATTCTAAGCCCTTGGATTGATGGGAATACCTACAAAGGAGCAGGAAAAGATGTGTTAGTCTAAAAATGTAAGGTAAAACAACAAAAGTCATTCAGATCCAGTCGACAAAATTTACCTCTTTCTCTCAAGAAGGAAAAAGTGTCAACTAGGCGTTGTTCCATGGGGGTGTCATCTGGCACATTCTTCCAATTGATGGCCCACCACTCCCCAAATTCTCTAGTGCAGTGATAGGAGATTGTATATTCTAAATCATGAAGGAAAACTTATTTATTTTTGCAAAACTCTTTGCTGCCTTTAATCCACTTCTCAGTAGCATTGTTGGTGGAGCAGAAGAAGGCTTCGCCTTTGGGAATGAAGCACTTGGGAAGCAGCTGGCTCAATCCAAACTGCCTGGCCACCAGGTTTGGTTGGTAGGGAGCTTCCCTCAAGCCTGTATTAGCAAAAGTAAGCCTCGACCACAGAATAGTGGGATTAAAGAAGGCACTCAAAGTTTTATGTATTTCATCCTCCTTTTGTTTAGAGGGTTTGGGAAAGGGTTTCCTAAACCACAAGGGACCACATTGTCGATTGGCAAAGGGTTCAATCGTCGAAGTAAAAGTTTTGCACCTATAGAACAATTGTAAATAATCTTCAAAGATCTCTAAGGAGATCACCTTCCCATCGTCAGTAGTAAGCTTAGTGAGCCTAAAACCTTCGACCCCTGCTTCTGGGTTACGAGGAAATTTAGTTTTGAGAGAAGGTTCAAAAGTGACATTGAGCCACAGTTGTAAAAGCCAGATAGGGCCACCTATCTGAAGGCTGTCGGGGTTCTCCCTCTCCTTCAGGTCGTCACAAGCCAAACCTAATGATTCATAGAGGCCCAAGAGGATTAACCTACTCAGACAGATTTTCCTTCCATCATGGAATTGAGTAGCTAGGGGAATATACTTTTTCTCTACTTGAACAGAACGAGCGTAGAAGACATACCTGGAGAGCCAATAAGTTAGGAAGGCAATGTGATCCTGATCACTCACTCAATCTGTCGAACGTCAATGGTCCTCCAAGAAGGAGCTGTAAGTAGTCCTAGTAAAGTTGAAAGCAGGATTAGTATTAGTTCCCCTTAAGGGCTTGAAAGCCTCTCCAATGTGTCGAAGGCCAACTATGACATTGATGTCAAAGAGGGTGGGACTTAGCATCCCACAAGGTAAATGGAACGTGTTGGCCGACGTGTCCCAGAAGCACATGGCAGATATGACACTACTACGTAAAAACCAATTAACAACGGTTGAGAAAGGTATATAATGACGCTGGCGCAGACGTTGTTATGTAGAGTGTCATTGTAAAATGATACTTATAATCACGGCCCATTAACCGTTATAATAACCTAGAAACAGCGTGCCCTATCACAACAGTTATTCAAACGAACCGTTGTGATAAATATAGTGGTCCTTGGTTCGATTCCCAGCTGCGCTGTTTTGATATTTATTTTTTCTGTGTAGCACACGAGATATTATGACAGTTAAAATATATAACCGTCGTTATATATTTTGCAGACACAAATATACAACCACGGTTAGGTTTTATAATCGTTTTCAAAACTTCCTATGTTTTAAATATGCATTTCTCAGCAATTCAAATTCATCCCATTTTTAACCTGTAACCATTTTAACCATAACAGATAAGGTATACATGCATAAAGAGCATAAAATACAGCTAACATTGTTCATTGACAAAAGCCAAAATTTCTTCCTATTATTAATTCTGTAAGTATTGTAACTATTATAACCATATTTACACCAAACACTATATTCATGTCATCAATATAGAAAAGTGTTATTCACATCATTAATTAGCAGGACCCTTAAGAACATTGTGGATATACGCCCAACGTTTACGAAGATCTACGAAGTCCTCAACGGGGAATGGGGTTTCGTCGTTAAACATCTACATAAGAAAGAGCCAATAACATGTATGATAATAATTCAATAGTCAACTTATATATTAATATATGTAAACATTTTATGACATGTATACCTTATCCCATGAATCAACAATGCCGACAAAGACAATGTTTAACATGTGTTTCATGACATAATAACCACACTCATAAGTCCCGAGTTGTTTCCTTGTTTACAAATTTAAGCAAAAATGACATGAATACAACCACACATGAATGTAAATGAAAGAAACATGTAATCGGGCCACTTACTTTAGGATAGATCCATGTGGGCTTTCTTCTAACATTGTTCATCATATTCACTTGCTCCACAACACTGTACATTGAATTTGAATTAAACATATGACATGATAAACTAATTACATTGTTAAAGAAAATGAATTAAGCATACACTTACGAATTAATAATATCTTTCATTTTCTTTTCTAGGGATCATGCAAGGAACACAGAAAAGTTATCGTATTTGTCCTAAATGATATGATGATTAATTGCCAATGACCACTGAATAAACATGAGCATATATATTAATAGTATTTGCTAAAACAAAACTAAATATAGAATACATAAACATCAATTCCAAAAATACTTACGAAAAGAGAAATGATGCTAAGTAACATTCTTTTCCTCCCTCATTTAACCGTGTTTTCAAGTACTCTCGAATATCTTTTTGTTGATTAAAAGTACATCGAATAAAAAGTGAATCCAAGATTCCGTAAGTACTCGATTTATTCAACTCTGTACAAAGACGGTGAATGTACCTAAATGGTTAAAGAAAATGGATAAATTAGGGGTGATGTTCTATAAAGGATAATGTTCTATAATGATATGTATATTCAACTATATACTTACGTGCACCAAACTTGCAATATCCCGATGTCCAGCCACTTATACCCACCAAGAAAATCCCTTACATCTTCAGGACTGTAATAGAATAAATCCAAACGTGGAAAATGTTCTAACGGGAGAATTTGCGTTTCATTTATCACCACAACTTTCAAGTATAACGTTGTGATTTCATTTGGGTTAGCGTCCATTATATCATTGCGGTTATTAGCAGGTAGTGGGCTGAACAATTACTTCCTTTTGTAGAAGCATGGTGTACAACACTTCTACTTGGAGTTCGATCATCATCATCACCATCAACATTACGGTGATCTTTATTTGTCCGTTGTTCAAGGTTTTCACTTAATCTCTACATTATAATATTCAATTAAAACCTAAAACAAAAATAAGCACAATGTATATCATACATTTCCGATAAAACACTAAAATCTCAAGTAAAGTACATACTGAATATAACTCTTGAAACCTTTCCATATCTTTCTCCCTTTTTTCCTTCTCCTCTTCTAACATTCTCCGTTGTTCTTCTAATTGCTTCTAAAAATTTTCAATCTTTTGTCTTTGTGCAATAATTTCTGGGCTTTCGGTACTTTTTCTTTGAGACCCAAAGAATGACCTCAACCCGACACCTTCTCCAACACCATGGACACGTCCACCATGCTCATCTGATCCGATAGCTTCTACTAATATGTCATGCCGTGCTTCCGGAACAAATGTGCCTTCACGGGCTGCCTCAACCAACTTATCCTACACAACATGAGAAACTTACATATATTGTTACCAACACATTTAAATAACGAATAAAATAAGCAAAACAAATTATACTTACAATTTTTTCGGAAACTACTCTTGACGTCTCAGAGGTGTACTCTCCATCTGGTCTTAATTGAGCCCTCTTCTATTTCTCATGTTTTGAAGGTGGAGATGGGATGCGATCATCTCTTGTTTTTGATTATTTTTCAAGCATGATTTTTTTCTCAAGTTTCCTATAACCCCCACGAGACAATCTATGAGGGTACATGTTCTTGGCCTTATTGAGTATTCCGACTTCGCTTTTAACCTGTTATGAACATAGTGAAAAAATATATGATTAGTATCTATAACTCATTAGCATAACATTATCGGTTACATGAGAATAGTACTAACCTTAAATTCCTCAAAACGACGTATCTTTGCAAACTTTTTCCATTGCTTCTTCGATATAAAACTATATTAAATCCATGGACGAGCAAGACTCCTCTTAGGCCTTTTAATGTAATCCGCCATGAGCTTTACCTTAAATCCCCTCCAACGAGTACCAGCATATGATATCCACTTTTTTTTTCAAATTTGAGTCATCAATAAACTCAAAATTCAACTACATTTAAATCAATATATAAGTATGTATTAGAAATTATAGATATTGATATCGGCGATATATGAAAATTATAGTATGTAATACCTTAACGTCAGTCCATATGCTTTATTTGACGTTATCATCAACTTGTTTCCAATCATCAATCAATATATTGACCTTGCTACGTGCAAGGAACGAAACATATCTCTTAAAAGTAGAGTAATGTTCACAATCCACTACTCTGTATAATGATTCAAACTGGATAGGAATTTTTTCACCTGATGAGTTCCAGACTGATGTGAATTGGGGCATCATAATGACACCTCTTTGGGATCTTTCCGTTTGAGTTTCAGTTGTTTGAGTTTCATTGGCTAACCTGTCATTTGTTTGAGTTTCTTCGCTAGTTTCTGATGTAGAACTCAACAAGGTCGACATCTAAGTTCAAAAACAACAACAACAACAACATGAACAGCAAGAATGAAATTCTGGCACAGATATCAGATGTCCTACACAGATGTTGAGACACTGATATCCAACACAATGAACAAGGCAACAATAATAATAACAGTGCAGAAAGTAAAGAACACAGCGATGTGTTTACCCAGTTCGGATCAACAATCCTACTCTGGGGGCTACCAAGCCAGGGACGAAATCAATATACGATAGTATCAATTCACAGATCATACAGCAACCACACCCGGTTATAATCTGCTCACTTAATCACTACCCTTCCTATGACTTCTACCTAAGACACACCTAGGTATGAGGCCCTCCTCAAATCCCTCTACAATCACAACCCGTGATTGGTTTCTTTCAACACAAGTAATAGAACGAAAGCCACACTTTCAAAACACACAATTCTCAATACTTCAAAGCTTATGAGAATTGACACACAAGAAACTCAATGCTTAAAAGCTTATGAGTAACTGACAGAACTTACAACACAAAACCAGTCCTTATACTGTTATCAGAATGATACCAGTTAGGCTCACAAATAACACTCGAAAACCCTAACAAAAACACACGTAAGTTCCACACCTAAACTAGGTTTACACCAGTCAATATATAGCAATAAATCTAGACTGGATTGGGCTTCAAAAATACAGCAAAGAGACTGCTCACAAATCTGCAAAATAAACTCCAAGAAAATAGGTCTTCAATCTAAAGTTTCCTAATATGTCTCCATATTTAGAAAACACTGAGAATCCGAAAACCAACACAAAACTCAACCCAAAATACTTTGGATGCCACATAGGATAACTAAATATTCACAGAGTATTCAGTAACAATTAACAGCAACAGAATCTTCCTTTTAGACCAAAATCAGACGCGATGTCCTAAGGGCCAGTATGGGACATCTTTATTCGACATGTTGAATGCAGAAAATTAGAACATCTTGTTTCAACATCTTGCTGCTAGAATAGTTTTAGCAAAATAATTGCCAACCACAAAATCACAGAAATAACAATCTCCCCCTTTGGCTTATTTTGGCTAAAACTACACACCAAACAAATCTTGCAAAGATAACACAAGCAAAAATCCATATCAGAGACAGCAACAAAAAAACACACAATAATACCAACACACAACACATCATAGCAACAAAAGAAACTCCCCTCAACTGCAGCAACACAACAACATTCAAAAAAACTCCCCCTCGACTGCAGCACTAACACAAGCACAACACGCACAAGCACACTACTCCCCCCTTTTTAGCTAGAAATATGACAAAGGCAAGTTGAACAATTATTAATTTTTGAGAAATGATCAAGTCATAAACCAGAATAAACAGCATCAGAGAGTAGATGCACACCACATCACATAACCAAGTGTCATGCACAAACTTCAGCATCTTCCTCTTCATAACTACATGCACACACTGCACTACCAGAACCTCCTTTAATCTTTTCAATCTGGCAGCCAGAAGGAACATTAATTGCTATAGTTCTTCATGAATGCACACCCCAAGTCTGCTCCTCAGGTTTTCAAACTGAACTGCATCCAGAGCCTTGGTAAATATGTCAGCAAGCTGATTTTCTGTGCTCGCATGCTCAAGAGTTATGACTTTGTCCTCCACAAGTTCTCTGATGAAGTGATGCCTGATATCAATGTGCTTAGTCCTGCTATGTTGTATAGGATTTTTAGAAATATTAATAGCACTCAGGTTGTCACAAAATAATGTCATGACATCTTGTGTGACATTATACTCAGATAACATTTGTTTCATCCACACCAGTTGAGCACAACTACTTCCAGCTGCTATGTACTCAGCCTCAGCAGTAGAAAGAGATACAGAGTTTTGCTACTTACTAAACCATGAAATAAGGTTATTTCCCAAAAAGAAACAACCTCCAGAGGTACTCTTCCTATCATCAGCACTTCCAGCCCAATCAGCATCACAGTATCCTACTAAAATGGAACTTGAGTCATGGGAGTATAGCAACCCATAATCACATGTACCACTCACATACTTAAGAATTCTCTTAACTTGATTGATGTGACTGACTTTGGGTTCTGCTTGGTATCTTGCACATACACCAACAACAAAGGTTATGTCTGGCCTACTTGCTGTGAGATACAGCAGACTGCCAATCATGCTTCTGTATAAACTTTGTTCAACATTCACTCCCATTTCATCTTTGGATAACTTTAAGTTAGTAGGCGCAGGAGTTCTCTTATGCTTGGCATTATCCAATCCAAACTTCTTCACAATATTCCTCGCATATTTGCTCTGACAAATAAAATGGAATCTTCCATCTGCTTGACTTGCAATCCAAGAAAGTAAGTCAATTCACCTACCAAGCTCATTTCAAATTCAGACTGCATTTGGGTGACAAAATGTTGGACTATTTCATCCGACATCCCACCAAACACGATATCATCTACATAAATCTGAGCAATCATTAGTTTCCCATCCTTCTCCTTGACAAAAAAGTGTTTTATCAATACCACCCTTCCTGTATCCATGTTTGACTAAGAACTCAGTCAGCCTTTCATACCAAGCTCGTGGAGCTTGTTTCAAACCATACAAATCCTTCTTTAGCTTGAAGACATGATCAGGAAAATTTGGATCCACAAACCCTTTAGGCTGCTCAACATAGACTTCCTCATTAAGATAGCCATTCAGAAAGGCACTCTTGACATCCATTTGAAACAATTTGAATTTCAAAAAACATGCCACTCCTAGCAACAATCTGATGGATTCCAAGCGAGCCACAGGAGCAAATGTTTCATCGAAATCTACTCCTTTAATCTGTGTGTATCCTTGAGCAACTAATCTGGCTTTGTTTCTGGTAACAACTCCTTGTTCATCAGACTTATTCTTATAAACCCACTTTATTCCAATCACATTTGTTTCAAATGGTCGTGGTACTAGTTCCCAGACTTCATTCCTCTTGAATTGACAAAGCTCATCCTGCATAGCACTTATCCAGAACTCATCTGTCAATGCCTCTTTAACATTCTTTGGTTCAAGCTTTGAAACAAAGCAAGCATTTGACACAGCCTCCCTCGTTCTGGTTCTTACACCTTCATTCAAATTTCCAATAATCAACTCCTTGGGGTGATCCTTCTGAATCCTTATAGAGGGTCCCCTGTTAGCATCCTCTACCTCTTCATTCTCAGGTCTAGGGTCGGTTTCTTGAGCATTTTCTTCTACGGACTCAGCGTCTTGTGAGATTTCATTGTTCATGGGAAAGCATGCTCCAACATCATCTAGGACATCTTCGTCTTTGCCAGTGTCATCAACCACCACATTTATGGATTCCATCATCACCTTAGTTCTGGAATTAAATACCCTATATGCTTTACTGTTTGTAGAGTATCCCAAAAATATCCCTTCCTCACTCTTAGGATCCATCTTTCTCCTATGCTCACGATCTGCCAAGATATATCACTTACTCCAAAAAACATGGAAATACTTCACGTTTGGCTTTCTACCTTTCCATAGCTCATAAAGAGTAACAGAAGTACCTGATCTGATAGTCACCCTATTGTGTATATAGCAAGCGGTATTCATGGCTTCAGCCCAAAAATGATATGGAAGCTTTTTGGCATGAATCATGACCCTCGCACACTCTTGTATAGTCCTATTCTTGCGTTCCACCACACCATTCTGCTGAGGATTGATTGGTGATAAGAATTCATGAGTAATTCCTTCAGATAAACAAAACTCTTCAAACTTGCTATTTTCGAATTCTTTCCCATGGTCACTTCTGATTCGAACAACACCACAATCCTTTTCCCATTGAATCCTTTGACACAACTCTTTGAAGGCTGCAAATACTTCAGACTTTTCTCTGATAAAGCTTATCCAGGTGAATCTGGAGTAATCATCAACGACAACATAAACATACTTCTTCCCACCAAGACTTTTAACCTGCATAGGTCCCATTAAGTCCATGTGGAGCAGTTCTAGAACTCTAGAAGTTGTGGTAAGATGTTGAAGCCTTTTGTGTGACACCCTTGTTTGCTTCCCAACTTGACATTCACCACATATTCTATCCTCATCAATCTTCAGCTTGGGAATACCTCTAACAGCCTCACTTGACATAACTTTCTTCATCCCTTTCAAATGTAAGTGACCTAATTTCTGATGCCACAGTTTGGTTTCATCTTCCTTTGACATTAAACAGGCAGACAAACTTTCTGATTCTTGAGGATTCCACAGATAGCAGTTATCCTTAGACCTGGTTCCCTTCATTACAACTTCATCTTCCTCATTGGTTACTAGACATTCAGATTTTGTGAAATTAACTTTGAGTCCTAGATCACACAGTTGGCTTATACTGATCAAATTTGCAGTCAGCCCTTTGACAAATAGAACACGATCCAGATTTGGTTGTCCTGTGTAGTCCTGCTTTCCAACACCTTTTATTTCACCTTTTGATCCATCCCCAAAAGTGACATAATTGGTGGAGTGAGGCTTGATATCTCACAAGAATTTCTTCACACCAGTCATGTGTCTTGAACAACCACTGTCAAAGTACCAATCTTCCCTTGCAGATGCTCTGAGAGAGGTATGTGCTATGAAACCAGCCATCATATTTCTAGGAGTCCATCTTTTCTTTACTTCAGCCCAATTCCGTCCTTTATTTTGTTGATGAGCAGTTTTGGGATAACCATGCAAATTGTAGCAAAATGACTTTAAGTGACCAATCTTTCCACAGTAATGAAATCTCCATGGTTTATACTTTGTACTACATACTATTTTCTGATGTTTCATCTGATGTTGAACCATGTGCTTTGGCATCTCCTCCTCTTGCTTTATTTTCTGAGGAACAAACTTTAATACAAACTTCTTGTAGTTCTCTGCTTGATTGTTAAAACCAAGACCTTGTACATTTCCAGCATTTTTCCCAGTCTGAAGAATCTCATCCAGCTGCGTGGTACCATTGTTCAACATTCTTATAGATTTGGTCATATTGTCAAGTTTTGACTTTTGCCATACAACCTCCTCTTTAAGATCGGCAATGATTGATAGATGTTCTTCCTTCTCAGCTTCTAGTTGAGCTATCAGAACCTTCTGTTCTAAAATTATCTGGCACCTCTCTTCATTCTTGATACACAACTCTGAGAACCCAGTGATAACTTCCTGCTTAGTGAGTTCTCCAATATAAGATTCTTTGTCAGAATCAGACTCACAAGTTGTTTCTCCATCAGATTTACAGATTCCAGTCAAGGTTGTCACCAACTTTGCTGATTCTTCTTCAAGATCACTCTCAGACTCTCCTTCTGACCAAGACACAGATAAGCCCTTCTTCTGCCTTTTGAGATATGTGGGACACTCTGTTTTTATGTGCCCAAATCCCTCACATTCAAAACACTGAACTCTCTTCCCTTGGTTGGAGTCTTCTTCAGTTCTGGACCTTCTGCCTCCATCCTGATTTTTACTGATGTCGAGTGACTTATTCTGAACATTTGCTCTTGACTTCCAGTCCATCCTTTTCAACACTTTGTTAAATTGTTTTCCAAGCAATACCAGATCCTTAGATACCCCTTCATCTCTGACCAGGTTACCTTCATCGTCTGAATCACTAGCATTTGACACAAACGCTATACTCTTTTTCTTTTCAGACTTTTCGCTGATCCCCAATTCAAATGTTTAAAGTGATCCCACAAGTTCATCCACTTTCATCTTATCTATGTCCTGAGCTTCCTCGATAGCAGTCACTTTCATGTTAAATCTCTTAGGTAGAGATCTGAGGATTTTTCTGACCAGTTTGCTATCAGACATCTTTTCACCTAGGGCACTTGAAGCATTAGCTATCTCAATAATGTTCATGTGAAAATCATGAATGCTCTCATCTTCCTTCATCTTTAAACTCTCAAACTTGGTAGTGAGAAACTGAAGTTTTGACATCTTCACCTTTGAAGTCCCTTCATGAGCAACCTTCAAGACCTCCCACGCCTCTTTTGCAATGGTGTAATGTTCAATTAGCCTGAATATATTCTTATTAACACCATTAAACAGTGCATTCATGGCTTTGGAATTTCCCACGGACCCTTTGTAGTCTGCATCATCCCAGTCTTCCTCTTCCTTCACCACATCAGTATGAATACCTTTTCCATCTTTAACCTTTGGTGGTTCCCATCCTTTTATAACAACTTTCCATGCTTGATCATCCATGGATTTGATGAAAGCTATCATCCTCGGTTTCCAATAGTCATAGTTGGAACCATCAAGCAGAGGTGGTTTGTTCAAAAATCCTCCATCCTTGTCCATTGTACCAGAAAGTACCTTCCCTGAATCTCACCCAGAACCAAACAAGGGTGCAAGCTCTTGATGCCAATTGAAATTCTGGCACAGATATCAGATGTCCTACAGAGATGTTGAGACACTGATATCCAACACAATGAACAAGGCAACAATAATAATAACAGCGCAGAAAGTAAAGAACATAGCGATGTGTTTACCCAGTTCGGATCAACAATCCTACTCTGGGGGCTACCAAGCCAGGGACGAAATCAATATACGATAGTATCAATTCACAGATCATATAGCAACCACACCCGGTTATAATCTGCTCACTTAATCACTACCCTTCCTATGACTTCTACCTAAGACTCACCTAGGTATGAGACCCTCCTCAAATCCCTCTACAATCACAACCCGTGATTGGTTTCTTTCAACACAAGTAACAGAACGAAAGCCACACTTTCAAAATACACAATTCTCAATACTTCAAAGCTTATGAGAATTGACACACAAGAAACTCAATGCTTAAAAGCTTATGAGTAACTGACAGAACTTACAACACAAAAACCAGTCCTTATACTGTTATCAGAATGATACCAGTTAGGCACACAAATAACACTCGAAAACCCTAATAAAAACACACGTAAGTTCCACACCTAAACTAGGTTTACACCAGTCAATATATAGCAATAAATCTGGACTGGATTGGGCTTCAAAAACGCAGCAAAGAGACTGCTCACAAATCTGCAAAATAAACTCCAAGAAAATAGGTCTTCAATCTAAAGTTTCCTAATATGTCTCCATATTTAGAAAACACTGAGAATCCGAAAACCAACACAAAACTCAACCCAAAATACTTTGGATGCCACATAGGATAACTAAATATTCACAAAATATTCAGTAACAATTAACAGCAACAAAATCTTCCTTTTAGACTAAAATCAGACGCGATGTCCTAAGGGCCAGTATGGGACATCTTTATTCGACATGTTGAATGCAGAAAATTAGAACATCTTGTTTCAACATCTTGCTGCTAGAATAGTTTTAGCAAAATAAATGCCAACCACAAAATCACAGAAATAACAAAGAACATAAACATCAACCACAAAATAAAACAACAACAGCCACAACAATGGCAAATGAAGTTAACTGTAGATGCATGGGTAAAAATATTTTACGTATCCTAAACACGATGACTAAGTAAATGATGTTGGTGTTGGTGATGGTGTTGTCTTCCTTCCTTGTGGTGACGACGGTGTTGTTGTTGTTTTCCTTCTAGACGGTAACAACTTGGTTGATCGTGATGGTTTTCTCAACTTGGTTGACGATGATGACGACAATGACAAATACACAATGAAGGGTGAAAGATGGTGTTTTAGATGAAATCGTGTAATGTTTCACAGTATTGAACGTTAGGGTTTGAGTTGAAATCGTGTATTGTTTCGTCTAGTTTCTATTTGCAATGGAAAAAAGGATACTGAAGAGACAAGCTAACTAGGAGTGTATAATATTATCAAGCTACCACAACGGCCAATACATGCAACCGTAGTGATATTTTACTTTCATGGTGAAATTTCATAAAAAAGTGCCAGAGTATTTACAATTAAAAATTTTAAATAAAAAACAAAATATATCACAACGGTTGTAATCACCAACCGTAGTCATAAACTTTAAATTTTTTTATTTAAAAATAATTGTAAATGAAATGGCGCGACTTAACAACGGTGGATTGTTCAACCGTCGTCATAAACACTAAGTTTTTTATTAAAAATAATTAAAAATGTAAAGGCACGACTTAACAATGGTGGAACTCTTCAACCGTCATCATAAACTTTTAAGTTTTTTATTTAAAAATAATTAAAAAAGAAAAGGCGCCACTTGACATTAAAAGAATAACATATATGAGGGCCCTGAGGTTCGAACCCTGAAAGCTTGAAGGTATCACAACGGTTGGCTCCTTAACCGTTGTTATATACAAATAATTTTTAATCAGAAAACAATAATATTATGATAGCACCTTAGTTTAGATATGTCACAACGGTGTAGGGAAGAAGTGTGGTGACCATGGCGTTGTTGTTTACGCATTTTGTAGTAGTGTGAGCATGTAGGAGTTGTAGAAGGGACCCACTATTGACAACTCGATTAGGTCATAAATGCATAAATCCCTCCATAAGTGTTTCTTTTTCTCTTCAACCATGTTTAGACAATTGATATACTCAGCGTCTTCAGTTGGAGGAGAAGATCGAAAAACTCTATTCTTGAAGAAATTAAAATTAAAAGGTTTGTCAATGAACACCAAGGGTTCGTAATCAGGATAAGTGGGAAAGAAGTCTTTCACCATGTGAGGTTTCTTTATACACTTGAGTAATTGACCCATGAATGCATACACTTTACCAACAAGAACGTAGAGAATGAGGGCAGAAGAATACCATAATTTCCTTCCTCCAACCTCTATGGGAGGTTCAGGAACATAGGTGTGATCGTTGACATACAAGGGTAAGTCGATCTCAGTAGCGAAAGGTGGGTGAGACTAGGTTGAAAGCGGCATTGTGATGAAAAAAGTTTCGTTAAAGGACTTAAGGAAGAAGATGGAAAACTGAGATTTCTTTATATACTTAAGTTTTAGAAGAGATAGAAGTGGGAAGAAAGTGTTGAAGGATGCGCCTTAAATACCAAAAGGAAAAATGGTTCAGTTTTTTCCCCCAAATGGCACTACTATGGAAAACCCCTTTCACAACGGTTTGAAAAGGGGTACCATCACGCCTGACATACCTTTGTTAAGTAGAGTGTCGTTGTAAGTTCGTTGTTTCTACAATGGTCTGGAAACCGTTATTGAAAGGCAGGACGTGCGCCACATATCACAATAGTTATGCTAATAAATCGTTGTGATATATACACTTAGGTAATGGGTTCGAAACTCATCAGCAGCAAATTATGTAAAACATAAATTATCTTTGATCTCGATTACAATAGATAACCGTTGTTGAAAGTACCCAGAGTTTATCATATTATCTTTGATCTCGGTTACAATAAATAGACGTTGTTGTAAGTAACCAGAGTTTATTATATTAAATGTAGATTGCTTGTTTTCCAAACACCTCACTAAAGAAATATACAAGGATTGAATTTGATGAAGAAGTCTATAATTTGAAAATTAAACTATTCTTGAAAATAAACTTAAACAACCAATGTTGTTTTCTGATTGCATTCGTCTCATCGTGCATTTCACGCTCTTTTACATATATATTGTGGTTTATTGGTCTGACTCCTTCGATATATCGCTATCTTCGATTATAGTTAAATTTCCATAAGAATAAGACATTGGATAATCTGCCTCATCATCATCACTTATCATCAAAAAATTTATAATTGTAAGTTTTACGATTATAAGTGTTGATGGAGAGGCAGATTAACTAATAAATTGTTGTTAATGAAATTTAACTATAATGGAAGATTGCAATGCATCTAAGGAGCCAGGTCATTATAACATAATCTATATATAAAAGAACGTGAGATGAACGATGAGAGGCATGCAATTTGGAAACATTGATTCATATAAGTTGATTTTCAAATACAATTTAATTTGCAGATTATAAGTATCTATGTCAAATTAAATGAATGTATTTTAAGTGAGGGTTAGTGAAACAAACAATCTACATAGAATATAATAAACTCAAACAACATTATATAACAGAACCAAATATTATAAACTCATACAATACGCTTGCTACCACCAGCACCATCACCATGTATCATCCCCTTAACCTGTAAGGAAACACATCAAAATTCAACAATGAGCATCCTCAGTTGAAACCAAACCCTAAAACCAGAATCCAGTGAATAATAAAGAGAGATCAAAAGAGATATATTATAAATTTCCAGGACGCACCTTTTAATGAAACTAATCGCGGAACAGGAATCAATTATGATGTTTATCTAGTTTGGGAAGCAATGAAAAAGAAGTATAAGGAGGAAGAAGCTTACATAAAAGCTTCATATTTCTTATATTTCTTTTCATTATTTCTAAAACTAGATGAAGTTTGCTAACACTGTTGTTTCTTCATTTACTAACATATTGTTTGTGAAGCTATGAAGAAAAAGTACAAGGTGGATGAAGTTTCCATCATAGCTTCATGCTTCTTGTACTTTTTTCCATAGCTACACAAACATTATGTACCATAGCCAAAGTATGGTCTTTGTTAAGGTAGTGAAGACGAAACAGAAAAAATGAGAACAATCAACAGAATTAACATGCAACAAACGAAATAATGGGAAATATCTAACAATAGATGGAAGAAGAAGAATACCTTAATGTATGAAGCACAAGATTCATGTCTAATGGTGAATACGAAGAGAAAAAATGGGTTCTAGGGTTTCACTGTGAAGGCAACGACGCTACTATCAATAAGTGAAAGTTAATTCGCTTATATATGGGTAAACTATTTCACAACGGTTAACAATACCAATCGTATAGATAAGTATTTATTTATTATAAATATATCACTACGGTTAACCAGAAGAACCGTAGTGATATCCCTTTTATTTGTGAATTTTAAAATAAATAAAAAAGAAAAAGTGCGCCTTAACGTTAAAGGAATAAAATATTTTATGGCGCTGAGGTTCGAACCCATGAATGCCTGATGGTATCACCACGGTTAGCTCCTCAATAGTTGTTATATACAAATAATTTTTAATCAAACAACAAAAATAAAATGATAGTGCCTTAGTTTAGAGATGTCACCACGATGTAGGGAAGAACCGTGGTGACCACGGCGTTGTTGTTTACGCGTTTTGCAGTAGTATGGTTTCAGCCACGAGGCGTGCCTGAGTCGACAAATGGCGCCATAAAAGTCATGGGGAAAGATGAAATAGAATTGAGAACGTTTTAATTATTTTATTTTCATTTAAAGCTTCTAGGAAATAGAAGATGATCATGATGGATTGCACGCACGTCTGTGACATGACGTTTTTGTGTAAAGTGGTCATAATGTCCACAATAATAATTAATTACCTTGTCGTTTCGTTGAAATAACGTGTACAAAATGGACAGTGTCGAAGACCTTCAAAAATGCCACATTTCTTCCATCTGATCATATGATCGAAAGTGGCCTTTTGGGGGCATCTGTTGATCTGAGATTTTCTACTTAGTAGGAAAAGGCATATGGATGTTGCATTTTGTTAGAGGCTAAATATTAGCATTGATGAAAAAAGTTGACAGTGATGATAGGTCAATTGAAACTTCCTGACTGACATCTTGAGATGTAGTTTGGAAGAATCTCAAGAGCAGATCTTGCGAATTAGTTTGAAGGAGTCTTAGGAACAAGCCTGAGTAACTACTCGCCACCATGTCGAGGAAGGGTTGTTCGACGAACTATAAGACTTAGAAGATTAAGGAAACCAAAGACAAAAGATACTTAGTGCTTTCAACAACTACCTTCGAAGAGCAAGCAATTACTAGTCACTAAGCAGTTAGAGAACGTGGTATAATGGTTTCAACAGTTCTAAAAGCCTTGGGAACGTGGCAATGTGTTGGAACAGAAGTTGCATATATTTGAATGATGTGTCAATTTTGTAGATGTAAAATGTCATAGGCATTTATTCTTAGTTTAATAAATATAGCATACTCATACATTCTCTATAGAACTGAAGTACCCAAGGCAAAAAGAGAAACAATTTGTGAGCAATTATGCGAGTCCACGTCCCTTTTTCTTTGCACCTTTTTATGTTTCCTTAATTGAAGCATCTTTTTATTCGTGTTATTTACTGCATTTCATTTAATATTGTTTATTTCAAGTGTCTTTTACTTTAATTTAAGCTTTAGGATCTTTAGTTCTCTGTTATATTGTCTATAACCAGACATTTGTAGTCACGTCCTACACTTATCTCATAGTAAATATTTTTGCACAAAATCGGTCTCAAGATTTTTTGAATTAATCTCAAAAATTTCCAAACTCGTGATTATTCGCTAAAAATATTGCGAACACCCATACATCTATTACTTTAAATTTTTGTTAATATATAGTGTGTCTCACACAATATATATTGCTCATAAAAAATACCCCAATATAAATGCTTCTTTATGTTGACTCCAAATAATTTTTGATGACCAATCAATTTTAGTCACTTTCCTATTTTTTTTAAATATAACTAATTTGGATTTCTTAACTATAATGCACATTGTGATCACTATGAAAGTATCATGGTGAAATCAGTTTTAAACGTGATATTAGTTCTAGTATGATGTCCATTTCGCCATTGTTGTTTCATTTTCAACCAAGTTGATTTTGTTCACTATGAAAGGATCTTATAAGTAATTATTATTTCCGACTTATTGCGATCTTGGAAATGCACGAGGGAGGGGTGGACCACTTCACAATAATAACCGTTGTTTACAATTTTTTTTCTTCCTTCAAATAATAACTATCTATTTTTTCCTTCCTCGTGTTCTGATTTTTTGACTATTAGACAGAACAGTTTGGTCTAATTTTACAAAATTGATAAACAAATTTCAATACACGTGCTTCATAAAATAGACAACCATTCTTGCAAGTATAATATTCTTTGTTCTAACCTTGATGATTTATTTGTGGAAAAAATTATGATTATGATTGTGACAAACATTTTCTTTAATTGTTGGAATACAGTCTAATTTTATATGCAGAGAAGGTGGAAGGACCCATGAGAGACACAATTAACAACAAAGAACACAAACATTAAACAGAACAAAAAAAAACATAACAAAAAGGAAAGAAAAAAAATCAAGAACCTTTGTAACATATTTATGATCTTAGTTCACACTCACATTCAATAAATCTTCATTCTTTTCATGTTCCTCTGTCTGGTATACAAATACAAAGAAAATCCAATTCCAATTCAATTTTGCGATGAATCATGATTATGATTATGATTAGAATTAGGATTAGGATTATTCAAGTTGAGTTTAGAAACAGGAAACTCTGTTTTCATGGAAGCTGCAGCAACAGTTTCAGCTGGGAAATTAAGCAAAGCCTTTGACCCTCTCATTTCAAAAGCAGCTCTGTCATAAGCCATAGCAGCTTCTTCAGCCGTTTGAAAAGTTCCAAGCCAGATTCTTGTTCCATGACGAGCCGAGTCGCGAATCTCCGCCGCGTATTTCCCCCACGGGCGACGCCGGACTCCTCTGTAGTGCTTCTTGGTGATAGCTTTTGTGGGTTCTAAGCCACTCAGAGGTTGATGATGGTGGTTTCTTTGTGGGAGAAATGTGCTGGTTAGAGAATTGGCCTCGTTTAGGACTTGGTATATTACCATGTCTTGTGAATCGTTTTCGTTTAAGGGTAGTTCTGTTTGGGATTGGGATGATAAAACCATGGTTCTGTTTTTCTCTGTTTTGCTCTGTGTTTGTGTTTTCTTTTATTTTCTTGCTTTGTTTCTCTCTTTTTGGGTCTTTGGTGTTGTGATGGTTTTTAAGGAATGAATGTGAGCTTGAGGAGATTGTGTCAAGTGGTTATAGAATTGCACTATATGTAGAAGCATGACAATTTGGCAAATGTGGGGCAGTAGAATATTATGTGGCTTAGAGGAAAGTTTATGGAACATGGAGAAAAGTGGAATTCCTTTTTCCACTATGTTTATTTTGCCATCACTTGTCCTCTTATTTACAATATTGCACTTAATTTGGAAAATGTTTATTTTGGTGTTAATAAAAAATGTGACATATGTTTTAATGATTTAAGATTATCTCTTTCTATTGTATTTCTAAAGTATTTACATGCTCGGTTTTTTTTACTCTCTAATAAAAAGTACTAGTCTTTTTTTAAGAGTATCCGTTGTTGCGATCGAATTTTACGGGATCAATATTTGAAATTTTCAAAGGAGCACATTCTCAAGATCTAGATTTTTACCATTACGCCAACTCTGAGATTAATAGTATGAGAGTCTTAATTTGACTCAGCAAAGGAGCGAGAATTAGATTATGTGTTGTATTCTATTATAATATATGAAAAACTCGTATTCATGTATAAAATTGTTGAGCTCAAATATGAATTGTTAAGTCTTACATCGACTTGAATGAGTAAAATGTTAAATATACATAGAAGATATGAAACATATACTTAATGACTTAAGATTTTATTTGGAGATGTGGTATATTCCTTTTTTGTGACACTGGAACATTGACTCATTGTAATTCTTGATGATCTCTAAATTCCACAATATATTGATCAATTCGAGCTTCTGATGATTTCCAAACTCCCTCCAACATATATTAATGTATTAAGATAATTTTTGGTATGAGTATTTTCTACTAAATACTAATAACGAAAAATTTAGGAATAAAATCAAATTTTATTAATGACATAATTAATAGAACTAAGTTGGTTTGACATTCGTGGAGCATAAGGATAAATCTCTTATGAATGGAAGGATCATGGACACTTTAGATGGAGATAAGAATATCATCTCTTATGAATGGAAGGATCTTGGACACTTTAGAAGTGAATGTCGAAAGCTTGAGAAGGATAAATCAAAGAAGAATGGTTTCAAAGGTAATAATAAATGTATCATGGAAACATGAGATGACTCTAATGAATCATATGATGAAGATGAAAGTCAAAAAAATATGGCTCTCATGACTAGAATTCCCATGGACAATGAAGATGGCCAGAATGTTTCATTAGATGATGAAAGTCAAGAAAACATGGCTCTTATGACTAGAATTCCCATGGACAATGAAGATGGCCAGAATGTTTCATTAGATGATGAAAGTCAAGCAAACATGGCACTCATGACTAGAATTCCCATGGACAATGAAGATGGCCAGAATGTTTCATTAGATGATGAAAGTCAAGCAAACATGGCTCTCATTACTAGAATTCCCATGGACAATGAAGATGTCCAGAATGTTTCATTAGATGATGAAAGTCAAGCAAACATGGCACTCATGACTAGAATTCCCATGGACAATGAAGATGGCCAGAATGTTTCATTAGATGATGAAAGTCAAGCAAACATGGCTCTCATGACTAGAATTCCCATGGACAATGAAGATGTCCAGAATGTTTCATTAGATGATGAAAGTCAAGCAAACATAGCTCTCATAACTAGAATTCCCATGGACAATGAAGATGGCCAGAATGTTTCATTAGATGATGAAAGTCAAGCAAACATGGCTCCATGACTAGAATTCCCATGGACAATGAAGATGGCCAGAATGTTTCATTAGATGATGAAAGTCAAGCAAACATGGCTCTCATGACTAGAATTCCCAAGGATAATGATGATGGCCATAATGTTTCATTAGATGATGAAAGTCAAGCAAACATGGCTCTCATGACTAGAATTCCCATGGACAATGAAGATGTCCAGAATGTTTCATTAGATGATGAAAGTCAAGCAAACATGGCTCTCATGACTAGAATTCCCATGGACAATGAAGATGGCCAGAATGTTTCATTAGATGATGAAAATGAGGATGAGGCGTGTTTTCACTTATCTTAAGATGAGTAAATTATATCTCTAAATAATAGTTTGAGTAAAGTTAAAAGAATGTCTTATAAATACAAGAACTTAAAAATGTTCGTGATATTTCAATTGAACATTACAATGCCTTGAAAAAATTGTGAAATTTTAAGAGTTTAAAACAAATTTCTTAAAGATGAAAATTCAAAATATCCTAAGGAATCTGAGTGTAATTCTTTGAAATTTAAGAGTTCTATTCAAGAATTTTTTTTTTCTAAAAATATGGATAGAATTAACTTGCTTCTATGATTTATAGAGTTAATAGAAATTAATATATATATATATATATATATATATATATATATATATATATATATATATATATATATATATATATATATATATATATATATATATATATATATATATATATATATAAGACATTGATTTTCAAGAAACAAGAAAAAGCTCATTATTCAAGTGCTTTATGTTTCCAATGTATCGATGGAGATCATGATCATAGAACGTAACCTCTGATGAGAACAGGTAAAGAGAAAAAATCTCACACGACAAACTTAAAAGGACATGGGAAAATTTAAATACCTAATAATCAAATAATATATGTTGCACATTTAGTTAGAAACAAGGTTTAAACACATAATATATGTTGCACATTTACTTAGAAGCAAGGTTTAAACACAAATCATGGTATTTTTACAATGAATGCTCACATCACATGATAGAAGAAATGTATAGGAATAGTTCTGCACGGGAAAAAAATGATGATCGGAGGAGATGAAATGGATATTCTGTTGTCGAAAATATTTGGTTCTAATGAGGATCTTTGAATATTATTATTTCTCGGGGCTGCTTAACGAGGATCATCAGGCCAAGTCAGCTGAATTAGCCTACCATGTTTATTGTGCATCTGCTGTTTTTGCTTTCGGCGTTACTGGTCAAGAGGAGGTTTTTCTTCCCGGTCACTTTCGTAAGGAGAGGGGAAGGTTGAAGAAGAATTTTGGCGACCTTACTTTTGAGTGGGGCATGTGTTTATAGGAGGTTCGAGATGCTTTCGTTTTATTCTCAACTATAGAGGTTGTCTTAGAACCTTTGGGGTATTTTGGTTCCCTAAGTGAAAGGGTAAAAAAGCTAGATTAGGTAATACTTGATATGGATGAAGCTTTGAAGAATGACTGAAACCAAAGTGAAGAGTTGGAAAAGAATTTGAAGGGGTCCCAAGACAACCATCAGAGGTCTGAGGTAGGCATTACCAACATGCAGAAGGAAAAACTTTTCCTTTGTAAAGAATTGTATAATTCCTTACATGAAAGATTCTATGTGGTCGGGAGGCTTTTGAAAATGCGCTTCAACAAGTTAAACATTTTTACTCGACCGACCCCATTTCTCAAACTCATGTACGTCTCAACCAGATGATTGTAGATAAGCAAGTGGTCCTTTTGGATAAGTAGTTTACTTTGTTAGGCCAATGAATCTAAGTCTGGTGTATGTAAATTTGTACCTGCAATGTATAAACATATTTTGTTTATTCGCTTTTATTCAACTCGTACCTTTGTTGGTAGATTTAGGAACATGTTCCTCGAGATTCATGCTCGTGTGTTTATTGAACATCGGCAGGGATCATTCCTGGATAAGGGTTGGTGCCCCTTCCCATGCTCCAGGTGTAGACCTGGTTCGAGGTTGACGTATTGGAGGACCTTCCACTGCCTTTGGAGTGGCTAGCTATTAAGAAGGGGTAGGTCGGTTATTTTCCAAATTTTGGTGTATTTGTCGTGCTTGTGTGATGGTGTTTTGTTCGACTTCTGTTTGCTTTAGTGTTTATGCATGGGGGCTTTGATCCTTTTGGATATAGCCCAAAATTGCCTTTACCTTTCATGATAAAAAGGAGAAGTAATTCATTGATAACTTTTTATTTCTTAGTAAATTAACAAGAATTAAAAGATATTGTAATTAGGTGGTTTATGAAGGTGTGAAAAGTACACAAGAAGGGGTGGTTAAATTGTGTTTCGCGTTTTCTTTAATTTAACTTCTGATCAAAGTTTCAGAATCAGAACTGGTGTTCAAATTCTGATTTAATTCATTGGCAGCAGATATAACAGAAGTAAACAAATAATAGCAGAAGACACAAAAGATTTATCTTGGTTCCTTCCTTAACTGAGAGTAGTCAAGTCTCCTTGCCTCATAAGAGATTTTCATTATAACCATTTTATGATTACAATCGCTAATCCTTCTGCATAAGTATTTTACACTTGCTTAGACCAACTGTCTGAGACTTTCCTTCCTTAGAGCACACATCTAAGACTTCCCTTGCTCACACCTTCTGATCGAGCCACTTGCTTCAAAGGTCTTCTGGTTGAGACTTCCCCTTGCTTATAGCACATGTCTAAGACTTCTTGCTCACACATTCTGGTCGAGCCACCTGATCTTCTGGCCATCCAGATGGAGACTTCCTTTCTCAAGCTACACTCAAGACTTCTTGCTCACGCCCCTCAGACGAAAACTTTACCTTGCTTAATCAGACTAGCTGAATAAGACTTTCACAGCTCAAACACTTAAGCAATGAGACTTACGTGGCTTAACATTCTTGGCTCAAGACTTGTTGCTTGAATCCCAATTAGACAAGACTTCTACTCAAGCACATAACAAGAGACTTTGATCTAAACTACTGAAGGCTCCGCATAATAGAGAAAATGGTGTACATGATACAAGTATCAGGGGTACAGGAAATCACCATAAGAAAGACCTAAAGCTCTTAAGATTTCTAAGATATTCAATGGTAAGAAATCTTAAGGCTTTTACAAATACAACCTATAACAGAAAATATGCATATTACACTAGAGTTGATAATTGCTTGATCTTGCTACTCCTTCGTCTGGAGAATCCTTGTTAAAATTTAAACTTGAATCTTCAGCCATATTTATAGCCTTTGCAGAAACTAGCTGTTGAAAAGGTAACTTGATCAAGTGTCTTTGCTTTTACTCCATAGTATAAGAGACATTGAAGATAGATGCAAAACAGATTTTCAATTCAGTGTGTAACATGTTTAACCTTTGAGTCTTCAAGAAGTTCTCTACTGATAGAGGCATTGAGAGCAAATATCCGTAGAGCATGCCAACCTTTCTTGAGCCTTGCAAACTTGTAGACTCTAGCTAACAAACTGATAAGACAATATAGTTTGTTTTATGCAGTACGGATAACCACAGCTTTGTCACCAACTCTGAATGGTACCTGATGCTGATATACAATTACCAAGTGTAGTAACTCGCCTGAATGCTGAGGCCTTCAGCTCAGAGTCTGCGCCAAGCCACACTAGCAATTTTTCTTCAGACTCTGCCACCAGAAGCTAGCAATGAAGCAACTCCCAAGTGTGTCTAAGTAGAAAGAATTCTATTTATTTATGTACAATGACAAGAACCTGTATAAATAAAACACACATCAAATAAACCATTGTTCTTTTAATACTTTGTTATCATCATAACCAAAAGAGAATATGTCATGAACAAATCTTGTTCTAACAATCTCCCCCTTTTTTATGATGACAAACACAAGTATTTAAAGGACAGTGTTGGGCATTTAATTTTTTCTGCAACAACAGGGTATGAGGTTTGTAAGCTCCCTCTGAGTCTAATAGTACATAGCTGAGTTCTATTGACTCTAACACCAAGAACTACTTTTCAAGATAAAATAAACCAGTCTTCTTAGTAACATCAGGGTCTGAGGTTTGCAAGCTCCCCTTGAGTCAAACAGTTCCAAGGTTGAGGTTTGTAATCTCTCCCTTAGTTCCATATTTAAGAAAACCAAAATAACAACATTTTAATTTCCTTTGGCAACATCAGAATACGAGGTTTGTAAGCTCCTTCTGAGTCTAATAGGCTAAGTCAGAGGTTTGTAAGCTCTTACTTAACACTATGTACAAGAGAGTTAAAATATGTTGCCCTTTTAACTTTCTTTGGAAACACTTAAATATAAGGTTTGCAAGCTCCTTCTGGGTTTGATAGGCTAAGTCTGAGGTTTTTAAGCTTTTCCTTAGAACTATGTACAAAAAAGTTAAAAAAAACGCCCTGGGCAAGGTAACCATAAAAATAGAAAATAAATTACCAATATGTACAACTGAATAGGTACTCAATGGGTTCAGTTTCCACTTAAATACTTACTATTTCTCCCCCTTTTATCACATAAAAAAGAATGAAAATAAAATAAAAGAAGAGAAAAGAAAAAATATCACTAATAAATGTATCTCAGATCATCATTACAGGATTAGTTTCCAAGGAGGAAAAGTAATCAAGTAATAAGAATCATTAAGGTTTGTATAGTGTATGCTTTAAAGTCTTAGTGGTTGTTACTATTCCAAGAATTAAACAAGGATTAATTTTAGACTCTTGGTATCCACAGAAGCCATTATAAAAGCATCCAGCTCCTAGATCATTTTCATCAATCATCTTCCTAGAGATATGGAGTCATCAACTGAGAGTCATAACACATTCGTCATAACAGATGTTACAGAGAGCTCTACGAGTTTAGAAGTCCAATCCCCTCAAAGGCGAGCTGCTTCTGAATCCTCTACAACTAATCCTTTGCCCTCAGCAATACTTACTTCTGAAGAGGCATCACCAGTACCTGAATGACCTTCAAAAGGAGGTTTTTTAGTAGCTACTTTGAAGCCAAAGAGAAAAAGCATGAAGAGGTCAAAGAAGAAAGGAAGGGTCAATAAGCGGTTTTACCACTAATTCCTAGTCATAGAAGAGAAAGAAGAGATTGATTCTGAGGACGAAGAAGTGGATTATGGCAACAATGGACGCCGTTGGGAACAAGATGCTCTAGCTAGGGATCTTTACTATAACCATCTTGTCCCATTGTTTTTTATTTAAAATCTTTTTGTAATCCACCAGTTTAATATAAATGAAATAACTTATTTTGACCAAGTTTTCTTTTCATCATGCAAGTACATTCCAGTAATTTTTCTTTAGATTTTCTGAAGGTACATTAACAAAGTGAAACTGACACAGAAACAACAGTTAAAACTAATCAACAATTAACTCATAGTTGTTTGGAGAATCTTAATTAGGTTAGACTGCTAGATAACATTTCCAAGAGTCATTATTAGAGTACTGATAAGATTTAATCAATACTTAAATAATATTAAACTCAACACAATGTATGTAACACGTCTATAAAAAAGACTCAAGTAAGCTTTCTTCCATCATCATTTAATCCCTAAAACACCAATATGTACAAGCAAAAGCAAATCTGGGTTCCAAAGAGAGATTTCAGGAAGGCAACACTACTGAATGTAGCAACTCAAGCAAACCAAGGCAAAGCAGCAGCTGAAGGATCTGCAAGCAAGCAGACAGCTTCAGAAGTGCTCTCGTCTTCAGCATCCTTTGTAAAGACACACAGAAGAAGAAAATCTTCTGGATCCAGACGCAGAAACCAACTGAAAAAGGAGGCTTTTGAGTTTGTTAAGGAAGAATGGCAAGATTTCTTAGATAATCTGGACATGTCAGATGATCTTAGGGAATTCCTTAGGGCCAATCCAACAGACTAGGAAATCCAATTGTCTTGTAATAGCTTCCTTTTTATTAATGAAACAAGTTGCATACATTGAGTTCTTTCTCCTATTACTTAGAGAATTCTATTGAACAACACATAATTAATATTCAACAGTTTAAACTGAACACAAGCATGAACAAACTCTGAATTTATTAATAAGCAACTTAATACAAATATTTCAACAAAATACGAAGCATAACTATGCAGAAATCTAACATCAGAATTTTTCATAGATAGCTTCAAACTTGTCTCTCCAAATCTTAGAAGAACTAGCCTCAGAACTTATGTTAACCCCCTGCTGAACAAGTATCTCAGAAATAACTCGTCCAAAAGGAATAGAGAAGGTCTTTTCCTTTTGAAAATAAGAAAGAGACCTCTTCAGATGGTCAAACATAACTTGAGGAAGATCAATCTTCAAATCTGAATTAAGAAGTAGAAGCAGATCTTTTTCAATAGGGTCCCCTTGGTCTAAATCCTTATCCTTAGGAAGTAAGTTTGAATTCATAATCTGACTCCAAACAACAACATCAGGAAGAAGATTTGAGACCGCTGATGTATTAGATGGATCTACAAAGATACGTCAAGTAGGAAGATAGTGTTCCCAAACAAGAGTTCTTGGGATTTCTCCAATCTCCTCACAATTGATCACATTTGCAATCATTTTAGAGGTTACTATAATAGAAACACTAGTTACTCTAGACAGAATAGCATACTCAGAATTCAGCTCAACAATGAAGGCATTAATCCAAAACTCTTTCTCAAATTAGCCATTCCAACCTTGTTCAGACACAGTCTTCCAGAAGTTGAAACCAATCTTAAGCAACTCATCAAAATCCACAAACTTTTCATTGATGACAACCACCTAATTCAAAGGAGAATTAACTGAAGAACTCATCTCAGGTTTGATTTGATCAGCACACAACCAAGAAGAAAAGAAGAAGAAGAAGAAGAAGAAGAAGAAGAAGAAGAAGAAGAAGAAGAAGAAGAAAGAACTAAACAATAATCCTACAAGAATAAGAATCTTGTCAGAAAAAGGACACAATGATGTTTCACAAGACAGAGAATAGTAACAGCAAGTACCAAAAGAGAAAACATCAATACCCAAAGGTTCTTATCCAACAAATATTTCAATTCCACTAGATGAGTTTCACCTTTATGAAAATTTAAGTATTATAAAAGTTTTTGGAAAACTTTTTACTTAAACTGCTATATCAGAAGTAAAGAATCTTCTTCTGAATCTCAGAATCTGACAACTTTCAAAAGCTATCATGCATCACAGTCTAGTAGATCTAGACTTAGACAGAGATATCATTTGTCAGTCATAAGTTTCTAAGATTATATTCAGAACAAGCACTTTATCTTGAAACAAGAGTCATGAGTGGTAGATGAATATTGAATTGTCTTCTTAAGACAAATAACAAGCAACATTATCAACTCAAAAAGTGAGAAAATTATTTCCATAAATATGATCATCATCTTGCTTAATAAGACATTTAGTACAGACAAATACAAGAGAGTTTCCTCTTAAAGATTTCTGAAGTTCTCTTTTTCAAAAGAGCTTCTCTAGAAGTCTAACAGAAACTTTGTTTTTATATCTATACAAATGTTTCATTGAATCAAAAGATAAACCAGAAAAGGACAACCATACCCTTTTTTTGTTTTTTTTCGATCAGACCCGATTCAGTATTCAGACTTAACCAATAGAGTCTGAACACCGCTTTGAGTGGATTATGATTCAGTGGCTGTCTAACCACTGACTCCACTACTCTCACCAAACTCAGTACCACCCGTACATGAATCTGGACTGTTGGATCTTCCTCCAATAAAGGTTGTAAACAACCTTATGGAAGATGCCTCTGCTTCTTTCCTCGATATTTGTAGCATATACATTATGATACTCATATTTCTATAAGACCATACATGTAAGTACAAACAGACTCTTCTTTACTTTATGTCTCAACCTTATAGCAAAATCATAAATCACTCTAAAGTATAAGTCTAGGATGAGATATGATAAGAACAAAATCTTGTTCTAAGCAGAGTCACTAATCACATTGTCTAGAATTAAATATTTTGACTTTGAAATTATTGACAAGCTCAGAACCAAATGGTGTTAGCTATCAGAGATTGACACAAATAAAATCAAAGTATTGTCTTAGTACAGCAGACAGAACTCAAAGAGAATATAAAGACTTCTCATAGAAATGTCTTTTAATACAAGTTCCATGATGATCATCAATTAAGTAGCAATGGAGTTTCCTAAGATATCACCTTAAGGAACAAACTCCATATTATCAAATATTTTGAAACAAGATAGATTTGACAACATCTCTTGCTTTTCAATACTTGATTTTTTATTTCAGAACACATATGCTTCTTTTCATCTGCATCCTGCACTAATATCAGCTTCATTGAAGAGCATTTGATATTAAGTTCTGGTAGTATTTCTTCTTGCTTTCAGATCTGGGAAATCAGTTGAAATACAAATATTTTAGAAGCTTCTGAAGTTACTCTTCTATCAACAGATATCACAATCCATTCAGCCAGTATAAAAATTCTTCTGACAAGAAACCTAAGTTTCTTCTCATTAGTCATTCCAAAGAACTTGAGCTAAATTGAGAAGGTGATCTATTGAATAGTTTTTCATCATCTAACTTCATTTCTTTCCTTTGAAAACTGCAAGACAAACCTTCAGAACACAGCTGATTCAAGATGTAAACATCCTAAATAAATGTGATCTTAGATTTAGGTCTCCGAGAAATCTTCTCAGAATTTTCTTGAAAATATTAGATGAAGTGTAATTGTTCAAGCTTCAAAAACTGATCTCCACAAATCCAAGCACAAGAATTCAAAGATTGTCCAAGAATCAGACAAATTGGTGATGTTGATATACTCAGAAGTGAGATAGAGCATCTACCAGAATGCAACTACCTCTGAAGATATTTAATATGCATCTTCTGAGTTGGTGAAAGAGATTTCCAAGAGGATCAACTTTACACCATCAACTTCTATAGTAATACCTCTTTCAAGGATATTTTATAGACCTTCAACAACCATTTATCAAGACCAATGAGTTAGCAATATGTTTGGCTTCTCCATCATTTAAATTCAGTGGAATCATCCGTTGAATATGGTAGGAAAAACCATATGAAATATTTCATGTGGCACTTGATTCCTTCTTGAAGAAGAAATATTCTTTTCTTATTGGATCATTATCTGCGCCACTGTTAAGTGTTAAGCACAGAGCATGCTCTGATACCAATTGAAGGTGTGAAAAATACACAAGAAGGGGGGTTGAATTGTGTTTTGCGTTTTCTTTAATTTAACTTCTGATCAGAGTTTGAGAATCAGAACTGGTGTTCAGATTCTGATTTAATTCATTGGCAGCGGATATAACAGAAGTAAACAAATAACAGCAGAAGACACAAAAGATTTATTCTAGTTCCTCCCTTAACTGAGAGTAGTCCAATCCCCTTGCCTCAAAAGAGATTTTCATTATAACCACTTTATGATTACAATCGCTTATGCTTCTGCATAAGTATTTTACACTTGCTCAGACCAACTGTCTGAGACTTCCCTTGCTTAGAGCACATGTCTAAGACTTCCCTTGCTCACACCTTCTGACCGAGCCACCTGCTCCAAAGGTCTTCTGGTTGAGACCTCCCCTTTCTTAAAGCACATGTCTAAGACTTCTTGCTCACATCCTCTGGCCGAGCCACCTGCTCTTCTGGCCATCCATACAGAGACTTCCTTGCTCAAGCTGCACTCGAGACTTCACGCTCACGCCCCTCAGACGGGGACTTTCCCTTACTCAATCAAACTAGCTGAATACGACTTTCACAGCTCAAGCACATAAGCAATGAGACTTACGTGGCTTAAGCATCTTGGCTCAAGACTTGTTGCTTGAATCCAAATGAGACAAGACTTCTGCTCAAGCACATAGCAAGAGACTTTGATCTAAAATACTGCAGGCTCAGCAGAATAGAGAACAAGGTTTACATGATACAATTATCAAAGGTACGAGAAATTCAATGTTAAGAAATCTCAAGGCTTTTACAATTACAACCTACAACAGAAAATCTGCATATTACAATAGAGTTGATAATTGCTTAATCTTGCCACTCCTTCGTCTGGGGAATCCTTGTTAAAATTCAAACTTGAATCTTCAGCCATATTTATAGCCTTTGTAGAAACTATCCGTTGAAAAGGTAACTTGATCAAGTGTTTTTGCTTTTACTCCATAGTAAAAGAGACGTTGAAGATGGATGCACAACAGATTCTGAATCCAGTGTGTGTCGTTGAGAGCAGATATCCGTAGAGCATGTCAACCTTTCTTGAGCCTTGCAACCTTGTAGACCCTAGCTGACAGGCTGATAAGACAATACAGCATGCTTTCTGCAGTACAGACAACCACAGCTCTATCACCACCTCTAAATGGTACCAGATGCTGATATACAATTACCAAGTGTAGTAACTCGTCAGAATGCTGAGGCCTTCATCTCAGAGTCTGCACCAAGCTACACTAGCATTTTTTCTTCAGACTCTGCCACCAGATGCTAGCAATGAAGCAACTCCCAAGTGTGTCTAAGTAGAACATATTCTAATTATGTATGTAGAATGACAAAAACTTGCATAAATAAAACACACATCAAATAAACCATTATTTTTTTAATACTTTGTTATCATCAAAACCAAAAGAGAATATGTCATGAACAAATCTTGTTCTAACAGTTTACACCATTGCTTAATGACAAGAAATGACAAGGAATTAACAGATATCATAACCACGTGGTCTACGCAACTGCTTATTTGTTCCAGGGTTCGAATCATCTTGTCGTCAACCACTTTTCCTTGCTAGTTTCACCTATGACATCTTCTTGGTTGGAGGTCGGACTTCAATCTCTTTCAATTGCTTGACCAACTAGGACACACTTATTTCCATGGAGGTGGCTTTACCTTCTTTCTAATACTGCTGTAGAGATTGATAAATCCTTCTGGCTTTGTCAAGTGAACGCTGATTGTACCTGGTTCATCATGAATATTGTGATATTTCATCTTTAAGTGGACAGGGGAGGCTACTCTGTCCAATGTTACTGCGAAGGGGTGGCCGAAGATTCAGTTACAAACACTTCAGCATGGGATGACTAGGAGCTGGGCATCTACATTTCTAATGTTCCGCACTTCTCTCAGGGTGACCATCAGATCCACATATCCCCATGGATGAGTTACTCTTCCTTTAAAGGCTTATACGTCTGACCCTTCATATCATAATGATTTCTCTTTCTTCAGTCCCATTTTTTTAAATAGGTCAGAATACGCAAGAACTTCCCCCGTCAATCAAAACTTGGGACATATCAAAATTGGCTATGGTCACCATTATTACCAAAGGGAATATCTAATTTGAGATCTCTCCCACTTTCTCACTATCTCGAAATTCGAGGATATGCCTTTTTGGGTTGGTGGCTGAGGTATTTACAACACCCTAATCCCCGACTCGACATTTATTAAGATAGTTCAAATGAAATTCCACTATTAGAGTGTCACGCATGCTGAACCATAGCATAAAAACATCAACACAACGTAGTCATTTAAAAGTAAGCAACGGAAAATCATTATGTTCGACATATAAACCTCAACATCAAAAGGATAACAAAACTTCAACACAAGTAAGGCATAAAACAAATAGATAATGAACAACCCATGTCCAGTGCTACATATCATTGTGACTCCTTTAAGACCCAATGATAAAAGTTAAGGAGGGATCAACACCATCGAATAACTCAAGTGGCTACTCTGGTACCTCATTGTATGTACTCCTGAGGAGCACAAATGGCACAACTATAAAAAGGGGTAAACACCTTACAAATGTTAATGGTAAAAATTAACAGCATGATGGTAAACGAAACAAGACCAAGTATACAATATTCTCACAAAAACACAATCAAAATCAACTTTATAATGCAAATGCTAATACACCAACTCCTTCATCAACATTCATGTGGTACTGGGTTTTTGGGGCTAAAGGTTTGTTACTGATTGCCCGTGTCTCTGGTTTGTCTTTGAACCGTGTCCCTCTCTGAACATGAGACGGTTATGGTTGCTCTCTAAACCTGGCTTCACAGGACCGAACTCATACCTATCTCCAAAATATATGCATGTATCATCATGTATAACAAACAAGCATGCAACTTAAACAATAATCAAAACATCTCAAAAAATTTCATCAAAATATGATTCCACTCTTGAACCATAAGGTTGCCAATAATCAGGCCTCATTTAACCCCACCGGATTACTAATCTCAAAAATATAATTTATTAAATAATTATATTACATCTCAAATTGAGTAAGCATATGTTATTACTCAACAACTCTAAAATCATCAAATTACTCATATGTTTCAAAATGTTATTATATTTATTTATAACTCAATAGAGTTCTAAAAAAACTCAAAAAACAGCTCAACAACAACTCATAACTCTCAAAATGACTCTAGAGTATCCAAAAGTGCTCAAAATTGTTCTAAAGTGCCCTATTGACAACTCTTCACAAGAGATAACCTTGATAATTCTAAGGGCTGACATTTTAACTCAATTTTCTAGAAATTGACCGTAAGGTCACCAAAAGGTCAAGGATATCAAAATTCAGCGAAAAACTCCCCCAACTTGAAATTGCTGTAAAACGCCTCGAAACGCCCGAACCACCGCCAAGCCCAAACTGTCGTCGTCGCCCGCCGCCGCAGCGCAACAACCATCTTGTATATTCGCGCGTCTGGCCTTCGCCATCACGGCTCGCAGTCGTCGCAGCCACTGTCATTACCGCAACATCGTACTACAGCTGCAATGGCTCCACCGGACGGTATTGAACTTCGGTGTCGATCACGCATGCTGGTCGCCGCGCGAGGCTTCACGACCGTCACCCGCCGCCATCTTGGTACGGCTCCGCCGCGCAGCCCCTTCTATGATCCAATGATTGTCTATCATCGCAACTCTGCCCCCCCCAAAAATCTTATTTTTTCCAAAAACTTTCAATTTTTTAAGATTATGATTTTATGACTTTTGGGAAAAATATCGATCCTATAATTTTACAAAAATTAGGATTTATAGAAATTGGGAAAATTACATGAACACACCAACTCCTATCACAACTCATATCAACACACCTCATAACATCATATTACAGCAATATATGTCAATCAACGACAAATGATATTACAGTGACCGCATGAAATTTATCCTGAATTTCATTTGGTCACCACAGCAATACATAGATAAGAAAAATATTTATTTACTGATGCCAATAGGGTTTTGGCCAAACACAGTAACACACAAAAACAACAATTTCTTTCAATCGCTGTCAATGGGGGGTTTTTCCTAAATCCCATTTGGCCAAACATATCACATAATCAAGGAAATTGAAGAAAGCATTGACACCATGGCGTCGATGGGAGGGTAAGGAACCCTCACCATCCTAGTAGCCTAATAGTCACCCATAAGTAAAACATCCCCCCTTACCTCGAAATTAAAGCTTTCTAGACAAACCTTCTTGCTCCTAGGATCGCTCCCCAACTCTGCGTATTCCAAACCTTAAGATTTTATGCTTCCTAATTTTCTAAATTTTGTTTCACATAACCTAGCTCAGCCTCCTATTTTTGATTTTATATTAACCTAATTTATCCCAATTGGGCTTCACACTCCCCTCACTTAACCCATCTCCAATTCTAAATCTATAACGAAAAAACTCAATTTTTATTTTATTCTTAAAAATAATATTTTCCAATAAAATGCCACACTTTTATTTAATTTAAATAAAAATATCACTTAAATAATTATTTCATGAAAATCTATATTATTATGAATTATTTTTAATAATTCTAATTACTCTAATTGTTATTAAATAATTAGAATTATCTAAATATCTCTCATAATTTAAATAAATCATATTTTCTCTATTATCCCAGTAATTAATAAATTACAAAATACCCCTAAATCTTCCAAAACACCAAAATAACACAAATAACACACGTGAGCACTGCGTAAAATATTAATTTAAAAATCGAGGTGCTACAACTCTCCCCCACTTAGAAAGATTTTCGCCCTAAAAAATTACCTGGAGAAAACAGATCCGGATAAGCTTCCTTCTTCCGGCTCTCCAGCTCCCACATCATGCTCCCTCTAGCAGGTCCTCCCTAAACGACCTTCATCAGAGCAATCTCTTTACCTCTGAGCTATTTCACTTCTCGATCCTTAATCCACATAGGTGATGCCTCGACCGTCAAGTTATCCCTCAGTTGCATATCATCCATTTGGATTATATGAGATGGATCGGGAATATACTTCCTAAGCTAGGATACATGAAAAACATCACGTAGATTCGAAAGAGATGGTGGCAAGGCCACTCTGTAGGCAACAGATCTGACTCGTTGGGTAATCTGATACATACCAGTGAAGCAAGGAGTAAGCTTCTTAGGCTTCAACGCACGCCAAACACCACTCATATGAGTGACTCTCAAAAATACATGATCACCTTTTCGGAACTCAAGAGCCTTCGTCCACTTATCATGGTAACTGTTTTGCCTACTCTGTGACGCCTTCATCTTCTCTTGGATTATCTTCACCTTCTTAGTAGTTTGTTGTATAATCTCTGGTCCAAGTACAACACTCTCTCCATACTTATACACCCACACAGGAATCCTACACCTCCTACCATACAAAGCCTCAAATGGCGTCATTCTAATACAAGAATACTAATTGTTATTGTACATGAATTCAATCAATGACAAATAACACTACTATGGAAAACATCTATCTTAGCAGTTAGAAAAGGGATGCATCCACGTCCGACCAACCATTGTGAGGTAGGGTGAGATTGTATGTGTAATGCTTTCCATCACGGGCCTTGGACCATTGTGATAAGCTGGGTAGAGCGATATGTATCAAAACGGTCAAGATATATAACCCTTATGATATAAAGCGAATGGTCATGGGTTCGAAACTCAATGAATGTATGGTTAATAATATTATAAAATGTGGCACGATTCCACTTATTATCTACATCGTAAAATACATAAAGTAACACAAAACAAAATTAACACAATATGCACAACAAATAAACATACAACTCTTCAAATAACACGATTCCCACTCTTACATACCGCATATAACTCTTTTAATTATGTAAATTATTTCCTTCGAGTTTCTCGCTCCGCTTGTAACTTCTCATCAAATTCTTACTTTTGAGTCTCTATGCTTTTGACTCTTCGGGTGATGCCATCTCCAACCCCACAGACACGCCCACCATGTTCCATTGTTCCGATTGCTTCTACTAATATATCATGTTGTGGTTCTGGAACAAAGGTACCTTCATGGGCTGAGTTAACCAACGAATCCTACACAACATGATAGACATACATTGTTAATTACTAAAGTGATTTAAATAAAACTAAACATATGCACAATAAGCCCTACTTACAATTCTCTCAGCTACCAATATGGAGGCATCTACCACTTCTCATGTCGTGATGGTGGAGATGGTTCTCGATCATGATTCATGGAGTCCCCCTCTCCTAGTTGTTGTCTTTTTTCAGCAATCATGGTTTTCTCAAGTTTCCTATATCCCCCACGAGATAATCTATGGGGGTATTTATTTTTAGACTTGTTCAGCTTTTCCACTTGACTTTAAACCCTATTATAAACATAGGAAAAATATTAACGTACATGGTTTATTCATAAAATTATCAGAAAATACCACTAGTAATAACCATGAACTCCTCACTACTACAAGACTTCACAATCGTTTTCCAAACCTTCTTGCAAAGGTATGGATATTTCACCCACGGGTGCTCAATATTAAGCTTTGGCTTCGTAATATAGTCACTCATGAGCCGTGACTTAAAACTCCTCCAAGCCACACCAGCATAAGTTATCCAATTTTTTTCAATTTTGAATCATCATTAAATTCAAACTTCAACTACAAATTTAAAAGAATAATAAGTATGTATTAGTGTTTATATAACGTAATACAGAGTCGATAACAATTGAAATTACTTCCTGAACGTTTATCCATATGCTTTTTTTTCACCTCATCTGATACATCCTTCCAATCATCAAACAATATGTTGACTTTGCTACATCCAAGGAATGCAACATAACTCTTAAACATCGAAGAATTAGGATCATCCAAAATAGTATGAACAACACTAAACTCAACCGAAAGTTTAACACTAAATAGTGGACTTTTGTTAGTGTAGCCATCATTGTGGCACCTCTTTGCTTTTTTTTTGTGTTCTCCTACTACAGATTGTGAATCATTTGTCATGGTTTCATTTTTATGTGTAGCTTTGTCGCTACTATATGAAGAAGAGGCCATCTATCAAGACATATGCATCAACAACAATATGCAAGCATCAACAACATCAATAAGCATCAACAACAACAATAAGCATAAGCATCAACAACAATAACAAGCATTATCTTCAACATTAAGCATCAACAACAATAAGAATCCACAACAACAACAATCATCATCTTCAACAAAGCATCAACAACTACAACAAGCACCATCTTCAACAACAAGCAGTAGCAACAACAATAACAACAAAAACAAATACATAAGCATCAATAACAATAATAATCAACAACAACAAGAATCATCTACAACAAGCATCAACAACAATAATAAGAATCAGCAACAAATCAATAGAAATGGAAAATGAAGGTACTGTAGATGCATGGACGAAAAAGTTTACGTACCCGAAACGTGAAGAATAAGTAAAAAATGTTGTTAGAATCTTAAAGTTCCTCCTCGACAGATAAACTGAAGGCTAGTCAAGAACGAAGAACGCTTCAAAAAATGGTGCCAGCTCCCTCTTCTATGGTAGGAAAGCAAATGAAAATGTTGTTATTTCTTCTGGTTTGAAGATGATGTTGAATGTTTCGTTAGGGTTGAAACTGGTTTTGTGTCGTTGGTGTTGAAATGGTGATGTAGGTTTTGTTAGGGTTGAGAATTGCGTTGTTTTGTCAAGGGTTGTTTCTTGATGGAAATGAAAATATGCAACTGAAGAGACAAGTTAGCTAGATTTGTGTATAAAAGATACCATCACAGTTGTTTCTGAAAACCGTTGTGATATATGATGAAATTTTTAAAAAAGCGTCATGTCTTAAACAAATAAATATTTTAAAAGACTAATAAAAATATATATTACAACGGGTTTTTTAGTAAAACGTGGTGATATAATATTGACATTACTGATACTTAAAAAAACGCCAGGTTTAAAGTATTTAAATTTTAAAAAATAAAAAAATAAAATCTTTCACAATGGTTAGTCAAAATAACCCTAGTGATATATATATATAATTAAATCAAAGTGAAATGCGGTGGTAAATTTTGAAGAAATAACGAAATAGCAGGCGATGTGAGTCAAACTCATGAAACGTCAAACTATATCACCACGAATGTTTTAGAAAACTGTGGTAATAAATTAAAAAAATTTAATTAAAAAATAAAAAATTATATAGGCGCGTGAATTTAGAGATATCACCACAATCCTTCAAAGGACCGTGGTAAAGGTGGTGGGTTGTATCTACTTTTTATAGTAGTGTAACCGTCCCAAGAACCTCCTTGCTCTAAGACACAAGCGCTCAACAAGTCTTTCATAGACTAAATGCTTCTCTCAGTTTGGCCATCAATTTGTGAATTATAGGCAGAAATCAACCTCAGTCTAGTACCCAAGGCCTCCTGCAAACTCTCCCAAAACTTGGACGTGAATCTCAAGCCTCTGTCTAAAGTAATACTCAGTGGAATACCATGCAACTTCACAATCACACTAATATAGATCCCATCCAGATTTTTAAATGAAAAATTGATCTTAATTGGGATGAAATGCATCGATTTAGTCACTCTATCTAAAATCACCCAAATCGAATCAAATCCCTTAGGAGTATTTGGAAAACCAGTCACAAAATCCATCGAGATACTATCTCACTTCCACTCACAAATATACAACGGTTGCATTAGTCCAGACGGCTTCTAATGCTCAATCTTCGACGGTTGGCAAGTCAAACATGCATAAAAAAATGTGTAATGTCTCTCTTCATTCCCGACCCCCAAAACATCTTCTTGAGATCTTGGTACATTTTAGTAGCCCCAGGATTAATACTCAAATTGCTTCTATGATTCTCCTCCAAAATTGTCTTCTTAAATTTCGACACATTGAGTACAAAAACTCTACTCTGAAACTTTAAGACTCCATTCTCGTCAATTCGGAAGTCTTCATCTTCACTTGGGTTAATTAATGACAGACGATCAACCAAGGGTACTTCCTGCTTCTGACCCTTTCTGACTCCATCAACAAAATTACTAGTTAGCTTCAGCATGTCCAACCTCACAATATTAGTAGTCACTTTGCACACCAAGCTCAAGTCTCTAAATTGCTCGATCGAATCCAACTCTTTAGTCATCAAGGTTGACATGTACAAGGACTTGCGACTCAAAGCATCTGCCACAACATTGGCTTTGCCGGGATGGTAATTCAAACCAAAGTCATAGTCCTTCAAGAACTCTAACCATCTCCTCTGTCTCATATTTAGCTCATTTTGATCAAACAGACATCTCAAACTCTTATGATCACTAAATACTTCGAACCTAGAGCCATAAAAATAGTTAATCCATATCTTCAGCATAAAAACTACAACTACCAACTCTAAATCATGGGTAGGGTAGTTCCTCTCATGAGTCTTCAGTTTCGCGAGGCATAATGTAACACCCTTATAAACCCCACATAATATTACATCATAAATCAGAGTAAGATAACATGCGTCTCAAATAAGGGTGTCACATATAATTCAAACATCACACATACACCTGTCATGCTCGATAACATTTAAATTAAATTCATGCTTTTCATACACTTTCACATAGCATGTAGCAGAGGAATCACTTTCATTTATAACGAACATAATAAATGGCCTCATAAATAACTCATTCATATCACCACTTAGGCATGAAAGCCAAAACTCCACATAATTCAAATAACGATAGAAAAATAAAATAGAGTACATAAAGTATCTCTCAAAACATGAATCAAAGTGTTTCCAGTGTTACATGACCAGAGCATGACTCGACCCATAATAAATAAGGAAAATAAAGTAAGCAACTCCAACAGCTACCCTCGTGCTAGAAGCAACTCTACTCTTCAGTACCTGAGCAATGTCGTATAAAACATCATTCCAACAGAAGGGTGTGAATTCGCATAATTATCGAAATCATATAATAATATATAATACATAGCATACATGCATAGCATAGTTATTTTTCACACTTCAAATGCTTTATAAACATAGAATCACTCAAGCAACCATACTATTCATAAGTACATACTCACAAATCCATAATTTCACCAATTCATCAAATTCACATAATGCACATAATCTCATATTGCAAATCATAGACACAATATGACTCAATGCAAGACTCAAATGCAATACTCATGCATGTTGTACCAATCACTGTTATTATTTTTCGGTTTTTACATTAAATCGGGTACGTCCTCTAGACCAATAACACACAAAAGTCCGTCCTCTAAGCTTCAAACCCCTCTCTAGGTTTGGGACAAGTCACTAGTTCCCACGAAACTAACAAGCATTGCCTTTTGACTACAATGATGCATGTGCAAGTTCAATAACCATATGCAATTAAGACCATCCCTCAATCTTAACATCCATGCATATCTTCAATAATTCATTGTAATTGAATTACCACACAATTACACATACTTGCACATATTTATGAATCATCCACACACAATTCACTTTCAGATGATATACAACACATTTTACAATACAATCACGAATGTATTATCATTACAACATGCAATAACTATCATGCATTTCATGTTGTCACACACCAAAATATACTTATATAAGCACACACACACACAAGTATTCAATAAATTATTCACAAATAATTTCACAACTGGTAGAAAATAGTGAAACAATTCATTAATAGAACATATACACAATTGGCTTCCCAAACATATTAGATATAAAAATATTGGACAACCAACTCTCTTATTTATACTATGTCATAGCATTATTCATTAGCTTTCCGACGCTTCGAACGTGGACCAAAACGGACTTACAGATCAAAAGTTATGTCCATTCTGCCATCACTCGCTACAGGTTCGCTACTGCTCGCGCCGCGACTTTTGCTATGCGAACTCCCCAGGACAGCAAAACAGAAAGTTTGATTTTTGCAGTTTTAAGGCCTTCCGGACCTCCGAATTCGATTCCGTAAAAAGTTCCAGTTCCAGAATTCAAAAAACTACAATTATATGACAATTATAACATCCCGCAACACATATTTAATGATCCTACCATCCTACATCATGTAATCATCAATTTCAAAACCATGTAAAGACCTACCCTTACCTTGGTTTCTTGATGAACTCTTGAGTTTCCTCCTTAGGTTTTCTTCTCCTCTTTTCCCCTTTTCCTTTTATCTATGTTAGCTTTTTTTCTTCTTTTTCCCTTACTAACTTTATTTTTCTCTTTATATATAAAACCCTTATAACAACTAATTCTAGTAACTAATGGGCTTAATAATCATACCCCCCACCTTTACTCTTCACATTCTCATCCAATAGGCTCAATTATCTTATTTCTATTATTTCTATATCATTTCCACTAAATAAAATAATCCAAATAAATCAACTACGCACAAAACCACACAATTAATATATATATATATATATATATATATATATATATATATATATATATATATATAATTATTAAAAAATTGGGGTGTTACACATAAGCCACCACCTACCCATTCTACATAAGTATTCCACCTAAACCAATATTGGATGCATTGCAATACACTACAAAAGGTTTTGTCGGGTCTGGTAATATCAAAATTGGTGATGTTGTCAACTTCTTATTCAGTTCTCATAAATTTTCTTCACACTGGATATCCCACAGGAATATTTGACCCTTTCGAGTCAACTGGGTCAAAGGTAGGGATAACTTCGAAAAACCTTCGATAAATCTTCGGTAGTAACCATACAACCCCAATAAACTTATGATCTTAGTAACTATCTTTTAAGCTTCCCATTATAGCACTGCATCTATCTTAGAAGGATCAACTACTATACCACAACTACAAATCACATGACCAAGAAAACTTGCTTCTTGCAACCAAGATTCACATTTGGATAATTTGGCATACACTTTCTTCTCTTTCAAAACCTAAAGCACAACTCGAAGATGCTCAGCATGATCTTTGTCTGATTTAGAATACATTATCATATCATTAATAAACACTACTACAAACTAATCCAAATATGAATGGAAGATCCGATTCATATACTCCATAAACACACTAGGGGCATTAGACATACCGAACGACATCATTGGGTACTCATAGTGACAGTATCGAGTTCTAAAAGCAGACTTCAAAATATCTTCATCCTTCACTCAAATCTAATGATAGCCTGATCTCAAATTGACCTTGCTAAATTCACAAGCTCCTACTAACTAATCCATAAGGTCGTAAATTCTAGGAAGATGGTATTTATTCTTAATCGTAACCTTATTCAGCTGGCGATAGTCAACACACAAACTCATATTGTCGTCCTTCTTTTTCACTAATAACACTGGAGCTCCCCATGGTGATACACTTGGTCTGACATATTTCTTCTCAAGAAGATCCTCTAGTTGGCTCTTCAGTTCACCCAATTCTGCTGGAGACATCATGTAAGGCGCCATCAACACAAGTCTAGTATCAGGTACTAAATCTATGGCGCACTCAACTTCTCTCTAGTGGTAGATCAGTATTATCATCTGGAAATACTTCTAGAAATTCACACACTATCGGCAGATCAACCAACGCCGCTTTACTTTCAACTTTCAAAGAAGCAAACATCGTAAAAACTTGGGCTTCCTCTTTCAAGAACTCTTCTATTTGGCTAGCAGATATAAACTGAGGATCTTTCTCTTCCAAGAACTCAGGAAATAAAACTATTTTTTATAATAATTGATATAAATACAGTTGAACTCTAACCAGTTCATCCCGGGATAACATCAAGTTGACTCAATGGTAAGCAGACTGAGTCAATACCAAAGTACATACCATAGATTGTCAAAGGGAAATTCGAGCAAGCCAAAGAAGTAGTCACCAACCTATTAGCTGAAGTATCGATAACCATACTACCATTCATAATAGACACCACAAGATTCAATCTTTTCACACAATCAACAAATATAAAGGAATGTGTTGCACCAGTATCAATGATAGTAATCAAAGGATTATCATTAATAAAACATGTACCTCGAATCAAATTATCAAACTTTGAGGCATTTGTACCACTGAGAGCAAACACTTTTCCACCAGTTTTCATATCCTGCGTCTTCTTGGGTTTCTAACTTTGTGTACTAATATGACCAATATCTCCACAGTTGAAGCAAACCACATCAGTACTCTTGCATTCAGCAGCTCTTTGTCTTGCCTTCCCATATTTGAAACATGATATTGCATTACACTCTAAAGCACGATGGCCAAGTACCCCACAATCTAAACACTTAATAGGAGTAGGAGCACCTCCCCCACTTTGACTCTTCCCACTATTATTCATCTACTGAAACATTTGTTTACCCTTACCATCTGGAACGACATACGACTTTCCGTGGTTCTGATTACCTCTCCTATTATCACTAACACTTTTGTAATGAGTAGATCTTGCATGACTATCTTCATCATAAATACGACATTTATTAACCAGCACAGAGAACTGACAAATTTCCTAGTATCTGATAAACTGTTTGATCTCTAGGAAAATTCCACTTTCAAACTTGATACATTTGGACCCTTCAACTTCTACCCCATTGTAATGAGGGCAGAACCTAAACATTTCTTCAAACTTAGCAGCATAATCTGCAACAGTCGTGTTCCCTTGCTTAAGCTTAAGGAACTCGATCTTCTTCTTGCTGCGCACATCAGACAGGAAATATTTCTCTAGAAATGCAGCTATGAACACAAGCCAAGTAATCTCAGTACCACTAGCTTCCAATCTTTGTCATGAATTATCCCACAAATACTCGACCTCTTCAGACAGCATGTGAGTACCATAAAGAACCTTCTGAGCATCTGTGCAAGTCATCACTCTGAATATTTCCTCGATCTCTTGCAACCAAACATGAGTACCCTCTAGATCATACCTTCCCTTGAAGATTGGCGGATTGTTTCTCTGAAATTTGCCCATCCCACGGAAATCGACACTTTCAACCTGTGGATTCTGCTAAGCTTGCAAAGCATGTCCCACCACCTGGGCCATAACTGCCAAAGCATCATCGATTACGTGATCGTTTCTTCTAGCCATTTCTCTGTACATCAACAAACAACTATTAGAAGAAACATTGCATTGATACTGTTCACAGACTTGTCGCACACTAGGAAACAAATAAAAATTACAAAACATGGTCTAAAAGACCAACCTGCTATAATACCACTATATAACACCATAATCCGCGACTCGACATTTTTTAAGATAACTCAAATAAAATTTCATAATTAGAGTGTCACACATGCTTCAACATAGCATAAAAATATCAACACAACATAGTCATTTAAAAATAAGTTACGAAAAATCATTAAGTTCGACATATAAGCCTCAACATCAAAAGGATAACAAAACACCAACATAAGTAAAGCATAAAACAAATATAGAATGAAAAACCATCTCTAGTGCTACATATCAGAGTGACTCCTCTAAGACCCAATGATAAAAGCTAAAGAGACATCGATGCCATCCACTAACTCAAGCGGCTACTATGGTATCTGATTGTCTGTACTCTAGAGGAACGCATATGCCACAACAACAAAAAAGGGATGAGAATACACCTTACAAATGTTAATGGTGAAAATTAACAAAAATATGGTAAATGAAACAACAACAAGTATAATATTTTCACAACAACACACTCACAATCAAATTTATAATGAAAATGTTAATTAATTCACAAACTCCTTCATCAATATGCATGTGGTGTTGGTTTTTTGGAAATAATGGTTTGTTATTGATTGCCCGTGTCTCTGGTTCCTCTCTAAACTATCTCCCTCTCTGGACATGAGACCCTCATGATTCTCAGAACCTGACCTCACTAGACCGAAGTTCTACCTATCTCCAAAATATATGCATGCATGATCATGTATAGAAAATAGGCATGCAACTCAAGCAATCATCAAAACATCTCAAAAATCTTCATCAAAATCATCATAAAAATATGGTTCCACTCTTGAACCATAAGGTTGCCAATAATCAGGCCTCACTGTAATCCCACCGGATTACTAATCTAAAAAATAAAATTTATTAAAAAATTATATTACATCTTAGATTGAGTAAGGATATGTCATTACTCGAGAATTCTAAAATCATCAAATGACTCATATGTCTCAAAATGTTATTATATTTCTTTATAACTCAATAGAGTTCTAAAAAAACTAAAAAATAGCTCGACAACAACTCTTAACTCTCAAAATGACTCTAGATTACCCAAAAGTGCTCTAAAGTGTTCTGAAGTGCTCTATTGACAACTTTTTACATGTGATAACTTTACTAACTCTAAGGGTTGACAGTTTAACTCAAATTTCTCGAAATTGACCCTAAGGTCACAAAAAGGTCACTGATATCAAAATTTGCTCAAAAATCAGCAAAAAACTCACCGAACACGAAAATGTCAAAAAATGCACAGAACCGCCCGGACCGCCGCCAGGCTCAAACTTCCCACGCCGTCGTGTGACACCCATTCGGCACATCCACGAGCTCGGTCATTAGCGCGACATCGCACTCTGATAGCCGATCGCGCCCACCGCCGGTGCGACTCCTATCGCAGAATGCCACCATTGCGGCCGCAGAACGTCGCCACCGTCGTGGCTTTGCGCCCCTCGGCTGGCGCCATCACGGTACTACCTTTCTGCGATCCGAAGATCGCCGGCAACCGCCGTCGTCTCGACACGCCCCCTCCCCTTGAAAATTTTATTTTTTTGATTTTTCAAAAATTATGATTTTCTGACTTTTAGGGAAATTGGGCAAAAATAATGATCGTACAATTTTATAAAAATTAGGATTTACAAAAATTGAGAAAATTAATAGGAACACACCAACTCCTATCACAACTCACATCAACACACCTCATAACAACATGTTAAAAATATTTATTTACTGATGCCACTAGGGTTTTGCCCAAACCCTATTTGGCCAAACACAGAAATAACAATTTCATTCAATCGATGCTAATGAGGTTTCGCCCAAACCCCATTTGGCCAAACATATAACAAAATCAAGGAAATTGAAGAAAGTACTAACACCCATGGCGTTGATGGGAGGGTAAGGAACCCTTACCAACATGGCTGCCTAATAGTCACCTATAAATAAAACAACCCCCCTTACCTCGAAATTGTAGCTTTCTAGCCAAACCTTCATGCTCCTATGATCGCTCCCCAACTTTACGTATTCCAAACCTTCAAATTGACCGCTTTCCAATTTTCTAAATTTTGTTTCACGTAACCTAGCTCAGCTTCCTATTTTAGATTTTATATTAACCTAATTTATCCCAATTAGTTTTCACACTCCCCTTACTCAACACATCTCTAATTCTGAATTTCTAAGGAAAAAACTCAATTTTTATTCTTAAAAATAATATTTTCCAATTAAATGTCACACTTTTATTTAATTTAAATAAAAATCTCACTTTAATATTTATTTCAAGAAAATCTATATTATTATAAATTATTTCTAATAGTTCTAATTACTCCAATTATTATTAAATAATTAAAATTATCTAAATATCTCCAATCATTTAAATAAATCACATTTCATTTCTCCGCTCTCAAACCCTATAATTCCAAAAAAAAATTACCAAAATATCGCTAAACCTCCCAAAACACAAAAATAACACAAATAACACACATAAACACTCCGTAAAATATTAATTTAAAAATCAGGGTGTTACAATCTTGGGAGAATTCCCCCTTCTTTGGCGATTATTCCCTACTCCTCTTCCCATCTTTGGTATACTCGAATAGAACTCCCTTCTTGATAAGTGTTGGTGCGGAATAGCGGCAAGCAACAAAAGTTTTTGGAAGTATTTTTCCGGGAATTTATCGTGTCCACAGAGATCGGTGCTACTGAACTGCCGTTCGACAATTTAAATGTTATTGAGTTTGGGATAAAATGGTTTGAATAAAAGCGAAAAAGTAAATATCAACATAAAAAGAATTCATTCTTCTGAGAAAAGAAACTTATCAAGCATACATATAATCCACTTGTCACAAACATAAATTTATCGATCATTTTCACTCTACTACAATACTCGTCAAAATCATTCAGTATCGCTCACAACAGTGTCCATCTCTGGCACACTGAGTTGAGAGAGCAACCATGTCACTCTCTTCGTCACTCTCGCGCATGAAGCCTCGAAATACGGAAGGCATTAAGTTCTGACACCATAAATAATATTATCTAAATCTATCTCTAGCATCTAGACCATAGATATCCATCCCTAATCAAGATTCATGATGTTTATCTCTAACACAACACAAATCTAAACATAAATGCAAAAAGATCAAGGAAGACATCGATACTGATTTGTAAAGCGGATTTTATACATTATTATGATCAACAAAGATACATGAGTTCAGAGTAACTATACAAACACCCAACACAAGAGAAATTACAAAAATAGAGAGAAAGAGAGATAAACCAAAACCTCCCGGTTGTCAACCCGATTGATGAAGATCCAAATCCGATTCTTCAAGATGCAAAATCCATGAGTTGTTACCAAGTTCTCTCATGAAGAAATGAAGTTTAATGGAGTGGGAGCAAAAAATACCCAAACCATACCTAAAAAATGTGTTTTTTACCCCTATTTATTGTTGTCATCATCGCAGACCGCGCTTACCCCAGTTTTGGGTGCTAAGCGCACCCTTATTAATGTTTAAACCGCCTTAACAGCCCGCTAAGCGCGGTCGGGTGCGCTAAGCGCGCTACCTGCTGTCATGAAAAAAAGACAGCACATGTTTCGGCCATTCAATACAATTAGAATGATAAGTGCCACAAAAATACTACTAAAAACATGACTTTTTGGCACTCATCACTCTCCCCAACTTACATAATTGTTTGTCCTCAAACAAAGCCAACATCTAAAGGAACAAAAGAGAAATCCAAGAAATCACACAACAACAAGTTTTTACAAACAAAAACAAATGCAATGGTTCAATCGAAAATGGTACACACAAAGTAAATACTTACCACTTGTCGCTCCCAGGATTTTCATCCAAGTACAAACGCGAAAGTGGCACGGAAACAGAGTCGCCAGCAATGTGTATTTATCCCAAGATAGGGAAAGGAAACACTGCGTAAACCTGAGGGAAGGAAAAAGCATGGTCATCGCGACCAAGAGAAACGGGTAAGGGAGCCGGTTACGCGAGGGGAAGGTATTAGCACCCCCACGCGTCCATCGTACTCGATGGGATCCACGCTTGATGTCTCGATCAAAGGATGTCGTCATCTGGAACTTCACTGCTACTGGAAAGGAAGAAGGAACGGTGAACGGAAAAGAAAGGAGAAACGAGGAAGAAAAGAAAAAGAAGTGACTCGATAGGACGTCCTCGGAGTCCTAGGCCTACGTATTCCCTCGGGAGTGGGAAAATCTGAGTCAACGTAGTTCGGACATGAACTAGGGGGAGGTTGCTCGCCAAGACATCGCCGTCTTGTGCCTACGTATCCTCAATCTAACCAGCAGGAGGAAATCGGAGCAGTCGTAGTTTGACTAAACGAGGTCGGTATTTTTTATGAGCGACGTTAGATTCGTGTCCGGCAGTTAGGGTCGAGGCCTGTTTGCGGCGAGACGGAAGTAACGTGCCCTTTTCTGAAAATAGTTAGAAGCTTAGCGATCCCAAAGGATAAAAGATTTGAGTTTGTTTTTGTGTTTTTTAGACAGAAGTGGATTGAAGTTAGTTCATAACTTGCATTGCACCGAAGTCTATGATGTAGGAACGAATGCTTAGGAAATCGTTCCAAAATGGAACGTCCACTAAACACTCTAGAAAAATGAGAGGAAATCTCTCATTCCTCACTTCCCACATGCAAGGCTCATGCGCAATACGCGTTAACTTTATTAAGTGTTTTAGAAGTGTTATGAGATGAGAAGAGAAGACTCAAGGGGAAAAGAGAAATTTTAAGGGAAACTAAATTGCTCCTAATGTTGTCATGCAAGGTGGCCCTATAGTTGAGTTTGAAAGGGAAACGTCTACCTAAGTTAACATGCAAAGGGAAGCCTAATGCTAATCCTACTCCAAGCTTAATCGAAAATTAAGTTGGACTAGGTAACTCTAAGGGAGTGAATCCAAGACTTAAACAAGTCTTGAGACTCAAGGGAAGAGAAAGAGTGAAAGAGATGAAGAAGAAAAGGAGAATAAAACAAACAAGCAGCAGCTACAACAGCGCCTCTGCACCTGCACAGTAGTTAAAGACAGCACACAAGCAAGACAGCTTTCAACAACACACACATTCAGCACAAAATCGGTGTAAAAGGCAGCATGCAACAAGTGTGAACAATAGACAGCACATGAACAAACTTAGAACAGCAGCTGTAAAAAACAGGGCAGCATGCATCCAAACAAGAGATGATTGCAAATGAACATGCATAGCGAGGAAAATCAAGCATAGAGGTTGCAAACATCAAGGATGAACAAACATGATCATGTTAACCACTCAAGAACAAACACACTCAACATAATTGTATGATTTACACATTGGGCAAAACAAGTCATGCACAAGCAACCAATGAGACAAACATCAATCATGCATCATGTGTCCAGCAAGTTGAGCATTAACCAAGAATGAACATGATTCGAATGTGTGTGCAATGTGTTCATCGCATCAAGAATGCAACAACGCAAACATGTTCGTAAACGATACAAATCCAAGAGTCGCGTGTCGTAAAATTGTGTTCATGCAATAGTGTGAGGCGCAACAGCTCAAGAATGATCCACACATCATCATCATATCAATCCGTAAAGTTTAAACATGAAAAGGATCTCAAACAACCAAGAAAATGCAAGAAAATCAAATTCTGCTTCAGTGGTAACCGGTTACAGCATAACTGCTAACCGGTTACACAGTTCAAAATTGCTCCAATTGCGCTGAAAATACATAGTGTAACCAGTTACAACATAACTGCTAACCGGTTACTGTAGGACAGTTGTGAAAAAAATCAGTTTCAAAAGAAATTTTCAGCAGCAAATCACTTATGTAATCATGTCCAATGATCATGGAATCAACAATGCATGAAAATTAAGTTCACACACAGTATTCAAACATCATTTAGATCCAGTAATCACCATCATCCACAATCAAAATCAAACAAAATGATCAAAACACAACAAAAATCATAGATCTACATTGTATAAGTTGCAATTAAGCTAAAATGAGTGTGGATCTGAGATTAACCAACCTACAAAGCTGAGATTTGCTTTGGTAAGTGTTGTAAACAGAATTTGATGAATCCAAGTAGAGAAATCCAAGATTCACAAGCTTCTTGCACTCAAAAGTTGAAGATCCAAGCAATAAGCAACCAAAGCTCCAAAAGCACTTCCAAAAATAACTTCTGAAAATTCAGAACCAGATCCAAACGAAAATCCAAATTGAAAAGCTGAAATGTAGTGATGATGAGAGGTTTTAGCTCAAGAATTAACAAGTTCCAATGAAGAACTTGTTAATCTTTGAAGGAGAGCTTTGAGTGTGGTTGAAAATGGAATTGGAAAATGAAAAAGTGAGAGAGAATTGAGAGCAAATTCTGAAAATGTGAGTGAGAAATGATCTAGGTCATGTGATGTTTGGAATGAATTGATTTAAATAACCCCTAGGTTAGGAGTTAAGTTTGGGTTTGGAGTGAGGTTTAGTGGGTGGAAATTGGGGTGAAAAATGGATTAGGAAAGGAAATGAGGAATTAGAGTGGAAAATGTTGGAAGGAATTTGAATTTTGGGTGGAAAATGATGAAAATATCAATTCTAGATCCTTCCCCCACGTGCACATGCCAAGCACATGATCACCAATGATACAAACTGAATTTTTCAAATTTTGCCCAGAGTAACCGGTTACAGTATATCTGCTAACCGGTTACTCAGTTCAAAAACTGAAGAAATGCGTAGAAAAACCAAAGGGTAACTGGTTATCAGATACGCTGTAACCGGTTACACAGTGCAAATTTTGAATTTTGGCGCCTTTTGGAGGGAAACTTGGAAAAGGGACTTCTGACAGTTGTTTTGAAACCATTAAGCCACTGAAACCCAAAACTTGGCATTGCTACTGAGTAACACTTGGAATGAAACATAAATTCTTGCTGACACCTCGGGATATCCTGCTGAATTAATAATGCCTGATGCCAAATAACTAATCAAAAACTGTCTGCCATGGTTTCTGATCATCAAATCATCTAATGAGCAAAATAAATGCTCAAAAAGACTTTGAAAGCTATCTGCTTGGCTCTGAACATTGTTGAAAATGATACCGGAGTTGAAGACTCCGTGAGCCGCGGGAGAATACCTTGATCCCATGCCCGAATGAACCATGCAAAATGCACAAATGACGATGCAAATGTAATGACACATAAGCCAGTTAGAGTTAGAAATATTAGGGCAAATTTTGAGGTGTTACAGCTGCCCCTATTCAATCAACTGTGGACCTGAAAGGATGAGAGCGAATGGCTTTCAGGAATTCAAGGTACATAGGGATTGAATACTGTAAGTTCCTGGATTGGCTGGAATTTTGGTAAAACAACAAGGTGTTCAATGCTGATGTCATGGTGTTGATGTTGCAGCATTGAGTCTTAGTACTGGGTTGTACTAAGTTGTGAAGGTTAACTATGTTTGATGTCATGGGCTTGATGTCATAACATTGCACTTAACACTGGGCTGTGTTAAGGTTGCTAGTTGCTGAAGTGGATGTCTGATGTCACATAGGTGATGTTGTAACATCAGACCTGCAGAACTGAAGCTAATGACAGCATGGGCTTGTTGTTATTAGGGTCGCGTATTAGCTGGAATTGTGGAGAGTGTTGACTCGTTGGATGAGAATATCTTGGGCTAGATATTTTCTGTTACATGGGAGATTTGATTACAGGTTTGTTGGAGAATTAAAAGGTGGAAGATTTAAAAAGATTTTGGGGATAAAATCTGTTTTAAAAGATTCAGTTTTTAATTAACAAATCTGATCAAATATTGTGACAAATCCAATCCAAATTCAAGGAGCTATATAAAGCGCACAAGACCAAGGAAGAAGGTACAGAAAACAGATTGAAGATCAAGAGCTGGAGGCTTAGAGTCTAGGGTTTGTTTAGAGTACTTGTAATCACACTATTCTAGGTTGAATAGGTGTTGAATTTTCTGTCCTCTCTAGAAGCTGTGAAGCAATAGAGAGTTGTTGATTGATCGAAGCTAGGAAGCAAGATCAAGGGATCTCAAAGAGGTTGTTCTTTGAGTGTTTTAGGGGATTGAGTAGTGTTCTCATATCTAAGTGGTTTCTTAGGTAGAAAGTCACTAGTAGAGTATAAGTTTAGGAGATTGTCAACTGGTGTGTTGTGTCTGTAAATTATATCTACAAGTAGTGAATTTCATCCCTGGCTTGGTAGCCCCCAGACGTAGGTAGTTAGACCGAACTGGGTGAACAATTCCTTGTGTTTTCCTGTTGCTTATTCTGTCCATTATTGCAGAGTGTGTTGTTGTGACATCGCACCTTAACATCACACGTCTGGTACCAGAATTTCAAATACATAAATAACCGGAAAATTTGCACTCTGAGGATGGAAGGAAAAAGATATATGACCAACGAAGCGGTTGTGACGATGGAGATAGTATTGGTGGAAAAAGGTCTGGAACAATTGAAACCCAAAGGATGCCTGTCGGGAACGGCTGAAGTTAAAACTTGAAGGTCGCTTGTCGGGAACGACTGAAGTTGAAAACCTACGGGTTACCTGTCTGGAACGGTAAATGGGCCTATCGGGAACGACTAGGTTTAAAACTCAAAGGTCGCCTGTCGGGAACGGCTGAAGTTGAAAACCTGTGGGTTACCTGTCTGGAACGGTAAATGGGCCTGTCGGGAACAGCTAGGTTTAAAACTCAAAGGTCGCCTGTCGGGAACGGCTAAAGTTGAAAACCTGTGGGTTACCTGTCTGGAACGGTAAATGGGCCTGTCGGGAACGGCTAGGTTTAAAACTCAAAGGTCGCCTGTCGGGAACGGCTGAAGTTGAAAACCTGTGGGTTACCTGTCTGGAACAGTAAATGAGCCTGTCGGGAACGGCTAGGTTTAAAACTCAAAGGTGCCTGTCGGGAACGGCTAAAGTTGAAAACCTGTGGGTTACCTGTCTGGAACAGTAAATGGGCCTGTCGGGAACGGCTAGGTTTAAAACTAAAAGGTCGCCTGTCGGGAACGGCTAAAGTTGAAAACCTGTGGGTTACCTGTCTGGAACGGTAAATGGGCCTGTCGGGAACGGTTAGGTTTAAAACTCAAAGGTGCCTGTCGGGAACGGCTGAAGTAATCCTATCGGGAATGGCTCCGGTGATGTTCGGTTGAGATATATGATCAAAAGGTCCACAAACCGAGGAATAAGACTCTGTCGGGGAGGAAAGTATTGAAACCCTTGTGCTGCTTTGAAAAGTCTGTTGGGGAATGGGCGAGGCATTCTTTCTGGCTTTGTCGATGTGATTGAAGAGAAATAGCTTTTTGGGCTCTTGCACGAGGTACCAAAACTGGCTTATGCTTCACATGCATATATTTGAATTTTTCCATGGCGTAATGCTCCATCTCGAATGGAAATGCTATGCGTTTTTGAGGATGTAATGATTACTACATGCAAAATGCAAAGAGGCTCCTCAGCAAAATAAATGCCGAGGAAAAAGAGATCAACTCTGCTGGGGATAGCGAACTGAATATTGTCCTCGTGTTCGCAACTCATGCTGAGGGAAACAAAGTAACCTGATCTCCTAATCTGGGCTCCGCACTGATGAAACCTGTTGAGATTACTGTAAAGGAATGACGATCTTGCTGAGAATATATCTTCTGAAATAAACTGCTTGGGGAAGAACTATAACCATAGAACTCCGCTGGGGAAATGACAACTTTCTGACCTGGTTGTTGGGAATGTATCTTCTGAAAGAATCTGCTTGGGGATGTCAACCTTAAGGAAGAAAATTCCTGTTGAGGTAACCGCTTCTGCGTGGGGAGAACTATTATTTAAGTCCTGCTGAATAAACACTGAAGACATCACGTGCCATTGATGGGCTGACCAGTGAACATTAACACCTACAAACAAAAGAGTGTGCACACATGCCCCAGAGTAGCCTGTGTTTTGAATTTATCACCCAAGAACACCTGGCATTTAAAGCAATTTTAATTGTTTTCTTTTGCACGCATGTCATTGTAAAACCTCGATGTTTTCAAATGCAATGTTTATAAAAAACTCGGACATTTTTTGAAATCAAAACAAACTGTAAAAGAAAACACAAGAAATGGATATTCTGAATAAAGAAAATTTTATTGATTGAAAAGCCCGAAACTAGGCGTTTACATCAGGAGGCAGTTCCTAGAAAGAGGTAACTGCTTAAAACAGAAAAAGAAACTATCCTAATGGCAATGTGGAAACCGAAAATCCATTAAGTTTCAATCATGTTATGGTTCATATGTCTTCAAGACTCTCCAAGTGTTTTGCTTTCCAAGGGGGATGATTGGACCGATTCCTATCCTTTGGAATGCCTCCTATTGAAACACGACGTGATACAGGTTACTCAGACTGCAGCCTTTCGCTAAATCCCTCTTTTGCCTAGATCGCCCTTTGCGGGTTTTCAATCCACCGGGATACCCATTTTTGCCTAAGTTGCCCTTTCGAGTTTTCAACTTACCGGGTGTACTTATTTTTTTTATTTTATCCCTAATTTTTGCCCGAACCTTTTTTCTTCTTCTTTTTTTTTCTCTCTTTTTTTTTGGTTCGCCGGGATGCCCTTTTTTGCCTGGACTCTCTTTTTACTGTCCAGCGGGTCCATTTATGCGAAGTATTTTTTGGCTGCGTCTGAGTTCACAGGTGACGGAAAATCCTCACCATCCATAGTTGTAAGCATCAAGGCTCCGCCCGAGAAAACCTTCTTGACAACATATGGACCTTCATAATTCGGAGTCCACTTGCCCCTGTGATCTGTATTAGGAGGAAGAATCTTTTTCAACACCAAGTCACCCGTCTGATAATTCCGAGGACGCATTTTCTGATCGAATGCCCGCTTTATCCTTCTCTGATACAGTTGCCCATGGCATACTGCTGCTAATCTCCTCTCTTCTATGAGACTCAACTCATTGAACCTCGTTCGAACCCATTCAGCCTCATCAAGCTTAACATCCATCATGACCCTCAGAGTAGGAATCTTAACTTCAACCGGTAAGACCGCTTCCATACCATACACAAGAGAAAACGGGGTTGCCCCAGTAGACGTACGTACTAATGTACGGTAACCATGCAAAGAGAAAGGCAACATTTCATGCCAATCCTTGTACGTTACGACCATCTTTTGCACAATCTTCTTGATGTTTTTATTGGCTGCCTCGACGGCACCATTCATCTTTGGGCGATACGGAGAAGAATTGCGATGTTCAATCTTGAAGCTCTGGCACAACTCTTGCATCATTTTATTATTAAGATTAGAACCATTAGTGATGATCCTTTCGGGCACCCCGTAATGACAAATAATCTCTTTCTTGATAAACCGGGCAACCACCTGCTTGGTGACATTTGTAAACGAAGCAGCTTCCACCCACTTGGTGAAGTAATCAATGGCCACCAGGATAAAACGATGTCTGTTAGAGGCGGTGGGCTCAATCTTTCCAATCATGTCAATTCCCCACATGGTAAAAGGCCAAGGGGAACTCATCACGCTTAAAGGATTCGGTGGCACGTGCACTTTGTCAGCATAAATCTGGCACTTGTGGCATTTTCGAGCATATTTGAAACAATCAGCCTCCATGGTCATCTAGTAATAACCAGCTCGCAACAAATTCTTTGCCATGGCATGTCCACCAACATGGGTACCAAAAGAACCTTCGTGCACTTCTTGCATTAACATGTTTGCTTCGTGTCTATCCACGCATCTGAGCAAGACCATGTCAAAATTTCTCTTGTACAACACACCATCTTCATTCAAGAAGAAACTGCCCGCTAACCTTCTCAAAGTCTTCTTATCATTATTAGATGCCTCAGCCGGATACTCTTGACTCTCGAAGAAACGCTTATACTAAGGTTTATCATCGGTCACTGTATCGGCTGCAAACACATAAGCAGGTATATCAAGCCGCATCACATCAATTTTGGGTATATGATTCCACCAATTCACTTGAATCATTGAAGATAACGTTGCCAAAGCGTCCGCCATTTGATTCTCATCACGAGGTACATGATACAACTTTACTGTTTTGAAGAAAGTCAACAATCTTCTCGTATAATCTCTGTAAGGGATCAAGTGGGGTTGATGGGTGTGCCAATCTCCGTTGACCTGATTGATTACTAGAGCAGAGTCCCCAAATACATCAAGGGTCTTGGCCCTTAAATCAATGGCTTCTTCAATACCCATAATGTAGGATTCGTATTCGGCTTCATTGTTGGTGACATCAAAAGTTAGTCTGGCAGTGAAAGGTATATGGGAACCTTTCGGAGTTATGAGAACTGCCCCAACGCCACTACCATTCAGATTAACGGCCCCGTCAAACATCAATTTCCACTTGTCATCAGAATCTGGCCCTTCATCAACTGGTGGCTCGTCACAATCTTTCATTTTTAAGTACATGATGTCTTCATTAGGGAACTCAAACTTCATTGGCTGATAATCATCAATTGGTTGCTCAGCAAGATAGTCAAACAAAATACTACCCTTTATGGCTTTTTGGGAAGTATATTGTATGTCATACTCTGTTAACACCATCTGCCAACGGGCAACCCTTCCGGTGAGAGCTGGCTTTTCAAAAATGTACTTGACTGGATCCATCTTTGATATCAATAAGGTTGTGCGAGTCAGCATATATTGTCTCAAACGCTTAGCAGCCTATGCAAGTGCACAACATGTCTTCTCAAGCATTGAGTATCTAGACTCGCAATCTGTGAACTTCTTGCTCAGGTAGTATATAACATGTTCTTTTCTACCTGTCTCATCGTGTTGATCGAGAACACAACCCATTGAACTGTCACGCACCGACAAATACATTATCAGCGGTCTCCCTGGAACTGGAGGCATAAGAATCGGAGGCTTCTGCAAATACTCTTTTATTTTATCAAACGCCCTTTGGCAATCATTATTCCAACGAATTAACTGATCTTTCCTCAATAATTTGAATATGGGCTCGCAAGTGGCTGTAAGATGAGAGATGAATCTAGCAATGTAGTTCAATCTCCCTAAGAAACCACGAACTTGCTTTTCTGTTCTTGGCTCGAGCATATCTTGTATTGCTTTTACTTTTGCTGGATCAACCTCGATTCCTCTTTCATTGACAATGAAGCCTAACAGCTTACCAGATCTCACCCCGAAAGTACACTTATTCGGGTTCAACCTCAGTCTGAATTGTCTCAAACGTTCAAAAAGCTTTTTCAGATTCACCAAGTGCTCTTCCTCTATCTGCGACTTAGCAATCATATCGTCAACATAAACCTCAATCTCTTTATGAATCATGTCATGAAAGAGTGTCACCATAACACGCTGATAAGTTGGCCCTGCGTTCTTTAAACCAAAAGGCATCACTTTATAGCAGAACGTGCCCCATGGGGTAATAAACGTGGTTTTCTACATATCCTCCGGTGCCATTTTAATCTGATTATGACCGAAAAAGCCATCCATGAAGGAAAATACCGAGAATTGAGCTGTATTATCTACCAACACATCAATGTGAGGTAATGGAAAATCATCTTTCGGACTTGCTCGATTTAAATCACGGTAGTCAACACACATCCGGACCTTACCATCTTTCTTAGGTACCGGGACAATATTCGCAACCCAGGGTGGATAGCTGGTGACGGCCAAGAAACCTGCATCTAACTGTTTCTGCACCTCCTCTTTGATCTTAATGGCCATTTCTGGTGTAGTTCTTCTGAGCTTCTGTTTGACGGGGGAGCAACCTTCTTTGAGAGGAAACCTGTGCACAATAATATCTGTATCCAACCCCGACATATCTTGATAGGACCAGGCAAAGATATCAACATATTCACGCAACAACTCAATCAGCTCTTTCTTCACATTCTCTGCTAGGCTTGCCCCTATCTTGACTTTCTTTCTCGCATCCTTGGTGCCAAGGTTGATGACTTCTAGTGACTCTTGATGAGGCTGAATAACTCTTTCCTCCTGTTTCAATAATCTGGCCAGTTCTTCGGGAAGTTCACAATCTTTCTCATCCCCCTCTTCGGCTTGGTAAATTGGATTATCAAAGTCATATCGAGCCATAGCAGAACCGTTATCAACAGAATCCGAAGAATTGTTTCTAGATGAATGATGGTTCATGCTTTATTTTAGAAAGAGCTTTTTTTGAAAAGAAAGAAAACAAACCAAGGAGAAAAACATTGCCATTTTTATTTGAAATAAAATGAAAATTGAAAAATGAAAGACAGGGAATATAATTTTTGAAATACGAAAAACGTCCTTTTATTGATGATAAACTTGCATATGAAACAAACATGGCCCTACAATGAAATCACTAGGCCTTGGGCAGAGCCTAGGATTTTACATGCATCATGAAAAAAAACAAAGAAAATTACTCTTTCTGCAGAGTGACTTGGATGAGGTCTTCAAAGATACAATTATTCAGCTCCTGCCCCGGGACACATGGGCGCACCTAATTGTCCATATCATAGTCGTTGTCCCCCTCGTCTTCAATTGTAGCAAAGACTTGACCAGGGTTGATGATCCCCCCACTAGAGAAAAAGATAGGTCCCTGGCGCTCTTGGCCTTCCGGCGGAGGAGTTCGAGGAGGCTGATAACCAATTCCGCACTTGTCTTCTTTGAAAGGCAACTCAATCAACTGACCCCAACCTTCAGCATGGCCTGACTGTACTACTTCGAGAGCCTGCTTGTAAGAAACCATGGAAGTCCCTGCTCTTGTTTCATTGGAAGGAGGGTCATTCTCAATATCCACTGTTTCGAATGCCTGACAAAGAGTTTCATGAATCTCGCCGTCCATTTCCACATATTTGAATGATGACAGATGGCTAACAAATATATCCTCCTCCCCGCATACTGTGACAACCTGATCATCCATGAAAAACTTTATCTTCTGATGGAGTGTTGACGAAACGGCCCCTGCAGCATGTATCCATGGGCGCCCTCGCAAGCAGCTATAGGCTGGCTGAATATCCATCACATAGAAAACCGTATTAAACACCTGGGGTCCGATCTTCACATGCAACTCTACCTCCCCGAAAACTGATCTTTTGGAGTCGTCAAAAACGTGCACAACTAAATCACACGGTCGGAGCACAACCCCTTCAACATCCAACTTTGCCAAAGCTTTCTTTGGCAGTACATTCAAGGACGAGCCTGTATCCACCAACACATGGGACAAGACTGCCCCTTTGCACTCCATGGAGATGTGGAGAGCTTTGTTATGATTTCTTCCCTCCGGCGTTAGATCAAAATCAGTAAACCCTAATCCGTTGCTGGCATTGACATGGGCAATAACACCCTCGAGCTGGTTCACCGATATCTCTTGTGGAACATACGCCATATTTAAAATCTTCAGCAAAGCATTACGATGTGCCTCGGAACATAACGGTAGTGACAAGATAGAAATCTTGGAGAGAGTTTGAAGCAGGTGATCCACTATTTTATAATCGCTCTTTCGAATAATCCTCATAAACTCTTCAACGTCTTTTTCAAAGGAATTCCCAGGCTCTGCCCTCTGCATGAGCTCTTCATTTACTACTTGCTTGCCCTTAGCTTTCGCCAAAGCTTCAGCATCATCGTTTCGGAGCGTCTCGGGAGCAAAGAGCCTTCCACTACGGGTAAAACCACCCATTCCTCCTACATTCCCCATGCTTGAACCAGTTTCCTTGGGAATCTCCACTTCCTATTTCTGCCCTTGATGATAGACACCAGCTCTGTAATGCCATGGGATCGCTTTTGTACTTTCGTATGGCATAGGACCTGGAATAGTTATACAGGGGCCACCTGTTCAGGCGCAGGGATCTGTATAGGTGTAGGCACAAGAATCTCTGCTGGAGTAAAGTAGATAGTAACTGTTGAGACCATATCGTCCTTCATTCCCATCTGATCAAACTATAAACGACCCTCATCCATCATCATCTGAAGGCACTTCCTCAATTCATCACAGCCGTTCATCGCAGTCAAACATTCTGAACAATTTTCCAAACAACCAGGGAACACGTCCCCTTTCAACAAACGCCCTTTCACCACTGTCAAAGGTGTTCTGACTTGATTAACATCTGTCACCAAGTTCAGGCCTCTGTCTTCTTCTATTGCATTGACCTTTGGTCCGCCATGCGGGGGTGTGACGCCCCGATTTTGATTATTTCCCAATTTTGTTGAGTCTTTTATTTTAATTGGGTGATAAATTATTTTAATTGTGAATTGGTATGTTAAATGTTATTTTATCGTTTTGAGAGTTTTCGGGGAAATTATAGTGGAGGGTATTTTAGACATTTCTCAATTAATGATAAATTAGAAATTTAGTAAAATTGTTAGAAAAGTGTTTAAGTGTTGAATTTTGTGAGAAAATGAATTAAATTGAATGTGAGTGGAAAAAGAAGAAGATGGAAAAGAAATAGAAAGAAAAAGATAGAAAGAGATAGAAAAAGAGAATTGGAGAAAAAAGAAGAGAAAGAAAGAGAAGGAAGAGAAAAGAAGAGGAAAACATAGAAATTCATCAAGATCAATCACAGAGCAAGTTGGAATCCGGGTAAGGGTGTGAAATGTTGTTATCTTAGCAATGTGTATGATTATGTATGATTGTATTGTTGATTTTGTTGATTTTCATGAGTTTTGGAACTAAACCCATTTGTGTAGAAAATGGTAGAAATCGATGTTTTCGCGGATAGAAATCGATATAAATTGTGTTGTATGATCTATATGTGTGTATGAACCACTGCTAGTAATTGTTTTGCTGTTGGAAATGATTTGGGGAAGAAAATGGGAAAAATTGGAGGTGTGGAACAGTGTTCACGCAGCAGAATTTTTCTGCTTCTGGTCCTGAGCGCCGGGCGATGCATCCTTTTCGCCGGGCGGTTCGAGAGGCGCAGAGGTGCCAAGCTTCTGCCTCTTTGAATTATTTTGGGGATTTGGTGTCGCCTGTGCTTCGCCGGGCGAAGCAGAGGCGAAGCACGTTTCGCCGGGCGGTGAGCATGCTTTGCCGGGCGGTTGTTCTGTTTTTGAAAAATAATTTCTTTTTTTTTTTTTTTTTTTTACAAAATTCATAAGTTTCGAACCGTAACTCCGATTTAGGCGTTCCTTATATCGTTGGAAAGCTATTGAGCTGTACTTTATGATTATGATGGTGTGGAAACTGTGGGCCGATTTTATTATGTCAGAAAGTCGGGAATAGTGCTATTTAGCGACTTTTACCGTTTTGATGGTGTATTTGAACGTGAATCATACAATAGTGCATTGATGTGAATGTATATAGATTGTATGTGATTGTATGAGATGAATGCATGAATATATTGTGAATATGTATGCATTTCAAGAATGTTTTGTGTCATTTTGCATGTGAGGCATCATGAAATACATTCTTGTGTTGAGCGATTCTAATGAGAATCCGTGGTAACATCGTGTGCCTATGTGAGGTGTGAGCGATGGTTACGAACGATTGTGTGCCTATGTGAGGTGTGAGCAACCGGTTTGTGTGCCTAGGTGAGGTGTGAGCAATCAGATCGTGTGCCCGCATGTGGGGTGTGAGCGATCGGGTCGTGTGCCCAGGTGGGGTGTGAGCGATCCATAAACATTGTGTGCCCATGTGGGGTGTGAGCAATGGGTGAACATCGTAGGCCCGACGAGGAGTTACTTTGGTAACGAGTGATGGTTCCAGCAGAAATTCCTGAGTGAACTTGAGATGATTGAGTCGGTACCCGCGTTGCATTTGCATAGAGTCGTGAGTCGGTCTCTATGATTTGCATTTATCATCTTTATAATGATGTGTTGTTGAGTAAACATAATTGTGTATGTTTATGTGGAATGATTGGGAATTGTGAAAGTATGCATGATGAATATGCTTGGTTGATATGTAGATATACATTGTGATGTATATGGAGGAAATTGTGATGGATTGTGGCGAGAATGTGGAATATGTGTATTTTTATGTTTATATATATAATTATATACATTGTTATTATGATAATATTTCTCACCCTTCTGCTGTTTTATAATGCTCTATGAGGCATTGCAGAGTAGGTATGCTGGTGGTCTTTTGTGAAGCGTGTCTTCATTCTTTTGGTCGGTTGGCTCTGATATGTAGCACCGGGTAGCTAGGAGGGCTATGATTCTTTTGTGGTACTTTGTATATGTATCTTGTTGATAAATGTTTATGTAAACATGAATTAAGTTGGCGGATAATACTTGGCGATGTATATATGTGTATGTATAAATGTTGGTTGTTACTCAATGTTTAGATTTTCCGCTTTTATTCTAAATATTGAAATGTGGGTGTAAGGACTAAGTTCCTCTGTTGGAAGTTACCCCACTGTTGCATATCTTCTTGTTGAGCAGGTGTTGTATGTTTTAATTTCATAATTGATGTGACATACCTCTTTTATACCATATTTGTAATTATACTCTGACGAAATTTTAAATGTGCCTAAATGATTATTTGGGGGTATAGAAAGGGGGTGTTACATTAAGTGGTATCAGAGCCAGAGTTGAGTCAGTTGTGTCTGTCTTGTCGTCGTATTGTTTGAATTGTTGTTTAACTTTGTTGTTATTTTTGGGAATGATTAGAATATGGCTGGTAGAAACGACAATGCGATGGCTGCTGCTTTGGAAGCAATGGCTAGGGCGGTGCAAGGTGCGCCGAATGTGAATGCTAACGACGAGTTCAGGAAGAATCAACCACCGGTTTTCAAAGGAAGATTTGATCCCGATGGTGCTCAACTTTGGTTGAAAGAGATTGAAAGGATCTTCAGAGTGATGGACTGTGTGGAAGAGAATAAAGTGAGGCTTGGGTCTCACATGCTGAAGGAAGAAGCCGACGATTGGTGGGTCGGTATGCGTCAAATTCTTGAGGTGGATGATGAAGAGGTAACTTGGGATTTATTTCGTACTGAGTTCTTAAGGAAGTATTACCCTGAAAGTGTGAAAGGGAAGAAGGAGATGGAGTTCCTTGAATTGAAACAAGGTAGTATGTCCGTGGTGGACTATACTGCTAAGTTCGTGGAGTTGGTTCAATTCCATCCTCACTATGCTGCAATTACTGCTGAGTTCTCAAAGTGTATTAAATATGAGAATGGTTTGCGTCCTGAGATTAAACAGGCTGTGGGATATCAAAGGATAAGAAGGTTTTTGGATTTGACAGAATGTTGTAGAATCTTCGAAGAAGATAGCAGGGCTCGTTCTACACATTACAAAAGTTTGAATGAGAGGAAGGGAAAGCAACAAGTTAGAAGTGGACCTTATGTGACACCTGTTGATAAGGGCAAGCATAGGGGAAACTTTGAGAAGAGATCTGGAGGAGGAGGTTCGGGTCCCATTAGGTGTTACAAATGTGGTGAACTGGGTCATAAATCATTTGAGTGTAGGAAGCCAGTGGTGAAATGTTCTAATTGTGGAGGTACTAGGCATGCTGCTACAGATTGTAGAAGGAATATGGTGAAGTGCTATAATTATGGAGAAGTTGGTCACATTAGTACTAAGTGTACTAAACCGAAACAAGCTCAAGAGGGCGGAAAGGTGTTTGCATTGGCAGGGACTCGAACTACTAGTGCAGACCGTTTGATTAAAGGTACATGCTTTATTAATAGTACGCCTTTAGTTGCTATTATTGATACGGGAGCGACTCATTCGTTTGTTTCGTCTGAGTGCGCGAAGCGTTTGAATCTTGTATTGTCTGTGATGGATGGTGAGATGGGTATTGATACTCCTGCGATGGGGTCAGTAACTACTTCTTTGGTTTGTGTGAGTTGTCCTTTGACCATTTATGGTAAAGACTTCGAGATGGACTTAGTGTGTTTGCCGTTGGAAGGTTTAGACGTAATCTTGGGTATGAACTGGTTGCGATTTAATCGAGTTCATATAGATTGCTATCACAAGTTAGTAAGGTTTCCTTCTTTGGAAGATGATGAAGATGAGAGTGTCCTATCCACTAAAGAATTGAAGAAACTTTTAGCGGACGAAGCTCAATTGTTCGGGTTGTTTGCATCATTGTCTGTGGATGGTCAAGTGTCACTTGATGTGTTTCCTGTTGTTTGTGATTTTCCTGAGGTGTTTCCTGAGGATATTAAGGATGTACCGCCGGAGAGGGAAGTTGAGTTTTCTATTGATCTAGTTCCGGGTACGAGACCGATTTCGATGGCACCGTATAGTATGTCGGCATCGGAGTTGGTAGAATTAAAGAGGCAATTGAATGACTTGTTGGACAAGAGATTTGTAAGACCAAGTGTTTCTTCGTGGGGTGCTCCGGTATTGTTGGTAAAGAAAAAGGATGGAAGTATGCGGTTGTGCATTGATTATCGACAATTGAACAAGGTGACAATTAAGAACAAGTATCCACTTCCAAGGATTGATGATTTGATGGACCAATTGGTTGGTGCGCGTGTTTTTAGCAAGATTGATTTGAGATCGGGATATCACCAGATTCGTGTGAAAGAAGAGGATATTCAGAAGACTGCCTTTAGAACACGGTATGGCCATTACGAATATTCCGTGATGCCATTCAGGGTTTCTAATGCGCCGGGTGTGTTCATGGAATACATGAATCGTATTTTTCATGAACAGTTAGATCGTTTTGTGGTTGTGTTCATCGATGATATTTTGATTTATTCTAAGTCTCAAGAGGAGCATGAAGAGCATTTGAGAATTGTGTTGCAAATCTTGAAAGAGAAACAACTATATGCTAAGTTGTCAAAATGTGAATTTTGGTTGTCGGAAGTAAGTTTCCTCGGACATGTTATTTCCGGTAGTGGTATTAGTGTTGATCCATCCAAGATTGATGCGGTGATGCAATGGGAGGCTCCTAGATCGGTTACGGAGATTCGAAGCTTTTTGGGATTGGCAGGTTATTATCGGAGGTTTATTGAGGGATTTTCAAAGTTGGCACTTCCGTTAACGCAATTGACTTGTAAGGAAAAGGCATTCATTTGGGATATTCATTGTGAAGAGAGTTTCAATGAGTTAAAAATAAGGTTGACAACGGCTCCGATCTTGATTTTGCCAAATCCTACAGAACCATTTGTTGTGTATTGTGATGCTTCATTGGTTGGTTTAGGTGGTGTTTTGATGCAAGATGGAAAAGTTGCGGCGTATGCTTCAAGACAATTGAGAGTACATGAAAAGAATTATCCTACGCATGACTTGGAGTTGGCGGCCGTGGTGTTTGTTTTGAAAATTTGGAGACACTATCTTTATGGGGCAAGATTTGAAGTTTTTAGTGATCACAAGAGCTTGAAATATTTATTTGATAAAAAAGAATTGAGCATGAGACAAAGAAGGTGGTTAGAGCTTTTGAAGGATTATGATTTTGGTTTGAATTACCATCCGGGTAAGGCAAACGTGGTGGCCGATGCTTTGAGTTGGAAGTCGTTACATATGTCCGCATTGATGGCGAGAGAATGGGAACTTTTGGAGAATTTTAGAGACTTGAGTTTAATTTGTGAAATGACGCCGAGAAATGTGAAACTTGGTATGCTACATGTTACGAATGATTTTCTTGCAACGGTAGGTGAAAAGCAAAAGTTGGACTTGAAATTCGTTGATTTGATGTTGAATGAGAATGAGGATTTCAAGGTCGATAATTTTGGAGTTTTGAGATTCCGTGGTCGTATTTGTATTCCCGATGATGTAGAGTTGAAAAAGATGATATTGGAAGAAGGGCACCGAAGTAACTTAAGTATTCATCCGGGAGCGAATAAAATGTATCAAGATTTGAAGAAAATCTTTTGGTGGTCCGGGTTAAAGAGAGATGTGGCTCAATTTGTATATGCGTGCTTAACTTGTCAAAAGTCGAAGGTAGAACATCAAAAGCCTAGTGGATTGATGCAACCGTTGGACATTCCGGAGTGGAAATGGGATAGTATATCGATGGATTTTGTTACGGGATTGCCGAATACGCAAAGAGGTCATAATGCTATTTGGGTAATTGTTGATAGGCTTACTAAATCTGCTCATTTCATTCCAATTGATATTAGTTATCCTTTGGAGAGATTAGCCGAGATTTATGTTCTTGTGGTTGTGAAGCTACATGGAGTTCCTAGGAGTATTGTATCGGATAGAGATCCTAGATTCACATCGAGGTTTTGGGAGAGTCTACAAAAGGCTTTGGGTTCTAAGCTAAGATTGAGTTCGGCTTATCATCCGCAAACGGATGGTCAAACCGAGAGGACAATTCAATCTTTGGAGGATTTATTGCGTGCTTGTGTGCTCGAGCAGGGTGGTGCTTGGGATAATTATTTGGCGTTGATTGAATTCACTTACAATAACAGTTTTCATTCAAGTATAGGTATGGCACCGTTCGAGGCTTTGTATGGTCGTAGATGTCGAACACCTTTGTGTTGGCATGAAACGGGTGAGAGGGCGATAGTTGGACCGGAGATGGTACAACAAACGACGGAGAAAGTGAAGTTTATCCGTGAGAAGATGAAAGCTTCTCAGAGTAGACAAAAGAGCTACCATGACAAGAGAAGAAAAGATCTTGAGTTTCAAGAAGGCGATCATGTGTTTTTGAGAGTTACGCCGATTACGGGTGTGGGTCGTGCTTTGAAGTCGAAGAAGTTGACTTCTCGTTTTATTGGTCCGTATCAGATTTCTGCACGAGTTGGTGTTGTGGCTTACCGTGTGGCGTTGCCTCCGAATCTTTCCAATTTGCATGATGTATTCCATGTTTCGCAACTTCGAAAGTATGTTCCGGATCCGTCACATGTTATTCCTATGGACGAGATTGAAGTGAGAGATAACCTTACGGTTGAAGCTTTACCGATTAGGATTCTGGATCGTGAAGTTAAGAAGCTAAGAGGCAAGGATATTGCGCTTGTGAAAGTAGCGTGGGGAGGCACTGCGGAAGGCGATATGACTTGGGAGCTAGTGAGTAGGATGCGAGAGTCGTATCCGGAGTTGTTTGAATCAGGTATTATTTTCGAGGACGAAAATTTCTAAAGTGGGGGAGAGTTGTGACGCCCCGATTTTGATTATTTCCCAATTTTGTTGAGTCTTTTATTTTAATTGGGTGATAAATTATTTTAATTGTGAATTGGTATGTTAAATGTTATTTTATCGTTTTGAGAGTTTTCGGGGAAATTATAGTGGAGGGTATTTTAGACATTTCTCAATTAATGATAAATTAGAAATTTAGTAAAATTGTTAGAAAAGTGTTTAAGTGTTGAATTTTGTGAGAAAATGAATTAAATTGAATGTGAGTGGAAAAAGAAGAAGATGGAAAAGAAATAGAAAGAAAAAGATAGAAAGAGATAGAAAAAGAGAATTGGAGAAAAAAGAAGAGAAAGAAAGAGAAGGAAGAGAAAAGAAGAGGAAAACTTAGAAATTCATCAAGATCAATCACAGAGCAAGTTGGAATCCGGTTAAGGGTGTGAAATGTTGTTATCTTAGCAATGTGTATGATTATGTATGATTGTATTGTTGATTTTGTTGATTTTCATGAGTTTTGGAACTAAACCCATTTGTGTAGAAAATGGTAGAAATCGATGTTTTCGCGGATAGAAATCGATATAAATTGTGTTGTATGATCTATATGTGTGTATGAACCACTGCTAGTAATTGTTTTGCTGTTGGAAATGATTTGGGGAAGAAAATGGGAAAAATTGGAGGTGTGGAACAGTGTTCACGCAGCAGAATTTTTCTGCTTCTGGTCCTGAGCGCCGGGCGATGCATCCTTTTCGCCGGGCGGTTCGAGAGGCGCAGAGGAGCCAAGCTTCTGCCTCTTTGAATTATTTTGGGGATTTGGTGTCGCCTGTGCTTCGCTGGGCGAAGCAGAGGCGAAGCACGTTTCGCCGGGCGGTGAGCATGCTTCGTCGGGCGGTTGTTCTGTTTTTGAAAAATAATTTCTTTTTTTTTTTTTTTTTACAAAATTCATAATTTTCGAACCGTAACTCCGATTTAGGCGTTCCTTATATCGTTGGAAAGCTATTGAGTTGTACTTTATGATTATGATGGTGTGGAAACTGTGGGCCAATTTTATTATGTCGGAAAGTCGGGAATAGTGCTATTTAGCGACTTTTACCGTTTTGATGGTGTATTTGAACGTGAATCATACAATAGTGCATTGATGTGAATGTATATAGATTGTATGTGATTGTATGAGATGAATGCATGAATATATTGTGAATATGTATGCATTTCAAGAATGTTTTGTGTCATTTTGCATGTGAGGCATCATGAAATACATTCTTGTGTTGAGCGATTCTAATGAGAATCCGTGGTAACATCGTGTGCCTATGTGAGGTGTGAGCGATGGTTACGAACGATTGTGTGCCTATGTGAGGTGTGAGCAATCAGTTTGTGTGCCTAGGTGAGGTGTGAGCAATCAGATCGTGTGCCCGCATGTGGGGTGTGAGCGATCGGGTCATGTGCCCAGGTGGGGTGTGAGCGATCCATAAACATTGTGTGCCCATGTGGGGTGTGAGCAATGGGTGAACATCATAGGCCCGACGGGGAGTTACTTTGGTAACGAGCGATGGTTCCAGCAGAAGTTCCTGAGTGAACTTGAGATGATTGAGTCGGTACCGCGTTGCATTTGCATAGAGTCGTGAGTCGGTCTCTATGATTTGCATTTATCATCTTTATAATGATGTGTTGTTGAGTAAACATAATTGTGTATGTTTATGTGGAATGATTGGGAATTGTGAAAGTATGCATGATGAATATGCTTGGTTGATATGTAGATATACATTGTGATGTATATGGAGGAAATTGTGATGGATTGTGGCGAGAATGTGGAATATGTGTATTTTTATGTTTATATATATAATTATATACATTGTTATTATGATAATATTTCTCACCCTTCTGCTGTTTTATAATGCTCTATGAGGCATTGCAGAGTAGGTATGGTGGTGGTCTTTTGTGAAGCGTGTCTTCATTCTTTTGGTCGGTTGGCTCTGATATGTAGCACCGGGTAGCTAGGAGGGCTATGATTCTTTTGTGGTACTTTGTATATGTATCTTGTTGATAAATGTTTATGTAAACATGAATTAAGTTGGCGGATAATACTTGGCGATGTATATATGTGTATGTATAAATGTTGGTTGTTACTCAATGTTTAGATTTTCCGCTTTTATTCTAAATATTGAAATGTGGGTGTAAGGACTAAGTTCCTCTGTTGGAAGTTACCCCACTGTTTCATATCTTCTTGTTGAGCAGGTGTTGTATGTTTTAATTTCATAATTGATGTGACATACCTCTTTTATACCATATTTGTAATTATACTCTGACGAAATTTTAAATGTGCCTAAATGATTATTTGGGGGTATAGAAAGGGGGTGTTACAGGGGGCATGGGGTTTTGAATCACATTAGGATTAGGAGCGAAGTTGATAGCTTTCGACTCAACCAGGTCCTGAACTACGTGCTTAAAAGCTTTGCAGTTCTCTATATGGTGGCCGGGCTCACCCGAATGGAATTCCCATTTCAAATTTGCATCATAGCCATAAGGTAGCCTGCCTGCTGGTGGTGCCAGCGTTCTCAACTGTACCAACTTCAAGCGGAGCAAATTCTGCAACATATGGGCATATGTCATAGGTAAAGTGTCAAAGTGGCGATCACTCATTCTCTGCCTCAGTTGGTATTGTCTTTGAGATTGTGGCTGAGATTCGACAGCTGGAATCGGAATAGTTACAGCTGCTGCTTGATGGTACGAGCCCTGACGTCCTTTACCTTTGCCCTCCTGTCCATAAGCAGCACTAGTTTCACCTTCACGTTTCTTTGAGCCACTCCCAAAAAACCTCTTTGCATTGGAAGAGCCTGCCCCACTTCCATCTTGAATTTTCCCCGATTTCAATAAATTTTCAATACTCTCTCCAGCAACTACAATGTCAGAGAACCCAGTGGACGGACATCCAGCCAAGCGCTCTACATATGGGCCCTGTAAAGTATTCATAAACATATCAGCCATTTCCCTCTCCATCAACGGGGGTTGTACTCGGGCTGCTAGCTCGCGCCACCTCTGGGCGTACTGTTTGAAACCTTCCTTCGGATCTTGTGTTATATTCTGCAATTGGGTACGATTTGGGGCCATGTCAATGTTATACTGATACTGTTTCAAGAAAGCATCGCCCAAGTCCCTCCAGTTCCTGATATAAGCTCTTTCCGGCTTCATGTACCATTTCAATGAAGCTCCTGACAGGCTATCCTGAAAGAAGTACATCCACGGCTTTTCATCGCCAGAATATGCAGATATCTTCCTGAAATATGCCTGAATGTGAGTCTTAGGACAGGTACTGCCATTATACTTGTCAAAGGTTGGAGGCTTAAACTTTGGAGGGATCCTCACCCCTTGCACCAGCCCCATGTCAGCAACATTAATTCCCATGGAGTTTTGACATTCCATGGCTCTTACCTTTTTAGCCAACTCTTCATACCTTCTGTCATTACCATCATTATGAGCCCCCATGTCAGCATTCAGCACAGAGAACTGATCATCTTGATGGTCCTCCACATGCTGGTTATTAATATGGCCAACGCCACCAGGAACTCCGCCAGGAGGATCAACTGCCGCTCCGCCAGGAGGAATAACTGCCGCTCCGCCAGGAGGATTAACATTGGGGATTTCCACTTCCAGCCTTTGAACTGTAGTTCTCAAATCTTGCTGCCCCTGGGCTATGCCTTGCATGAGATTCATGAACTGCTCCATACGAGTCCTCATTCCAGTGAGTTCTGCCTGCACCTATTCTATAATTCTGGCTTGATTTTGTCGAGTAGCGTAGCGATGAATGTTGAGATCAACTATTCTTCCTGCAACCAAATAAAGGTTAGAAACTCCCCGGGGCGAGTACCTGTTATGTAAAAATGATTATGATTATGCAAATGCAAATGCAAACACGTTTGCATATTCACAGGGCGATCCACCCCTTGATTCCAGTTTTAAAAACAAGATGGAACAAAACTTCTACTCATATATCAGAGAAAATCACTGTCAGAGATTACAACCCAAGATAACATAATAAGTTTGAAGCAAGATGAACAAAGATCCCAGCCAACAATTCTGGTGGTGACCCAAAAAACAACAAAGAAAGATCCAACTGCAGAGTATCACCCACTGCCTAAGCTAGAGCTTTCACCCTTAGGCTTCTTCCCTTCAGCTCGTATCCTCAGCTCTTATATGGTTGTTATGGCCTCATTCAGTCGTTCCTCAACTGCGTGTCTTTGGAACGTCCCTGATAAGATCTCCTCGTCTTTCTTCCTGAGCTTCAGCTTCAGACTCTCAATCTGCTCCAAATACTTATCCTCTTTCTGCTTGTTGGCTGCGATTTCCGTATTCCGACAAGCATTGAACCTGTGAATTCTTAGTGAAGCTCTGGACAAGTCTTCCTTTTTTTACTTCAAAACCCTGCAACACCTTTTAAGGCTTGTCCTACCTTCTGTCTAGCTATGATTTCATCGGTTAACTCCCTTTCTTTCTCAGCGAGTAACTCTATTTTCAACTTGGCAGTATGAACAGCTTCACCTCGCTCTTACTTCAGCTGGTAGATTTTTTTGTGTAGCTCGCTGTTCTCCTCTCGAAGTTTCTCTTTTTCAGGCCACAATTTGTTATACTTCTCCACCTTCACTGTGGTTGGTGGCTCAATCAGCAGAGGGTACAAAGGCGCTTCTATTGGGAAAGGAAGAAGCTCCTCTTCTGCCCTTTTTCGGACCCACTCCACATACAGAGAGAAAGCTTGGTTGTTACACTTCCCAAAGAAAGTCTTTCCTCTCCTAAAAACTTGCTTCCAAGCGTTCACGACTTTCCTTACCATCTCTTGGTCTGCAGTGCCATTGAAAAACAAGGATTCTCTGATATCTTTTTCCTCAGGGGGAGTCTTCAATGCATACCCAAATTGTCTGATACCAAGGGAAGGGTTATAATTAATTCCGCCTTTCCTCCCTATTAAGGGTACATTTGGGAATCCTCCGCAGTTGAAAATGAGTTCAATCCCTAGCAAACTGTGATTAAACTAAACGATGTTGTCAGCAGTCAATCCCATCAACCTCTTAGACCACTTCATAGAATCCTTTGCATCAACAAAAGCCCCAGTTTTAGGTAGATAACTAAAAAACCATGTAGATAGGAGTGGCGCGCAGCAACTTACAGTCCTTCCTCGTCTCTTTTCGTTCTTGTAGTGGACTGAATGATACATGTCACCAAGAAGGGTAGGCACGGGGTTTCTCAAGATGAAAATTCGAATTGCATGCATTTCAACAAGCTCAGGGATGTTGGGGAATAGGACAATCCCATAAATGTAAAGAGCTAGAATAGCATATAAAGCAGACCAATTTCTCTCCTTAGCATACGAGTTGGCTTGGTCAAACAGAAACTTCAAAGGGAGGCCTTTAAACCCTTGCTTGTCAATAACATTGTTACTCATAATGGATTCCCCAATGTGAATAGTAGCCGCCATCTCTTCCAGTCCTGGTTGTTCTTCAGAGAAGAAAGGTATCCTCGGCTTGACAGAGATTCCCAAAATAAATGAGAACTCCTCTAAGGTTGGAGCCAATACATAATCTGGAAAAGTGAAGCAACGCAAAGGGGGGTCATAGAACTAAAGGAGCGTGTGAATGGCATCGTGCTCTTCTTGCGAAATATTTCGGACAACCTTTAATATCTTCCCATATTCCTCCTTGAACTTGGCGCGGATCTCAGGGTCAGTCATACTAATCATCTTGTGAATCAACTTCAGAGTCGGATCTGGGAACGTGTACGCTACATTCTTCTTCCTCTGAGCATCCATGACGAGAATACCTCAACAACCGGAATCAAGGGTAAGATGCAAGCCCAGAAAAATGTCAAACATGTTAGAATGCAAGAAATGATGCAAATGCAAACACGGGATCAAGGTATCACTGCTCTGGACATGTGTTGTGTTGTTAACTGAACAAGAACCACAACCCAGAAAATCAGAATTCCAGAACATCGACCCACCGAGATAACCAGAAAACCAGGTAAATAACTATACACTGGCGAGAAATCCAGAAAACCGGGCGGGTTGAAGGTTTCGGTTACCTGCAGACCTGCAAACACCCATCCCTTCTCACATGTGGGTTCTAGAAAACGGGATCCTCAGTCTCAGATTCTCGATTTGAGAACTAATAGTACATTCATCCCTCGGGGTACAATACTATCGCCAAACAAAGAGGTCGTCCACTGATTCCCCCAAAAATAAGGTCATCCTATGCAAGTTCCCAGCATTGGGTCCTCGGATCGACAAGTGTAACGGGTTTGCCATTTCTGGTCTGCCATTATCACATGTCGGGAGGAGAGGCGTTGAAGGTTCCTCGAAGAAACGGTCGCCAGAGTCGACAGCTCTCTAGGTCAACACCCCGAAATGCGCAAGACACGCACGTCAGAATATCTAGCCTCGTCTAGATGTGAATTTCATGAACACCAAACGCACCAAGATGGCGAGTAGGTCCCACTACTTTCCACTCTAGTCCTAAGTGTATGCTCAAGCCTGTGTATTGGGCTCATCTCTCAAAGAATCCTCACCTGCCAAATAGAAAACCAGCACAGCACAGTACAGTCCAGCATAATAATGAAATGCAATGCAATAAATGCGGTAAAAACAGTAAAACAGTAATATACAGTAATATACAACAAAATAAAGCACAACAGTAAACACCCAATGAAAATAAACAAACAAGCGCTAGGATTGACTCGAAAAAAGGGATGGACCAGCAAGAGGTCAACCAGATCCCCAGTAGAGTCGCCAGCTGTCGCTCCCGGGATTTCCATCCAAGTACAAACGCGAAAGTGGCGCGGAAACAGAGTCGCCAGCAATGTGTATTTATCCCAATAGAGGGAAAGGAAACACTGTGTAAACCTGAGGGAAGGAAAAAGCATGGTCATCGCGACCAAGAGAAACAGGTAAGGGAGTCGGTTACGCGAGGGGAAGGTATTAGCACCCCCACGCGTCCATCGTACTCGATGGGATCCACGCTTATTGTCTCGATCAAAGGGTGTCGTCATCTGGAACTTCACTGCTACTGGAAAGGAAGAAGAAACAGGAATGGAAAAGAAAGGAGAAATGAGGAAGAAAAGAAAAAGAAGTGACTCGATAGGACGTCCTCGGAGTTCTAGGCCTACGTATTCCCTCGGGAGTGGGAAAATCAGAGTCAACGTAGTTCGGACACGAACTAGGGGGAGGTTGCTCGCCCAGACATCGCCGTCTTGTGCCTACATATCCTCAATCTAACCAGATGGAGGAAATCAGAACAGTCGTAGTTCGACTTAACGAGGTCGGTATTTTTTATGAGCGAAGTTAGATTCGCGTCCGGCAGTTAGGGTCGAGGCCTGTTTGCGGCAAGACGGAAGTAACGTGCCCTTTTCTGAAAATAGTTGGAAGCTTAGCGATCCCGAAGGATAAAAGATTTGAGTTTGTTTTTGTGTTTTTAAGACAGAAGTGGATTGAAGTTAGTTCATAACTTACATTGCACCGACGTCTATGAAGTAGGAACGAATGATTAGCAAATTGTTCCAAAATGGAACGTCCACTAAACACTCTAGAAAAATGAGAGGAAATCCCTCATTCCTCACTTCCCACATGCGAGGCTCATGCGCAATACGCGTTAACTTTATTAAGTGTTTTAGAAGTGTTATGAGATGAGAAGAGAAGACTCAAGGGGAAAAGAGAAATTCTAAGGGAAACTAAATTGCTCCTAATGTTGTTATGCAAGGTGGCCCTATAGTTGAGTTTGAAAGGGAAACGTCTACCTAAGTTAGCATGCAAAGGGAAGCCTAATGCTAATCCTACTCCAAGCTTAATCGAAAATTAAGTTGGACTAGGTAGCTCTAAGGGAGTGAATCCAAGACTTAAACAAGTCTTGAGACTCAAGGGAAGAGAAAGAGTCAAAGAGACGAAGAAGAAAAGGTGAATAAAATAAACAAGCAGCAGCTACAACAGCGCCTCTTCACCTGCACAGCAGTTAAAGACAACACACAAGCAAGACATCTTTCAACAGCACACACATTCAACACAAAATAGGTGTAAAAGGCAGCAGGCAGCAAGTGTGAACAATAGACAGCACGTGAACAAACTTAGAACAGCAGCTGTAAAAAATAGGGCAGTATGCATCCAAACAAGATATTATTGCAAATGAACATGCATAGCGAGGCAAATCAAGCATAGAGGTTGCAAACATCAATGATGAACAAGCATGATCATGTTAACCACTCAAGAACAAACACACTCAACATAATTGTATGATTTACACATTGGGCAAAACAAGTCATGCACAAGCAACCAAGGAGACAAACATCAATCATGCATCATGTGTCCAGCAAGTTGAGCATTAACCAAGAATGAACATGATTCAAATGTGTGTGCAACGTGTTCATCGCATCAAGAAAGCAACAATGCAAACATGTTCGTAAACGATACAAATCCAAGAGTTGCATGTTGGAAAATTGTGTTCATACAATAGTGTGAGGCGCAACAGCTCAAGAATGATCCACACATCATCATCATATCAATCCATAAAGTTTAAACATGAAAAGGATCTCAAACAACCAAGAAAATGCAAGAAAATCAAATTCTGCTTTAGTGGTAACCGGTTACAACATAATTACTAACCGGTTACACAGTTCAAAATTGCTCCAATTGTGCTGAAAATACACAGTGTAACCGGTTACTCTGGGACAGTAGTGAAAAAAATCAGTTTCAAAAGCATTTTTCAGCAGCAAATCACTTATGTAATCATGTCCAATGATCATGTAATCAACAATGCACAAAAATTAAGTTCACACACAGTATTCAAACATCATTTAGATCTAGTAATCACCATCATCCACAATCAAAATCAAACAAAATGATCAAAACACAACAAAAATCATGGATCTACATTGTATAAGTTGCAATTAAGCTAATATGAGTGTGTATCTGAGATTAACCAACCTACAAAGCTGAGATTTGCTTTGGTAAGTGTTGTAAACAGAATTTGATGAATCCAAGTAGAGAAATCCAAGATCCACAAGCTTCTTGCACTCAAAAGTTGAAGATCCAAGCAATAAGCAACCAAAGCTCCAAAAGCACTTCCAAAAATCACTTCTGAAAATTCAGAACCAGATCCAAACGAAAATCCAAATTGAAAAGCTGAAATGTAGTGATGATGAGAGGTTTTACCTCAAGAATTAACAAGTTCCAATGAAGAACTTGTTAATCTTTGAAGGAGAGCTTTGAGTGTGGTTGAAAATGGAATTGGAAAATGAAAAAGTGAGAGAGAATTGAGAGCAAATTCTGAAAATGTGATTGAGAAATGATCTAGGTCATGTGAGGTTTGGAATGAATTGATTTAAATAACCCCTAGGTTAGGAGTTAAGTTTGGGTTTGGAGTGAGGTTTAGTGGGTGGAAATTGGGGTGAAAAATGGATTAGGAAAGGAAATGAGGAATTAGAGTGGAAAATGTTGGAAGGAATTTGAATTTTGGGTGGAGAATGATGAAAATATCAATTCTAGATCCTTCCCCCACGTGCACATGCCAAGCACATGATCACCAATGATGCAAACTGAATTTTTCAAATTTTGCCCAGAGTAACCGGTTATAGTATATCTGCTAACCGGTTACAGCATATCTGCTAACCGGTTACTCAGTTCAAAAACTGAAGAAATGCGCAGAAAAACCAAAGGGTAACCGGTTATCAGATACGGTGTAACCGATTACACAGTGCAAATTTTGAATTTTGGCGCCTTTAGGAGGGAAACTTGGAAAAGGGACTTCTGACAGTTGTTTTGAAACCATTAAGCCACTGAAACCCAAAACTTGGCATTGCTACTGAGTAACACTTGGAATGAAACATAAATTCTTGCTGACACCTCGGGATATCCTGCTGAATTAATAATGCCTGATGCCAAATAACTAATCAAAAACTGTCTGCCAGGGTTTCTGATCATCAAATCATCTACTGAGCAAAATAAATCTCAAAAAGACTTTGAAAGCTATCTGCTTGGCTCTAAACATTGTCGAAAATAATACCGGAATTGAAGACTTCGTAAGCCGCTGGAGAATACCTTGATCCCATGCCCGAAAGAACCATGCAAAATGCACAAATGACGATGCAAATGTAATGACACATAAGCCAGTTAGAGTTAGAAATATGAGGGAAAATTTTGAGGTGTTACACCACTAAACTTCAACAATAACATAATCACGAAACAAATGCTAAATACAAAAGTCATGTCAAACATTCTAAAACAACACAAGTTCAAACGTGAATCACACCTAGCAAAAACAATCATCGGTAGATGAAAAACATAAAATGAGGGATTTTTCACTCACACAACAATCTTGCAAACAAAAGACTAAATTATGCAATCATCCAAAAATCATGCTGAAAACACAAAAGCAAGAATCAAAAGGACTTTCAGGGCTGTAATGTGGTCGGGTGAACAAACAAGGAATAATTCCTAAAGCTAATCGAAACAATACCTTGCTTAAACCTAAGGGAGTGATCAACTCACATAGACTCAAACACAAAATTCCAATCAACTTCTTCCAAAATTCCAAGTGTTACACAAAACACATAGAACTTATTAGCATAACATTATTCTACTCTTTTTGTTTTTCTTTTTCAAAGTTTTTTCAATATTTTTTTCTTTCTCTGTATTTTCTTTTCTTTTTCTCTTTTTCTTATTTTTTAACCTCATAGCAACCAACAACATAAGTAAGCAAACATTGCTCTCCCCAACTTGAATTCAACCACATCATCATGTGAATACTCCCTACTTTCTAAGGCAAGGTAAAAATTCATACAACAACACAAAGTTGAGGGTTCAAGAAAAAAAACAACAATCAAGATCCACACAAAAAATGAATTTGACACTCATAGACAAGAATCAAACTCAAACAACATGGATAATGACCAAAGGCTCAAAGGGTTTACAAACGATCACACTCTGACAAGGTGAATTGACTATTTGGCTAAGGTAGTTGTGCTCAAAATGAAACAAGTGTCTTAATCCTTTTCTTGCTTTCAAATAATCAACACAAACAAAAGATTAAGCATAATAAAATCCAGTTAAAACAAGAATATTGGTACTCCGAGCATATATGAACAATGGAAGGCTTCCTCACAAAAAGGGTGGGAACTAAAATGATTCACATACGAACAAGTATATAAAAGAATGAATGGCATAGAAGTTGTAAAAAGCCTAAGTATCATGAATATGCTAAAGTCTAGAAAGCGATAAACACATACCTTGAACGTGCACAAAACTTTAAACACTATCATTACCATGCATTCGCAAGTTGAAACACTCAAAATCGGAAAAATCACCTAATGCGACTTCAAGCTATCGGGCTAAAATTTGAGTCCAAACAATCAACAAAAGAATTAGAAAAATTACTAATAATTACTAATATATAAGGTCTTGGTGGAAGTGGGAAGAAGGGGGAGCCAAGAGAGCAATTAAAAGAATTCACTGGCTCAGCACAACAGGGCGCACTAAGCGCGCTACACCAGAACCAGAAAAACCAGTACAGCAACAAGGTTCTGGTGTAGGCCTCCATTTAACACCTACACAATCTCATATACAATGAAAAAGTAATGACGGAACAAAAAAACGATAAAACTTGCTTGTTTTACGTCGTAAGCTCGACGCCTATTATTTATACACATTTCTCCAAGTTGCCTCTTTACACGGTTAGTGCTCACCGACGACGAAACCTAACCAAACACTTAGCAAACGTGAAGAGAAACAAACATATTTACTAAATTTACAAGTATGGAAAACATGTAAAATTCACAAATATGGTAAACATATAAAAGTATCAATATAAACAAGTGAAATAGACAATACATACGATATCTACAAAACTCAAAAACAAAGAAACTATCGTAATATGATTCAATAAAAACACCAATCCCCGGCAACGGTGCCATTTTGTTGGTGTGGAATAGCGGCAAGCAACAAAAGTTTTTGGAAGTATTTTTCTGGGAATTTATCGTGTCCACAGAGATCGGTGCTACTGAACTGTTGTTCGACAATTTAAATGTTATTGAGTTTGGGATAAAATGGTTTGAATAAAAGCGAAAAAGTAAATATCAACATAAAAAGAATTCATTCTTCGGAGAAAAGAAACTTATCAAGCATACATAAAATCCACTCGTCACAAACATAAATTTATCGATCATTTTCACTCTACTACAATACTCGTCAAAATCATCCAGTATCGCTCACAACAGTGTCCATCTCTGGCACACTGAGCTGAGAGAGCAACCATATCACTCTCTTCGTCACTCTCGCGCACGAAGCCTCAAAATACGGAAGGTATTAAGTTCCGACACCATAAAGAATATTATCTAAATCTATCTCTAGCATCTAGACAATAGATATCCATCCCTAATCAAGATTCATGATGTTTATCTCTAACACAACACAAATCTAAACATAAATGTAAAAAGATCAAGGAAGACATCGATAATGATTTGTAAAGCAGATTTTATACATTACTATGATCAACAAAGATACATGAATTCAGAGTAACAATACAAACACCCAACACAAGAGAAATTACAAAAAGAGAGAAAGAGAGATAAACCAAAACCTCCCGGTTGTCAACCCGATTGATGAAGATCCAAATCCGATTCTTCAAGATGCAAAATCCATGAGTTGTTATCAAGTTCTCTCATGAATAAATGAAGTTTAATGGAGTGGGAGCAAAAAATACCCAAACCATACCTAAAAAATGTGTTTTTTACCCCTATTTATTGCTGTCATCATCGCAGACCGCGTTTATCCCGGTTTTGGGCGCTATGCGCGCCCTTATTAATGTTTAAACAGCCTTAAGAGCCCGCTAAGCGTGGTCGGGCGCGCTAAGCGCGCTACCTGCTGTCATGAAAAAAAGACAACACATGTTTCGACCATAACTTGAGAACCGTAACTCGGATTTGCGCCCGGTTCGAAGCGTTGGAAAACTTATTCAATTTCCTATCTAATAATTAATAAATATCAACCAAATTGGTGATTTTTATCACCCTCATTTTGAGCCTTATTCGTTGATGAGTTGCTCAAAATCGCGCGTTCGAAGCCGTGTCTTCGACACTTTATTGCTCATGCTTCAAATACACCTCAATACCTACAAAATGAGTAGAAAACTAGCAAACGGTACACAAATACACTAAAACTTGATTATACACTAAATATACACATTTACATACAAAGTGGGGTTTTATTCAATACAATTAGAATGATAAGTGCCACAAAAATACTACTAAAAACATGACTTTTTGGCACTCATCACTCTCCCCAACTTACATAATTGTCTGTCCTCAAACAAAGCCAACATCTAAAGGAACAAAAGCGAAATACAAGAAATCACGCAACAACAAGTTTTTACAAACAAAAACAAATGCAATGGTTCAATCGAAAATGGTACACACAAAGTAAATACTTACCACTAAACTTCAACGATAACATAATCACGAAACAAATGCTAAATACAAAAGTCATGCCAAATATTCTAAAACAACACAAGTTCAAACGTGAATCACGCCTAGCAAAAACAATCATCGGTAGATGAAAAACATAAAATGAGGGATTTTTCACTCACACAACAATCTTGCAAACAAAAGACTAAATTATGCAATCATCCAAAAATCATGCTGAAAACACAAAAGCAAGAAACAAAAGGACTTTCAGGGCTGTAATGTGGTTGGGTGAACAAACAAGGAATAATTCCTAAAGCTAATCGAAACAAAAATTTGCCTAAAGCTAAGGGAGTGATCAACTCACAGAGACTCAAACACAAAATTCCAATCAACTTCTTCCAAAATCCTAAGTGTTACACAAAACACGTAGAACTTATTAGCAAAACGTTATTCTACTCTTTTTGTTTTTCTTTTTCAAAGCTTTTTCAATATTTTTTTTTCTTTCTTTTTCTTTTCTTTTCTTTTTCTCTTTTTTTTTTTATTTTTCAACCTCATAGCAACCAACAACATAAGTGAGCAAACATTGCTCTCCCCTACTTGAATTCAACCACATCATCATGTGAATACTCCCTACTTTCTAAGGCAAGGTAAAAATTCATACAACAACACAAAGTTGAGGGTTCAAGAAAAAAAACAACAATCAAGATCCACACAAAAATGAATTTGACACTCATAGACAAGAATCAAACTCAAACAACATGGATAATGACCAAAGGCTCAAAGGGTTTACAAACGATCACACACTCACAAGGTGAATTGACTATTTGGCTAAGGTCGTTGTGCTCAAAATGAAACAAGTGCCTTAATCCTTTTCTTGCTTTCAAATAATCAACACAAACAAAAGATTTAGCATAATAAAATCCAGTTAAAACAAGAATATTGGTACTCCGAGCATATATGAGCAATGGAAGGCTTCCTCACAAAAAGGGTGGGAACTAAAATGATTCACATACGAACAAGTATATAAAAGAATGAATGGCATAGAAGTTGTAAAAAGCCTAAGTATCATGAATATGCTAAAGTATAGAAAGCGATAAACACATACCTTGAACGTGTACAAAACTTTAAACATTATCATTACCATGCATTCGCAAGTTGAAACACTCAAAATCGGAGAAATCGCCGAATGCGACTTCAAGCTATCGGGCTAAAATTTGAGTCCAAACAATCAACAAAAGAATTAGAAAAATTACAAATAATTACTAATATATAAGGTCTTGGTGGAAGTGGGAAGAAGGGGGAGCCAAGTGAACAATTAAAAGAATTCACTAGCTCAGCACAACAGGGCGTGCTAAGCGCGGTTAGGCGCGCTAAGTGCGCTACACCAGAACCAGAAATACCAGTACAGCAACAAGGTTCTGGTGTAGGCCTCCACTTAACACCTACACAATCTCATATACAATGAAAAAGTAATAACGGAATAAAAAACGATAAAACAAGTTTGTTTTACGTCGTAAGCTCGACGCCTATTATTTATACACATTTCTCCAAGTTGCCTCTTTACACGGTTAGTGCTCACCGACGATGAAAACTAACCAAACACTTAGCAAACGTGAAGAGAAACAAACATATATACTAAATTTACAAGTATGGAAAACATGTAAAATTCAAATATATGGTAAACATATACAAGTATCAATATAAACAAGTGAAATAGACAATACATACGATATCTACAAAACTCAAAAACAAAGAAACTATCGTAATATGATTCAATAAAAACACCAATCCCCGGCAACGGTGCCATTTTGTTGGTGCGGAATAGCAGCAAGCAACAAAAGTTTTTGGAAGTATTTTTCCGGGAATTTATCGTGTCCACAGATATCGGTGCTACTGAACTGCCGTTCGACAATTTAAATGTTATTGAGTTTGGGATAAAATGGTTTGAATAAAAGCGGAAAAGTAAATATCAACATAAAAAGAATTCATTCTTCGGAGAAAAGAAACTTATCAAGCATACATATAATCCACTCATCACAAACATAAATTTATCGATCATTTTCACTCTACTACAATACTCCTCAAAATCATCCAGTATCGCTCACAACAGTGTCCATCTCTGGCACACTGAGCTGAGAGAGCAACCATATCACTCTCTTCGTCACTCTCGCGCACGAAGCCTCGAAATACGGAAGGCATTAAGTTCCGACACCATAAAGAATATTATCTAAATCTATCTCTAGCATCTAGACAATAGATATCCATCCCTAATCAAGATTCATGATGTTTATCTCTAACACAACACAAATCTAAACATAAATTCAAAAAGATCAAGGAAGACATCGATAACGATTTGTAAAGCAGATTTTATACATTATTATGATCAACAAAGATACGTGAATTCAGAATAACTATACAAACACCCAACACAAGAGAAATTACAAAAAGAGAGAAAAAGAGATAAACCAAAACCTCCCGGTTGTCAACCCGACTGATGAAGATCCAAATCCGATTCTTCAAGATGCAAAATCCATGAGTTGTTATCAAGTTCTCTCATGAAGAAATGAAGTTTAATGGAGTGAGAGCAAAAAATACCCAAACCATACCTAAAAAATGTGTTTTTACCCCTATTTATTGTTGTCATCATCGCAAACCGCGTTTAGCCCGGTTTTGGGCGCTAAGCGCGCCCTTATTAATGTTTAAACCGCCTTAAGAGCCCGCTAAGCGCGGTCGGGCACGCTAAGCGCGCTACCTGCTGTCATGAAAAAAAGGCAACACATGTTTCGGCCATAACTTGAGAATCGTAACTTGGATTTGCGCCCGGTTCGAAGCGTTGGAAAACTTATTCAATTTCCTATCTAACAATTAATAAATATCAACCAAATTGGTGATTTTTATCACCCTCATTTTGAGCCTTATTCGTTGATGAGTTGCTCAAAATCGCGCGTTTGAAGCCGTGTCTTCGACACTTTATTGCCCATGCTCCAAATACACCTCAATACCTACAAAATGAGTATAAAACTATCAAACGGTACACAAATACATTAAAACTTGATTATACACTAAATATACACATTTACATATAAAGTGGGGTTTTATTCAATACAATTAGAATGATAAGTGCCACAAAAATACTACTAAAAACATGACTTTTTGGCACTCATCACTCTCCCCAACTTACATAATTGTTTGTCCTCAAACAAAGCCAACATCTAAAGGAACAAAAGCGAAATCCAAGAAATCACGCAACAACAAGTTTTTACAAACAAAAAAATATGCAATGGTTCAATCGAAAATGGTACACACAAAGTAAATACTTACCACTAAACTTCAACGATAACATAATCACGAAACAAATACTAAATACAAAAGTCATGCCAAACATTCTAAAACAACACAACTTCAAACGTGAATCACACCTAGCAAAAACAATCATCGGTAGATGAAAAACATAAAATGAGGGATTTTTCACTCACACAACAATCTTGCAAACAAAAGACTAAATTATGCAATCATCCAAAAATCATGCTGAAAACACAAAAGCAAGAATCAAAAGGACTTTCAGGGTTGTAATGTGGTCGGGTGAACAAACAAGGAATAATTCCTAAAGCTAATCGAAACAAAAATTTGCCTAAACCTAAGGGAGTGATCAACTCACAAAGACTCAAACACAAAATTCCAATCAACTTCTTCCAAAATTCTAAGTGTTACACAAAACACATAGAACTTATTAGAACAACGTTATTCTACTCTTTTTGTTTTTCTTTTTCAAAGTTTTTTCTATATTTTTTTTTTCTTTCTTTTTCTTTTCTTTTCTTTTTCTCTTTTTCTTATTTTTCAACCTCATAGCAACCAACAACATAAGTGAGCAAACATTGCTCTCCCCAACTTGAATTCAACCACATCATCATGTGAATACTCCCTACTTTCTAAGGCAAGGTAAAAATTCATACAACAACACAAAGTCGAGGGTTCAAGAAAAAAAACAACAATCAAGATCCACACAAAAAATAAATTTGACACTCATAGACAAGAATCAAACTCAAACAACATGGATAATGACCAAAGGCTCAAAGGGTTTACAAACGATCACACACTCACAAGGTGAATTGACTATTTGGCTAAGGTAGTTGTGCTCAAAATGAAACAAGTGCCTTAATCCTTTTCTTGCTTTCAAATAATCAACACAAAAAAAAAATATTAAGCATAATAAAATCCAGTTAAAACAAGAATATTGGTACTCCGAGCATATATGAACAATGGAAGGCTTCCTCACAAAAAGGGTGGGAACTAAAATGATTCACATACGAACAAGTATATAAAAGAATGAATGGCATAGAAGTTGTAAAAAGTCTAAGTATCATGAATATGCTAAAGTCTAGAAAGCGATAAACACATACCTTGAACGTGTACAAAACTTTAAACACTATCATCACCATGCATTCGCAAGTTGAAACACTCAAAATCGAAAAAATCACCGAATGCGACTTCAAGCTATCGGGCTAAAATTTGAGTCCAAACAATCAACAAAAGAATTAGAAAAATTACAAATAATTACTAATATATAAGGTCTTGGTGGAAGTGCGAAGAAGGGGGAGCCAAGTGAACAATTAAAAGAATTCACTGGCTCAGCACAACAGGGCGCGCTAAGCGCGGTTAGGCGCGCTAAGTGCGCTACACCAGAACCAGAAAAACCAGTACAACAACAAGGTTCAGGTGTAGGCCTCCACTTAACCCGGTTTTGGGCGCTAAGCGCGCCCTTATTAATGTTTAAACTGCCTTAAGAGCCCGCTATGCACGGTCGAGCGTGCTAAGCGCGCTACCTGCTGTCATGAAAAAAAGACAGCACATGTTTCGGCCATAACTTGAGAACCGTAACTCGGATTTGCGCCCGTTTTAAAGCGTTGGAAAGCTTATTCAATTTCCTATCTAACAATGAATAAATATAAACCAAATTGGTGATTTTTATCACCCTCATTTTGAGCCTTATTCGTTAATGAGTTGCTCAAAATCGCGCGTTTGAAGCCGTGTCTTTGACACTTTATTGCTCATGCTCCAAATACACCTCAATACCTACAAAATGAGTAGAAAACTATCAAACGGTACACAAATACACTAAAACTTGATTATACACTAAATATACACATTTACATACAAAGTGGGGTTTATTCAATACAATTAGAATGATAAGTGCCACAAAAATACTACTAAAAACATGACTTTTTGGCACTCATCAGTAAGCCCTATGATTGCACCCTTGATCTAAATTCAATCATTCGTATTATGGCCATGGATTCTATAGAAATGACAATACTTTAGCCTATTAGTTCGAGAGGACTCTCTGACCATATACGAATTTCTTATTCTAGCTTCCTTAAACTCATTGTTAACACATTTCGTAAGGATCCTTTCACAAGAAGAGTTCAATGGGGGTGTAAGAGTCGAATTTTAAGCGAGGTCTTCGCCTGTGTTTTTTTCTAGATTTTTTGGATTCTTTTTCCATTGTTCGCCAAATTCGGGGATACTCAGCCTTCGGCCCCTTCCATCGGCTAATATTTTTCTTCATACTTCACATGGGGTTGAGCTCTGCTTAGCAAATCACTCAGTTTGTGGGCTTCTTTACGGCCCAACTTCTCTTAGAATATGTTGTCAAGTCAGAGTCCTCTTTCGAAGATCAAACATTTGAGGCTTTCATCAGTTCCTCCTACAGTTATTGTTATTTTAGTAAATTGATCTATGTATGCACATAAGGTTTCTTTCTTTCCTTGAGTTACTCCACTAAGGATGGCCATACTTACTAGTTGTCTTTTAATGGTAGTGAAGTGGGGATACAAAAGTTTTGCAAAATTCAGGCCACGAATCTATGCTCCAGTCAATGAGGGATTTGTACCAATCCCAGGAAGATTGTATCAAAGTGAGCACGAATAATTTACATTTAATGTCCATATATGCATAGTATTAGTCCAAACGACCATCTACATGCTCGACTTTCTCTTTGGGATCTCCGTCCCTATTGTAATTTTGTAGTTTTGGGGGTTTCTCCGTGGATCATTAAATTTTGTCGTCCAAGATGTGAGGGCTTAAAGGTTTCTTCTTCTTAGGTGGAGCTGAAGTGGATTCCTCATTTCATTCCCTCCTGGACGACCTACGAGCTTCTGGTGGAGTGTGGCTACCATTCCTTCCTTCGAGATTGGGTAAGGGTGTTCATTGTCTACATTCCCGGCAGCATGAAGATTTTTAGAGATCATTTCTTCCTTTCACTGGCTCAATGACCTTCTACGAGTCTGCTTCTTGAACGGTCCAGTCTTTTTTATAATAAATTAACAATATGTAAGTCAACGATAGCTTTAGAATTTTTCTATTGGATAATTTTGAAAATGTCATTCAACAATTTGTGAGCGGCTTGTGGTCCTAAATTGGCTTTTAGAAGTTAGAAACTAGGAAATGTTTCACGTCCAGTGGTTATGACAAGTATACTTGGTCGGATGGATGGTCCCTCTACGTGGAATTATTGAGTATTGATTGTGAGTTCAGGAGGTTGAAGATATCTTTGGATCTTTTTTGGATGTACATGTTTTGGCTTTGAAGGAAGAGGAGTAGGCGAATGACAATTTGATGTAGTGTCGGATGCTGCCGCGAACAAACATTAAGTGGTAGAATGAGTAGTTTTTGGCAGTGCCATTGCTTGACAATTCTGGTAAAATGGAATTTAGTCTTAAATTCGGTAGGATTGATTGGGATGGTAGATTTACGTCTCGATTGTGATAGAACTGGGTATGAGATAAAGAAATTATGGTGATTGTAGGATTCCGATCTTAGTTTCCACAGATAACGACAATGTATTGTGCGAGAACAAGATGATGATCGGAGGATTTGATATGTATATTTTGTTGCGGCATATCTTTAGTTCTGATGTGGCGGGTAGAGCTAACATGCAAGGTTAGCACTCCAACACTCAAGTTAATGTATGAAGTGAACAAGGAAATTAAAAATGGGAGTGAAGTTACCTCTAAAATGGCGCACTTTGTCCCCCTTTTATAAGGGGTTTGTTTGTAACTGAAATGTGAGGGGAGCACGAGAGATGTAAATTGCTATCATGAATCTGACGGCCTTGATTGTTCCAGTCCAAAGGAATTACGAGTAACACTTATTTTTCCCTCACCATGCTCTGTTTCCCTTGTGTTTTGGGCCTTGTTCTCCATTGGGCATTAGCAACTGACTTAAAACAGAAAGAATGACTAGGTATGGCACTATAGGTAACCATTCTCTTCTCTATCAATAATAGTTAACTTGCTCAAGGACTATTTCATAACATACCGATGATAAATCAATTAAATGGCAATTGTTATGTTTTTTTATAAGCTAAGTGTATTAAAAAAGAGGTACTAGGGGTACCTCAACCCAAAATACAACTACTAATATAGAATCAAATTTACAAAAAATCAAAGGGATACTTATGCCATTTATAATAAGAACATTTCATAATCCCTTTATCTAAAATTAAAATCCGCCACCACGTGTAAAATTTTATACGAGTAAAACACAGCTCCGGGTCACAAATCTCATCCTTGAAAATAATGTTATTTCTAAATATCCATATAATCCAACAAACTACCATTCAAAAACTAGTAACCAACTAACTTGATATACTTCCATCTAGTCTTAAAATCCAAGTTAGCATGTGAGAAGAAATGGAGTTACCTTGGATTGTATTAATCCCCATCCAAACACAAACCTTATGATGATGTTGTTTTAAATCAAATACATGTAAGACAATGAGTCAATATAATGGATCCATATTATTTAGTAGAAAGAGGGAAAATAATATTTATAAACTAAAACTTTATGATTTGGAGAAAAAAAAAAGTGAAATGCTTTATGTAAGTGAATGAAGAGCAACGAGTCTGACAAAATTGTATGATTACATAATGGGAAATTGTTTGAGAAATGTTCTTGTATAGGGAGAATATTTGAAATTTGAAACTTTTTTAGGATTAAAAAAAAAAAAAAAAGCTTAAATTGACAAATAATTATTATCACATTCTCTGACTTAAATTTTAAAAAAAAAAACATCTACTATTATTTTATCTCTTTAAAGTGAAAATGTAGTTATTAAAATATGTTTGTTTGTCATCATTAAAAAAAATTATTCGAACCAATTTGATTTGAAAAATAATAGTATTTAATTTTGGTTTTGATGATTAAAAAAATATATGATATGTCTTGGATACACTATAGATATTTTAAGTTAATCTCATGACTATTCATATTTTTAGAATATGATAAAACTTAATTATTCTTCTTTCAAATTTTATTATCTCTTGGCTCTCCATTTTTCTATGACAAAAATCAAACTTTCTTTTTAAATACTCTTCTATTAACTATAACTATTTTTCTCTCTTATATGTAATTTGTGACACACACTCATTTAATTTTCTCTCATGATTATCATTTTTAAGATTAACTTATTTTTCTCATAATTTTTTTACCAATTAATATCTCTATCGCCTAATTATAAGACTCCCTTAGTTTTTTTTTTCATTTTTATAAGACTCTCTTTACATTTTAAAATGTATTAATTATTTTTTTACACATATATATCTAATTATATTATTTTTTTTTTTTAATTTGCCCTAATTATTCTTACATAAACATTAAATAATTTCCTCTTTTAAAAATAAATTTATAAAATTATATAAAAAGTCAACAAAATTAATAGTCCAATCAACTTTAATTGGTTTTTGTTAAATAATAATTAAACAGGTAGTTTTTAATATATGTATCTTAAACGAATGATATCCTAAATATTTTAATGAGTGACTTATTGCCATGTCAAATAATTTAAAGTGTCTATGCCTCATTGTTGGGGAATAGGATTGTTCAATAAAAAAAATTGTGAACCGAACTTGTTAAGGTTGGTTGATAATATACATATTGAATAAGGCTCACATCATTTAGTTTTGTAAAGGAATAGGAATTTTAACACTATATAAAGGATTCAAATTCTTCATTACAAGAGACACTAGTCAAAAAGTACTTTAAATTTGTATTTGACTTTCTATATACTATTATAATCTTGTTTTAGAGTATTGTGAGATATAGTTAAATATTTGCTTTAGAGGGTGTAGGTGTACCAGGGATCTGGGGTGATTAAGGGTATATTATGTGTTATAATAATTTTTATATAGTGTTATTTTATGATTGTTATTTGACAACAACCATGATTTTTTATTCGGTTTTAGAGTTTCCACATTATGTTCTTTTATTGTGATTGTGTTCCTTTTTTTCTATGTATTTGTTTTTCCTAACAACTGGTATCACAGTTGGTGGTTCGATCTAGGTATTTGAGTTCTTAGTATACTCTATGGTTCCAGCTTTGTCTAATCTTTCACATCAGAAAAGAAAGGTGATGTTGTGAAAAAATTGTTGAGTTGCAGTCACAGGTTCTGCTATGTAGTTTGGGTTAGAGAAAATTGATAGATGAATTGTTTTTGACATGTGGTAAGTTCAAGTCATATGTTGATACAATTAAGTTTACACATGGTGTGAGATTATCTCGGTGGTTGAAGAGCTTTCTGCCAACATGAAAGTTGCACCATAAAGTTTCAACTTGGTTTTCGAAATGTGAAAATTTTTGGAGTGGTTTAATTTCAAATGAAATATATTCTTCATGATATAGTATATAATTGTTGGTGATGACAATGTAAAAATTTTGGAGTGATTCATCTTCAACTGAAATATATTCTTCAGGGTAAAATATGATAGTTTTTAAAATATGGTTGTCAATGAACATAATGTGCAAATTTCTGGAGTGGTGTAGTTTCAAGTGACTATATTCTTTACGGTGGAGTATGATTATCGTTGAATACAATAAAAGATGATGTATTATTTTCAATCAGGGTGGAGATTGTTTGAGTTGGTTGAAAGTATACATGTTGAGGAAGTTTCACATTGATTCAAGTTCTTCATTACAAGAGGCGTCAGTCCAAAAACACTTTAAGTTATACTCTTTTTGTTAGAGTGTTGTGAGATGTAGTTAAATATTTTTTTTTACGGGTGTAGGTGTATTGGAGACCTGGTGGTGGTATAAGGTATATTATTTTTTGTAATAATTTTCACAAAGTGTTATTCTCTGATTGTCATTTGAGAACGATCGTGATTTTTTTTCGATTTTAAAGTTTTCACGTTATATTCTTATGTTGTGATTATATTCCTCTTTTTCTCTATGCATTTGTTTTTTTTATAATGACATAACTATATCATCGAACTTAATCGAAATAAAGTTAAAATAATCAAATTGTTATATTTGATTAATGAACCGAATCATATTACACAAATAATTTTAGAATCGAATCATAAGACAAATGAATCGAACTAAATCAATTTTGAAAATGAAAAATAATAAAATTTTATTTTATTTTTTTTAATTAAAAAAATAAATCAAAACAATTTAATTTAATAAAAAATTATGTTTTATTATGATTTAGTTTGGTTTGATTATTAGACAATGAAAAAATTGATGGAAAAATGGGATGAGCTAAAATTGGGAGGGGTAAACTTGCAATTAGCATCCAAAATAATGGCAAAATGGAGAGATCGTGACAACCGGACATCTAGTTGCCTCATTTATGCCTAGCAAGTGATGTCATTGAGCGCATCACGGGGATGCTTCTTATTTGTTGGTTGACGTAACCGATTTTGAAAGTTTATGAATCCACAATCACTACAAGTCTTCCACCAGTCTTCCTTCATGACTTTTCACCTCTAAATTGTTTCTATTTCTTTACTTCATTTTTAATATTCTATCAATCACATTTCACGTAATTATGCCATGAGACTATTCTAATTTTTTTAATAATCTTTCTTGTGCCAAAAAAAAATCATCTTAAGATTAACCTCTACACTTATGAATAAATGGTTTGTGTATTGTTCAACGAAAGATTATTACTACTTGCTACTAGTAGCTAGTGTTCGATATACGAAAGTCACACGTGGTTTGAAATCTTGACCAAGGAAAGTAGAACATTTTACATTGAAATCTTTCTTGTTTTCCTTTCAGTTTGTTGGATGATTTTGTGCACCATATCGAGGAAGACAAAACCAAGTTTGCTGTTGAATGTCTTGTTTTTGATGTTAATGTCTCACTTTATTTAAACTAAAACAATTCAAAGTTGAGTTTGAATTGCATAAAGTTCTTGGACTTGTAAAATGAATCGTGTCCTTTCCCTTTTATTTGCGGGGTCTTATTATATTTGACATATGAAAAAATATTAGTTTTAAAATTTGAACTTTTCATAATTAGAATCATCACAATTAATACATATTCAATTATATAAGATTATGGAGCAGAAAAATAATAAATAATACAATAATTGATAACACAGTTCGGTTTCATTATAAATAGTTTAGTATACTTACTTTTTTTTTTTTTTTTTATGAATAATACACTTACTCTTACAAATAAAAAAAAAACTCATATTATTCAATGTCTATTCCTAACACTATCCAATGAATTTCTATTTAAGAACTTTCTCTAAATATGAGAATCTACTCACTTTCTTCGCAATCACACAACTCGTGATTGATGTTTACAACTCATTAACAATGTTGAATGTTACAATTCAACTAAGACAAACCAAATACGTCAAGTTAGTGAAACATAGTGGTGTACATAAACATGTTGAATCTACAACTCAACTAGACAAACCTACAACCATGCCAAGTTACTGAAACATAATGCGGTGTACATAAAGCAATAACAAGGACTCTAACAACCCCTAGCACTCTTGTGATCTTCAACAAATATTGTTTGCTTTCATATGTAGGTTTTGAGCTCCTTATATAGCAAAAGTATTATGGAATTTTCTCCTTGGATCTTTGATTTAATTTCGTCCAGAAACTTTGCACAATTTGTTGGATAAGATTGGTTCTATAAATATCTCCAACAGAAAGATATCATTTACTTTAATTCAAATTCAAATTTAAATATGATTTGATCTCCAAACCTATTCAACAAATCCTATAATCATATTGCTAAATAAAAACAATAAAATCTAAATGAATCTTCAACAGAAAATTCGTCCCAAAATGCAGTAATATGGCATGTTGATCAAGGCCCAAATTTTGTACCCACATGATGTGACATCGTATCTAACATGTGTTTCTTTTGCACAAGAAAATTATCTTGAAGTAGCTTGGAAAACTTGAACACTTCCTCATGTTGTCGTTTTGCAAACTGCAAAAAATCCAAAAGGAACAACAATATCCTATTTGGCAATTTGTGGCAAAACAACTCTTCAAAATTGATAGCACTCATTCAATCAGAAAAAGTGACATTCAACAGAACTATCAGAGCATAAAATTTCATCACCAACAACATTCATCAGAGTTGTAGCACAATAATGGAAAATTAGTAACATTCATCACAAATACATGTCACACAAAACAATGCTCCAAAATCAATCAAACAGACATGCAATCATTCACAACTTAGTCATGCATGGCACTCTGTCAGCTCAATGATAGTAGCATACAATCCTACCAACTAAAAATTATCACATGCAATCATTCACATACTTAGTCATGCATAACACAAACAATTAGTAGTTAATAACAAGATATGCAAAATACTACTAACACAAAAGCTTGCTCCAAAAGGACAAGATCTCATGCTCGATGCTCTAGCATGTGAGCACATCATTAGTACTTACCCAGATGGTCAGTACTAAAAAAATACATGTTGCCTCAACAACAACATTCTACTCCCCCTTTTTGCCATAATTTGGCAAAGCTCCATTATCACGATTAGCAATAGCTTGGTCAGAATTAGCCATGAGCACGATTAGTGAACTTGTCACACAATATCAGGAATAGAACTTATCAACAATCAGCCATGAGCACAAATGTTGAACAGAAAGCCAGATCATTCGGACTGAAGCTAGAATATCTCCTAATGAAACAAAATTAACCCAGTCTTCAGCATCATCTGAGTGGGTTTATCTTCAATGCAAATCCAATCTTCCAAATTCAAAGCAACTACAGCAGAAACTTGGACTTGAAGCACATATGAAGTGCATGAGAATCCAACATGTTCTAGACATCTTTCTATCCATTTTGCCTACAAGCCCCTAAAAGAAACAACATTCCATGTTGGCTATTTTTAGGCAAAGCCCAGATTAAACACTCATTCAAGATTGCACCACATCTAGAGCACAAGAGACAAGGATTTTCCTTTTCTTCACGTCTTTGCCTCAAAAGAGACAAAGAGACAAAGGTCATAAGACGACCAACAAACCATTAATAGATCCTGCGGACATTAGATAATAGCAGCACACAACTTCTCATGAACACCAGATAGAAGCATATCATCATCATCTTTCGAACACACTTGCAGTACCGGCAACAACAAGTTGAATTGAGAAAGCTCCATCAAAAATACAATCAGATTCATCAAATGGTACATAAATGTTGGACATAATGTCTGAGACATCTTTCTCAACATTCAGCTTGTAACTGAACTCGGTAACCCGTGAGAGATACCATCATCCTTAACCTTAGTCTCCTACAAACTCCATCATTTTCTTCAACAACTGATCATCATTATAAAGCTCCATAAGCCCATTAAACACCAATGTCAAAAGAAAATCTTTTGCATCCTTATTTTTAGATTCTCGTTCTTCCATAGTTCCCTTTCTCATAATGTTATCAATAGAAGAAACCATGATTATGTCCAATCAATTGAAAGTTGATGATGAAAGTTTCATAAACTTTCCTCTATAAAACACTTTCCTCAGCTTCTTGACCAGCTTATCATATATAGAACCATCATCAATAATAGTCTTCATTAGCTCATCATCTTTCATGACTCATTTGCAATCAAGAGCTTCTTCTCTTAGTTGTCTTCTAGTGGTAGTCCATCTTTTAAGAACATACTTCCATTTTTGAACATCTGTTTAGAATGGGAAGACACATTATCCATGTGAGTAGAGGAGAAATCCACATAAAGTCTCTTTTATCCAACCTTTCTTCTTAAGGTGGAAAATTGTTCTGGACTTTTGCTTCAACCTTTGTCCCAGAATCCCTCATTTGAACAAGCTTTATATCCATTTCATTCTTAACAAGGAAAACTTGTTTATCCTTCATGTGAGTTTGGAACTCAGTTATCAACATGTCACACATGTTTTCTGGTACATCCTAGTTAACATCTTCATTACCCTTTTTAATGACATCATTGATCATTTGGTTATTACACAGCTGTTGAGTGCAACTTCTATCAGCATAAGTACCTTGAAAACCACTTGCGCAGTTCTTCACTTGAAAATTAGGAAGGCAACTTACATCTTCTACCATGCTCAATTCCAATTCATATTGTAATTAATGAACAACATGTTCCATCATGTTGTTTGACAAGTACTCAATACACATGAGATATCTCTCATGATTCTCATTGTCTTTCACAATGACTTCCTTTAGCAGCTGAGCATCCTTTTTAAATATCAAAGCCTCTTTTGGCAACACCCTTTCAAGGTCTAAATACTTCTACTTCAGCACAATATCCTCATCAAGGAGAGACACGTTACAAAGATTAGCATCCTTAGTAACAACTTCATTGAATGGTTCAGACCCATCCTGAACAACAATGTTCATGGGGATAGACCCCTCATCAAAGCCATTATCAATGTTGTTACTCACAATATTCTTCATGATTTTCTTCATCATGTTAACAAAAAGAATGCCTTGTACTTCTACATTCAAGTATCTATTAAATAGGAACTTTCCATAACCATCTGATGAAATTTGGCCTTCAGAATACATGACATTCTTGGTGTCATTCTGATGGCTCCAAGATAGGCAATAGGATTCAAAGTTTCAGCATCAAAAACACTCTTATCTTCTTCAGCAGATAGCAAAGTGTTTCTTGGAAATACAGTAACAACTTGCTCCCTAACAAGACCACCGCGATCACAAACTTCATCCTTATGGGGAGTCATATCATCTATAGATTGTATGCCCTTGGTAAACAATACACGCACCTTGATATCTACAACACAAACTACAAGTAAGCTTTCATCCTTACTTATCATATCTTCACATAATTTCTTCACATGATCATCAGTATTAACACCACCACCATCACCATTAGCATAATCAACCTCAACATATTAATGGATATGATCATCCTTTATTATTAAGCTTTTGAGACTCTGCCAACATGTCAGACAAGGTGACTAACACATCTTGATTCTCCATATTGGATACTTGGGATTCTTCACCAACAAACATGTGAGTGAGATGATGATTTCTCATAGGCCCATACATAAGTGGGACTTTAATTACAATTCCTCCAATATCAATATTAGGCTTATCAACCTGTGGAAAGTTATAGAGAGCAATATCTTGAACAAATTTCTTGTCAAACACCTTGTGGCTGGACTTCAAGACATTAAGAGTAACACCAATTCTAGTTTTACCCAAAACACATACAAGTTTTTTATTAAATAAAACTCCAGACATATGATAAGGAATGCCATAATTCCTATTCTTATTCAAATCTTTCTTCTGAACCAATATTGGTTGTTTAATGTTAGGAGGACCTCATACCTGGCCATCAGCCTCCCCTTCAATGGCAAGCCCTTGCTTAAGTCACATAAAGTCCATATGTGTTAAATCAGAAGTATGAGAAAGATGTTGAACCATCTGGTAAGACATCTTGGTATGCTTTTCAAAATGTCAAACTTTTTAACTACTTCCTTCTTCAACGTTGAGATCAGTACATACGTGACAACAATTTTCAAGCTTTCTGATGACTGAACCATGGTCTTCAACATTCTGCTTTGTAGTAGCAGCCACCATCTTCATCAGTATAAACTTCATTCTCTTATGACTATCACAAGGAGCAGCAAAGTATTTTTCTTCAATCATCTGCTTAATGCAGCTAAAACCCCAATCTTCACAATATAACTCTTGTAGGATAACCAAGCAACACAAATATTATGCCTACCAAGCCAAACTTGCTGATGTTGCTTTAAAATTTTCTCATTCCACTGAGGATACAAATATCGATGGTGTGGTTTGTGAGAACAAGATTTTGGTTCTGCAATTGTATCTCTAAGTTTTGATGATATCAAATAGTATTTCTGTATGAATAATTTTGTACAACTAATGTTTGTTATTTGTGAGAACTTAACAAACAGGTTATGCTTCCGTAAATTGGCGCGAACACAATGCTTAAAAGAAAATTCGTCGCCTATACACTTAAAAAGCAGAACTCAAGTCAAGAAAATTTAAAGTTCACAAGACTCTGATACAAAAGAGGAAAAGAACGATTTATAAAGATAAAAGTTCTGATTGAACGAAGTCCAGATGCTGATACAAAAGAGAAAGAGAACGAGTTCTGAAGATCCGAAGACACGGGTTCTGATAAAAAGAAGTCCAGATGCTGAAGACATATGCTCTCTGATCAAGGTTCTGAAGACCTAATCAAGTCTCTACTCATGCTTCAACCAGATACTATCAGAATCCTCTGAAGATATGAAGACAACGCACCAAGCAAACAAGGTTCTGAAGACCAAGTGTTAAAGACTCTGAAGACGTTGTTCTGAAGATCCGAAGACTGAAAAATCTCAAGAACCTAGCTAAGTTTTCCCTTCTTACTCATGCTCGTAAAAAGCCTCTGAAGTTGAGAAGCCAAGAAGACAAAGCTACATAGTACAGTTGTACCTTAATTCAAGCGAAAATATCTTGGTAACAGTGCAAACGGTACATACGAGGATAGTCTGACAAGACAGGACGCAAAAGCTTTTATCTGTCATCATGCTTCTAGTCACCAACCTAGTTAGCTATCATGATTACACTTCAACGGCTCTTTCTACACGGCTATAAAAAGGAAGCAAGAGACTTGAAGAAAGATACACACGAACGCTACTGTAATACTCCTTCTATCTGAAATCTTTCTTAAGTCATTATGGTCAAAAAAGGGTGTTTACATTTTCAGCTTGTATTGAAGAAATTCTCTGTAAACGAAATTTATTCAAACTTAGGTTTGTGTTCCTTTAGAAAGACCTTGTGGAGGTATTTCTTGAGAAGTCTAAGTCGTGTGTCTTAGAGGTTGTTCCTTAAGTAAGACCTGTGAAGTTGTATTACTTGAGAAGTCTAAAACTTGTGAGTTTTAGAGGTTGTGTTAGTCACCAGCAGTTTGGCTCGTGCATTGTACTGATTTGATTGAATAGTGGATTAAGTCCTCATTGAGAGAGGCAAAATCACCTTGGCGGGTGGACTAGACTAGCTTGAGTGTTTCTCAAGTGAACTAGTATAAACATAACGTGTTATTGGGTCGTAATTCAAAAGAGTTCTTACTGATAATAGAAAGAGTCTAATAAAAAGTAATTTTTCATAAAAGAAACAATTTTATTTTGAAAACCCAATTCAAACCCCCCTTTCTTGAGTTTTTCACACCTTCAATTGGCATCAGAGCTCCGGTTCTGAGGTGATAAAAAGGTTGAATTTTTATCAAGCACTTAACAGTGTTTAGTACCGATCCAAGTGTGAAAAAACAATGTCTATACCAAATGCTGAGACAAGTTTTATTGTAAATGAAAGAGATTCTTATAGTGCAAAACCTCCTATCTTTGATGGAGAAAAATTTGACTATTGGAAAGATAGAATTGAAAGTTATTTTTTGTCGTTTAATTTAGATCTATGGGATCTGGTGGTTGATGGCTACAGTCACCCTGTAGATTCTGCAGGCAAAAAGATTGAAAGAAGTGCATTTACAGATGCACAGAAGAAAACTTACAGAAATCATCACAGAGCAAGAACGATTCTGTTAAACGCAATTTCTTATACAGAATATGAGAAAATTACAAACAAATAAACTGTGAAGTCCATCTTTGACTCTCTTCATATGACTCATGAAGGCAATGCTCAAGTCAAGGAGACGAAGGCTCTTGTACTAATTCAAAAATATGAGGTCTTCAAGATGGAAGATGATGAATTTGTGGAAACCATGGTCTCAAGATTTCAAATGCTTGTTGCAGGACTCAGAGTTCTGGACAAAGGCTATTCTACTGCTGATCATGTCAAGAAAATTATCAGAAGTCTACCTGTCAAATGGAGACCAATGGTAACTGCCTTGAAACTAACAAAGGATCTGAACAGTATAAGTCTTGAGGAACTAATCAGTTCTTTAAGAAGTCATGAAATAGAGCTCCAAGAAGATGAACCCCAAAAGAAAAGAAAATCTATTGCTCTAAAATCTAAACTTGAAAAAGAAGAAGGCGTATCAAGCAGAGGAGGAAGTGGAAGAATCTGAAGAAGAATCGGATGAAGATGACATATCTCTCATATCAAGAAAAATTAGTTAGCTATGGAAATACAGAAGAAATAAGTTCAGAGGATCAAAAAGAAGATCTGAGTCTACATATGGTCAAAGGAGAACTTATGGAAGAGATGTTACATGCTTTGAATGCAAGGAACCTGGACATATCAAAAATGACTGTCCAAAGGTTAAGAAAGATGAAAGACCTAAGAAAGCTAAAAAGGGTCTTATGGCAACTTGGGATGATTCAGAGTCCGAAAATGATTCTGATGAAGAACGTGCTAACGTAGCATTCATGGCTAAAACCAACTACGTTCTATCAGAAGGAAAACCTTTAGACTACGACGATGAAAGAGAGGTACTTTCTTCGCTATCTCGCTCTGAACTTGAAATAGGATTATATGAACTTATGGAAAGATATCAAACTCTTAGAAGAAAACACAAAACTTTGAAAAAGACTCTTGTGATTCCTTCAGAAGATCTTACTAAAAGCAAACAAACGATTTTTGAATTAAATAAAAAAATACTTTCTCTAGAAAATTCAAATACTACAATAAAAACTAAAGTCTCTAGGTTAGAAGAAGAAATCTCCTCTAACAGAACCAATATTAATCAAGTAGTCAAGTATGATAGAGCGTTCCAATGCTTTCTCGCTAAAAGCATAGACAGAAGCAAAATGGCTTCAATGATCTATGGAGTCAGCAGAAATGGTAACAGAGGTCTGGGATATTCAGGACCATCACAACCACATGATGAGACCAAGAGTATCAAGATGATACCTCTGTCCAAACATTTTGTGCCCTCTGGCACTATCTTAAAAAATTCTGAACAAAAAGGTTCAAAATCTATCACTGCACAAACACAGACACTAAAGAAAACTCCTAAACTTAAACCCTATGCACAAGTTCCACACTATTATCCTAATATAAGAAAGCCCAAAGGGGTCAGAACCTCTGGAAAAACTAATGAGAAATGACCCACAAAATGGGTACCTAAGAATGAGATAGTTTATGTTGCAGACATCCTTAATGGCACCATTGAAACACCAATCATGGTACCTGGACAGTGGATGCTCGCGACACATGACGGGAGAAAGGCATATGTTCCAAGATCTAAAACTTAAACCCGGAGGTGTCGTCGGTTTCGGAGGAAATCAGAAAGGAAGAATTATTGGCTCTGAGATTATTGGAAATGGTAAGCTTCCTTCTATTAATAATGTTCTGTTAGTTGAAAGTCTAATGCATAATCTATTGTCAATCAGTCAACTTAGTGACAATGGTTATGACGTTATTTTTAATCAAACATCCTGTAAAGCTGTAAGTCAAAAGGATGGATATGTCCTGTTCAACGGAAAGAGGAAGAACAATTCTTACAAAATTAAATTATCAGATTTAAAACACCAAAATGTAAAATGTCTTCTTTCTGTAAATGAAGAGCAATGGGTCTGGCACAGACGCCTTGGTCATGTTAGCTTGAGAAGAATTTCTCAGCTGAACAAGCTAGGTCTTGTCAGAGGCTTGCCAAATCTGAAGTACTCTTCACATGCTCTTTGTGAAGCATGTCAGAAAGGAAAGTTTTCAAAAACTTCTTTTAAATCAAAAAAATATTGTTTCCACCTCTAGACCATTAGAACTTCTTCACATTGATCTCTTTGGACCAGTAAAAACTGCCTCTATCAATGGTAAGAAATACGGATTAGTCATCGTTGATGATTACAGTCGTTGAACATGGGTGAAATTCTTAAAACACAAGGATGCGTCACATTCTGTGTTTGCTTCCTTCTGCACTCAAGTACAAAATGAGAAAATTTGTAAAATCATTAAAGTCAGAAGTGATCATGGTGGAGAATTTGAAAACAAAGGCTTTGAAAATCTTTTTTACTCACATAGGATATCCCATGATTTTTCTTATCCTAGAACTCCACAACAAAATGGAGTTGTAGAAAGAAAGAACAGAAATTTACAACAAATGGCTCGCACCATGATCCAAGAAACTGATATGGCTAAGCACTTTTGGGCAGAAGCAATCAACACAGCATGTTATATTCAAAATAGAATCTCTATTAGACCTATCTTGAATAAAACTCCTTATGAATTGTGGAAGAATAAAATTCCCAACATTTCCTATTTTCATCCATTTGGATGTACTTGTTTTATGCTAAATACTATAGAGAATCTTGGCAAGTTTGATTCCAAAGCACAGAAGTGTCTGCTGTTAGGATACTCTGAATGCTCAAAAGGCTACAGAGTTTATAACACAGAATCACGGATTGTGGAAGAATCAATTCATGTTAAATTCGATGACAAGCCTGACTCTGAAAAGTCATAGCTAGTTGAAAAGCTTGCAGGCTTGGAAATTAGCTTCTCAGAACCTAAAGAAAAAATAGATGAAGTCAAAGACCAACAAGACCCTACGCCGGATTCCACTGATGTAACTCCGGATACTCCACATCAAAAGAAAAGAAGAATGTCTATATCTCATCCTGAGGAACTAATTCTTGGTAGTAAGGACGCTCCAGTCAGAACCAGATCAGCTTTCAGACCATCAGAAGAAACACTCTTGGGACTGTGTCGTTAATCAAACCAACTACAGTTGAAGAAGCTCTTATGGAAAAGGACTGGGCTCTGGCTATGGAAGAAGAATTGAATCAATTCTCAAAGAATGATGTTTGGGATCTAATTCTAAAACCTAAAAATGTTCATGTTATTGGAACCAAATGGGTATTCAGAAACAAGGCACGACTTGTCGCTCAAGGATACAGTCAACAAGAAGGAATTGATTACAACGAAACTTTTGCTCCTGTCGCCAGACTTGAAGCAATACGGTTATTAATTTCCTTTTCAGTAAATCATAACATCACCCTATATCAGATGGATGTTAAGAGTGCATTCTTAAATGGTTATATATCAGAAGAAGTCTATGTCAAACAACCTCCTGGTTTTGAAATTCAGAAAAATCAGATTTTGTCTTTAAACTCAAAAAATCACTCTATGGTTTAAAGCAAGCTCCCAGAGCTTGGTACGATAGATTGAGCAAATTTCTTTTAGAAAACAATTTCACCAGAGGAAAGGCTGACACAACTCTCTTCTGTAAAACATATAAGAATGATATTCTTATAGTTCAAATCTGTGTTGATGATATTATTTTTGGTTCTGCTAACCCCTCTTTATGCGAAGAATTTTCAAAGCTAATGCAAGCATAATTCGAAATGAGTCTGATGGGTGAGTTAAAGTTCTTTTTGGGAATTCAAATAGATCAGAAACCAGAAGGCACCTACATTCATCAAAGTAAGTACACAAAAGAACTTCTGAAGAAATTCAACATGATGGATTGTAATACAGCTAAAACACCAATGCATCCAACATGTGTCATGAGAAAAGAAGAAACATGAGTTAAGGTTTGTCAGAAGCTCTATCGTTGTATGATAGGCTCTCTCTTGTATCTAACTGCTTCTAGACTTGATATATTATTTAGTGTACATTTATGTGCTAGATTCCAATCAGATCCAAGAGAATCTCATTTAACTGTTGTTAAACGAATTCTAAGGTATCTGAAAGGAACAACTAACCTTGGCCTGATGTATGAGAAAACATCAGAGTACACTCTTTCTGGTTATTGTGATGCAGACTATGCTGGAGACAGATTGGAAAGAAAGAGCACATCAGGAAACTGTCAGTTCCTAGGAAACAATCTAATCTCATGGTCAAGCAAGAGGCAATCTACAATTGCTCTCTCTGCAGTAGAAGCAGAATACATCTCTGCTTCTCTATGCAGTACACAAATGCTTTGGATGAAAAATCAGTTGGAAGACTATCAAATATATGAGAGTGACATTCTTATCTTCTGCGATAATACTGCTGCTATTTGTTTAAGTAAAAATCCAATTTTTCATTCTAGGGCTAAACACATTGAAATAAAACACCATTTTATCAGAGACTATGTTTAGAAGGGAACCTTGTGCTTAAAATTTATTGATACAGACCATCATTGGGCTGATATTTTTACAAAACCCTTAGCTGAAGATAGATTTCTAAATATTTTAAAACATCTGAAAATGGTGTACTGCTCAGAATGAGATTATTTCAGAACCAAATGTGTCAGAGGAAATAAGTAATTTTAAATTATCAGAACCACTGTTGTGTCTCAGTTCTGATTAATTTTTCTTCTGATGAGTCATTTTTGCATGTGATTAGATTATATCTAAATCACTATATTTATCCAAATCAAACGAACAGTAACTTCTTGGGATTGACTCAAAACTTCATTACATTTATTACTCGTCCCCTGTACGGTGTCTATTTCCTTAAGTTTTCAAAAACCATTCCTATTCCCTCTTTCACTCAAACGGAAACCCTAAAACCCTAATCACTCTTCCTTTTCTATCACCTTCAAACCAACTCAATCCTTGTTCTCATCCTCTCCGATCTTAACTATCACCCTGATGAATCACATACAACAAGAAACTGTCAATTTCTTTAAAGAAACAGAAGCATCTTGAATCCCTCCAAAGGGTCATCATCATCGTCGGTAATGTCGTCTACTACTTCAACAATGTCTACAGCAACTGCGACAGTCATCCCATCTTCTTCAAAATCTTCTAAGATAGATAAGAATCATGTAACTCAAAGAGAAGCCACAGTCACATGTACTCTTCAGAATCTACTTGTACTCAAGGAACTATATGTAGACTTCGAAAATCTTGCTGAAAATGGATTTAATCTGATCGATGATGTGAAAGCTCAAGGTTGGAGTAATTTCTTTGATAGGCTTAAAGGTCCAGTTTTTGAAGCACTCGTAAAGGATTTTTGGAGATAAGCTATTTGTGATAAACTCCATGTCGTCTCTTATGTCTTGGGAAGAAAAATTGTCATCACAGAAAAATCAATTGCTAAACTTTACAAACTGGAATTTCTGAAGAACAAAAGAGTCTATGGAAGGGTCAATAAATCTCTGTTTGTGAAAAAGGTGATCAACCCAACTATTTTCACAAACCATCAACCAAATAAAACAGAGTACAAGAGAAAAGATCTGCATGTCAATCTGAAAATCTGGCACAAAATCATTCTTGTTTGCATCAATCCAAGACCCTCATCATATGCTGCAGATTATGTCAACGCTAACCAGAAGTATATGCTATATTATTTGCTCACCAAGGAAAGGATGTGCTTGCCCTCTATCTTATTTTATCATCTGAGAGATATGGTGAAGAAGACAAGAACAACAGGTGAACAAAAAAAGTGATACACCTAAGTACATTCCTTTTGGAAGAATGCTTTCAGACATATTCTATGAAAGTGGTATAGTGTACACTCTGGTTACAGAAGTTCAACACACGGAAGATCTGATAGCAACTCTTGGAGAGTCAGTCAATGCCACAACACTCAAGCATATGAGAATAATTAATAAAGTAAGAGTGAAACCTTTTTCTATCTCTGAGGACTTATTCAAACGCAGGATCGTAGTACCAGACTATCCAGACTATTATAGAAGCGACCTCATTGAAGAAATTGTTGCATCTATAGATGCACTGAAAGCACGAGGATATGATGTATCTGAAGTCAAGGAGGAAGAAATTGAACTTGACAAAGAAGAGGAAGAGCAAACTAAAGAGGCTGATGAATCTGCTCCTGAACTAACTCTTGCAGAATCCTTCAGAAGGAAAAGAAAGCAAGCTACAGTTATTTCTGAGCCCCAGAAAAGGAAGAAGAATGACAAATCAGAAATCTCCAAAACTACTACTCTAAAGAAAACCAGTAAGTCTATTTCTGCTTCATCTATCTCTAGAGTTGAATCAGTTTCTACCCCATCTACACAACAAACTATCTCCATTTCCACTTCACATCCACAAGTCAGTTTCGAACCTCCATCTTTTTCAATACCACCATCATCAATCTCTATTCCTGTAAATGAAACGATTTCTATTCCACAAATCTCCCTTTCATCAATCTAATCCTTAGCAATTCCTACATCCACTCCATCAACAACCACCTTAATCATCCAATCAGACTTACCTATCTCACAAATGTCTTACACTTCTCATCAGACCACTGTTGTTGAATCCTCGATTCAACACTCTGATACTTCACTTCTATATTCTGAACCTCTCATGGTTTCAAACACTATAGAAGTATCATATCCTACTGATCAACCAAGCAATCAACATCCTCCTACTGAGATTGTTTCATCTCAGCAAGCACCACCTGAAACAATTTCTGCCAAGCCTGACCTTGCTCTGGTTATATATAACAAACCTTCTCCAACATCTTTTGAAGAATGCATAGGTCAATTCAGTAAAAAGGCATTAAGGAAATTTGCTAGCCTAAGAAAAGAGTTCAACATAAGTGCAAAGCCCTTGGAGCTTAAAACCTCTTGTCAAAACTTCCAGAAATGGTTGGATAGTGAACTTGCAAGAATTGTAAGCTTCTCAGACGCAACCATCACTGCTGGAATTCAACAGGCAAAAGAAAGAGCAGAAGCTGAAGAGCGGATCAGGGTACTTAAGTTCTTGGCTACAAAGCAGAAAGAAGTTGAAGAAAAAGCTGCTAAGGAAGCAAGACTTCTTGCAGAAAAGGCTGCTGAAGAAGCCAGAATAGCACAAGAAACTGAAGTCATAGAAAGGGCCAAGCAAGATGTTGCAGTTGCTTCTACATCTGATCTTGCTGTAAGGCGTTTGGAAAGCGCAATTGGAGAAATCAGAGAAGAACAACAAAAGTTCAGAGAGAACTTTGAAGAGCAAAAGACTGTCAATGCTACTCTTCAGAGCATGCTTCAGAAAATATGGGGCAAGATGTCCTCTACAAGCACCTAATTCTTGTGTCTCTTTTGTCCTTATGACTTTAGATATTTGTTTTTCACCCTTTCATAACTTATCTTTTTTATCAATGACAAAAAGGGGGAGAAGTAATATAAATGCGATATTTTGATTCCATAGTCAATCTCTGAAAAACGTTGTTTACATGCTAACAGATAAACTGCTATTTCTATTAGAGTGTTCTTCTTTTTCAGGAATTCTGATCCAAATCAAGCTTTATTAAGAATAGAGAATCAGAACTCTGCTGAAAAGAGAATCAAGACTAAGAGCTCATGACCTAGTAAAATCAGGGGGAGCCCCAAGCTCAGAAATTCATCAAGTCTAAGACTCAGGGGGAGTACTTCATACGAAGGATAAGCTATCTTTAGAAACTGTTATTTTCCCTGCATTATATATATCAAATTTGTGTGATCAAGATACATAGTTTTGTCATCATCAAAAAGGGGGAGATTGTGAGAACAAGATTTTGGTTCTGCAATTATATCTCTAAGTTTTGATGATATCAAATAGTATTTCTGTATGAACAATTTTGTACAACTAATGTTTGTTATTTGTGAGAACTTAATAAACAGGTTATGCTTCCGTAAATTGGCACGAACACAATGCTTAAACGAAAATACGTCGCCTATACACTTAAAAAGCAGAACTCAAGTCAAGAAAATTTAAAGTTCACAAGACTCTGATACAAAAGAGGAAAAGAATGAGTTCTGAAGATAAAAGTTCTGATTGAACGAAGTCCAGATGCTGATACAAAAGAGAAAGAGAACGAGTTCTGAAGATCTGAAGACACAGGTTCTGATAGAACGAAGTCCAGATGCTGAAGACATATGCTCTCTGATCAAGGTTCTAAAGACCTAATCAAGTCTCTACTCATGCTTCAATCAGATACTATCTTAAGCCTCTGAAGATATGAAGACAACGAACCAAGCGAGCAAGGTTCTGAAGACCAAGTACTGAAGACTCTGAAGACGTTGTTCTGAAGATCCGAAGACTGAAAAATCTCAAGAACCTAGCTAAGTTTTCCCTTCTTACTCATGCTCGTAAAAAGCCTCTGAAGTTGAGAAGCCAAGAAGATAAAGCTACATAGTACAGTTGTACCTTAATTCAAGCGAAAATATCTTGGTAACAGTGCAAACGGTACATACGAGGATAGTCTGACAAGACAGGACGCAAAAGCTTTTATCTATCCTCACGCTTCTAGCCGTCAGCCTAGTTAGCTATCATGATTACACTTCAACGGCTCTTTCTACATGGCTATAAAAAGGAAGCAAGAGACTTAAAGAAAGATACACACGAACGCTACTGCAATACTCCTTCTATCTGAAATCTTTCTTAAGTCATTCTGGTCAAAAAAAGGGTGTTTACATTTTCAGCTTGTATAGAAGCAATTCTTTGTAAACAAAATTTATTCAAACTTAGGTTTGTGTTCCTTGAGAAAGACCTTGTGGAGGTATTTCTTGAGAAGTCTAAGTCGTGTGTCTTAGAGGTTGTTCCTTAAGTAAGACCTGTGAAGTTGTATTACTTGAGAAGTCTAAAACTTGTGAGTTTTAGAGGCTGTGTTAGTCACCAGCAGTTTGGCTCGTGCATTGTACTGATTTGATTGAATAGTGGATTAACTCTTTGTTGAGAGAGGTAAAATCACCTTGGCAGGTGGACTAGACTAGCTTGAGTGTTTCTCAAGTGAACTAGTATAAGCATAACGTGTTATTGGGTCGTAATTCAAAAGAGTTCTTACTGATAATAGAAAGAGTCTAATAAAAAGTAAGTTTTCATAAAAGAAACAATTTTATTTTGAAAAACCAATTCAAACCCCCCTTTATTGAGTTTTTCACATCTTCATGGTTGACTACCATAATACTTACAATAGTACAAGGGAATAGAGGAGTCATGCTTAATAACCTGGTAATCATGTTTGACCCAATGCTGAAACATGTTACCTGACACTCTGCATTATGATTTTATAATAGGAGTAAAACATCTTTTCATTTAAGTTGATTGCATATCTTTGACAAAACCACCATTGTTTCCCTAATCATCTCCACCTTCTTCATTATTCATGACATTGTATATTCTTCTTTGTTCCATTGGAACACTTGAGCATTCAGCGTGAATATGGCCAAAGTCTTTGTAATAAAGTTATTATATCCCTTTCCACCTGTAGGAATAGTCGAGCTTTTGCCTTTCACCATCCTTCTTTTTATGTTGAATGTTCTTGATATTGATAGTGACATTACTACCAGATCTCTTGTCAAGTTTTCTCAAGATTTTATTAAATCTCTTATTGAGCTTAAGATATTATTTAGAATTACATTTTGCTTGAACAACGCAATCTTCATCACTGTCAATAATCTTTCAAGGATTCTTAGCACCGTGACAAATCTTTGGTTGATAAACAACTCCTCCTTCATTGAAATTCTCCATCTATAACAAAATAATATCTCATTGGAGCTCGACCAACAAGCTAGGGTGTCTACTTTAATGCCAATTGAAAATTTTGTTCCTTCGGGGACAGATGTCGAACGCGATGTCCTAGACAATTGGTTCGACAAGTTAAACCAGAATCATGTTGAAATACAAATAGAGTTAGGGTTTTGTTATCGGTCCACAGGGATTGTTCGGTGATATCGTAGCCGTTCTACAATCGTAACGTTTCAAACTTTAAAGTAACAGGGTGTTTTAGGTTGGTTTTGTAGTGTTCGCATTCAAATGTAATTAAAAGCGGTAAAGAGATTATTTTTAACGGTTTATAAAAGCATGTCAAGATTAGGGTTCGACAAACCACTTTGCACATATATAATCGATAAGCTAATGAACTCGGTTAAATGATAAATACAATCACATATCCTCCCAATATGTTTATCTCTAACACATATTGTGAGTTTTGCCATTTTGATCCTTTGTTGATTTCTCACACAAACTATCAAAATGACAACATTAGAGTTCAATATTTGGTGAACATCAACACACATTACTATCTCTAGCCAATGTACATTGATGGATGAAAAACCTAGGTAAAGAGTAGGAACACATTTCTCAATCATGAACCAACACAAAGAATAAACCATATAAACAAAGTTTTTCATCATACATTCATCATCCAAGAGTTCACAAGCTAGAATCAATCCATATACATACAAAGGAAAGGTTTACCTACATCTAACCTTGACACAAAAGAGAAATTAGCTACACATATTCATGGTAGCTTGATCAACAAGAATCGGGAGAAGAGAATCGAGCATCAATGAAGATTCCTCGACAAAATGATGCTTTCAATCTTCCAAAGATGAAGTGCTACAGTGTATAATGTATTTTGATCTAAAAAAGTACCAAGGATCCTCTAAAATTCTGAACAAAACAACTTAAAAAGGGGCTGAGAATCGCGGAGCGCGCTGAGCGCACAGACACCCGCTGAGCGGGCTCAACTTATAAACTAAATCGCCTAAGAGCGCGCTGAGAGGACTAGGGACCCCGCTGAGCGCGCAACTCTCTGTAATTACTTCCACCAGCGCGCTTGGAGCGCGCTGAGCGGGCTTCAAGCATGCTCCAAAAATGATTATTTCCCAAAACTGCTTTTGTGGGGCCTTCATAGCTCCATTCTTCACACTTCCATGGGAAAATCTGCAATAAAAACAAAAAAGTTAAATAGATAAGTCAAATAACGAAATTAGCTAGAAAACGGTTATAAAACGGAAACAATGGGAAAAGGCTTAGATTTACAAATAAAGCTCACAAAAAGATGCTAAAAACTAATCTAAATATTAACACTTTTTAGCACCTAACAACTCTCCCTAACTTGTTTCTTTGTTTGTCCTCAAACGAAGGTAAAATAGAATAGAAGCAAGCGGTAAACCGGAGTCAAATACCAACAAAAATTAATGGTTCAAACCAAATTAACACGTACGCAAGTACCGCTCGGCCTTACAAAGAATGAAAACATGTAAATGAACTAACTTCTAAACATAAATAACAATCACAAATCATATGCAAACAAATGTTTAAATTGGAATCACCTAATTTATTCACATGAGGCTAGCTCAATATATATACAAGGGACAAAACACACTCATTAGCAAAAGTGTCAGCATCCAGAACAATTCATGCATTCATCAAACCAATTCAACAAGAAAACCAAGGAAACAAAGATCTCTTAAGGGCTTCTAAAGGTTGTAACTTGGCAAGGTTTAACAAGAAAGGGATATTTGTAAAAGGCCAATGAAACAAAGTGGTTAACAAAAATTTTCAACAATGAACAACATGCCAATAACCCACTTAGACAAACCTCATAACAACTCAATTCAATCCTTTCTTTTCTTTTCTATTCTTTTCTTATCGTGCACTCTTTCATTCTATTTAGAATGCCATTTTTCATTTTCTTTTCAAGCAACTCCCTTTGGAGTGCAAAGCATAACACAAAATAATGTTTCATGTTTCTTTCCTTTTCACAAGAGGCACCAATTCACCTTTTTTTTTTATTTTCACAAACTAGAACCACTCACCCCAACATAAACCATACCATATTTAATGTGCAATGTTCTTCAAAAGTATGTTCAAACAAAGGTTTAAGTGTATAAAAAAAACTAGAATGAATCACATTGATTTCTTTTTAGCATCAACAACCCACTATTGAGTGGATTCCTTTGATCATTCGATGGGTTGATGCAAGATTCATTCCAATTTCAAGGCTCAACATGGCTAGCAAGTGCTCACACCTCTCATAACGTAAAATTGAAGTTTATTTGGATTGGTGGTTTTTCTCATAATCAAAAATTGCCTAGATCATTTCAATGTTTCCAAGGTTTGCAAATGAATACAAGATTAAACATGAATCATACGAGCTAAACAACAATTACAACATCTCTCAATATTTATGAACAATGGAGGGACTCACATTTGTGGTTGTGTCCTAATTGATTCCAAAATGAACAAAAAATGCAAAATGAAGAAAAGCTTGAAAATTATGTAAAGCACAAAGTTCATAAACATACTGATATTCTACAAAGCACAAAACAGAGTACCTTTGTGTGCACCAACTTAGAATTTTATCATCACCATCAATGAATGGTGAAGTGCATCACTTATTGTTCAAAGAAGCAAAATTGCTTCATCCACCAATTACCTTAAAAATAAAGGGCAAACAACAAAAAATTTCTGTACAAACAAACCATAAAAACATAGAACAACATCCCCCCGGATGTTAAATCCATTAATCAACAAAAATTTGAACAAATATTCAAACTCACATCCGCCCGGATGGAGAATACAAAATTCCTACACAAGGTAGTCAATACAAAATCCAAACATAATAATTATACCAAAATAAAAAACAAAAATATAATAAAGGACTAATCAAACCCAACATCAGTCAAAACTAGAGCTAGACGCTCCATGACCCGCTCCATCATCACCGTCAACGTCATCATCACCGTCATCGTCATCGCCTGCCCCCTCCGGAAAACCAGGCCTGCCCTCAGGCCAACGAGCATATGCCATAAGGTCTTCGCGAGACCTTAACTGATGATCCACATGTGGTTCCCGGATCTATAACTATAATTGCATCATAGAATCATGCATAAATAATAAAGCCCGCTGATGAGCCTCGTGCATGGCCCAATTGGCCTCAGCACTTGGATCATAAGCATGCCATCGTCGGCGCCCGCACCCGCGAGCAGGGGCAGCAGCAGCTACAGGGGCAACATCCTCTAAATTAATCACCCCCATACAATAACGGGTGACATAACTATCATCCAAAACCTGGAGCTTCACATTCCCATGGGTAGGCAATGCAACTTGCGCCTTATGGCATAAAGCCATAATCAACCCTGGATAAATAAGGGCGCAAGCTACACGATCTCCAAGTGGTGTACCACTGGTGGCAGTTCTCTTCATCTCATTAGAAATAATTCGTGCAAAATCCACGGTGTGGCCCTCTGTGCATAAATGAAAAATCAGAGCTGCGGTCTCCATGGTAATAGAGGAGGTGTGGCTTCTTGGTCGAAGGTTGTATAGAACCACAGACATGACAAGCTGTGAGGTAGTATCCAACACTCTCCTTGCAAACTTTAGAGACGCTCCATTAGCGCTTAAAGTGTAAGTACCCCTGCCTACGCACAAAGCATCCCTAAGTTGGTTGGCATTCCAATTCCGCCGAGCCAACGTCCTTCCAAAGTCACACAACTCATCTTCTCCCAGCTGAAGTGGGTTTACAAGGTAGGTATTGATGGAATCTCTTGAGAAATCGATTTCTTTCCCCCGAACCTAAGTTTTGAAAGTGAACGCATCACCAACGGAGGGTAACGTATTAGCGTAAAACTCCCTCACAATGTCTATGTGGTACTCAGGAAAGGGAGAACCAAGCTTATCCCACGCACCACCTTGGACAAAATGGGCCATATCTCTATGGGAACCATCTGGATCAATCATAATTATCCTGTCCAGCCAAATCGATCTCTTTTTAAGTTGCTAGTATCGTTGTTGTTGCTTGAGGCCAACAAAACGCGTCCTATCGAATTGGCCAGCAGGAGCTCGTCTGTTAGGATTTGACGTAGAACCAACGATTCGTTGTTTCTTTCTTCCCGACATCTGAAGAAAAAAAACAAAAAACAACATATACACAAAACAGTACCACACGTTAGTGACAACAGCATGCTAAAATTTCTAATTTATAAAAAAAAATACATAGAACAATCACAGCACAGCAGAACAGAATTAGGAAAAAGGGAAAATTTTCTGCAAATCTCAGAGCGCGCTGATCGCGCAGGAGCGCGCTGAGCGGGCTCTGCAAAATGCAGAAAAAACCCCCTCTGCAACAGATGGTTCCAAAAGGCTAAACCTACATTCAATTCCACTACACAGCCATTTTTACAGAGAAATGCTCAAAATGAATTCACAAAAATCAAAAACAAATTAAACTCTTCACAAAACCTAATTATAAAATTTCATACCCTAAATTCTAAAATTCTAACTTCTAACAAACATGCAATCATACTAAATAACATTTATACAGAAATTAGTCATAACAGAGGCAAAGGAAAGAAGTAGAACAAGAACATTCAACAATTAACACAATGACCCAAAAATGGGTTTCCAAATGAAAATGAAAATTTGAAAAATAAAGACTTACAGTGTTGAAAGTGATGATGCTTAGCAGAAAAATGAAGAAAGATGTTGTAGGGAACTTGAAAATCCAAAGAGGTTTTTGAAAAACTTGAAGAAGGAGAGAGCACAAAAGAGTTTTGAGAGAAAATGAGGGAAATGAGGCAAGGGTTTTTAACCCTAGCAACATAAACATCATTATGGGCCGAGTACAGCTTTGTGGGCCCAGAAAAACAAAATATTTTTTTTCAAAATTTCGCAGACCGCGCTCAGCAGGCAATGACCGCGCTCAGCGGGCTGCTTACTGTCTGGAAGGGGTCCAAAATTTCAAAAGCGCGCTGAGCGGGCACTGAAATGCTCAGAATCCTCCCAGCTTGAAAATTTCAACTAACAGCAGTCCAAAACAACACTCTAAGCAGCATACAACATCAACTTTACATAAAACACAATCTAAACAACAAATGGACTATAAATGCGATAAATACTTACTGTGTTGGGGTGCCTCCCAACAAGCGCTTGTTTAACGTCGGATAAGCTCGACGGTTCAAGATGCTCACTTAAGAACATCAAGAAGAACAGAGCAACACTCGTGATCGAAATTCCCTCCTAGGTAAACTTTCAGACGTTGACCATTTACGGTCCAACAGTCTTTCTTCTCCAAGTCCTCAATCACGACTGCTCCAAAACTCTTTACTTCTTTGACACGGAATGGTCCCGACCACTTTGATTTTAATTTTCCCGAAAAAAGCTTTAACCGGGAATTGAACAAGAGAACCAGTTGGCCAACTACAAATTCCTTATGCTTAATCTTCTTATCATGGTATCCTTTCACCTTCTCTTTGTACAACCAACTTGAATGGTATGCGGCATTCCTCATTTCTTCCAACTCAAGCAATTGCATTTTTCTATTGTTACCGGCCAAGTTCTTATCGAAATTTAACATTTTCAAAGCCCACAAAGCCTTATGCTCCATTTCAACCGGTAGATGGAAAGTTTTACCATAAACCAATTGAAACGGAGTTAGACCGATTGGAGCTTTATAAGCGGTGCGATATGCTCATAAAGCCTCGTCCAATTTTTACGACCAATCCTTCATAGAACTTGACACAGTTTTTTCTAAGATTCTTTCAACCTCGTGGTTTGATACCTCAGCTTGACCATTCAACTGTGGGTGGTAAGGGGTCGCCACCTTATGCGATAAACCATAGTGTTTTAAAACATTTTCAAGAGGTGTATTACAAAAGTGTGACCCGCCATCACTAATGAGCACCCGAGGAGTGCCAAAATGGGAAAATATGTGTTTCTTCAAAAATTTGATCACCGTTTTGCCATCCGCCCTAGGTGAGGCAATCGCCTCAACCCACTTCGATACGTAGTCAACTGCTACCAACATGTACTCGTTCCCAAGAGATGGTGGGAATGGACCAACAAAATCGATACCCCAACAATAAAAAATTTCAACTTCTTGTATATTTTGGAGGGGCATTTCATCACGTTTTCCATTTCCACCCATTCTTTGGCACATGTCACAACTTTTCGCATGGAGATGTGCGTCTTTAAAAAGAGAAGGCCAATAAAAGCCCGATTGAAGGACTTTAGTGGCCGTCCTCGCACCATTAAAATGGCCTCCATACGGCGAGTTGTGGCAATGCCAAAGAATGCTTTGAGCCTCATCGCTCGTGACAAACCTTCTTAAAAGGTTGTCACTTCCTAATTTAAATAAATACGGGTCGTCCTACACGTAGTAATTAGCATCCGAAAGAAACTTCCTTTTTTGGTTCCAAGTTAGGTCTTCGGGCACCCAACCGGTAGCTTTATGGTTAGCCAAATCTGCAAACCAAGGCCTAACTTGGACTTTAAAAAGTTTTTCATCAGGAAATTCTTCTCGGATTTCCTTTTCAGCTACGGTAACCTCAACATTGACAAGGCGAGACAAGTGATCCGCCACCAAATTTTCCGAACCCTTTTTATATTTTATTTCTAAATCAAACTCTTGTAATAAAAGGATCCATCAGATGAGCCTTTGCTTCGAATCCAGTTTGGTGAGCAAATACTTGATCGCCGAATGGTCGGTGTAAACAACAACTTTTGACCCGATGAGGTAGGATCTAAATTTCTCAAGCGCATACACAATAGCAAGTAATTCCTTTTTGGTCGTGGCATAATTAACTTGTGCCTCATTTAAAACTTTACTTGCATAGTGTATGGCATGGAAACTTTTTTCCTTCCTCTGACCAAGCACCACTCCAACAGCATAATCACTCGCATCGCACATAAGTTCAAAATTTAAAGTCCAATTAGGAGTGATGATTATTGGAGCGGTAACTAACTTTTCTTTTAAAATTTCGAAAGCATGAAGACATTTATCATTAAAAAGAAATACCTGTTCCTTGTTTAGCAAGTTGCTCAATGGTTTAGCCACCTTTACAAAGTCTTTGATAAAACGCCTATAAAATCCGGCATGCCCAAGGAAACTTCGGATCCCTTTGACGTTGGTAGGAGGAGGCAACTTCTCTATCACTTCAAATTTTGCTTGATCCACCTCAAGGCCTTTGGAAGAAACTTTGTGGCCGAGCACAATTCCCTCCGTCACCATAAAGTTACACTTCTCCCAATTTAGCACTAGATTTGTCTTCACACACCTCTCTAAATCGGTTTCCAAATTTGTCAAGCATAAATCAAATGATCCTCCAAAAACCGAAAAGTCATCCATGAACACTTCCATCGTCTTTTCTATAAGGTCGGAGAAGATAGCTTGAACACACCTTTGGAAAGTTGCCGGCGCATTACATAAACCAAACGGCATCTTCCGATACGCAAAAATGCCAAAGGGACAAGTAAAGGCCATCTTCTCATGATCCTCCGGGTCAACCGCAATTTGATTATACCCCGAATATCTGTCCAAGAAACAATAGAATTGCTGCCCGGACAACCTCTCGAGCATTTGGTCCATGAATGGAAGAGGAAAATGATCTTTTCTAGTTGCGGTATTCAACCTTCTATAATCAATGCACATTCTCCACCCCGTCACAATCTTGGTTGGTATCAACTCATTCTTATCGTTTCGGATAACGGTAATGCCACCCTTTTTAGGAACAACGTGCACGGGGCTTACCCATGGACTATCAGAGATCGGGTAGATCATTCCCGCATCCAAAAGCTTCACAACTTCTTTCCTCACCGCCTCTTTCATAGTTGGGTTCAAGCGGCATTGTGGTTGAGCAACCGCCTAGAAATCTTCTTCAATAAGAATCTTGTGCATACAATAAGATGGACTAATTCCCTTAAGATCAGAAAGAACCCAACCTATTGCATCTTGGTATTTCTTCAAAACATGGATTAAACAGTCTTCCTCGTTTTTGGACAAAACGTTGCTAATGATAACCGGCTTGTTACCACCGTCATCAAGAAGCGCATATTTTACATTCGAAGGCAAGAACTTCAATTCAAGTGGTGATTTCTCATCTTTCACATCCTTCTTTAACTCTTCCATTTCTACTTCCCACGGTTGCAACTCTTTGATAGATTCAAGCTCTTTTAAACATTCTTCAAGAGCTCTTTCTTCTTCATAGGAAAACACCTCAAAAGATTCATCAAGAGCCATTTCCAAAGGAGATAATATATGAACATGCCTTGAAACCTCCAAAGTTTCCTTTTCACTTGCATCGATACGAAAGCTATCATGCTTGTCTCGAGAATGTTTCATTGCTTCAAAAAGATCAAAGCAAACTTCTTCGTTTTGAACCCTCACTTTCATTAAACCTTCATCTACATCAATCATCATTCGTGCGGTTTTCATGAAAGGTCGCCCAAGAATTAAAGGCGCATCCTCATCTTGCTCCATATCGATAACAATGAAATCAACCGGAAAGAAAAACTTGTCAACTTTTACCAAGACATCTTGAGCTAACCCATGAGGATGAGTTGTGGACTTGTCGGCTAATTGTAACGTCATCCTAATGGCTTTCATCTCAATGTTCCCAAGCTTCTTTACAATGGACAAAGGAATTAGATTAATGCTTGAGCCCAAATCGATTAGGCCTTTCCCAATATAGACGTCACCAATTGTTACCGGCAAAGTAACACGCCCCGGGTCAACTTCTTTTTTCGGAAGAGTTCTTTGAATGATGGCACTACAACTTGCGTCAAGGACAATAGTTTCCGGTTCCGAATACCTCCACTTCTTTGTGAGAATGTCCTTCATAAACTTAGCATATTTTGGCATTTGCTCCCAAGCTTCGGCAAAAGGAATGTTAATTTGCAACTATTTAAAAATATCCATGAAACGAGCGTAATGCCGTTCATTTTCTTTCTTTGAAGGAGCATGAGGGTATGGTAAATGTTGGATTGGAATAGTGCTCACTACTTCCTTTCCCTTCTTCACTCTCCTAAGTCTCTCCTTTTTCTTCAACTCCTCACCACTATTATTTTCAACTTCAACTATTTCATCACTTTTATTTTCAACTACACCTTCATTTTCACTTTTATTTTCAACTACTTCCTCATCACTATCCTCCTCCACAATACCATCAATTTTTTCTTCATCAACCTTTTTCTCATTTTTAGTCACCAACCCCTTTCCACTTCGTGTAACGATTGCGTTGCAATGCTCCTTAGGATTCACTTGAGTATTTGCGGAGAATGAAGGACCCTGTTGTTGCTCAGCAAGTTGCTTAGCAAGCTGATCCACTTGATTTTCTAGATTCTTAATCGCCGCATCACTACTCTTTTGATTGGCCATAGAAATTTGTATGAATTGAGTCAAAGTGTCTTCCAACTTAGAGCTAGCAACCGGAGGTGGTGGAGGTTGATAAGGATTTTGCCGGTTTGAAGAACCGCCACCATAACCTTGATTATGTTGATAGTTCTCCCTCGGTGGATATCCTTGGTTGCCTTGGTAATGTTGTTGAGGATTGTATTGTTGTTGATAAGGTTGTTGTTGTGGTCTTCCTTGATAGTCTTGTTGATTATTCATGTAGTTCACTTCTTCAAATCCCGGAGGAGGACAAAATCCGGTGTCATGCTCTCCTTTGCAAAGTTCACAACAAGCAACTTGTTTACTCTTGCTAGGTTCCTTCAATGCTTTAATTTGTTGAGTCAAAAGTTCCACTTGTTGAGAGATGAGCTTGTTTTGTGCAAGGATTGCATCATTAGTTCCCAATTCAAGTACCCCGGGCTTCTTTTGCGAGTTGTTACGGCTTTGACTTTAAAGATCATTGAGAGTCATTCTATTGATGATATCTGTAGCTTCTTCGGCACTCTTTGATAACAAAGATCCTCCAGAAGTGGCATCCAATAATGTCTTACAATTTGGTTGGAGACCATTCTTGAAGATGTGGATTTGTGTTAACTCGTCAAACCCGTGGCCTTTGCATTTGCGAAGCATGGATTTGAATCATTCTCATGCTTCATTCAGAGATTCACTAGTGCCCTGAGAGAACACAGAAATTACGGTTTTTGACTCCATAAAACAGTTGTGAGAAAAGAACCGTTCTATAAATTTTTCCTCTAAAACGTTCCAATCGGTCATCACAGCTGGAGTTTGGTCAAGATACCAATCCTTAGCCTTGCCAAGCAAAGCATGAGGAAAAAGTCTCTTGAAAAGAGGTAACTCTTGCGCTTGATCGACTCCGGCCGCTAACGCTATCTCATAAAATTTGGTGAGAAAAGCGAAAGGGTCTTCATGATCCATTCCCGTGAACGGACTTCCATACAACAAGTTCAAAGTTCCAGTTTTCATCTCAGCTTGCCTTCCTTGATTTTTGTTAGCAAACTGAGCGGTGTGACGTGGGCTATTTACACATGGCGTGGAAGCGGGTGGTGGTAGTGGTGGATCCATGATTGGCGTGAACTGTGGAATTGGTGGTGGTGTAGAAATCGAACTTTCTCCTTGTTCTTGCCTTTGTTTAGCCAGTTGTCTCCTCCGTCTAGTTCTGCTATTGAGTCTACGAGCGGTTCTTTCAATCTCAGGATCGAATAGAAGTTGGTCCGCCGGTAGTTGCCCTCGCATAAACAAAGTCTGCACACTAAACAAAACAAATCAACAAGCACATGAAAAATTTGTAACAAGTCTAAAACTTCACAACTATTGCAATGCTTGCAATATCAATTAACAATCCCCGGCAACGGCGCCAATTTGTTGAAATACAAATAAAGTTAAGGTTTTGTTATCGGTCCACAGGGATTGTTCGGTGATATCGTAGCCGTTCTACAATCGTAACGTTTCAAACTTTAAAGTAACAGGGTGTTTTAGGTTGGTTTCGTAGCATTCGCATTCAAATGTAATTAAAAGCGGTAAAGAGATTGTTTTTAACGGTTTATAAAAGCATGTCAAGATTAGGGTTCGACAAACCACTTTGCACATATATAATCGATACGCTAATGAACTCGGTTAAATGATAAATACAATCACATATCCTCCTAATATGTTTATCTCTAACACATATTGTGAGTTTTGCCATTTTGATCCTTTGTTGATTTCTCACACAAACTATCAAAATGACAACATTAGAGTTCAATATTTGGTGAACATCAACACACATTACTATCTCTAGCCAATGTACATTGATGGATGAAAAACCTAGGTAAAGAGTAGGAACACATTTCTCAATCATGAACCAACACAAAGAATAAACCATATAAACAAAGTTTTTCATCATACATTCATCATCCAAGAGTTCACAAGCTAGAATCAATCCATATACATACAAAGGAAAGGTTTACCTACATCTAACCTTGACACAAAAGAGAAATTAGCTACACATATTCATGGTAGCTTGATCAACAAGAATCGGGAGAAGAGAATCGAGCATCAATGACGATTCCTCGACAAAATGATGCTTTCAATCTTCCAAAGATGAAGTGTTACAGTGTATAATGTATTTTGATCTAAAAAAGTACCAAGGATCCTCTAAAATTCTAAACAAAACAACTTAAAAAGGGGCTGAGAATGGCGGAGCGCACAGACGCCTGCTGAGCGGGCTCAACTTACAAACTAAACCGCCTAAGAGCGCGCTGAGCAGGCTAGGGACCCCGCTGAGCGCGTAACTCTCTGTAATTACTTCCACCAGCGCGCTTGGAGCGCGCTGAGCGGGCTTCAAGCATGCTCCAAAAATGATTATTTCCCAAAACTGCTTTTGTGGGGCCTTCATAGCTCCATTCTTCACACTTCCATGCAAAAATCTGCAATAAAAACACAAAAGTTAAATAGATAAGTCAAATAACGAAATTAGCTAAAAAACAGTTATAAAACGGAAACAATGGGAAAAGGCTTAGATTTACAAATAAAGCTCACAAAAAGGTGCTAAAAACTAATCTAAATATTAACACTTTTTAGCACCTAACAAATCACCACAAATAAAATAAATTCAATTGTACAAGATGATCTGGTAGAAAAGTAATAAGTAACCCAATAATCTATAACCCAATTCGGTGTAAACAACACATATGTCTAGAGGGTACTCTACCCAAAAAAAGGAAATTCACTATTAGTAGTTTAGTATACTTAGTCTTACAAGCAACAACAAGCCCATGTTGTTCAATGCCTCTTCCTAACACTACACGATGACTTTCTATTTTGGGATTCTCCCTAAATATGAGAATATACTCACTTTCTTCTCAATCACACAACCCGTGATTGGTGTTTATAACTCATTAACAATGTTGAATGTTGCAAATCAACTATGACAAACCAATTATGCCAAGTTATTAAAACACAATGGTGTACATAAACATGTTGAATCTACAACTAAACTAGAAAAACCTACAACTATGTTAAATTACTTAAACATGGTGTGGTGTACATAAAGCAATAACAAGGAGTCTAACAAACTCTAGCCCTCCTATAATATTTAACGAATAATGATTGTTTTCCAACGTAGGTTTTGATATCCTTATATAGAAAAATTATTATGGGATTTTCTCCTTGGATCTTTGATTTAATTTCGTCTATGATCTTTGCACAATCTGTTGGATAAGATTAGTTCCGTAAATATCTCCAACAAAGAGATATGATTTGGTTTAATTCAAATTCAAAATTAAATCACATTTAAATCTGATTTCATCTTCAATACTATCCAACAAATCATATATTCATATTGCTAAATAAAAGCAATAAAATCTAACTGAATCTTCAACCTGAAATTTGTCCTAAAGTGTAGCAATATGGCCTGTTGAGCAAGGCCTGGATGTTGTACCCACATACTGTGACATAACATCCAACATGTGTCCTTTTTGCACCAGAAATCATCTTGGAGTAGCTTGGCAAACTTGAACACTACCCTATGTTGTTGTTTTTCAAAATGTAGCCAATCTAAAAGGAACAACAATCTACCCCTTTTGGAAAATTATGGCAAAACAACTCTTCAAGATAGATAGCACTCATTCAATCAAAATAAGTGACATTCAGCATAACTATCAGAGCAAAAAATTCCATCACCAACAACATTCATTAGAGTTGTAGCACAACAACGAAAAATCAGTTGCATTAATCACAAATGCATGCCACACAAAATAATGCTCCAATATCAATCAGATAGACATGCAATCATTCGCAACTTAGTCATGCATAGCACTCCGTCAGCTCATAGTTAATAGTATACAATCATACCGACTAACAATTATTAGCATACAATCATTCACATACTTAGTCATTCATAACACAAACAGATAGTAGTTAATATCAGGATATGCAAAATGCCACTAACATAAAAGCTAACTCCAAAAGGGCCAGATGTCATGCCCGATGCACCAGTATGTGAACGCATCATTAGTTCTTACCCATATGGTTAGTAATAAACAAATACATGTTACCTCAGCAACACCATACTACTCCCCCCTTTTTACCATAATTTGGCAAAGCTCCATTTGCATGGTTAGAAGGAGCTTGGTCAAAATTATCCATGAGCACAGCCAGTGAACTTGTCACACAATATTAGGAGTAGAACCAACCAATAATCAGCCATGAACACAAATATTGAATAGAATACCAGATCATGTGGAGTGAAGCTAGAATATCTTCTAATGAAATAAAAATTAACCCAGTCTTTAACATCATCTGAGTAGGTTTATCTTCCATGCAAATCCAATCTTCCAAATGTAAAGTAACTACAACAGAAACTTGGACTTGAAGCACATTTTAAGTGCATGAGAATCCAACAAGTTATAGACATCTTTATATCCATTTTGACTACAAACCTCTCAAAGAAACAACATTCCCTGTTGGCTATATTTAGGCAAAACACAGATTAAACACTTATTCAAGATTGTACCATAGAGTTCACAAGACACAATGATTTTCCTTTTTTTCTCCCTTTTTGCCTCAAAAGAGACAAAGATACAAAGGTCATAAGACCACCAACAAACCATCATCAGATCCTATAGACATTAGATAACAGAAGCACACAACTTCTTATGAACACCGGATATAAGCATATCATCATCACCTTTCCAACACACTTGTAGGACCAGCAACAACAAGTAGAATTGAGAAAGCTCCATCAAAAACCAGATCAGATTCATCAACAGGTACACAAATGTTGGACATAATGTCTGAGACATCTTGCTCAACATTCAACTTGTAACTGAACTCAGCAACCCATGAGGGATACCATCATCCTTAACCTCAATCTTCTATAAGCTCCAACATTGTCTTCAAGAACTGATCATCATTATGAAACTCTACAAGCCCATTAAACACCAGTGTCAAAAAAATATTTTGCATCCTTGTTTGTAGATTATCGTTCTTCCATAGTTCCTTTTCTCATAATTTTATCAATAGAAGGAACCTTGATTTTATCCAATCAATTGAAAGTTGATGATGAAAGTTTAAAAAGCTTTCCTCTATTAAACATTTTTCTCATCTCTTTGACCAGTTTATCATAGCTAGGACTATTATCAATAATAGTCATTTGCTCACCAGCTTTCATGACTCCTTTGCAATCAAGATCTTCTTCTCTTAGCTCTCTTCCAGTGGCAGACCGTCTTTGAAAAACATACTTCCATTTTTTGAACATTTGTTTTAGAATGGGAAGACACATTGTCTATGTGAGTAGAGGAGACATCCACGTGAAGTCTCTTTTCTCTATCCTTTCTTCTTAAGGTGGACACACTGTTTTGGGCTATTGCTTTAACATTTGTTCCAGAATCCCCTGTTTGAACAAGCTTTCTATCCACTTCATTCTTAACAAGGAAAACTTGTTTATCCTTCCTTTGAGTTTGAAACTCAATTATCAACATGTTAAACATGTTGTCTGGTAGATCCTATTTGACATCTTCATTACCCTTTTTGATGACATCATTGATCATTTGGTTGTTACACAACTGTTGATTGTAACTTCTATCAGCATAAGTACTATGAAAACCACAAGCGTAGTTCTTCACTTGAAAATCGGGTAAGCAGCTTACACCTTCTAACATGCTCAAGTCCAAGTCATATTGCAATTGATGAACAACATGTTCCGTCATGTTGTCAGACAAATCCTTAACACACATGAGAGTTCTCTCAATATTCTCACTGTCTTTCACAATGACTTCCTCTAGCAGCTTTGCATCCTCTTCAAATGTTAAAGCCTCTTTTGGAAGCATCCTTTCAGGTGCTAAATACTTCTACTTTAGTACAACATCCTCATAAAGGACAAACACGTTACAAAGATTAGCATCCTTAGTAACACCTTCACTGACTGGGTTAGACACATCCCGAACAACATTTTTCATAGGGATAAAGCCCTCATCAAATTCATTATCAATGTTGTTACTCATAATATTCTTCATGATTTTACTCATCATGTTAGAAAAAGGAAGGTATTGTACTTCCACATTCAAGTACCTATTGAGAGAGGCATTTTCCACAACCATCTGATGAAATTTGACCTTCAGAATACATGATATTATGGGTTCCATTTTGATGGTTTCAAGATAGGCACTAGGATTCAAAGTATCAACATCACAAACACTCATATCTTCTTCAGCTGGTAGCAAAGTGTTTCTTGGAAATACATTAACAACTTGCTCCATAGCAAGACCATTGAGATCACAAAATTTTTCCTAATGGGGAGTCATATCATCTATAGATTGTGTGCCCTTGTTAAAAAATACACACACCTTGCTATCTATAGCACAAACTACAAGTAATATTTCATCATTCCTTATCATATCTTCACACAATGCGTTCGCATGATTATGGGTATTAAAACCACCACTGTCACCCTTAGTAGAATAAACCTCAACATCTTCATAGATATGATCATCCTTCTTTTTAAGCTTTTAAGACTCTGCCAACATGTTGGACAAGATGTATGACACATCTTGATTCTCCAGATTGGATACTTGATATTCGTCACTGTCATACCCTAATTTTTAACCCTAAGGTCTCACCTCATTTGCATCATTTTGAATTACATCCATCATCTCATGTGTGTGTTTTATTCATTACTAAACCATTGAGAATACAAGGACATGTTCTTTGGTTTTGCTCTGATCACAAGCTAGGGTTTTGCTCTCAAGAAGCTCAAGAGTTAACTAGTCAAAGGATGGTGGGATACTCAATATATCAAAGCCCTAATTCATTCAACATTGTTAAAGGATCTCCTCTCATTAATAATCAAGTGCAAGGTTGCATTGAATAAAGAACAACACGTCTCAAGTCATCAAATGCATCCAAATTAGGGTTTTGACCTAATTCAGTCCCTGGGTTGACTTTTGAAGTAAGGCATGATCCAATACCTCAAGATATGTTTAAAAGACCTCAAATGCATCATACTAGTCCATTCATATGATTGGATTGATCTAAGAAGTTTGATTCATGAGCCATTGAAGAAAATCAGGTTCATTTGGAAAAAAAAGTCAACTGTTGATCAAAATCAAGTTTGAATTTTGAGATTTTTTGGTCAAACATGGACTCCTCAAGTCAAGGATCACGAAAATATGTTATTTGGATCATGATCAATCAAGAAAATCAAATAAATCAAGAAAAGATAAAAGTTGGTGGAATTAGGGTTTTCAAAAAATTTCTAAGTCATGAAAATTCCACGATTTTTGCCCTACTATCCAAGCTCATAACTTTCTCCTCAAGTAACCAATGGAAGCACTTGAGAACTCATTTTAAAGATGGTATTACATACTTCATTTTGGTGAAAAAATGGACTCAAAAGCATTTGCCAATTGGAAGTTATGGTTGTTTAAAGTTGAGATTTTTCATGTTATGAAATGTCCAATACTTAGAAATTTTTCTAGGTGTAAATCAGTGAAAAGTTCAATCTTGGTAGTTATTTTTCTCCCTGATCCAAATTAATTATTTCCAAGTGATCAACATCAAAGTTGTAGTATTTGATCTCATCTTTCCAATGATACCAAGCGCATGAAGAGATCTTGCTTGAGCAAGAAGTTATGATTTTCCAAAGTGGTCATGGTAGGCAGTTTTGGTTCAAGGCAGTTTTGCACAAATGACTTTCACCTGAGTTCAAGGATTGTTCTGCCCATTTTTCAAGTATTTTATGAGCAAGTGACCAACTTGAAACTTGTTCCTTGACACAAAATATTTCTAAATGTACCAATTTCTGCATAATTGGATCTTGTTTCATCATGCAAAAGCATCAACCAACATGCTACTTTAGTTTACTTGTGGACAATGGACAAAAGGCCTCTTTTTGCTTCCAACCACTCTCCATGATTTAGAGACTTTTGATCTGATCAAGAACTAACTTGTATAAGCTATGTAACTCAGAAAATTTGTGAGGAGAAGTCAACTTGCAAAGCTAGTAAAGCAAAAGTACCTTTTGTACTTGGAAATCCACTTTTTGCTTTTGATCTTTGTTCATCAAACTATTCCTTTGTCCATTTCCTTGCATCAGAAGTTTTTCCTATAAATACCACTTCATTTCACAGCAAAAACACACAACATCTAAGCTCTAAACCTCCACAGACTCAGAATCTCTAGAATAGAACTTCAAGTTTCATCACTTTGCACCATTTCAACAAAACCCTCCAACTTTTACCACAGTCACAAAAGAACTCCAACAACCATCCTTACACACCTTAAATCACCTATTGAAGTTGTCTAAACCATCCAATTCACCAGAAAACCTCTAAACCAGAAAGTCAAACTTCATTATCAAAATAGCTGACTTTTTGGCCAAAAACACCCTAACTCTCCATCCAAACCATTTCTAATCCATTTGATCATTCAAATACCAAAATACCATCTATAAACTTCATACAAACTTTCCAAAGCATCATTTTCCATCTGTAACAACCACATCATCAAGTTCACTTTTCTCATTTTTTCACTTTGCAAGAAGAATCGTGTGGGAAGTTTGAACTATTTTCCAAGCAATTTCAACATTTCAGTAGCATCATAGAGGTTCAGGGAAGCTTTTTGCATCATGGTCCATAATCTGGCAACTTGTTTGAAGAGGCATTAGACCTACTCCAATAGGTAAGTTGACCACTTCTCAAACTCATAGTTAGAAGCATTATTTATGATCATTCAAATTACCATATGATTTGTCATGATGTAAAGATCAAAACCCCTAAGCTAATTGGACTGAATCATTAATGTATGAGATTTCATGTTGATTGTTAGTTTTAGGGTTCGTACTGATTTTAGATTGATTGATTATTATGGAGTTAAAATAAATGCAATTAAGTTATATCGTTGTATTCCTTGGGGAAAACTGAACAAGTTTCATTTTGACATTGTTTGATTTGGATGAGAAATAAAGAAATTGAGTTGTTAAAGAATTACAAAAATTGTGAAAAGTTTCTGGGAAGAAGAAGAAGTAGTGGCACATGTTTTTCATTTTAAAAAGAATGTTTTATATATTATTTTGTGTTTGCAACATAAATTTTGAATTGGCATTGCGTCCTAGTGGAGACACTAGTACTTGTGTGTTGCATGTGAGCATAAGGTATGGGGTTCAAATCCCCCTCGCCCCATACCTTTTTGCGTTCTATTTTTTGTGTATTTTCAACATGAGATTTCCCTTATTATTACATGCACTCATTATTTTTCACATTGAAGCACCTGGTTGAGTGGTAGAGATTTTGTGTTGCAGATGCAAGGGCATGGGTTCAAGCCCTACCAACCCCATTTCCTTAATTTTTATCAGTTACTCTTTTTATTTATTTTATCCTTTATAAATCATTTTTCTTTAAATTAATTTTTATTATCCTATTTTATTTCAAACTTTTCCCATGTTATTTTAACATTTAAAAATACACAAAAATATTCTATTTTATTCCTCCATTCATTTTATTTTTCCACAAAATATTCAATATTATTTATATTTTATCACTTATGTTATTTACTTAAAATTAACTTTAAAAAAACACAAAAAAATATTTTTCTTTCTCTTTTATTTTATTTCTCTCATCTTAAAATGTCTAAAAATATTTCACTTTATTTTTTGTTTGGTAAATACCATGTTCATATATTTTCCTCATTTTTTTAATTATTAAAACCATTTTCAATTTGTTAAATGTTCATGCCTTAATTTAGGGTTTTGCGTGATTAATCATTATTTGATCTTTGATGTTTGTTCTTTGCCCTAAATGTTGGGATTAATCATGATAACTTGCTTACCTTTGACGTCATGTTTTATTTGGTTTTGCTATGAATGCCTTGAATGGTTAATAATTGTTCATGTCTTACTTCAAAAATGACCATGTGTTTAGTATTTGCATCTTTGACCTAAAAATGATTAAAACCTTGCCTTTGATCTTTTGTTCTCCTTTTGATGAATGTCTTTGTGTTGTGAATAATGTTGTTGTACCATGTTTGCTTCAAATTATGCTTTGATTTTTAACTTGTTTTGTTAAAACTTGTCTTGTAAATAAGTATATCAATGATTCCTTGTACATATTTGTCGATCTATGTCAATCCATGATTTCATGTTTACCTCTTTGGTTTAGTGGTTGTTCATATTTGTGTACCATGTTTCCTAATTCCAAGGGAGGGACTTATTGTTGACTTCATGTCATTTTGCATATGCATCTTTACATCTTCTTGTACATATCTCTCATGATGATTAAACTTGATATCCCTTAGAAGTTTCCCTTAGGTTATTTTCAACTTAGACAACTCAAAGTAGGGTTTCCCCTTTCATAAACTCAAAACCACTTTCAATAAAAACTTGACTCTAGGTCATTTACTTTTCAAATTCATTTTCTTAACAAATGTTTCAAGACATCTTAAGCATATTCACAACTCTTTCACAAAGACTAAAAGACACAAACTTCAATTCAAATCTTTTGCCACTTTGGGTTTTTCAATTCAAAAACCTTTTCAAATAGATTAGACATTAGTCATCCCTAGTTGAGATATAAATCTTCTACCCCATAACAATGTTGAGAAAGAAGTTGATTCTTTTCTACTTGAGAGAGGTATGTGGCATACTTGTCGATTCTATATCCAAGTTGGATCCCTTCTCTCAATGTGAAGCAAAGATCCTTCTTCCACATGTTTGTGGTGGATAAGTTGAGTATTCTCCTTAAGATGACAACTTGTCTCTCATTCTTTAAAATTCACCATAACAAACCCTCTTCAATTTGTACCCTGAACTACGAGGTTTTGATCCTTTATTGGTACGTAGGCACAAGACTTTGTGTCTTGCCAAACACAAAAACAATAAAAAAAAAACATTTCTCTTCTCATCTCCTTAATCAACCCCAATAGCAAACAACTTAACCATAACACAAATTCAACAAGAGGTTCTTATAGGATACAATAGATATTTAGGGTGTTAATACCTTTCCTTAGTATAACCAACCCCCGTACCTTAGATCTCTTTATTGCTTTGTTTTGCATATTTATGGGTTTATTCTTTCTTTACCCCTTCCCTTGGATAAATTAAATGTCAGCGGTGATATCTATGTTTTATGAAGCCAGTTAATTTAATAGCTATGGTCTCCGATTCTCACCGCGACAGTCACCAACTAACATGTGACTGTGATGATGATCTCTCATAGGCCCATACATGAGTGGGACTTCAATCAGAATTCCTCCAATATCAAGTGTTTGGAGAGAAATATCTGGAACAAATTTCAAGTCAAACAACTTGTGGTTGGAGTTCAAGACATTAAGAGTAACACAAATTCTAGTTTTACCAAAAACGCATTCATGTTTTTGGTTAAATAATGCTCCAAACATATGAGAAGGAATTCCATAATTCCTATTAATCTCCAACTTTTTCTTATAAACCACTACAGTTTGTTCAATGTTGAGAGGACCTTATACCTGACCATCAGCTTTCCCTTCAATGACAAGCCTTTGCTTGAGTCTCATAAAGTCCATAGGAGGTAAATCAGAAGTATGAGAAAGACGGGGGTGGCAAACGGGCATGTCTGCCCCATTTAGGCCCGCCCCGCAAAAGCCCGCAAAAAAATAGGGCGGTCATAGTTAAGAATGCGGTCCTAAAACTTAGGACACCCTGCAAAAAAGTGAGGACGGACGGGGAAAGCCCGCGGGTTATGTAAATGTTCGTGCCCGCAAAAGCCCGCAAAGAAAATGGGACGGGTGGGCAGACACATTAGAGGGTGGGGGTCTAAACCATTGTCCCTCCCCGCACTAAAGTGCATGCAAAACGGGCATGCCAAATGGGCCAGACCCGTTTTATCACCCCTAGAGAAAGATGTTGAACCATATGGTAAGACATCTTGGTTTGTTTTTCAAGATGGCAAACTTTAAAACTACTTTCGCCTTCAACATTGAGATTAATACACATATAACAACAACTTTTAAGCTTTTGATGTGATTGAACCATGGTCTTCAACAATCTGCTATGTAGTGGCAACCACCATCTTCATCTTCAAAAAATTCTTTCTCTTATGACTATCACAAGGAGCAACAAAGTATTTTTCTTTAATCATCTGCTTAATGCAGCTAAAAACCTAATCTTCACAATAGAATTCCTTGTGGGATAACTAAGCAACAAGGATATTATGCTTGCCAAGCCAAACTTGCTAATGTTGCTTTTAAAACTTCTCATTCCACTGAGGATACAAATATAGATGGTTTGGTTGGCTACCATAATACTTACAATAATACAACGGAATGGATGAGACATACTTAATAGTCGGGCAATCATGTTTGACCCAATGCTGAAACATGTTACCTGACATTCTGCATTCTGATTTTGTAATAGAAGAAAAAAATCTTTTCTTTGAAGTTGATTGCATATCTTTGATAGAACCACCATTGTTTACCTAATCATCTTCACCTTCTACATTATTGTGACATTGTATATTCTTCTTTGTTCCATTGGAACACTTGAGCATTCAACTTAAATATGACCAAATTCTTTGTAATTAAGACATTATATCCCTTTCCACCTGTAAGAATAGTTGAGCTTTTTCCTTTCACTGTCCTTCTTTTTATGTTGAATGTTCTTGACATTGATAGTGACATTATTCCCAAATCTCTTATCAAGTCTTCTAAAGATTTTATTATATCTCTTATTGCGCTTAAGATATCATTCAGAATTATATTCTAATTGAACATCACAATCTTCATCACTGTCAAAAATTTTTGAAGGATTCTTAGCACATGACAAATATTTGGTTGATAAACAACTCCTCCTTCATTGAAACTTTCCATCTTGAACAAAATAATATATCCTTGGAGCTCATCCAACAGGCTAGGGTGCCTGCTTTGATGCCAATTGAAAGTTTATTTCCTTAGGGGACAAATGTCGAACGCGATGTCCTGGAAAATTGGTTCGACAAGTTAAACCATAATTACCACAAATAATACAAATTCAATTGTAAAAAATGATGGAGTAGACAAGCAATAAAGAACACAATAATTTGTAACCCAATTCAGTGCAAATAACACCTATGTCTAGAGGGTACTCTACCCAAGAAAGGAAATTCAATATTAGTAGTTTAGTACACTTAGTCTTGCAAGCAACAACAATCCCATGTTGTTCAATGTCTCTTCCTACAACTACCCAATGACTTTTTATTTAGGGTCTCCCCCTAAATATGAGAATCTCCTAACTATCTTCTTGATCATACAACCTGTGATTGGTATTTATAACTCATAAACAATGTTGAATGTTGCAAATAGACTAAGACAACTCAACTATGCCAAGTTAGTGAAACACAATGATGTACGTAAACATGTTAAATCTACAACTAAACTAGACAAACATACAACTATGCCAAATTACTAAAACCTGGTGTGGTGTACATAAAGCAATAACAAGGACTCTAACAAACTCTAGCACTCTTGTGATCTTCAACAAATATTGCTTTCTTTCCAATGTAGGTTTTTAGCTCCTTATATAGAAAAAGTATAATGGGCTTTTCTCATTGGATCTTTGATTCAATTTCATCTGGAGTCTTTGCACAATCTGTTGGATAAGATTGGTTTCGTAAATATCTCCTACAGAAATATATGGTTTAGTTTAATTCAAATTCAAATTTAAATAACATTTAAATCTTTTTTGATCTTCACAATTGTCCAACAAATCATATATTCATATTTCTAAGTAAAAGCAATAAAATCTAATTGAATCTTCAACAAAACATTCATCCTAAAATGCAACAATCTAGCCTTTTGAGCAAGGCCCAGATGTTGTACCTACATGTTGTGACATAGCGTCCGGAATGTGTCCCTTCTGCACTAGAAATAATCTTGAAGTAGCTTGGCAAACTTGAACACTTCCCTATTATGTTATTTTTCAAAATGCAGCAAATCCAAAAGGAACAACAATCCCCCTTTGGCAAATTGTGGCAAAATAATTGTTCAAGATAAATAGCACTCATTCGAGTTCATCTTGGAGATGTAAATAGCTCTCATAATCAAGCATGGAGAAATTGTCAAGCTCTAATGAAACAAAAGCAACACATTGAAGGTGTCTTGTGTAAACAATTCAATCAAGTTAAAGAGGACTATCGAATTCATTTGACAGGTATGATTGATTGCAATCAATATTTATAAGCACAAGGTTTACCTTTTCTTGGTAATGATGGGTCAATTTCATCAAGAAATAAGGAATTTTCTTGAACTTATGAACTTTCTTGTTGACCACAATGAAGATATTTATAAAGTTTGGAAAAATTGTCGTGGAAATCTTAAGTTAACATCTCCTGATATTCAAAAGGATATTGTTAAAGCTGTTGCAACAGTCACTACTCAAGTTATACTTGATGATTTTGGAGATGATTTATTTGCTATTAGAATTGATGAATCTTGTGATATCTCAATGAAGGAGCAAATGGTTGTGGTTATACATTATCAAAATAATGAAGGAAAAGTTATTGAGCGTTTTCAGCATTCTTCATGTTTCAAATACTAGTGTTCTAACTTTGAAATCGACTTTGGAGTCATTATTTGCAAAATATGGATTAAGTTTGTGAAGGATACGTGGACAAGGCTATGACGGAGCAAGTATTATGCAAGGTGAATACAATGGTCTAAAAAGCTTGATTTTAAAAGAGAATTGTTCTGTATTTTTTATTCATTGTTTTGCCCATTAACTCCAATTAACTCTTGTGACATTAGCAAAAAAGCATACTAAAATTGCTTTATTTTTTAATTTGGTCGCTAATTTGTATAATGTTATTGGAGAATCATGTAAGCCCCGAGATATTCTTCATGAAAGTCAAGCTACAAAGGTGAAAGAAGCATTGGAACATGGAGAAATCTCTAGTGGGCGTGGCTGGAATCAAGAAATGACAATTAAGAAGGCGAGGGAAACAAGCTGGAGCTCACATTATGGTACATTACTTAGTATAGTTTCTCTATTCTCTTCTATGATTAATGTGCTAGAAATCGTTGAGGAAGATGGGATGGATTTAGATTAAAAAAAAAGGTGAAGCACTAATGCGGCTGAATTATATGCAATCTTTTGAATTTTTTTTCATCTTGCACCTGAAGAAAATTGTTTTAGGAATTACAGATGATTTATCTCAAGCATTACAAATAAGTGATTAAGATATTGTAAATGCTATGAAGTTAGTAAAAGTGTTCAAATTAAGGCTACAAGCTATAAGAGATGATGGTTGGAATTCTTTCACTAGTGCAGGAAAGACTTTATATCGGGCGAAAAGCACATTTTACATTGGATTTGGGTCCAATGTAAAGCCAAATGATGTAGTAAATCAAAGACATTTTACATCGGGCAATATTTCAAAGTGAAAAACACACCTACTACATCGGTTAACTATTACGTCTGATGTAAAATATGAGTTTAACTTTATGTTTTTTAAATAAATGCACATTCAACATCAGTTGTCATTCTGGCCCAATGTAAATGTAGGTTGTTACATCAATTGTCTTTCTGCCCCGATGTAAAATATAGATTTTTACATCGGTTGTAAAACACGTCTGTCATACCCCAAATTTTGACAACTAAGATTTCCCATCATTGTGCAAATCATCATCACAATATGGATGAACCATCAGTCTCCCCAAAGATGGGTGAGCACTCACTACAATCAGAATTAGGGTTTCAAGCCCTCTCTGAGTGCTTAGACAAAGGATCAATCAAGGAATGACATGATTTTCAACTTGTCTAAACCTCTCAAACATCCACAATGGATCAAGAGGACTCCCACTTCAAGAATCAAGCACAAGGCTGCAACATTCTGAGTGGATTAAGCCTCAAGATCGCCATTGTCACCAAATTAGGGTTTGGTCGACCAGGGCCTCCAGATGGAAATTTTCCTCTGGGCATGAGTCAATGCTTCAAAGCATAACCTATGATGCTCCAAGGGACATCATGAACCCAATCATCAAGTCAATTTGACCTCAGGGGATGCATTCACAAAAGTCAGGAACTAGGGTTTCTTGACCTAATTCACCCCTAAGTTGACTTTTGGGGCAAAGCATGAGTCAAGACCTCAAGACATGATTTAAGGGCCTCTAATAAACCACATTGATCCATTTGCCACAATGGATTGATCCAAGAAGCTTGAGCAACAAGTTTCAAGTTCATCAGAACCACAATTAGGGTTTCGCGAGAAAAGTCAACTGTATCTTTGACTTTTGACCAGGACATGCTCCCAAACCCTAGGACATGATTAAATACACCCTATAACACCTATGAAATCAATTCATCAAGTTTGATTTAGGTCAATGACTTAATTTAATAGAAGATCGCACAGTTTGGAATTCATCTGATAAAAAGTCAACTGTGCACAAAAGTCAAACTTTGACTTTTTGAGATTTTTCACAATTATGGTTTTTTAACCCTAAATTGATGTTAATGTGTGATTGGAATCATCATTCATCAAGAAAAATAAAGAAAAGTGGGATAACTTGTAAAAGGGGTAACCATAAAAACTTAGAAATTTTTCTAAGTTATGGAACAAAGTGGCTAGGGTACCAACTTTGGAGGATCATAACTCCTAAACCATAAGGCCATTTTTCCCCATCCAAAACTGGATTTGTAGCTCTCATGGCACTCTACAAAAGCTTCAAACATAACTCATTCCAATTCCTCATGGATTTAAAGTTATGGAATGATCAAAATCACAAAAAGTGAAAATGTCACTTTTTTCCAACACTTAGTGAAATTTTCACTAAGTCAGAATCTGCCTTCACTTTTTTCCAAATGTATGGGCATTTTTCACTTGGATCCAAAAAGTATCAAAACCAATTATGGTCAAACAGTTGTTGTATCATATGAGGGCTTTCCAAAATGGCCAAGAACTCCATCAAAGTCCACTTGAGCCATGAGATATGACAATGCCAATATGCCTTGCTGCAAACTGTCATGGCAAGGCAGATTTGGGAGTTTTGCTCGATTTGCTCAAATTTTGCAAAGGGAGAGCAACTCTATCCATCTGAACACCTCAAGGGGAGACCAAGGAGGAACCAACTCTGATCACAAGCCTCTTAAGTCTTTGGAACCAAAAATAGCATGCCAAACCTATAAATGCCTAAAAGAGGGACAAGACTCCAATTTTGGATTGGAGCATTCAATGGATGCGCCAAGGTGGCATGGACTGAGCCATTTCAAACTGAATTCAGTCAAGACTTATCCAAGACCAAGGGGACCAGCAGCCTGTGCCCTAACTTGTAGTCAATGGCTAGAGGAGACTTGGATTCTCATTGCTCAACATTGGTCAAACCTCTGCTGCAGTTGTCATTCACTATTGCAGCCAAAACAAACTTGCTCTACTATAAATAGAGCTCAATTGTGTTCAGTTTGAGTACACCAAAGCACTACAACACTTGTTTTCCTCAAAATCTCTTTCTCTAGGCAAAAATACTTTCTTTAGCAAGGTAACTCTGAGTTTTTGAGTTAGAGAGCAATTCCACCACAACTTATGATCCAAACACATCCAATATATCATATCTAAGCTGCCCAAACTCTCACAAGTGACCTGTAACACCAAAATCACAAAGTCACCTCTCAAAACCTCAAAATAGGACTTTTGTGCATTTTTCAAGCCATGTCTTGATTCAGTCACTTTCCAAACCAGATAAAACCTTAAACACACTCCAAATATCATCCTTGAATTATCCCAAATGGTTCCCCCCATCTGGAACACCATTTGAGAGAGTTGTTATTTTGGCCACTTTTGCCCCTTTTGCAAGAAAGAGCTCAAACTTGTTCCTGAGGTTTCCAACTGATTCCAACCATCCTAAAAGCTTCTAAGAGATCATTTGAGGTTGTACAAGGCATCAACTCACTTCTGGAACAAGTGGCTTGGCAGATTGCACAAAAGCTCCAAAAAGAGGTAAGCATCACAACTTAGATTCTTTGAACCATTCTTTCTTTTGATGTCCACTGATCATGCATCCCTTATACATGTTATATGTGTTGTGTTTGCACCAATTTATCATGTAATTCATGCTTATTCCAAGAGATGGCATAGAAAATGCAAATCATGGCCTATTTCAAAACCACTATCGGGTTTTTCAATAGGAGCATGATCTGAAAAAAATACCACCACCATTAGATTTCTTGTGAAATTCTAGGCAGGATAGACTTAAATTTTGTCTCAATCCATGGAGAAATGAGAAAGTTATGGCATTCACGTTTTCAACCAAAATCTTGTCTTGCCTTGCCTTGGGCCAGGCCAAAACAAGTCAAGCCTTGTATATTTGTGGTTGTGTTTCAATCAACGGGTGTATCACCACCCCAGTGGTAAGGCGCGCGCCCTATGCACAAGAGGTCTGGGGTTCGAATCCCCCTCGCCCCAGATCCTCTTTTTGCTATTTTCTCCACTTTTTTATTGTTTTTCTTATTATTTTTAATGATTTGAAAAATTAATAACTCCCTCAATTTTAATTATTTTTTATTGGTTCTTTTTGCAAAAAATCACAAAAATGTTGAAATATTTTATTCCACAAAAAAACTAAATTTATATTAGTTATTTAATATAATTAGTATTTTTTGTGAGTAAATTCATTTTTATTTGTTTTTAAACATTTAAAAGTGAATATTTACTTTGAAAATCAAAACAAAATGAGTTTTAATTTATCTTGTGATTAAAACCTCATTTTTCAAACCCTCAAAAAAAATCACAAATGGTTTATTCAAACTTATTTGGTATTTTTATCATTTTTATTTGATTTTCTTTAAATATTTAATTTTAAAAGAAAACAAATTTAGGGTTTCATTGATTTTCACTCAAACAAAACTTTAAAACACTTTGGGCCTCTAATAGAGTGTAAGAACCAACCCTTTTTGAAAACCAAAATAATTTGGGCCTCAGTATGTTGTATAAGTCCCGATACCGTCAAAAGGTTCGACACGACCGTCGCCTTTTTAACAAAACCTTTTGGGTCTCTCCTTGAGTTGTAAGCCCCACCACTTGTACAAAAATAAATCTTTGGGCCTCTTGAGAGAGTGTAAGACCCACCCCCTTGTACAGAAAACCTTTTTGGGCCTCAGTCACTTGTATAAGTCCCACTGTACAATTTCAAATAACAGTGCAATCACTGATAAAACCTTAGGTCTCTCCTTGAGCTGTAAGCCCCAACAGTCTTTTCAAAGCACTTTCTCCTTTGATTTTGAATATAATATTGTTATAAAAGATTTCTTTGTTAAACAAACTAACCAAACAGCATGGAAGCTCTACAACCGAGTAAATGTTTACCCGCTTTCTTTATCTGCTTTCATATATATAACTGTATTGTGGGGCTGCTCAGTGTAAGTCTTCTTTCACAAACTTTTATATACTTGTCAAATATCAACTGTGTAATACTAGTATATTTATTTAGAGTTTTCCCCGGCAACTACGTCTAGCACTAGGTAAAGCCCGTTGGTCACTCTTAAATACAGTCAAAACTAGATCCCCATAGGATTACCAGACACAGTCTTCCCTCCTCTTGGGGTTAAACAATATGGAGACGTGAAAGGCAGCATTCTCGGTGAACCCTTTCTCAGACTGTCACCCTTAGAAATCGTCAAAGAAACTCTACTCCCTAGAGATGATCTTTTCTCTGTGAATGGCATCTCTTGAGTTTCTTCCAAATTCTCGGACTTTTCTGACTTGATCTATTCTCGGTGAATGACATGTCTTGAACTTCTCGGGGTTTGGGGACCCACAGGCTTCTTAAAAGTATCCCCGCCTCCTCTTGGGCATTGTACAAGGACCCTTCGGCTTCTTAAAAGCTCTTATGCCTTCTCTTGGGCTTAGTACAAGGACCCAGAGACCTCTACAGGTATAGGAACAGAACCTAGTCATCAATTTGCTAGAGCTGTCTTTCTGAGTCAAGTGTCAGACCTGTTTATGGGTTGACCTTCATCCCTTAACATACCAGCCTTCTCTTGGGCATCATACAAAGATCATTCACTACCTGAGAATCGATTTCTCAAAACACCCGTAGACTTGGACAATCTTCATACCTTTTGGGATTTCCCATTTCCTTAAAGAACAGGAAATGACCCTGATCCTCTGATCAATCCTAAAGTATAACATTACCCATATAAGAACTGATTTTCTCTTCTATCCAACATACTGGACATGTCACTAAACTGAAACAGTCACCAGCACACTAGCCTTCTCTTGGGCTTTGTACAATGATTCTCCCCAGTGGAGCTAACCTTCCCAGACTCCCTTGTTGAGTCAAACTTTTAGCCTCCATCTCGGGCTTCGTATGAGATAGAAAATCACTCTCTTGTTGAGTATAAAAGACTCTCTTGTTGAGTTAAAACACTTTCAGCCTCCATCTCGGGCTTCGTACGAGGTACAAAGACTCTCTTGTTGAGTCAAACATCTTTAGCCTCCGTCTTGGGCTTCGTACAAGACACATACAAAAGCACTCTCTTGTTGAGTCAACCCTTTTAGCCTCTCTCTCGGGCTTCGTACGAGACACATAAAAACACCCTCTTGTTGGGCCAATAGCCTCCTCTTAGGCTTTGTATAAGAAAACCCCGGTTGAGTCAATCAACCTTTTAGCATCAAAATCTGTGCCTCGCTCACAGTACACAAACATCAATAACTCATTTTCCTTCATCTAATTGTTGTAAGCGGCAAGCCTCTGGATTATTTACATCCACGCCACTGTCCCTCTTTTAGCATGAGAAATTCCTAAGGAAAGATGGCATTGCTCTAAACTGAGTTAAAGTCTTCTCCTTCAGGTTAAAAATCCCCTATAAAGGAAATTATGGCATTACTAGATTCATATATCCCAGTTAAAGTAATTCTCCTTTATAATCAGTCACCCAACAGTTGTGACAAACAGACCAAATATCCCCTTTAGAGATGACAAATTCTCTCTAAAGTCAAACCCTTTTAGCTTCACATCTTGGGCTTCGAACAAGATACAAATAGACCTTTCAGCTTCACATCTTGGGCTTTGAACAAGATACAAACCACGTTTAGCTTCACGTCTTGGGCTTTGAACAAGACACCAAAACAACCTCTTTTCCTCCCATAGAATAGGAGGAACTACGATCGCTCTGATTTCCCTGTTTCGTTAAACGGGAATACGTAGGCATAAGATTAAAAAATCTTAGCGAGCAAACTAATCAAAAACCTAAAATCCCGAACCTTCATACATCAATCGAAAAGCATCAGTCCTAACATCCTCACAAATAGTCTCGTCATTTCATTCTTAACAAAATAAGCAGAGAGAGGCCCACAATCTAAACCGCATCTGTAAACCAACAGTCATTTGTTTAAACTCAGTATGCAAGCAGGGTTAATTGGAGACATCTATTTCCCTTCCTTAGTCAGCTCAATAAGATAAAAAATGAATCGACCTGTAGTACCCCAAAGCGACAGTGCTTAAGAACCACGTCCAAAATCGCTCGCTACAGAAAAATGGCGCCCACCGTGGGGCACCGCAGGGCATCTTGTCCCTCTAATCTCTCTGGTTGAAACCTGAGTGCTCAAAATGTCACAGAAATGACAGCTCTGCTGGGGAGTCATTGTTTGTATAGGATCATAAGACTAGAGGTCTAGGATGATTAAGACAAATATATATATTATTTTTCTTAATTGATATCTGTGTTTATTTTTCTGCTAATGGGAATGCGTGTGATGCCGCATGTGGAAAGATTGAGTATACACCTAAGATAGGTGATGGCAATGCGGATAATCTTACTGGGAGTGAATTCTAGTTAAGAGCCCCCGATCGACCATCAAACTCAGTGGAGACTCCCTTTGCAGATACATTGCCTATACGACTTCGGTTGTTGAAAGTAGTGTGGTCGACTGGGTTATCTAAGAAGCTGAGGTTTTTAGTAGACTTAAGCCATTTTGTAGTGCGGAAGCTATCGAAAATAGTTGTCACGCGATACTACCCTCATTAGAGATCACTCTATGATACATCAGCTCGCTGGCGATCCACTTGCTATTGTTATCCCAGAGGGGCCAATGATTTTGCGGACAGGTACAAAAAATTACCAGTATAAACCTTTGGGGGGTAGAGCCTTGACTTCATGACACCGACCCTTTGACCCCATGTTTTTTCTATGTTTTTGTGTGTTGCATTCATGCATTCATTTCATTAAAAAACATTAAAAAAGAAAAATCTTCTCTTCTAATCTCTCTTTTTCAAATTAAACTGAGACTGATTGCAAATATCAGAGAGAAAGGAGATTGCGCTAATGGATTTCGGTAGAAGGAAAACTCATAAGTACACCTTCAAGGTTCCAAAACTAGAGGATTTAAGAGGTTTGGCGAGAATGATCACCAACCACGAGGCATTCAGAGCCAAGTAATTGAAGGAATCTTGTCCACATTAATCCAGTTCTACGATCCGGTCTATCACTGTTTCACATTCCCGGATTATCAACTAGCACCAACGCTGGAGTACTCTCACCTGACTGATTTATATATTACTGATCAAGCTCCCTTTTCTAGACTGGAAGAAATTCCAAAAGATCAAACCATTGCAAGAGCAATCTATTTGGACGATTCAGAAGTCAGGACTCACATGACCACTAAGGGTGGAATCCGGGGTTTGCCAACCCAATTCTTGATAAAGAAGGCTCTATACTTTGCTAGTATAGGGAATGTGGTCGCTTTCGAGAGCATCTTTGTTTTGCTCACCTACGGGTTATTTTTGTTTCCCAACATCGATAACTTTGTAGATATCAACGCCATTAAGATTTTCCTGATCAGAAACCCCGTACCAACCTTACTCACAGATGCATATCATTCGGTACACTTAAGGAATTTATACAGCGGAGGAATGATCACGTGTTGTGTACCCCTGCTATACAAATGGTTCACTTCCCATTTGCCCAAGTCTGCTGCATTTTGGGATCAAAAGAATACTTTACGTTGGTCGCAGAGAATCATGTCTCTTACCAACTCTGACATCGATTAGTACAATCAAATCTACAACGGGATCAGGATCATTGACCGTTGTGGAGATTTCCCAAATGTACCCCTTATAGGAACTAAGGGGGGAATCAACTATCATCCAATTCTCGTTCATCATCAATTCGGATACCCGATGAGGCACGTCCCACGGAATGCTCATCTGGAAGGTCTTTTCTTCAAGGAATGAGAAAATGACAGGGCACTAAAGACGAAAATAGTGCACGCTTGGAAACATGTTCATAGGAAAGGACGAGGGTCTCTAGGAAAACCAGACTGTGTCTCAGTGGAGTCATATCTCCACTGGGTACAAACTAGATCTCTCAAGCTGAGGATGCCTTACCCTCGTCAGGAAGTTCTTCCATTAAGGGACTCTGCCCTTTATTTCATGTCTGAGACGAAAAAACTTCAGGTTACTCTCAGCAAAGTTCAGCAGGAGAAGAGGTCTTGGAGGAACAAGTACCGTATTCTCAATGTGGAATGCAAGAAAATACAGCAACTGTTAAGAGAAAAAGATGCTCTGATTGAGATTTTAGAGCAACATGCTGTAGAGAATCAGGATGACTAAAGGAATTTGCTCGCTCCTTTCACTTGGCAGAGGAATGACAACCCGACAACGGCCCAAAAGCCCCGGTCAAAGAAAAGGAAAGCACCCAAACCAGCACTTGAGCTCTCTTCAGAGAGGACTCAGGATCCATTAGTTTAGATTTCCTTTTCCAGCACTTTGTAATCTACTGTATTTCCATTTCTGCAATCCTTTGAATTCAATAAAACGGGGTTTCCGCATTGTTTGATATTTGCAATCTAATTGTCGAAGTTTACTTTGAATAAACAAAAATAATTAATAATCATTGCATTCATCATTCTCATAAACGCATTCTTCTTACCTACGAATCTCACGTTTGCGTCTCGATTCTAGAGTCAAACTGTCTCATTCGTACAATACTCGGCCAATCGTCAGAAAAAGATGGATGATCTCGAGGAATAGAACAGAGAGTTGAGAGAAGAGATCGACACTCTGAAAGAGGATCTGAGAAAGCTTCATAACGACATGCAAGCTCTAGTAGAAGCTCAGATGCAACAACAAAGGACTGTGATCTCAGAGATCACATCAACGCCCATAGTGGAGAAGTATGATCCTAGGTACAAGATGCCGAAATATCGTCCCTGGGGGATGCCACTTAACTATATCCCGGAAGGATATGTTCCACAAATCGCTGAGGATCGGGGAACCGCAGCAGGAGCTGCTGGGCCTGAAGGTTACAAACTTCGGGAAAGCGAAGATGTCAGGGGCATGACAGCAACTCCTGAAGGTTACAAACTTCGGGAGGCACCGAGAGTCTCGTCCATAATGACTATACCACCACACATGGTACACACTGTCCCAAAAAGACAGATTACCCAGATACCTTCTGGTGGAAACGAAAGCATGTTTGACAGAATGAATGAATTCCAGGAACAATTCCTGGAGATGCAGAAGGAGCTGCAAGCTATTCGCGGTCAGGATCTATTTGGAAAGGACGCCGCAGACCTCTGCTTGGTCCCCAATGTGAAAGTTCCGCACAAATTCCAGGTGTCCGACTTTGAAAAATACAAGGGTAACTCTTGCCCTCAGAGCCATTTGGTGATGTACGCTCGGCGAATGTCAGCTCATACAAAGAACCAGGAGCTACTGATTCACTACTTTCAGGATAGTTTAACCGGTGCCGCACTCAAATGGTACATGGGTTTAAACCGCGCTACGATCGGCACGTTCAGAGATCTTGGCGCTGCTTTCGTTTAGCAGTACAAATATAATCTGGACATGGCACCGGACAGAGATCAACTCAGATAGATGTCACAAAAGGACAAGGAAACCTTTAAGGAGTACGCTCAGAGATGGCGTGAAATTGCCGCTCAGATTTCTCCACCTCTGGAGGAAAAAGAGATGACAAATATCTTCTTAAAGACCTTAAGCTCATTTTACTACGACAGAATGGTCGCCCGTGCGCCCAGTGACTTCACCGAGATGGTGGGCATGGGGGTTCGTCTTAAGGAAGCCGTCCTGGAAGGACGTTTAGTAAAAGACGTTGGATCATCAAGTAGTACAAAACGATACGGTAGTGCTCTCCCTAAGAAAAAAGAGCAGGATATTGGGAATATCTCTCTCGGAAAGCAAAGGCGACGTTACCAACCGGTAGCAGCTGTAACTCCTGCTATCAATCCTGCGCATGTTCCTACGTATCAACCTCAGGTTGCACAGAGCCAACCTAATCAACAGCAATTTCAGCAAAGGACACAACAGTCTCTTCAGCAGACTCGTCCTCCGTACAACAACAATCGTACAACGCGACCGCCAGGGTTCGACCCTATACCCATGTTGTACGCAGAATTGTTTCTGTTACTACTGGTCAAGGGGCATGTCCAAACTAAGTCTCCTCTTACAGTACCGGAAAATCCGCCTTTTTGGTTCAAAACGGATCAGACTTGTCCTTACCATCAAGGAGGACCAGGGCATAACATAGAAAACTGTCTCAGTTTCAAATCCGATGTGCAAAAGCTTGTTAGGAGCGGGGTCTTATCTTTCAAGGATATGAATCCTAATGTTCTCACAAACCCGCTGCCTCAACATGGGAAAGCTGCAGTCAATTTAATAGAGGGGGAGTCTAACAAAATCTATCAAATTCATGATGTACTCTTATTAAGGGCCAACTTGGTCAAGATGCATTGTAGACAGAGTGGATATGGCCATGTGCCACCTCATAACTATCACCAGTGTGATATCTGCTCTAAAAACAATCAAGGATGTTCTGTGGTGCAAGCAGCTCTACAGGAACAATTGGATCTCGGATGGATACAAGAGCATCGAGTTTGTGGAGTCAACATGATTTATACGAATTCCAACGTCATTCAGAACCACGACATCCGTACAATGAATGTCAACTTGGTGGCGATGCACTCAAGCCAAAACCAGTATCATAATCTGCCGCAGCACGATTACAATTCCTGTCTGACTTGCTAGGTAAACAAACAGGGATGCTCTTTTGTACAAGAGGCCCTCCAGCGTCAGATGGATCTTGGGTGGATCCAGGACTACCATGATAGGAATCCCTATCAGATCAACATGATTCAAATCTTCGATATTCGTCTGATGAATACCAGCTCGGTGGAGTTACACGCCAGGCAGGTCCAACTTGGTTTTCTCACTTCTCATGATTATCTGAACTGTAAAGGATGTTGTGAGAGTAACCAAGAGTGCGCTCTCGTTCAGAGAACTTTACAACACTTATTAAACCACTGGTGGCTTCCAATCTATATGGATGAAGACACGCAACAAATCAGTGTGGTTGATGGGAACCCTACTCGACATCGAAGTCAGGATGTCCGATCTACGGAAACAGATCTAGTGAGGTTACACTGCATTCAAAGTGGGCGTAGCCATGTGCCACCACACAACTATGAACGTTGTAGAGTCTGTTCGGAAAATAACCAAGGATGTTACCTCGTGCGAGCAACTCTCCAAAGTCAGTTGGATCGCAAGGAGATTCACCCATACCTAGCTTCGGGGTTCATTGACTGGACGCCAGACTACTTCGCAGATCAAATCAGAGACATGGTTGTAATCTCTGACCCTGAGAGGAACAAGGATGTTTGTACCATCATCCCTCTACTGGACGAATCCAAGGTTCTTAGCAAGGAACTGATTGAAGTTACTTACGACAGTCAGAAAAATCAGAAGGCTCCTGTAGTTATCTATCTACCGGGACCGTTACCGTATGAATCAGCTAAGGCGATCCCTTGCAAATACGGTGCAACAATAATTGAGAATGGAAAGGAAATTCCATTACCCTCCGTCGTGAATATTGCAGACATCAGTCGAGTAACACGGAGCGGTCGAATCTTCGACCGAGGGGTTGGAGAACCTAACAAAGAAAAGGAACTTCAAACAGAAGTTCCCAATCCACCAGTCGGTCAATCTAGTGATCCCGACCTTTTAAACAACAAAGATGAGATGTTGAAGCTCATCCAAAGGAGTGAATACAACATTGTTGATCAACTGTTACAAACTCCTTCAAAGATCTCTGTGCTATCACTTTTACTCAGTTCCGAAGCCCACAGAGAGGCTCTACAGAAAGTCTTAGAGCAGGCCTTTGTGAAACACGATGTGTCAATACGACAGTTTGATAGCATCATCTCTAACATCACTTCCTGCAACAACTTAGGATTCAGTGATGAGGACTTGCCAGAGGGGGCAAAAGTCACAACATGGCGCTCAATATCACAGTTAACTGCCAGGACGATGCTTTAGCCAGCGTACTGGTAGACACAGGATCGGCCATCAACGTTATGTCAAAGTCCACTTTAATTCGACTATCATTTAAAGGGTCCCTGATGAGGGGCAGTGAGATCATCGTCAAAGCATTTGACAGGCCTCGGAAAGCAGTTATCGGCGAAGTCGACTTTCCCATAACTATCGATCCTCACACTTTCCTAATCACTTTCCAGGTCATGGAAGTCCGGGCAGCGTACAGCTGTTTATTAGGAAGACCTTGGATACACCGGGCTGGGGCAGTCACTTCAACGCTGCACCAAAAACTGAAGTTCGTCAAGAACGATCAACTCGTCACGGTTTGTGGAGAACAAGCCTTGCTCGTGATCAACTTGTCATTATCTACTTGTGTAGAACCCGAGGAGGTTGTTGGAACTCAGTTCCAAGCACTGTCGGTGAGCAATGAAAATCAATCAGAAAAAGGAACCTCGATTTCTTCATACAGAGATGCTCTCAAAGTGATCAAAAATAACAATACAAAAGGATGGGGACAGCTTGTCATTCCTACTGATAACAAAACAAAGAAGGGTATTGGTTTTTCTGCAACCTGCACCCAGACATCTGCTAACGATGAAAGTCTTCATCCCATTCAGGATTTCTTCCACAGTGGAGGTTTCCTTCACCCAGTGCCTCAAGCAATCCATACTATCAACGAGGGAGATCCCTCCGATACGGATGAGGAATGGAAGTCCTATCTCAACGAGGACGGTTATATGTCTCAGGAAGAGGTGCAACGCCCTTTTGCTATCCCGCACAGAGTCCGAGATTTATACCGAGGTCAGACGTCGAAATGATATATGGAGATTGTGATCCAGAAGGATGTCGTGCTCCACCAAACTCATTAGAGGAGGACACTCTGATGAAAGATAACTTTGACCATGACTATTATGGCCCAATGGATGGCTTCCCTATCTGGCAACCGTACCCAGGAGACTTGGGGCAAGAAAATCAGCCAAACAATGAAAATCGGCTGAGCGTCATTGAACAGAATACCTGTGTCCCCACCATGTCATGGGATCAACACTCAGGTCATTCAGAACCTATCCAGTACGACGATGAATTGGCAAAGCTTGTCAGACTAGAATTCATCAACTATGCTTTTCCCGAGGTCAACGTCATCGAGAGAGATGACTCCTCCAGTTCCAAAGAAATGTGGGACACCTTGGGACAACCAAGTGGAAAATACGACTACATGGTCAAGTACACCGCTCCCGAAAGCTCTCGTATCAGGTTTGAAGATATCCAGCCAACTGGATGGGGAGATTTACCTAAGAGCACAAATACTATGCAAAATACAACTGAGGAATCCTCCTACGGCGACTCTACCTAGGAGACAGATTCCAATGATCCTGCTCCGCCATAAATTAACGTTATTTCTGAAGACAAATCAAGGAAAGTACCAGACTTTGTGATTCACCGATGAGTTTGCCGCCAATAGGTTGTTTTCGATGTTCCGACGATTGTTCATAAGTCAAAGTAATTGCCGTCTTTAACGTTTCACCCTGCCCAGGTGAAACGAATGTTTTGATAGGGCTCACTTTCTGTAAATTTCCCTCTTCGCTTCGCCCAAAGCGACAGAGTTTTGTTTTATAGGGCTGTAGTTTCAAGAATCGACTTGTTCATAAATAAAATAACGTCGTTCTGTAATCTCCGCATTAATTGTTGTTTTCTCTTTTCGCTTTTCTCAAAAAATGGTAATCCTAAAAAAACAAATCAATCATAAAAACAAGCAGTTTTCAAAGAGAAAAACACTGCACGCACTCTTGCATTCTCTCTATCTCTTCTAAGCACAAATCATCACGTCATGCAGATTGCTTGTTTTAAACCCCGTTGAAACATACGATCCAATGCCTTCTCCCAACTTTGAGTTCCCGACATTTGGGGCTGAAGAAGAAGTTGACAACGAAATTTCAGAAGAGATCTCCCGATTACTCAGACTGGAGGAAAGGTCCATTGAACCTCACAAAGAGCCGTTGGAAACGATCAATGTCGGTTCAGAAAAAGAGAGAAAAGAAATCAGGATTGGGACACTGCTCAGTCCAACTGCCAAAGAGAGTTTGACAAAGCTTCTCAGAGAGTTTCCCAATGTATTCACTTTGTCCTATCAGGACATGCCAGGGTTGGATACCAGTATCGTGGAACATCATTTAGCATTGAAATCGGAATGTCCGCCAGTAAAACAGAGGTTGAGACTGACTCATCCAGACATGGCCATCAAAATCAAAGAGGAGGTACAGAAACAGATTGACGCAGGTTTCCTCGCCACATCGGAGTATCCTCAATGGTTAGCCAACATAGTATCCGTTCCTAAAATGGATGGAAAAGTCAGAATGTGTGTCGATTACAAAGATCTAAATAAGGCTAGTCCAAAGGACAACTTTCCTTTACCACACATTGACATACTGGTAGACAGTACAGCAAAGTTTAAAGTTTTCTCCTTCATGGATGGATTCTCAGGCTATAATCAGATAAAAATAGCGCCGAAAGACATGGAGAAAACTTCGTTCATTACCCCATGGGGTACTTTTTGTTACAAGGTAATGTCGTTCGGTTTGAAGAACGTCGGGGGAACCTATCAAAGGGCCATGACTACTCAGTTTCATGACATGATACACAAGGAAATTGAGGTATATGTCGATGACATGATTGCAAAATCTAAGACAGAAAAGGAGCATGTGACCCACCTGTCAAAACTATTCGAGCGGTTTAGAAAATACAAACTCCGCTTGAATCCCAACAAGTGCACCTTCGGTGTCCGTTCAGGGAAACTTTTAGGGTTCATCGTCAGCCAAAAAGGAATTGAGGTTGATCCTGACAAGGTCATGGCCATTCAAGAAATGCCTTCTTCGAAAACTGAAAAACAAGTCAGAGGATTCCTGGGACGTTTGAACTACATCTCCAGATTCATATTCCTCATGACTGCGACATGTGCGCCGATTTTCAAATTACTCAAAAAAACCAGGATTGCGTTTGGACAGAAGATTGCCAAACCGCCTTCGACAGTATTAAGGAATACCTGTTGAATTCGCCAATTCTATCACCTCCAGTGGAAGGAATACCACTGATCATCTACCTCACAGTCCTAGAGGACTCCATGGGTTGTGTACTTGGCCAACAAGACGAAACAAAAAGGAAGAAGTTTGTCATCTACTATTTGAGCAAGAAATTCACCGACTGCAAAACTCGGTACACTATGCTTGAGAAAACTTGTTGCGCTTTGGCTTGGGCGGCCAAACGTCTTCGCCGGTACATGATTCGTCAAACTACTTGGTTGGTCTCCGAAATGGATCCAATCAAGTACGTATTTGAAAAACCTGCTCTCACGGGAAGGATTGCCCATTGGCAGATGTTGTTATCAGAATACGACATCGAATACCACGCTCAAAAATCCGTTAAGGGAAGTATTTTAGCCGATCATTTGGCTCATCAACCGATTGACGATCAGGAATCAATCGGGTTTGACTTCCCAGACGAAGATGTCATGTATCTAAAAATGAAAGACTGCGATGAACCGCTACCCAGTGAAGGGCCAGAACCAGGTTCCCAATAGGGACTTATCTTTGACGGAGTTGTCAATCATTACGGAAACGAAATTGGGGCAATCATCATAACACCTCAGGGTACCCACATTCCTTTCACTGCCAGACTTACATTCAAGTGCACAAACAACGAGGCCGAATACGAAGCTACTATTATGGGTTTCGAAGAAGCGATTGATTTGAGGATCAAGAACTTGGATGTATATGGCGACTCAGCTTTGGTCGTCAATCAGATCAAAGGAGATTGGAACACATACCAATCTGGATTGATTCCTTACAAAGACTATGCGAGAAGGTTGTTACCTTTCTTCAACATAATCGAGTTTCATCACATCCATCGTGATGAGAATCACATGGCTGATACGTTAGCCACTCTCTCTTCCATGATTAGCGTAGGTCAATGGAACGACCTACCTAAGATCGACATAATGCGCCTTGAACGGCCCGCTTACATCTTCACGATTGAAGCAGTCATAGACGACAAACCTTGATATCACGATATCAAATGCTTCCTTCAGAAACAAGAGTACCCACATGGGGCACTAAGGAAGGACAGAAAGACCCTCAGAAGACTGGCAGGCAGTTTCTTCCTGAGCGATGATACACTCTATAAGAGGAACTTTGACATGGTCTTGCTCCGATGTGTAGACAGACCAGAAGCAGACATGCTGATAAAAGAAATTCACGAAGGAACCTTTGGCACTCATGCCAATGGACACACAATGGCGAGAAAAATTCTAAGAGCAGGGTACTACTGGTTGACCATGGAATCCGACTGCTACAAGTACATGAGGAGGTGTCACAAGTGTCAGATATACTCCGACAAAATCCATGTACCGCCAACACATCTCAAAGTTCTTTCTTCCCCATGGCCTTTTTCCATATGGGGAATCGACATGATCGGTATGATCGAACCTAAGGCTTCGAACGGACATCGGTTCATCCTGGTAGCCATTGATTACTTCACCAAGTGGGTCGAAGCAGAGTCATACGCCAATGTGACCCGACAAGTGGTGATCCGCTTCATCAAAAATAATCTCATCTGCCGTTATGGTGTTCCTAGCCAGATCATTACTGATAATGGATCCAACTTGAACAATAAGATGATGAAAGAGTTGTGCCCTGAGTTCAAAATCGAACACCATAACTCATCTCCCTACCGACCCAAGATGAATGGAGCAGTAGAAGCGGCTAACAAGAACATCAAGAAGATCGTTCAAAAGATTGTTGTAACCTACAAAGATTGGCACGAGATGCTACCTTTTGCTAACAAGATTGTAACTCATCTCCCTACCGACCCAAGATGAATGAAGCAGTAGAAGCGGCTAACAAGAACATCAAGAAGATCGTTCAAAAGATTGTTGTAACCTACAAAGATTGGCACGAGATGCTACCCTTTGCTCTTCACGGTTATCGCACATCTGTCCGAACTTTAATAGGGGCAACCCCTTTCTCTCTAGTTTATGGCATGGAAGCAGTGCTCCCCATAGAAGTAGAGATCCCATCAATTCGGGTATTGATGGAAGCTAAGCTAACAGAAGCTGAATGGTGCCAAAGTCGGCACGACGAACTAAATCTGATCGAGGGAAAACGAATAACGGCACTATGCCACAGTCAGTTGTATCAGCAAACAATGAAGAAGGTATTTGACAAAAAGGTTTGACCTGGGGTCTTCAGAAAATGAGACCTCGTGCTCAAGAAGATACAATCTTTTCTCACTGATTCCCGGGCAAATGGACTCCGAACTATGACGGCCCCTATGTGGTCAAGAAAGCTTTCTCAGGCGGCGCCTTGAGACTTGCAACCATGGACGGAGAGGAATTTTCCTACCCCACAAATGTTGATGTAGTCAAGAAATACTTTGCCTAAACTAAAAAAAAAACGTCTCGGTGGATTGAAAACCCGAAAGGGCGGTCCAGGCAAAAATTAGAGACATGATCAAAAATCATCCCGGTGGGTTGGAAATCTCAAAGTACAATCCAGGCAAAAGTTAGGGATGATGGCAAGTAACTACATTTGATCAGTTTAACTCCTCAGCGGTAATGCCATCCATCGAAAGAAAACTCCAGTCAAGGTCATCTTCGACAGAAGCTCAGGATGCCCCAAATTCAAAGTTGGTAGAAGGATAGTGGTCGTTGTGTTTCAATGTAACCCTTTTCCCTTAAATTACCATTTTCTAACTTTGTAAATACTCTATGGAATCACGCGTTTGGCTGATTTACATCCTATCAAGAAAGCTCATTGACAAAAGAAACTAAGACCAGTTCCTTGGTAGGAAACCAGGATCGAGGGGAAGTTTAAATCAGAAACTGAGACCAGTTCCTTGGTAGGAAACCAGGATCGAGGGGAAGTTTATTTCAGAAACTTAGACCAGTTCCTAGGTAGGAAACCAGGATCGAGGAGAAGTTTATTTCAGAAACTGAGATCAGTTCCTTGGTAGGAAACCAGGATTGAGGGGAAGTTTATTTCAGAAACTGAGACCAGTTCCTTTGTATGAAACCAGGATCGAGGGGAAGTTTACCTTTTCTAAGCATCATTGCTTAGCAAAAGAAGAAGGATGCGTGAACTACCATTCATAACCACCATCAAAATTTCGGGTATTCCGATATTTAATCCTCTTGCACCCCGAATGCCCGAATACCTTCGTCATTCACACCTTCGGATCCAAGAAGATTAAATAGGGGCATCTGTCATACCCCAAATTTTGACCACTAAGATTTCTCATCATTGTGCAAATCATCATCACAATATGGATGAACCATCAGTCTCCTCAAAGATGGGTGAGCACTCACTACAATCAAAATTAGGGGTTCAAGCCCTCTCTGAGTGGTTAGACAAAGGATCAATCAAGGAATGACATGATTTTCAACTTGTCTAAACCTCTCAAACATCCACAACGGATCAAGAGGACTCCCACTTCAAGAATTAAGCACAAGGCTGCAACATTCTGAGTGGATTAAGCCTCAAGATCGCCAGTGTCACCAAATTAGGGTTTGGTCGACCAGGGCCTCCAGATGGAAATTTTCCTCTGGGCATGAGTCAATGCTTCAAAGCATAACCTATGATGCTCCAAGGGACATCATGAACCCAATCATCAAGTCAATTTGACCTCAGGGGATGCATTCACAAAAGATCAGGAATTAGGATTTCTTGACCTAATTCACCCCTAAGTTGACTTTTGGGGCAAAGCATGAGTCAAGACCTCAAGACATGATTTGAGGGTCTCTAATAAACCACATTGATCCATTTACAACAATGGATTGATCCAAGAAGCTTGAGCAACAAGTTTCAAGTTCATCAGAACCACAATTAGAGTTTCGCGAGAAAAGTCAACTGTATCTTTGACTTTTGACCAGGACATGCTCCCAAACCCTAGGACATGATTCAATACACCCTATAACACCTATGAAATCAATCCATCAAGTTTTATTTAGGTCAAGGACTTGATTTCATAGAGGATCGCACAGTTTAGAATTCATCTGATAAAAAGTCAACTGTGCACAAAAGTCAAACTTTGACTTTTTGAGATTTTTCACAATTATGGTTTTTTAACCCTAAAATGATGTTAATGTGTGATTGAAATCAGCATTCATCAAGAAAAATCAAGAAAAGTGGGATAACTTGTAAAAGGGGTAACCATAAAAACTTAGAAATTTGTCTAAGTTATGGAACAAAGTGGCTAGGGTACCAACTTTGGAGGATCATAACTTCTAAACCATAAGGCCATTTTTCCCCATCCAAAGCAGGATTTGTAGCTCTCATGGCACTCTACAAAAGCTTCAAACACAACGCATTCCAATTCCTCATGGATTTTAAGTTATGGAATGATCAAAATCACAAAAAGTGAAAATGTCACTTTTTCCAACACTTAGTGAAATTTTCACTAAGTCAGAATTTGCCTTCACTTTTTTTCAAATGTAGGGCCATTTCTCACTTGGATCCAAAAAGTATCAAAACCAGTTATGGTCAAACAATTGTTGTATCATATGAGGCTTTCCAAAATGGCCAAGAACTCCATCAAAGTCCACTTGAGCCATGAGATATGACAATGCCAATATGCCTTGCTGCAAACTGTCATGGCAAGGCAGAATTGGGAGTTTTGCTCGATTTGGTCAAATTTTGCAAAGGGAGAGCAACTCTATCCATCTGAACACCTCAAGGGGGGACCAAGGAGGAACCAACTCTGATCCCAAGCCTCTCAAGTCTTTGGAACCAAAAATAGCATGTCAAACCTAGAAATGCCTAAAAGAGGGACAAGACTCCAATTTTGGATTGGAGCATTCAATGGATGCACCAAGGTGGCATGGACTGAGCCATTTCCATTTGAATTCAGTCAAGACTAATCCAAGACCAAGGGGACCAGCAGCCTGTGCCCTAACCTCTAGTCAATGGCTAGAGGAGACTTGGATTTTCATTGCTCAACATTGGCCAAACCTCTGCTGCAGTTGTCATTCACTATTGCATCCAAAACAAACTTGCTCTACTATAAATAGAGCTCAATTGTGTTCAGTTTGAGTACACCAGAGCACTACAACACTTGCTTTCCTCAAAATCTCTTTCTCTAGGCAAAAATACCTTCTTTAGCAAGGTAACTCTGAGTTTTTGAGTTAGAGAGCAATTCCACCACAGCTTATGATCCAAACACATCCAATATATCATATCTAAGCTGTCCAAACTCTCACAAGTGACCTGTAACACCAAAATCACAAAGTCACCTCTCAAAACCTCAAAATAAGACTTTTGTGCATTTTTCAAGCCATGTCTTGATCAGTCACTTTCCAAACCAGATAAAACCTCAAACAAACTCCAAATATCATCCTTGAACTGTCCCAAATGGTTCCCCCCATCTGGAACACCATTTGAGAGAGTTGATATTTTGGCCACTTTTGCCCCTTTTGCAAGAAAGAGCTCAAACTTGTTCCTGAGGTTTCCAGCTGATTCCAACCATCCTAAAAGCTTCTAAGAGATCATTTGAGGTTGTTCAAAGCATCAACTCACTTCTGGAACAAGTGGCTTGGCAGATTGCACAAAAGCTCCAAAAAGAGGTAAGCATCACAACTTGGATTCTTTGAACCATGCTTTCTTTTTATGTCCACTGATCATGCATCCCTTATACATGTTATATGTGTTGTGTTTGCACCAATTTATCATGTAATTCATGCTTGTACCAAGAGATGACATAGAAAATGCAAATCATGGCCTATTTCAAAACCACTATCGGGTTTTTCAATAGGAGCATGATCTGAAAAAAAATACCACCACCATTGGATTCCTTGTGAAATTCTAGGCAGGATAGACCTAAATTTTGTCCAAATCCATGGAGAAATGAGAAAGTTATGGCCTTCACGTTTTCAACCAAAATCATGCCTTGCCTTGCCTTGGGTCAGGCCAAAAACAAGGCAAGCCTTGTAAATTTGTGGTTGTGTTTCAATCAACGGATGTATCACCACCAGTGGTAAGGCGCGCGCCCTATACACAAGAGGTCTGGGGTTCGAATCCCCCTCGCCCCATATCCTCTTTTTGCTATTTTCTCCATTTTTTAATGTTTTTCTTATTATTTTTAATGATTTGAAAAATTAATAACTCCCTCAATTTTAATTATTTTTTATTGGTTCTTTTTGTAAAAAATCACAAAAATGTTGAAATATTTTATTCCACAAAAAAAATTTTATATTAGTTATTTAATATAATTAGTATTTTTTGTGAGTAAATTCATTTTTATTTGTTTTTAAACATTTAAAAGTGAATATTTACTTTGAAAATCAAAACCAAATGAGTTTTAATTTATCTTGTGATTAAAACCTCATTTTTCAAACCCTCAACAAAAATCACAAGTGGTTTATTCAAACTTATTTGGTATTTTTATCATTTTTATTTGATTTTCTTTAAATATTTACTTTTAAAAGAAAACAAATTTAGGGTTTCCTTGATTTTCACTCAAACAAAACTTTAAAACACTTTGGGCCTCTAATAGAGTGTAAGACTCAATCCCCTTTTAACCAAAACAATTTTGAGCCTCAGATATTGTATAAGTCTCTCTGCGTTAAAAGAAAATCTCGCGCGATCGTCAGTTTAAAATCAAACCCTTTGGGCCTACCCTCGTGTTATAAGCCCCATTCTTTAAAACCCATTGGGCCTCTAGTAGAGTGTAAGACCCAACCCTTTTTGAAAACCAAAATAATTTGGGCCTCGGTATGTTGTATAAGTCCCGATACCGTCAAAAGGTTCGACACGACCGTCGCCTTTTTCACAAAACCTTTTGGGCCTCTCCTTGAGCTGTAAGCCCCGCCACTTGTACAAAAATAAATCTTTGGGCCTCGTGAGAGAGTGTAAGACCCATCCCCTTGTACAGAAAACTTTTTTGGGCCTCAGTCACTTGTATAAGTCCCACTGTACAATTTCAAACAACATTGCAATCACTGATAAAACCTTGGGTTTCTCCTTGAGCTGTAAGCCCCAACAGTGTTTTCAAAGCACTTTTTCCTTTGATTTTGAATATAATATTGTTATCAAAGCTTTCTTTGTTGAACAAACTAACCAAACAGCATGGAAGCTCTACAACCGAGTAAGTGTTTACCCGCTTTCTTTATTTGCTTTCATATATATAATTGTATTGTGGGGCTGCTCACTGTAAGTCTTCTTTCACAAACTTTTATATACTTGTCAAATATCAATTGTGTAATACTAGTATAATTATTTAGAGTTTTCCCCGGCAACTACGTCTAGCACTAGGTAAAGTCCGTTGGTCACTCTTAAATACAGTCAAAACTAGATCCCCATAGGATTACCAGACACAGTCTTCCCTCCTCTTGGGGTTAAACAATATGGAGACGTGAAAGGAAGCATTCTCGGTGAACCCTTTCTCAGACTATCACCCTTAAAAATCGTCAAAGAAACTCTACTCTCCAGAGATGATCTTTTCTCCGTGAATGGCATCTCTTGAGTTTCTTCCAAATTCTCGGACTTTCTTGGCTTGATCTATTCTCGGTGAATGGCATGTCTTGAACTTCTCGGGGTTTAGGGACCCACAGGCTTCTTAAAAGCATCCCCGCCTCCTCTTGGGCGTTGTACAAGGACCCTTCGACTTCTTAAAAGCTCTCATGCCTTCTCTTGGGCTTAGTACAAGGACCCAGAGATCTCTACAGGTATAGGAACTGAACCTAGTCATCAATTTGCTAGAGCTGTCTTTCTGAGTCAAGTGTCAGACCTGTTAATGTGTTGTCCTTCATCCCTTAACATACCAGTCTTTTCTTGGGCATCATACAAAGATCATTCACTGCCTGAGAATCGATTTCTCAAAACACCCGTAGACTTGGACAGTCTCCATACCTTTTGGGATTTCCCATTTCCTTAAAGAACAGGAAATAACCCTGATCCTCTGATCAATCCCAAAGTACAACATTACCCATATAAGAACTGATTTTCTCTTCTATCCAACATACTGGACCTGTCACTAAACTGAAACAGTCACCAGCACACTAGCCTTCTCTTGGGCTTTGTACAATGATTCTCTCCAGTGGAGCTAACCTTCCCAGACTCCCTTGTTGAGTCAAATTTTTAGCCTCCATCTCGGGCTTCGTACGAGATAGAAAATCACTCTCTTGTTGAGTATAAAAGACTCTCTTGTTGAGTCAAAACACTTTCAGCCTCCATCTCGGGCTTCGTACGAGGTACAAAGACTCTCTTGTTGAGTCAAACACTTTAGCCTCCGTCTTGGGCTTCGTACAAGACACATACAAAAGCACTCTCTTGTTGAGTCAGCCATTTTAGCCTCTCTCTCGAGCTTCGTACGAGACACTTAAAAACACCCTCTTGTTGGGCCAATAGCCTCCTCTTAGACTTTGTATAAGAAAACCCCGGTTGAGTCAATCAACCTTTTAGCATCAAAATCAGTGCCTCGCTCACAGTACACAAACATCAACAACTCATTTTCCTTCATCTAATTGTTGTAAGCGGCAAGCCTCTGGATTATTTACATCCACGCCACTGTCCCTCTTTTAGCATGAGAAATTCCTAAGGAAAGATGTGACAAACAGACCAAATATCCCCTTTAGAGATGACAAATTTTCTCTAAAGTCAAACCCCTTTAGCTTCACATCTTGGGCTTCGAACAAGATACAAATAGACCATTCAGCTTCACATCTTGGGCTTTGAACAAGATACAAACCACGTTTAGCTTCACGTCTTGAGCTTTGAACAAGACACCAAACCAACCTCTTTTCCTCCCATGGAATAGGAGGAACTACGATTGCTCTGATTTATCTGTTTCGTTAAACGGGAATACGTAGGCATAAGATTGAAAAATCTTAGCGAGCATATTAATCAAAAACCCAAAATCCTGTACCTTCATACATCAATCGAAAAGCATCAGTCCTAACATCCTCACAAATAGTCCCGTCATTTCATTCTTAAACAAATAAACAGAGAAAGGCCCACGATCTAAATCGCATCTGTAAACCAACAGTCATCTGTTTAAACTCAGTATGCAAGCAGGGTTAATTGGAGACATCTATTTTCCTTCCTTAGTCAGCTCAATAGGATAAAAATGAATCGACATGTAGTACCCCAAAGCGACAGTGCTTAAGAACCACGTCTAAAATCGCTCGCTACAACGTCCGAAGTAATATGTATGTTATCTTTCTTAAAAAATTAGACTATTTTTTAGCAGAATCGAGGTGGAATCCCTGTAATTTTTTTTGGAACCTATTTTTCCAACATCACACAGACCACTTTTAAGTCGCTAGTTGGTATTTAATTTTTCATATTTTTCCAATCAACCTGTTAATTTCATTGCACCAAATAGCTAGGATGCACATATTCTTCAAAATGAACAATTGATTTACAGAAGTCCTAATCTATGATATACACAAGTGTACAAAATTATAAGTATGTTTACACGGTGGACTACTACAACAACAAAACCAATGAAAACATACAAAAATATTCAACCATTTATAAGTCTTTTCCCACACTTGAATTACCAATATGCAATCCACATGAAGATAAATTGTAGCTTCAGTAGACAACACCAAAATCACATTTGCTGACAATAAATAATAACACCAATTAACATCTGCTGACAACACTAAAGTCAAGAAACTCAAATTATATATATATATATATATATATATATATATATATATATATATATATATATATATATATATATATAACTCACCATCTGTTGGGTCATCAAATATCTACAATACGTAAATAACAATATAAAGTTATTCTTTAAAAATTCACATTAAGTTGCAAAACGCAAAGTAAATAACAAAATAAAGTTATTTTTATTACCTGCATCCAAGACTCGGTTAAATTGGCAGAGACAATATCCAACATATTTTTCTTCACATAGTACCCACAATCAATAGATATGTTGTCGCCTTGTCTACAAATGAATGACATAATTAGTAAATACTTATGATAAAATTAAATATAGAATTATAATTTACACCACACTTACATTGGGTTGAAGTCATGTAGTCTTTTTTCTATTGTCATTTGCCATTTCATAAACCTCAAAAGTACCAATTCGGAAAAAAAAATCCACATAAAATATGAATTTACTTTTGTAACAATTTATGTATATAGCATATATAATATATTATAACAAAACTCACATAAAAGATAAACTTACTTTGTAACAATTTTTCTCATGGTTTGATTAAGTTCCTGATGAAGTGAACAAAAAACGACCACAATATTGTCTCTTGGACAAATAATTATTAATTGTCAAAGATCTCTGTACGTGTGTGTGGAAATACAAAAGTCACATAAAATATCTATGTTATCAAAATTAAAAAATAGAAAACATAATTTCATACAAACTTACCCATGAATAAATGGTAGTGAGTGACAGACACTTTTTTCGTCACGTAACTTATCTTGTATGTATTTTTTAACATTTGCTTCAGTTTTCGGCACATTATCAACATACATACACCTAGCAGAGTCCATAAATCCATATACTACTGATGTGTAATTATCAATATATACACGGTGAATATACCTGAATAATTTTAAAATAAACATTAGAATCAAAGTGATGAGAGATATAACATATTAATAGATATTGATAGTAATAAAAAAAGAAAATGCATTTACGTGCACCAAACTTGCAGAGTAGACACGTCAAGCCAATGAAAACCCACCAACTCTCTGATACACGTAGCTGACATATAAAAATTAATGACACACAATGACTTAATTCTATTTTTAAATGTATGTTACCCTTTTTCAGAACCATGAGTAACAATCTCTGAACATCGTCAACTTCCACTTCTTTTGTGTTTCCTTTTGCAGCTAAACAACTTTCTTTTTCGCTCTCATTGACAACTTTCATTTGTTCAATGCATTTATTATTTTCTGTGCTTTGCGAGAAACCCATAGACTTAAGTGTCTCCATAAAAAGATTGTTGCAACACCTTACGCTCTTCAATAAACTTTTGATCAAAATCAGCTCTAAGTTTTGCTTCCAATTCAGATGAAAATTATGCCAGTTGTTCTTTTACATCTATATCTTGTCGTCAACGGAGAGACAACCTTCCAAAGAAAGTGTTAATTTTAAGGTGTTTTTCAACACCACGAACACGGCCGCCATGCTCAGATGTTCCAATGGTTGCTGTTAAGATATCGTTACGTCCATCCGGAACAAAGGCACCCTTTTCAGCTTCTTCAACTAAAGAATAATACAAAATGCAAAAATCAAAATTAATTTCAATAGTTTTTATCAATCACAACTATAATGATACTTGAAGTATTTTCCAAATTTTACTTACAATTTTCTCAGCAACAACTTGTGTAGACTTTGATGTGCATTCTCCCCCTTCTTTTGTCGTGCTCTCTTCCATACGTTATGGCGTGACGGTGGAGATGGACTACCATTATCATCTAATGTGGAATCATCTCTCAATAATCTCCTTTCATTTTTCATTTTCTCCACAAGCAAGCGATTTCCTCCACGAGATAATACGTGTGTGTATACATTTCTAGCCACGGTTTCCATACCCTTTTAACTTTTTTCCTATTATAAACTCAAAAAGTTATTAATCACTAAACATAATAAAAATGTTATGCACAAAAAAAAAATATAACTCCTATTAACCTTAAATTCAGGGGTATCTCGAGACTTCATAAACTCTTTCCATATTTCTTCTTTAATATAATTATACTTGACATGTGCAGGAGGGCGACCTTCTTTGGGTTTTCTAATATATTCTTTTGTGAGTTGTGTATTAAAACATTTCCATCGCTCTCCGGCATATTTGATCCATTCATCCTTCAACGGATCCTTCTTTGGATCATCACATTCTAGAATAGTGAAATGAACCTACACATATACATAAAAGAATTTAGTGATAGTATATGACATGTGTTGTTAGCATATGATTATAAAATATAATAAAGTGTTGAATTTAAAATACTTAACATCAACCAAAATAGCATCTTTTATGTCTTTATGTATGTCTCTCCATTAAGATCAACTCAAATATCATCTTTTATGTCTTTATGTATGTCTTTCCATTCATCTTTCAAAATACTACATCTCTTCCGAGCAAGAGATGCTACATAACTCCTAAAAGTTGAAACATTTATACCAACACCAGTACATTCATAAGTTCTTGGATCAAACTCGACCTTTACAATTTGTGTCATCATAGTGGGACCTCTAACTCTTCTTTTATTAGGGTTACTAGATGAAGAAGGGTTGTCGGTTGAATCAGCCGTGTATCTGTTTATACAAAATAAAAATAATTAGAAATCAAATTAAGCACAAAATAAAAACAATTAGAAATCAAAGTAATGTCGAATTAACTTATAAAAAAACCTTACTAGTTCTCTCATATCCCTTCTTCATGATCTATGCGACATTACTAATTCGACATTACTTTGATTTCTAATTCGACATTACTTTGATTACTTTGATTATTTTGATTTCTAATGTCGAATTAGTAATGTTGCATAGATCATGAAGAAAGGATGTGGGAGAACTAGTAAGGTTTTTTTATAAGTTAATTCAACATTACTTTGATTTCTAATTGTTTTTATTTTGTGCTTAATTTGATGTCTAATTGTTTTTATTTTGTGCTTAATTTGATTTCTAATTATTTTTATTTTGTATAAACAGATACATATGACTGATTCAACCGACAACCCTTCTTCATCTAGTAACCCTAATAAAAGAAGAGTTAGAAATCTCACTATGATGGCATAAATTGACAAAGTTCATCAAACGGGTGAAAAGATAAAGGTCGAGTTTGATCCAAGAACCTATGAATGTACTGGTGTTGGTAAAAATGCTTCAACTTTTAGGAGTTATGTAGCATCTCTTGCTCGGAAGAGATGTACTATTTTGAAAGATGAATGGAAAGACATACATAAAGACATAAAAGATGATATTTAGGTTGATGTTAATGGAAAGACATACATAAAGACATAAAAGATGCAATTTAGGTTGATGTTAAGTATTTTAAATTCAACAATTTATTATATTTTATAATCATATACTAACAACACAAGTCATATACTAACACCAAATTCTTTATGTATATGTGTAGACTCATTTCACTATTCCAGAATGTGATGATCCAAAGAAGGATCCGTTGAAGGATGAATGGATTAAATATGCGGGAGAGCGATGGAAAGGTTTTAATACACTACTCACAAAAGAATATATTAGAAAGCCCAAAGAAGGTCGCCCTCCTGCACATGTCAAGTATAATTATATTAAAGAAGAAATATAGAAAGAGCTTATGAAGTCTCGAGATACCCCTGAATTTAAGGTTAAAAGGAGTTATATTTTTTTTGTGCATAACATTTTTATTATGTTTGTGATTAATAACTTTTTGAGTTTATAATAGGAAAAAAGTTAAAAGGGTATGGAAAACGTGACTAGAAATGTATACACAGACGTATTATCTCGTGGAGGAAATCGCTTGCTTGTGGAGAAAATGAAAAATGAAAAGAGATTATCGAGAGATGATTCCACATTAGATGATAATGGTAGTCCATCTCCACCGTCACGCCATGACGTATGGAAGAGAGCACGACAAAAGAATAGGGAGAATACACATCAAAGTCTACACAAGTTGTTGCTGAGAAAATTGTAAGTAAAATTTGGAAAATACTTCAAGTATCATTATAGTTGTGATTGATAAAAACTATTGAAATTAGTTTTGGTTTTTGCATTTTGTATGATTCTTCAGTTGAAGAAGCTGAAAAGGGTGTCTTTGTTCCGGATGGACGTAACGATATCTTAACAGTAACCATTGGAACATCTGAGCATGGCGGTCGTGTTCGTGGTGTTGAAAAACACCTTAAAATTAACACTTTCTTTGGAAGGTTGTCTCCCCGTCAACGACAAGATATAGATGTAAAAGAACAACTGGCATAATTTTCATCTGAATTGGAAGCAAAACTTAGAGCTGATTTTGATCAAAAGTTGATTTAAGAGCGTAAGGTGTTGCAAGAATCTTTTTATGGAGACACTTAGGTCTATGGGTTTCTCGCAAAGCACAGAAAATAATAAATGCATTGAACAAATGGAAGTTGTCGATGAGAGCGAAAAAGAAAGTTGTTCAGCTGCAAAAGGAAGCACAAAAGAAGTGGAAGTTGACGATGTTCAGAGATTGTTACTCATGGTTCTGAAAAAGGGTAACACACATTTAAAAATAGAATTAAGTCATTGTGTGTCATTAATATTTATATGTCAGCTACGTGTATCAGAGAGTTGTTGGTGGGTTTTCATTGGTTTGACGTGTCTACTCTACAAGTTTGGTGTACGTAAGTGCATTTTCTTTTTTTATTACTATCAATATCTATTAATATGTTATATCTCTCATCACTTTGATTCTAATGTTTATTTTAAAATTATTCAGGTATATTCATCGTGTATGTATTGATAATTACACATCAGTAGTATATGGATTTATGGACTCAGCTAGGTATATGTACGTTGATAATGTGCCAAAAACTGAAGCAAGTGTTAAAAAATACATACAAGATAAGTTACGCGACGAAAAGAGAGTGTGTCATTTACTACCATTTATTCATGGGTAAGTTTGTATGAAATTGTGTTTTCTATTTTGTAATTTTAATAACATAGATATTTTATGTGACTTTTGTGTTTCCACACAGACGTACAGAGATCATTGGCAATTAATAATCATTTGTCCAAGAGACAATATTGTGGTCGTTTTTTTCCCTTCATCAGAAACTTAATCAAATCATGGGAAAAATTGTTACTTATCTTTTATGTGACTTTTGTTATAATATATTATATATCCTATATACATAAATTGTTACAAAACTAATTTCATATGTTATGTGGATTTATGTGGATTTTTTTCTGAATTAGTGCTTTTGGGGTTTATCAAATGGCAAATGGCAATTGAAAAAAGGCTACATGGCTTCAACCCAATGTAAGCGTGGTGTAAATTATAATTCTATATTTAATTTTATCATAAGTATTCACTAATTATGTCATTCATTTATAGACAATGCGACAACATAACTTTATTGATTGTGGGTACTAAGTGATGAAAAATATGTTGGATATTGTCTCTGCCAATATAACCGAGTCGCAGAATTAACACAAGATGATTTGCATGATTTGCGACTCCGTTGGACAACAAGTTTTTTTGAGTTATATAAAAATTAAGTTTTATCTGGTGTGTTATATAGAATTGTCGATATATATCTGATTTGAGTTTCTTGACTTTAGTGTTGTCAATTGATGTTAATTGGTGTTATTATTTATTGTCAGCACATGTGATTTTTGTGTTGTCTACTGAAGCTACAACTCATCTTCTTGTGGATTGCATGTTGGTAATTCATGTGTGGGAAAGGACTTATAAATTGTTGGATTTTTTTTATGTTTTCATTAGTTATGTTGTTGTAGTAGTTCACCGTGTAAACATACTTATAATTTTGTACACTTGTATGTATCATAGATTAGTACTTTTGTAAATCAATTGTTTATTTTGAAGAATATGTGGTATGTGTGATGTTGGAAAAATATGAAAAATTAGGTACCAAAAAAATTACAGGAATTCCACCTCGATTCCGCTAAAAAATAGTATATTTTTTTAAGAAAAATAACATACAATATTACATCGGACGCGTTTTGCAACCGATATAAAAATCTATATTTTAGGTCGGGGCAGAAAGGCAACCGATGTAACAACCTACATTTTACATCGGGCCAGAAAGGCAATTGATGTTAAATATGCATTTATTTAAAAAAAAATAGAGTTAAACTCATATTTCACATCGGACGTAACAGTCAACCGATGTAGTAGGTGTATTTTTCACATTGGATCATTGCCCGATGTAAAATGTCTTTTGTTTACTACATTGCTTGGCTTTACATCGGACCCGGATCCGATGTAAAATGTATTTTTCGCCCGATGTAAAAAATCTTTTCTGTAATAGTGAAATGCTTATGAAGAAGAAATAAAGCATAAATGCTGCAAAGAGGTTGTAATTGCTGTTTTACTCCTTTTCCAGGTATATCTTGCTGCAACTTCTCTATAAATCTAAATACACGGGGTTTTGATCAACTTAAATGTATAACAGTCAGATATCTCTCAAATTTGGTTACGTTTTTCGGACTAATTTCACTATGGTTGTCTCCAAGGTGACTAAATCTAGAGATCATGAAGCTCACGAGAATAAAAATCAACAACACATTAATTACAAGCAAATGACATAAATTTAGTAGAAACTTACTTGGAAACTACGATTAATTGGCAGTGAGCAGCTGCTGCCTCAACTAAGTTAGCCGAGAGTTCTTGAAAACCTATGGTTAGAAAAACCATTAGCAAATAACAATGATATATGGACGCGCTTCACAAATTACATTAATAAAAAAACACAAGCTTGTACTAAATGAAAATACATAAAAAAAAAAAAAAAAAAGTTGCAAAACAGAACTGCGAATTCAATTTATTCTTCAACCATGTTAGAAACCACTATAATATCTGTAGGTGGGTGCTTTCTCACTAAAAATTAAAAAGTCAACATCTATGTTCTGCAATAACGCGACAGTTAAGACAAATCAACTACACAGACAGCTCAATATAGCTTGTGATTCAAACAATATATGATATAGATTGAATCATTTACCCTCTTCAGGATTAGTGAACTTGCTGAGATTTTGAGCAACAACAACATTCATCCTTGCAGCCCTAGCTTCAAATGCTTCAATCACCGCATTAGGCTTCAACCAATCCTCAGCTGAAAGGAATAAAAAATCAGTATAAAATCACAAAGTTATGATCATATGATAAAATATGTAAGTAGTATATATAAAGTACTTTAATAACCTGTCGATATTGGCTTGAAAAAGATTGAGGTACCTGTGGCTATATACTTAGGTGCATTTGCATAAGTTGTGGTGCCAACCATACATACCATATCTGAGTCAATTGTATCATCTTCTGATTTCATTATAAGTTTATAAATTGGTGACAAAAAAAAACTTTAAGTTAGGTTTAAAGAATTTGAAAATAGAAAGAAGGCAAAAATCAAGTACAATAGGTTTATAAATTGCTAATAAAAAATTGGATATATCACTTGAATAGGTTAAGTTCGGTTAATTTCATATTATAATTATAATAAACTTTATGATTCAATTTCTTTCTACCAAACCCTTTTCTAAAACACTACCTTATAAGTTTATGAAATAACTAATATATTTAATCTATATATAAATCATTCTCATTAATTGTTTAACAAATTCAAAAAATAATTTTATATTCTATATTAGTGATTGAAAGGTGTACTATTGATGTTTGTGCATTTAAATACTTTTTTTAAAATAGTTTAGCACAAAACTCACATCATTTAAATTTCATTCTATAGTTTGATTAATTATTATTTTCTTATATATGAAATTTCACTTTATATCTCTCAACTAAGGGTGTGCATGGTTGATTATTTTTAGAAACCAAACTATAACCATTTTCAAACCATTTAAATGGTTTAGATTTATAACCAAAACCACATTTTAATTAAAACCGGTTATAAAACCAGTTATAAATTTGGTTATGGTTATATAACCGGATTTTTAAAAAAAATCCAGTTTTAAAAAAAATATTCAGAAAATATATTTTTTTTTATTTTAAAAATTAAAAAATTTGAATTTTGGATAATAACTGGATTATAACCGAATCCAAAAAAATTTAACCGGTTAATAACCATTTAATTATATCCGGATTATATGAATGGATAACTAAAACCATTAAACACTAAACCGGTTAATAACCATTCAATTATATCCGGATATTTAAAACAGATTTGGATTTGATTATGGATTTTGGCATCACAACCGAATATTTTGCACACCCCTACTCTCAACAGGATACAAGAAAATCACAACATCAACAACACCGTTGTTATTACACATCAAGCATGTTCAGCATGCAAACATCAAAGAAAAAAAATGCAGTGATAACCGCATATTATCACCCTGTTACGCATCACAGTTGTTTTCTCTTTCAGTCGCATAATCAAATCCTACTCCTACTTCGACTCACGTACGAAGAATCGACACAAAACATGAAATTGTAATGTGACAATGATGATCCTGATTAAAGATAAGTATGTTATCATTACAAAGTTTATAAATATTGGAATTGTTATCAAGCCCGGCCCAAGGCCAAGGCAAGTGAGGCTATGGCCTTGGGCCTCACATTGTTGGGCTATGAAAAGCCTATAAAAAAGGCCTCCAAATATAGATTCAACAATATATTATCGTAAAAGCAAGTATAAATTTGAAGATATCATTGCCTCAGTGGATGTCGAAACTAGCAAATGTTGATAGGGGAACTGGATCTATTCTTACTTGTACCATTTTTCATCTAATTTTCTGTAGTTATTATAATTATTATTATGGCTTTATAAATTGGTCCAACAATCCTTTTTACGCCTTCATAAAAACAGTGATTCAACAATATACTTATGTCAATTAATAAATTATTTTTATAACTATATAAATATTATCATTTTAATAAAAAAACTACTAAAGCATAAACCAAACATTACAAGGGATGTTGAATGAGTACTCACACGACTCAAAATTCTGCCAGAAGGAGTGGTATCAAAGAATGACATTGGTGCATGAAGGATACTTTGAAATTTGAAGCATTCCAATGAAGAAGCTTTGAGGTGTCTTTAAACCCAAATATCTTCACAGATTTTTGATGAAATATCTTCGGCTAGAAGGTTGAAATAAGATTGAATCTCACATGCTATACCTGATCTGGTAAACAGGCCCAACATAGCCACGAAAGACGGTGACAAATGCCCCTGTAGTTCCATTCCATATCTTCACAGATTTATCAAAAGATGCACTAGCTATCCATTGTCCATCGGGTGAAAAATATACATGGTTCACAAGCTGTCAACAAACAAATATAACTTGTATCATTAACCTTAAGCTTAGAAAACTAGTTGACTCCATTATCATTATGTTAATGACATTAATCCATCTGTTATCAATGCCTAGGGAATTAAAACCACTTCACTGTAATTCATTCCTCATGTTTTCAGAATGAACTCCAATGCAAAAAGTGCATAAAATAATGGGCATGTTCATGTAAATAAAGTAGCGTAGAAATGAAATTAGAAACAATTCACAAAGAATATCAAACTCTAAACCACCGGGTAATTAACTAGTTTTCTTCCAACTTAATAAAAATATATTAGGATCCTTATGTTTATTGTATAGAGTTATTGTATAGGCATATCTATCATATAACATCTTTTAAACAGGAAAGAAAAATATCTCATACATTAATGTTGTATTTATTGCTTTGAACCTTATATAAAACTGACTCTGCTGTGTAGTTGAGACACACAGATTCACAACATCATGGATCTATTTTTTCTAATTCAACACATCATATGATGAATAATGACATAATTTGACAGGGATATTCCTTTACAGAGTAACTAGAACTAACAATACTATATACTTGACAAATGTTGAGGCACTAGTACAATGCAACAACCCTGCAGTTAAGGGTTAATGAAGATAATTCTTGGATCGTTTAGATCAATATTGTTAAATAGCCGTTATATCAGCTTTCGCTATAGTGTGGCGGAATTTGGACAAACTGCTATTGTTCTGCGATATGCTATGAAGTACAACATGTTAAATAGTCGCTAAAGCGGCACAATAGCACTAATGCATAGCGGAATTTTAACAATCCGTAATTGGCAACACTGGTTTAGATTGACTATCTATTATCTAAGTCATAAACAAGCAGATCTGCAGCAAGCTCAATGACTCAACAACTCCAAGCTTTAGTTACTTGTGTATGAATCAAGCTTAAGTTCCATGGAGTTGAAATTGAATAGCACAAATCCAAAGCTCTCATACAATTTGAAGTATGAGACATACAATTTGAAGTATGAGACAGAAATTTAGCCAATAAGAAGAATGAAATACTCACAGTCATGATGTCACCAGCATACATAGCCAAAGGATCATTTTTCTTTTCACCTGCAAATGTCAAAGACAATGAAACAGTTACTACTGTGGGCACTAACTTGCAATTATGCCAACAAGAGAGATATGCAGATGCCTACCAATTTTATAAGCAGCCGAAGGAGCTACAGGGGAAATCAAGATGTCATTTTGATCCAGTGCCTCTTTAAAGCTATTCCTTATAATGGTTCTCACCTGCCACCCCTGCTGAGATATGAAAGCCGCAGCTTCCTGCAACAACAGTCCTCAAGCCAACCTTAAAAGACGGAATGTGAATAATAATGCATATAAAGAAAATTATTACTTGAATATTTGTGATTTCTAGACTAAACTGGTACTAGTAAAACATGGAAAAAAGTAGTTTCTAGAAAAAGAAACTTGTGAAGTAGAGAAACAATATATTTATGGACTGAAAGTGACAACAACTCAGAATAACTAGAAATAATATAGTGAATGGATGAGGCCTATACCTTCAGTTCCCGAATTAGCTTCCCTTGTGTGGTTTCCCAAACTTTGATTGTACAATCCTGGGACCTGTGACAAAACCGCATTACGGCGTCGCGTGGCGTCTTCTGTGTTAGCCATCATTGTCCCTGAGCAGTACATGGTATCACTGTCATCTTTCACAGAGACTTTGTTAGTGGAGATGTAAATCGACTATATCATCATCTATCAAACAACTAACATAATTTAAATTCATGCCTACAATTGTTTCCAACACTAAACAACTTATAACATTCCAACTTATAAGTAATACCAATGAATGCAAAAACCTTACAAGAAGGATCTGAAGCTTTGCCCTCTCGACAATATCTTTCTCTCCTTTTCAAAAGGTAACCACCACAATCTGAGCACCCTAGCATTTGTTTCTAGCTTTAACTGTCTTCATCTACATTGAATCATCGAAGATAAGAATAGCATAAAATTATCCTCAATCAGTCTGTACATAAAAATTCTCAACACAATCAAAGGTGTGCACAAAAAAGGAAAGCTTTAGAATAGCATTTTGCAAAAGTAACAACAGTACATTCCTCTTTCTCATTCTCATTCACTTAACACCCTGTAGCACCACACCTCTGAAAAAAGATGTGTTTGTGTCTGAAACCGACACGAAACTTGCAATTTTGTTAAATTAATTCATTTTTCAAATTCTTACCGTGTTAACGTATCAGTGTCAGTGCCGTGTTTCCCGTGTCCGTGCTTCCTAGACACCGAGTACGAATGATCTAATATTATGGAATTCTAACCTGAAAACAATAAAACACTTCTTCATATAACAATGCAATGTGAAATGGATTAGCAACCAAACAAGCTGGTCCATAAGCCTTGGTTATAGGTGGAAGAGAGTTATAATACCTAACAAAATACGAAATTATTACACACATTAAACAGAGTGATTGAATCAACGATTAAACTTTCCAACAACGAAATTACATAGAAATGATGTAGAAAACGCCATTGGAAACTGTGACGGAGAAAATGCGATTCTAGGTTACGAATTTGAAAAAGATAGCGTGATTCAGAAACTTACTCGTGGGAAGATGACATAGCGTTGCGATGAAGATGGTTGAAACGAAACCCTACGGTATAGGATGGAATGTGATATTTTTAATAAAATAATTAAATAATAGAGTGGGATCTATATTTTATCTCACTCCGTTGCATTCCGTTCCGTTATGTTTCGCTCCGTTCCGTTATTTTCCATCAATTCAAACATAACCTAAATTCTACTCCGGTACGTGCAGCTCCTCGCACGTGCCTACTAAAACCGTAAGTTAGCCCAATTTTATTTTGGCCTATAGGCATAGTTCAACCATATTTGTTTTTAATATAAAAAACAAATAACTATAAGATTTTTGAATTTTTTACACTATATATAAATACCATTGAATCATAATTTTTTTTCAATTTATCATTTTTTTTTTTTGGAATAATCAATTTATCATATTTGTTTTTAATATAAAAAACAAATAACTAAAAGATTTTTTAATTTTTTACACTATATAAATACCATTGAATCATAATTTTTTTTCAATTTATCATGATATTAACTAAAAGATTTTGTTATGCGCAGATAATCTGTGTATTTCTAGTAGTGCATCATATAACAATCTTATAGTGTTGGTTTCACGTTTAATTTAAAAATATTGAATTACTAGTGATTAATTGTTATGCACTGACAGTGTAAAAAGTTTTACACTGTCAATTCATCATCATCATCATCATCCGTTTGCATGTTTTTATAAGTTTTTAAAATAAAAGTCAAACTCCTTTTAACATTCAACAGCTATGATTCGCTGACAGTGTAAAACTTTTTTACATTGTCAGTGCATTTCAATTAAATCCGAATTACTATTACGTAGTGCTAAATTTAGTGAAATCTCTTTCACATTTGATGAAATGTAAATTGGTAGAAAAGTTGGATTATATCAATTCCTTATTAATTATAATAATAATAATAATAATAATAATAATTAATAATAATAACAATATTTTATGGTTAAAAATAATAATAAAATATTTATTATTTAATATCAAACATTGACATCATATTTTGTATAATTTGGATATTTGTTGTTGACTATGTTCGAAATATGACATTTGTATGGTGAAACATCGATACTTCGATCATATATAATTGATACAAATGTGATTGATCGATTTATGTAAGATATAAATAATTCTGGTGCAACAGTTGTGTATTTGATATGTTGTTTTATTTCACCTATTCAATTTGTGTAATGATTGTTATGCGTTTGAATTATCAATGTTCATTCTGTTTTTGAATCCGACATTTGTATGGTGAAGCATTGACATTCGACCAGTCATGTTGAATATTCAATCATTATGTTTTTTATGGTATGAATGTGATGCATTAGAGTTTATGAAGGCACAAGAGTTGTGCCTTTAGGATTTGCAAAAAAAGGTCAATTGTTGACACCTCAATATTTATAAATTGATAAATTTATATATTATTAAATAATTTTGTATACGATTATGACCTTAGATTTTTTGGGCGTTTGTTTTTTTTAATACGGCGTGCGTGTCGTGAATTATTTATTTTAAATACTTCATGTGTGTCGTGATTTATTTTATTTAAATATGACATGCGTGTCATGCCATTTAATTATTTATTTTATTTAAATATTATAATTATTCGAGCTTAAGAATTGAAGAGAAGGCAATGTCGAACGATGACTCCGGTGGAGATGTTTGAGAAGTTTGCTCGCTGGTCAAATAATTATTGTTCTAGACTGGACCGGCACCTGCCCATCAGTCGGGCAGGTCCAACCCAATGTCACGTTTAGTGGCCCATTTTTGCCCATCGTCGGGCACGTTCAGCGCCCACCATCGTCGAGCAGATCACTACCTGGTACATGGAGAAATCACACATCTTCCACACGTCTCCACGTGCCCCCCACGCGGGGACACGTCATCAGGCAACTACTCACTTCCTGAAGAACTGGTCAGTCCACCTTCCGAAGATCACGGGGCAGTTGCTCCAGGGCGAAGACCACGTGCTGGTCTTCCCTACGCCACGTAAGCCCTAGCAGTTATCTGCATTGGGCCTAGTGATCCAACCTAGTGCATATGACTGTTGGTCCAGCGTTGAGGGCACGCTATAAATACCCTCTTTCACTAGAGGGTCAGCTATTCTAATTCCCACTCTCACTACCTTTCTGTACTTGCTCACTCTGTCTCTGACTTTAGCATTGGAGTACCTTGCAGGTACACCCCCCACCTTCTCATCACCACCGGAGTATCGGAGTTCACGACATGTTGCTGGCCACTGATCTTTTTCTGATCAGGTACGATCGGTGGCGCCGTCTGAGGGAACCCTTTGCTTCCCCGTTTTTCCTCACGTAAAAACCAAAGCAACCTCCAAGCTCAGACAATCATGGCCAGCCCTCAAACTGACGCCAACACTCCGGACAATGCCTTCGTCCCGTTCAACAACGTAGACGACCATGATCCCAACGTGGTCGTCCACGTTGAAGAAGGCGACCCCAGGGACGGGCACACCGTCTCCCCCTCCTCTGACGATGCGGCCTTCAACGCCGCCTGACACGCTGATAGCCCGACCGTCTACCAGTCGATCCCTGTACCACCTAACGCTGATCCAAACACGGTGGCTCTGTTCGCAGCGATTAATCAGACTAATCTGATGATCTTTCAGCAGAACAAGCGGATAAGAGTGCTCGAGAGGGAACGACAACATCGCTCTCCCCCGCGGAGACATCGTCGTCCCACCTCTCACAGCCCCTCTTCTCCCCCACAGAGGACAGGACACGATGACTCTATGAGCCATTCTCCCCAGAGACCAGGGCGCCGCCCGCGCCTGGAACGACCTCAACCCGTGGTCACCTAGAAGCGAGACTGACCCCCTCCTCGGAAGAAATGATGTTCCCCCGTCCAGAAGAGGAGCAAGCCCGACGTACACGACGAGAAGCTAAAGAGCCGGCACAAAAGTCCCCCCTGACGAAGCAGGCGCGGTCGGGGTGACCAGTCCCTGTCACAATCACCCGTCAGGAGTGACGAGGACGACCACCGTACCCCACTGTCCAGGGAAATCATGGAGACCCCCTGGCGACGTATGACGGCACCCCCGACCCAGACGACCACGTCGAGAGCTTCGATGCAATGCTCGACTACAGGAAGGTCCGAGGAGCTATCAAGTGCAGGCTCTTCCCGACCACCCTCCGGAAGGGTGCCATGGCGTGGTACAAGAGCCTCGCACCAGAGTCCATCACCACCTGGAAGGAACTGAAGAGACAGTTCTCCAAGCATTTCACTGCTTCCCGACGGAAGCCTCCTTGGAAGCCATCATCCAGGGAAAAGACAAATCTCTCCGAGATTACATCGAGAGATTCAATCGAGAAGCCGTCCAGGTCTCCACCACGGACGACATGAAGAAGTTTTTGATCGAGCGAGGGCTACGACCTCGCACCGAGTTCGCCAAGGCAGTGGGCATCTAAAGGCCCCGCACCTTGGAAGAGCTCCTCCATAAGGGCCAAACATACATTCAGTATGAGGAGATAGAGGCCGCCCATTGTGCCCGCGACTCGTGGAACTAAGAGGGCCCCTGAAGCTCCAGGCACGAGGACTCGACCGCCCCCCCCCCCCCCCGAAAAGGGGGTGAAAGAAGAAGAGAATACCGCCCCAGAGACTCTCGTGAGCCGAGAGGACCAGCTGGCCTGTTCACAGAGTACACGTTACTCACTGCTCCCCGCGAACGAATTCTGGCCGAGTGCATCAACACGGAATTCCAGAAAGGAGGTGTCCGCTTTCCGAAGCCCACACCACCCAAACCAAACGTTGACGAGTCCAAGTACTGCAGGTTCCATAGGATTCACGGACATGTCACAGAGAGGATTGCATCCACCACAAGGATGCGATAGAAATCCTGATCAAGGAGGGCACCTCAAGCAGTATACGAAGAGGAATGACGCCCCCAGACAGGATGTCTGGGAGACGTAAAGGGTTGAGGAGAAGACCCTTTTCTCTGGAGAGAACGGACTGCAAGTCGCTCTGTGTGTCACCCGACCAGGGGACTTCTACTTCCCCGATGATCCCGAGATCCATGTGACCGCTCGCAGCCCGCGGGAAAGTTTCCCCGCCGCAATGGTTATATTCGGCGGGGGGGTTCAACAAGGTCTCCGTAGGGTCGATCAAACGGAAGTTCGACGAGCTGATCAACGCGAGCTTGGCGCAGACTGCCACCTTTGAGAAGGTCCAAGGAAGGTCGAACCCCGTCACCTTCTACCTCGAGGAATTGCCAGGCGGCGCCCCAACTCCACCATTCATCTCCTGATTAGGGCGCAGATGGCAAACTTTGATGTCCGTCGGATCCTGGTCGACCAAGGGAGTTCGGTGGACATCATGTACGCCCACCTCTTCGAGACCCTCCAGCTCAATGATACGCATCTGACCCCCTACGTGGGCTCAGACTTCCAAGCTTTCAATGACACCACCACCAGACAGTGGGGCTATGTCGAGCTGATGGTTACTTTTGGGAGTGACGACACTGTCCGACAAGTCAAGACCCGCTTCTTAGTGGTGGAGTGCCCTTCCCTGTACCAGTGCATCTTGGGAAGACCGACTCTGGCCGAGCTCACGGCGGTACCATCTACAGTCCATCTGAAGATGAAGTACTACACGACCAGAGGTCGGGCCGTCACCCTCCACGGAGATATTGAAGTTGCTAGGAGATGCTTCGAAGCTGCGACCAAGGGTCTGAACTCGATCAATGTCAAGTCGAATACCGCAGAGAAACCAGCCTCGGACGCAGAGCAGAAGCCACTCCCGCGTGTCAATGCAGTAGACCTCGACAACCACTTCCCCAGCGAGCAGAAACAAGGAGAAACAGTGGGTAACAACCTCTTAGTCGAAGGTAACGGGCAGCCTCTCCACCCAACGCGCCCCGTTCTAGATGGAGACTTCGAGCTCATCACTCTCGGGGATAATCCAGATAGGAATGTGAAGATTGGTATCAGGCTCCCCGACCTGGCGAGGAAGTAGTTGAAGGTCTGCCTCCGGCAGAATGCTGACTTGTTTGCGTGGAGTGCGTCGGAGATGCCCGGTCTCGACCCAGATATGGCCTGCTACCAGCTTACTGTAGATCCAACCGCTAGGGCTATAGTTCAACGTAGGCGTAGGCAGTCTCCCGAGAAAGCGGAGGCTGTTGAAAAAGCTGTAAAAGACCTCTTAGAGGCAAACTTTATTTCGGAAGCCCGATACACCACCTGGTTGTCCAACGTTGTACTTTTTAAGAAAAATAATGGGAAATGGAGGATGTGCGTTGATTACACTGATCTTAACCGAGCATGCCCGAAAGATGCTTATCCATTGCCTAACATCGACAAACTGGTCGACAATTTTGCAAGTTTTAAATTATTGTCGTTCATGGACGCTTACTCCAGGTACAACCAAATCTCCATGGCGAAGACCGACAAGCAGCACACAACCTTCATGACCGAGTTGGGTAACTACTACTACAATGTAATGCCCTTCGGCCTGAAGAACGCCGGCGCGACCTACCAGCAGATGATGAACAAAGTCTTCCGGGGAGAGATCGGCGACATGCTCGAGGTCTACATGGACAACATGATCGTGAAATCTGTAAAAGAAGTTGACCACGCGGCCCACCTCAAGAGGGTCTTCGACACGGCGAGGAAATGCAAGATGAGGTTCAACCCGGAGAAATGCACCTTCGACGTTCGGGCAGGCAAGTTCCTCGATTTCTACCTCACAGAACGAGGGATCGAAGCAAACCCCGACAAGTGCAGGGCATTCTCCGAACTCCCGACACCGAACTCAAAGAAATCGATACAATCGCTAAACGGGATGCTCACCGCACTTTCCAGCTTCGTGGCCAAATCGGCGCAATACGCACTTCCATTTTTTAAACTCCTACGCAAGGAGGCCATGTTCGAATGGACCGAGGAGTGCGAACAAGTGCTCTTCTACCTCAAACAAGTCCTCTCGCAACCCCCGGTCCTCTCGCGACCAGAAGACAGTGAGACGTTGTTCCTATACCTCGCTGTCACGAGCGAAGCAGTTAGCGCGGTTCTAATCCGAGAAACCCCCGACGGGCAAAAGCTGATTTACTTCACCAGCAAAGCCCTCTAGGGTCCTGAACTTAGATACCAGCAGATCGAAAAAGTCGCCCTGACCCTCGTCACCGCGGCCAGAAGACTACGGCACTACTTCTTGGCCCACACGATCGTGGTACAGACCGAGCAACCCGTGAGACAACTCCTCGGCCGACCAGATATGGCGGGTAAGATGCTTAAGTGGTCGTTCGAACTCTCTGAGTTTGACGTCCAATACAAGGGGAGAAAGGCCCTGAAAGCTCAGGTGCTGGCCGACTTCGTGGCGGAGATAACCATCCCAAAACCTTCGTCTGACGGATCCCAGAAATGGATAATCTACGTCGACGGGGCATCCAGCTCGACAGAAAGCGGAGCGGGCATCATCCTAGAGAATGAGGAAGGTATCCTGATCGATGTCTCCCTCATGTCGTTCTTCCTGGCGTCTAATAACCAAGCCGAATACGAGGCTTTCCTCGTCGGGTTATGACTGGTCGGGGATCTCGGCACCAAGGAAGTAAAAAAATTCACTGACTCCCAGCTCGTGGCCTCCCAGGTGCGAGGAGAGCACCAAGCCAAGAACGAAAAACTCATCAAGTACTTGGCTCTGGTGAAAGAAATGATTAAAAAGTTCACCTCGGCGGAAGTATGTCACGTCCCGCGCGAACACATTACTCGGACAGACGTCCTATCGAAGCTCGCGAGCACAAAGAAAAAAGGTGGGAACAAGTCCTTCATTCAAGAAGTGCTTCCACGTTCGAGTATCGAGAAACCTATCCCCACGGCTGACGTGCATGCCATTGGAGACAGTCATTGCTGGATGACCCCGGTATACGAGTACCTCAGCACGGGAAAACTACCCGACGACCCCAAGGACTCCGGAGTAGTCAGGCGACGTGCCTGCTCATATACGATTGTCGAGGACAAGTTATATCGACGCGGCTTCTCGATCCCCCTCCTCAGGTGCATCGAGGAGTCTAAGGTCCCCGACATACCCCAGGAGATCCACGAGGGAATCAAAATGCAACACCTCGGCGGATATTCCCTAGCCTGTAAAACGTTACGAGCAGGGTACTACTGGCCCACCATGCTGCAGGACGCCAAAGAGCACGTCAAGAAGTGCGACATATGCCAACGACACGGGGACATGCACCTGGCACCGCCCAGTAAACTCAAAACGCTGTCGTCCCCGTGGTCGTTTTCCTGGTGGGGGATGGACATCCTCAGACCCTTCACCGTAGGGTCGTACCAAAATAAGTACCTAAAATTCTGGTTAAGCAGATCACGAAGATGCTATACAAGATGTCGTGACACTTGATCTCTGCTTCTCACAAGGATCTAAGGAAGAACAAACGTAAACAGCAGAAAGTAAACAACACCAGAAATTGTTAACCCAGTTCGGTGAACAACAACACCTACATCTGGGGGCTACCAAGCCAGGAATGAAATCACTAAGTAGAATTAGTTCTAAGCTAAACTCCAACGTTTACAACTTAGCACCTAGAAACTACCCTTCCTAGATTTCTACCTAAGACTCTCCTATGTATGAGACCCTTCTCAATTCCCTTCCAATCACGCAGTGACTGAAAATATTACAGCTCAATAAACAGTCCTTCTCAAGTATTCACACAATACATGAGAGGCTCACAAAAAGTACAAACCCTAGTACTTCTAAAACAGCTGCAATAATCCACACCAAACTAGGTTAACTCTAACCTATTTATATTGTAAACTACAGCTGAACTTGGGCTTCAAAAGCGCAGCAGTTATCTTCCTCAGAATTAGCTACCTAATTCTTTCTTCAATCCCAAGTTACCAAAAATGTCTCCTTCACACGGAAACCGCAAATTCATTTAGAATCAGAATCTCTGATTCCACAATCTCAGGTGCCACCTGGAATCCTAGTCAAATTCCAATCACACCTGTTATCACAAACAGTTAGTACAAAACTGTAACAGAAAAAGATGTCGAATCCTCCTGATAGGACATCTTGTCTAACATCTTCACCTGCAGTAAGTTCAACATGTTAGGACATCTTGTCCAACATCTTTATGCTAAGTTAGTTTTACCAAAATTAATGCCAACCTCAAAAGCAGGGACTCAACAGTACCTGATTGTCGGCGTCGACTACTTCACTAAGTTGATCGAGGTCGAAGCCTTGGCCAAAGTCACGACCCACAACATACTCAATTTCTACAAGAGGAATATACTGGCCCGGTCTAGAGTACCCCAGGTAATCGTCACCGACAACAGGATGTAGTTCACCGACAAGAACTTTCAGGACTTCGTTACCAAGTTGGGCACAAAGCAACACTTCACGTCGGTCGAACACCCACAAATAAACGGGCAGGCTGAAGCCACAAACAGGGTGATCCTGCGAGGTTTGAAATGGAGACTGGGCGACGCCAAGAAAAGGTGGGTCGAGGAACTACACAGCGTCCTCTGGGCCTACAGGATAACCCCGCACTCCACTACCGGGGAGACCCCCTTCCGAGTGACCTATGCAACTGGGGCGGTAATCCCAGTGGAAATAAGGGAACCCTCGAGAAGGACAGAGTCTCCCCTCGACGAGGAGATGAACGATGAGGCCCTCAGGGAGGAGCTCGACCTGGTCGAAGAGATACGGTTGGGAGCGTCCCTCCGCGAAGCCTCGCTCAAGCAGAAGATAACTCTACGACATGACAACAAAGTTATCAAACACGAATTTCAGGTAGGCACTCTCGTCCTGCGAAGGAACCCGAAAAATTCGCGCGAGGGCAAGCTCGCCGCGAACTGGGAGGGCCCCTATCGAGTCCGTGCCAAAACAGGGACGAGAGCCTACTACCTCGAAAATGTGCACGTGGAGGAACTTGCTCAACCATGGAACGCCGAAAAACTTAAACAGTACTACAGTTAAACACGCCCGCGACCCATATGCATCGTGACCACAGGAGCGCACTAAGGTACAAGCGCGACTCCCCACCTCGAGACAAGAAGGTAAGGGCCCGCGTTATTTGTGCGCGAGGACCCTTGATCCGACGGGGATACCTCGATCGAGCTCCACCGTCATAGCAACTAGGCAGGACACCCAGCTCGCAATGGGAATTTCACGTCACAAAGCTAAGACCTCGATCAAGCTCTTATCTTCGTCGAAGGTCCGAACACAGCTCCGACAACTCGACCAGTTCCCTACACGGTCGAGGATCAACGAAGTCAAGCGAAGACCCCAAACACTTAGACAGAAATGAAAAATAACAAATATATAACCAACATACAAACATCACACACAAGATAAGGAAATACAATGTATTCAACCGGGCAGAAAACCCATTGTTCAAAAGGTACAAAAAGAATCCAAGCCCCTGGCACGCAGGTCGGGCAAAAGTCAATACAAAAACTGGCGCACAGGTAAAACAAACTAGACAAAAAGAAAACTAGACAACTGCATTCTCCTCACGTTGCTCGCCCGCCATGCTCTAGTCGTCCTCTTCCTCCTCGGTTTCTGGCGCGACAGCCCGATCATCAACCACCTAATGGTAAGGACCTGTCCCCTCAGTGATGAGCTGAACACCTGGGTTCACGAGCTGGAGCTGCTTCACAGCGACAGCAAAGCCCACCTCGAGAGCCCCCAGGACTTCCTGCTCGAGCAGCCTGATCTTCGATATCATTTCAGCCCGAGAAGTCAGAAGCTTGTCCTCGTCGATCTCACTGTCGGCGGGCCTGGCAGCCGCCTCCAACACAGCAATCCTAGCTAAGAGAGTCTTCCTCTTCTCATCAGCGTCCTTCATCTTCTTCTCCATCTCCCCGTGGAGCTCGACCTGAGCCTCGTTTTGTTTCTTGCACTCGTCAAGGTCTTTTGCCAGCTTCTTCATTTCAGCCTCGACTGATGCGAAGTTGTTTTGCAGTTTGGTCAGCTCAGCCGAGGGGCAGGTCTCGTCGTTCAAGACCAAAGCGGTGGCAAAGACCCGCATGATCGCGACCATATCCTCCGACAAGACTTTCCTCCTCGCAGCCCGATCAGCGCCCAAGATGGCCTTGGATTCAGCAGCGCTAACGGTTGAGGAGTTGGCCCTGGAGAAGAAGTTAGGCGCAGATAGTAGGGCGGGAGCACGAACTTCTCATCAGGCGGGCTCTCGGTGAGGTCGACATGCACAGGTTTACTGGTTCGCTGCCTCTTCGGAGATCACTGGTTAGACGAGTCCCCGAGCGTCGAGTTAGGGCCTTACATTTACTATTGAACCTGATCGACTCGCCCCTTTCCACCTTTCTTTGGACCTCGGGAAGCTTCCAGTTTCTTCACGCATTCTTCCAAGCTCGACATTGCACCTGCAAAAAGAGAAAATAAACATCAGCAAACCAACGCCAGAAACATTGATGGGTCCGAGTAAAGGGTATGCCCGCTACCTAAGAACCGAACAACCTTCTCGTCGGTCTCGCACTCGAGAAGGGCTTTTGTGTTTATCAGCCAGGCCTCCGTTAAGATCTCCCCGAGATCATTGCGCTTGAAGTTTCTGTCCGGAGTCACCAACTTCGAGCGAGTGAAACCAACGACAAACATGACTAACTTCTAGTAGGCCAACCGGTCCTCCTCACCCAACGCACCAGGACTGATAATATAACTTTATGTGCCTCTTTAAAAGTGATCCTCCGTCCACTCCAGGGGACACTTTAATTCGAGGACTTCCTCCTGCTGTCCATCTTCCGTCTCCCTGAACACACAATCATATAATGTGTTGGCGGCCGCGCAGGTGATGGGCTTGACGACGAACCACCGATGTTTGAAATTCCTAACAGAATCCAGATAAGCCCGAACAACCTCCTTGGCTGCTTAAAGGACACCCAACTATGTCGACCATCGACCGTCTGTCTCTGCAGATGGAAGATACGGGAGAAGAGGGGTATCGTGGCCCCGATGCCAAGGTATTTACATATGAGCTTATATGCCCGCACAAACACGATTGCATTTGGATGAAGCTGCGAGGGTGCCAGACGCAATCAGGAAAACACCTCCCGCTGGAAGTTACTAAAGGGCAGACGCAAGCCCGCTTCTAGGAAGGTGAAATAGTACATAGGGAATCTTGTTCCTTTGAATGTCGAACATATTTGGTGGTGCTCCATGGGATTGTACGCCTGCCAGTTCCGCGGGGAGCCCTCGCAAAGGTCTTCGATAGTGGCGTAGGCGTCGGAATCATTCGTGAAAAATAAAGAGGAGACACCCAGACGCTCCCCCTAGCCCAATCCTCGGGCGTTCGTCTCCGAACACCGCTGGTCTGTGCCACTAGTGAGTCGGGCTCGTCGTCATCTCAATGACCCCCTCAATTCTCCTGGCATCCATTTTTTACCTGAAAAGCAGAGGAAAATGGTGAATTCGACATTCCAGATCAAATCCACCCTTCCACTGCAAATCAAGTGAAAGGGCGAGGAAAGAAGGCGAAGAGGCGAAGAAAGCGCGACAAGACTCTACCCGCGCATAATCAAAAACCCTCCTCGATATATACTCCCTCCGGCCAAACTTTTTCATGGCCACGAAATCACTGAGGGGCCTCTTGGCCGAGGTCCTCGCTGCGTTAGCTAGATAGTATGGCACGACCCCCCTCGAGACCATCGGCTAAGGTCCTCGAGACCTCCTCCTAACGTCCTCGAGGCCTTCATCCCACGCCCACGGGACCTTCTTCCCACGTCCTAGGGATATTCATCTCACGTTCCCGGGACCTTCATCAGATCCCCGAGTTCTTCATCCTATAACCTCGGGAGATTCATCCCGTGTCCTCGGGACCTTCATCAGGTTCTCGGGTCATTCATCCCAGCTCCCCGGGACATTCATCGGAAATTTAAAGGAGTCCCTCCATTTTTGCCAGAAACTCTGTGGTCTCCCCGAGAACTTCATCGGTTCATCGGAGGAACCATCGTAGAACACATTAAACAAAGAGAAGGAGTCGGAAACTTACTTGGAACGGTGGTTGTGGATCGACGGTACAGCGGTATGCGGCAGACAGACGGCGGTGGAAGTTGAAGAGAGAGAGAGAGAGAGAGAGAGAGAGAGAGAGAGAGAGAGAGAGAGAAAGGTTTGAGCATGAGAGCGGAAACGTGCAAATGGCATGAACTCAACTCCTATTTATAGGACTGTCACGGGACTCGAGGCGTCCCTAGGCACTTGGGTACCCTACTCCTAGCCGCCCTAGGCATTGATGGTCGTGACATGTGGCGCTCAGGACCCCACGTACATCCTTTCAGTTCCCTTTGTGCCCGCGTGATGAACGTGCCCGTCTCTTTTCATCTCCCCATGTCGCCGACCGAAGCACCAAATTTAGGGCGCTAGATGGACATACGTCCCCGTGACTCCTGCCCCGTCAAACATCGTCTGCTCCCAATCACCTGCATCCTCCACCAACTCGGTGTTTTAGGCACGCTGCCCCTTCTAAACGGGTCCCCGATGAATGGGCTGACCCTTAAGTCATTACTCCGACTCTTCAGAGCAACGACTTGGGGGGCTCCTGTTCTGGACTGGGCCGGCGCCTGCCCATCAGCCGAGCAGGCCCAACCCAATGTCCCGTTTAGTGGCCCATTAAGGCCCAGTTCTGCCCATCGTCTGGCACGTTTAACGCCCACCATCGTCGAGTAGATTACTACCTGGTACTGGGAGAAATCACACGTCTTCCACACGTCTCCACGTGCCCCCTCACGCAGGGACATGTCATCAGGTAACTACCCATTTCCTGAAGAACTGGTCAGCCCACCTTCCGAAGATCACGGGGCAGTTGCTCCAGGGAGAAGACCATGTGCTGGTCTTCCCTACGCCACGTAAGCCCTAGCAGTTGTCTGCATTGGGCCTAGTGATCCAACCCAGTGCAGATGACCGTTGGCCCAGCGCTGGGGGCACGCTATAAATACCCTCTTTCACTAGAGGGTTAGGTATTCTAATTCTCACTCTCACTACCTTTCTGTACTTGCTCACTCCGTCTCTAACTTTAGCATCGGAGTACCTTGCAGGTACACCCCCCCCCCCCCACTTTCTCACCACCACCGGAGTAATGGAGTTCACGACGTGTTGCTGGCCACCGATCTTTTTTTTTATCAGGTACGATCAAATATAATAAAATAATTTATTTAATTATTATGTTATAGGTGGTCATAATCGTATTACCAAATTTTATTTTATGTATGTGATGCATGAAATGTATGTTTATATGCGAGTGTATGAGATACACAAGTAAGTGAGATCAAACTAGGAAAATCCTTCAATTAAATATTAAGTTAATCGCTTTCTAAAATTTAACACTCATCAAGACTAGTATCGAATAATGTAGGTTTCGTTCACCGAGAGATGCATGTTCTATATAAGTAAGGTGCGATGTAATAAATATAATATTCAACTGCTACCTTTTGGGTTTGACTTAATTAAACTAATTATAATAGGATTATATATGTTTAGAAGTGAGAGTTGGGAAAATTTCATACGATGGATTAGAATAAGGAGTTATTCGTTCAACTGATAAAGGTCGAGTTGTATTAGATAAAATTAAAAGGAGGTAATGCTAATTTTGTGCCCTTGGAACACAGGTTAAAAAACCTATAAATAAAAAGTTCGTATAAAAAACAATAAACTCATTAATTATAAATCTATATTAAAAGATAACATGGAAGGCAATATGCGACATCCTTTGAAGGTGAATATTCTAGCCATGAATTAAAGATTTCAAACCAAGTTTCTTGAAACCGTCTTGGATGATCCTCTTTGTCAGACAAAGGATATTCTTCTAAATAGATTTAATATGGACCCTATTTTGTATAAGCTCTCTGTATTTGATCGACTTAATTTGGTGAATATTTACATATTGGAGGACGATTTCCAGGATCACATTCTAAAGAATTCAAAATATCATCTGAAACTTCAACTCATTGAGGGGTGGTTGTTGTTACTTCTTGAATTGATGGACAACTCGTTGAGGGGTAGCAGTTGCCACTTCTTCAATTGGTGGAACTTCAACCTGTTGGGGCATAGAAGTTATCACTTCTTCGATTCTTGAAACTTTAACCGGTTCATATGTAAAAGCATTCTCACAAACTTTCCTCTTAAAAAATGACTATTTTTTTTCCATTCTTCATCTTTATTTCTTCTGCTTTACAAGAACATAATTTAGTCCCAACATAAATGATTTGAAAACAATACTGAAATTCAACCATAATAAAACTTGTTGTTATAAGTTTTTTTTACAGACTTGTTATAAGTTATAACAATAAAAACACAATTTTTAATTTGTTGTTATAACAGGGGTGGTTGTGGCTGTGGCAATGGCAGTGACATCATCAACAATAATCAACAACACCATTCATTCAAAATTAACAATAAACATTCATTCAAAATGAACAATAAACAATCATCATTCTTAGTCCTGACATAAATTATTAGAAAACAATACTGAAATTCAATCATAATAAAACTTTTTGTTATAAGTTTTTTTGACAGACTTGTTGTTATAAGTTATAACAATAAAAACACAAGTTTTAATTTGTTGTTATAACAGGGGTGACTGTGGCTGTGGCATCATCAACAACGATCAACAACATCATTCATTCAAAATTAACAATCAACAATCAACAATCAAAATTAACAATCAGCAACAATCAATTCTTTAAGAACAATATTTTCAGAGTCAATTTCACCTTAAAATTGCTTCATAATTCACAAAATTTTCAATAACAAAATCATTCATTCATTCAAAATTAAAAATCAACAATGTGATGAATAAAGAAAGAGAGAGAGAGAGAGAGAGAGAGAGAGAGAGAGAGAGAGAGAGAGAGAGAGGGGGAGAGCTTATCTTTCTAAAAACAAAGGTGAAATGTCACAACGAAGAGGGAGAACCGGAGAACGACTCGCCATCGGTTGTCGCTGCCGATGAACAGTCTTAATAATGGAGATGGCATCGTGTTTTAGAGAGATTGCTCGTTGCCGGAGACGGAGAAGAAGTAAGTGAAGCTTTTAGAACAGATCAAAAAAATTTATTTATGGAAGAAATTGTGTTATAGTAGTACGCTAACGCAGAAAAGAAAAGAGGAAAATAAAGAATTTTTTTTTCATATAATAATATAATTTTAGGGGTGTTATAGTAAATTTTTATAATATAAAAAAAATATTTTTTTTCGGGGGTGGGCCATAGCCCACCACAACTCCCCCTAGTACCGCATCTGCTTAAATGGGGCGCGCCGCCCGCTTTGCCACCCTTACTTGTATATGAAGCTCGTGATGAGTCAAACAAGGAACAAATGACTCTTGTTTTAAGATTTGTTAATAAATTTGGTTTAATGCAAGAGCAGTTTCTTTGATGTGGCACATGTGAATGACACGACGACGTTAACTCTTAAGAAAACAGTATGTGATATACTTTCTCGACATAACCTTAATGTTTCTAACCTTCGTGGCCAAGGGTATGATGGTGCAAGCAATATGAGAGGAAAATGGAATGGTTTATAAGCACTATTTATGAAGGATTGTCCTTATGTATACTACGTCTATTGGTTTGCTCATCGATTGCAACTTGCTTTAGTTACTGCTTCAAGAGAAATCAAACCAATAAATAAATTCTTTGAAAAGCTAAGTTATGGGGTAAATGTTGTTTGTTCATCACCAAAGCGACATGATGAGTTACAAGAATCCCAATTAAAAGAAATTGAACATTTGTTGGAGATTGATGAGATTATTACTGGTAAAGTGAAAATCAAATTGGTACTTTGAAACGAGCTGGGACTACTCGTTGGGGATTACATTTGAATTCTATTTGTAGCTTGATGAATATGTATGAAGCAACTTGTCGTGTTTTAAAAACATTATCAAAGGAAAGAGCAAATTATAATACACGTGGGGGTGGTGATAATGATTACAATTACTTGAAGGAATTTGATTTTATATTGATCTTGCATTTGATGAAAGAAATTATGGGGATAACAGATGTGCTTTGTCAAGCTTTACAACAATAATCTCAGGACATGGTTAATGCTATGATTTTAGTTCGTGCAACAAAAACTCTTATTCAAGAGCTGAGAGAAAATGGTTGGGATAATTTGTATGCTAATGTGATATCTTATTGTGTGAGACATGATATTGAGATTCCTAATCTTGATGATACTCATTCAGCAACAAGATATGGACGCTCTCGTCTTGCAGAGAATCAGGTCACACTAGAACATTACTTTAAAGTTGAAATATTTTTTGTTATTATTAATCAACAATTACAGGAGTTGAATAGTAGATTTAGTGAGCAAGCAATGAATTTGTTAACTCTAACTTGTGCTTTGAATCCTAAGGGTGGTTATAAAGCTTTTAATATTGATACTATTTGCACTCTAGTTGAAAAATATTATCTATGGATTTCAATGAGCAAGAGAAGATTACTTTGCAATTTCAACTTCGGGAATTTCTTGTTGATGCCCGTCAATCAACATATTTGAAGAAGTTATAAACTATTCAAAAATTATGCTCGTGTTTGGTTGCAACTAACAGGAATAAAATTTACTTCTTGATTGATAGACTACTCCGTCTTATCTTGACTCTTCCAGTTTCTACTGTCACAACTGAGAGATCTTTTTCGGCGATGAAAATTATCAAGACAAGTTGCGAAACAAGATGAAAGACCGGTTTCTAGCAGATAGCATGATTATTTACATTGAAAGAGAAATTAGTGTATGTATTAGTCCAAACTCTATTATGGAAGATTTCAAGTCACTAAATACACGTAGAGTATTATTATTTTATTTTTTTTAATTAATAAAAATTAATTAATTCAAAAGCAAATAAAACAAAGGTGATCTAGATGAATCTCCCCACCAACATCTATTACATCATGAGTAAGGCTATATGCTTTCTATACTTTCTATTGTGCCATCCCCTTTGAATAACATTCTCTATGATATTATTTACAACACTATCCTTGTCTACACTATGATTCTCCTTGAAACACATGGTATTCCTAAAATTCCAGCAGTGATAAACCGTTTCAGCCACAACCATCTTCATTATTCCTACCTTATTACCTTTGCCTTTACAATAACTACTAATCCACTTTATCTCATCCTCCCACTGAATTGGTTTGTGTTGCACCTGCAGCCATCTGAGCACATCCCTCCAAATGGTGTTCATCACAACACAGTCAAACAGTAAGTGATCAATGGTTTCTAAATCCTGACAAAAGCAGCAATTTTTATCAGATATAATACCCCACTTAGCCAATCGATCTTTAGTGGCCAGCTTCCTATGACAGGCAAACCACAAACAGATAACAGCTCTAGGTCGAGCATGATTCCTGACAACAACATTATGCCAGCTCACAATTAGCTCCTGCTTCAGCAGCTCAGTATAACAACTGCTCATTCTAAATTTATCCTCCAATAAGCTCTGGCTCCAAAAGCTCTGAATATTAGGGACAAGTTGCCTCATCTTAAAGATACCTTTAACAATCCAAGATGACATTATATCTTTCTCCAGAGCCATCACCTCCTTTCCCTTTATAAAGTACATATAAAGTCATTTCACCCACAAGCAATCCCTCTTCTTACAGAGATTCCAGAGAAGCTTAAGCAAGGTGACCTTGTTCCAAATATCCAAGTCAAGAATGTTCAACCCTCCTTTAATTCTAGGCCTACAGACCCTCTTCCAAGCAACATAACTTTTCCTGCTGACAGAAGTTCCACCAGTCCAAATGAAAGTTCTACAAGCAGCATGAATTTTATCAATAACAGTTTTTGGTATTGGGAAGCATTGAAGCCAATAGTTGGCTATGGCAAAGCTCACTGCATTCACCAGCTGAACCCTGCCAGCATAGCTAAGGAGTTTGGCACTCCAATGGTTAATCATATGCATAATTCTCTCAATCAGAGGGAGGTAGTGGTTCACAGACAATTTCGTACTGGTAAGAGGAACACCTAGATATTTGAAGGGAAGGGCACCTTCACTGAAGCCTGTCAGCCTTAAGATTTGATCTTTCTCGCCCTCCTCAACTGCTCCAAAATAGGCATGGCATTTGGCTGGATTAACCACCAAACCAGTTAATGTAGAAAATTACATCATAGTTGTGTTCATAATATTCACATACCCCTTATCACCCCTGCAAAACAGAAGTATGTCATCTGCAAAAATAAGGTGAGTTAGCTCTATTTTCTCACATTTTGAATGGTAGTTAAAGTCTAGATTCTCTTGCATCTGGCCCATTAACCTACTCAAGTATTCCATAACAATGACAAACAAAAAGGGGGAGATAGGGTCACCCTGCTTAATGCCCCTCTTAGCTTGCAAGAGTCTAGAATTCTCCCCATTGATGTTGTACCTATAAGAGACAGAGGTGACACCATTCATAATCCACTTAGCAAATTGCTCAAACATACCTATCTCAAGCAGAATAGTTTCAAGAGCCCTCCAACTAAGCATGTCATATGCTTTCTGCAGGTCCAGTTGCATAAGACATCTAGGAGTGCCAGATTTCCTAGAATACCCTTTAAGAAGCTCATAAGCTAGCAGAATGTGGTTGTGAATCTGCTGACCTGGTATGAAAGTTGCTTGGCTCTTGCTCACTATACTCCCAATAACACCAGCAAGTATAGCAGTCAGGACTTTAGAGTAGACCTTGTAAACAATAGAACAACAAGCAATAGGCCTATAATCCTTAAGATGCTGAGCCTCATCCTTTTTTTGGGATTAAAGTGACAATTGTGCTATTAAAGGCTTTAAACATAATGTTAGTCTTCATCCATTAGCATATAGTATTAATTAGATCAGCCTTCACTATACTCTAGCAACTTTTAAAGAATCTAGCACTGTATCCATCCACACCAGGGGCCTTAGAATCACCAAAATCATGAAGGGCACTATATATCTCTTTTTCAGTGACTGGAGTAATAAGGGTTTGCCTTTGATCATAGTTAAGAGAAACACCTTTCCTCATAACTCTCAGATCTAGCTGATGCATACCTCTATCATCTTTTCCCACAAGGCCTTCATAATAGGCTAAAACTTCCTCTTCAATTTCCTTATGAGTGTTAAGCTTAACTTCATCAGCCCTACATAAGTTCATCATCCTCTTAGAGTTGGACTTGGCTTTCAAAGTATCATGGAAATAATGGTTATTCCCATCTCCAAGCCTAATCCAATCAACTTTAGATTTTTGATGGAGAATCTTTTCCTCTAAATCCTGCCACTTAATGATCTCCTCAGTTTTCTCCCTCACCTTCTAGATAATGGTAGGATTCATAAGATCTTTGGTTTGCTCAGTCTGCCACTTCTCAAGCTCCTCTCTAGTGGCTAGAATTATTCTCTTAACATCATTTAAGGGCTTGCTCAGCTTCCTAATTATAGGTTTAATTCTTTTAAGCTTCTCCCAAAGAATATAAGGAGGAATGTCTATAATAGGTTCATCCCGTCTTCTAGGTACTGCCTCATTAAACCCCTCCATCTCAGTAGTACAATTGATGAACTTAAAGCTGCTTTTCTTGGGTCTGCTCTGATTCATGTTACACAGTTGCAAAATAGCATGATCTGACACACTAGGAGGCAAGTGTTTCAGATGGAAATCCATACTTTGAAACCAAGCAACATTCCCAATTACTCTATCAATCCTAGAATATATAGGGTCCAGAATGTGCTTATTATGCCAAGTGTAGTAGTCTCCACTATTATCCATCTCAGCCATATTATAAACATCCATCATACTTTGCAAATCTTTGAATTCACTCTCACTCACCATTCTGCCACCAATTTTATCTTTACTCCTAAGCACATTGTTAAAATCTCCAATGATGCTCCAAGGTTCACTACCGTTGATAGGCAATAAGGCAATGTCATTCCAAAGTTATTTCCTCTGGTCCAATGTATTCATAGCATAAACCACAGTCATCCTAAACTGAATCTTCACTGCATTATCACAAACTTTACAATGAATATATTAACTAGAGCAACTGTCAACAAAAATATCAACAGCTCTAGAGTTCCAACTAACCCAAATCCTCCCATTATCATGGTGACTATAATTGTCCACATACTTATCATGGAGGTTTATTTTGCTTCTGATAAGACAACTCTAGATTGCTTCACCCTAGTTTCAATAAGAATGCAAATGTCAGGATGTAAATTTAAGAGATGTGAGCTAATCTCTCTCAATTTACCACCCTTATTTAGCCCCCTTACATTCCAAGACACAATCATAAATCAGTGGTGTTATGCCCTAGAGTATCTATCAATTCCTCTAAAGCCACAAACCCATTGCTACAGTTGATACTAGGTGTCACATGGTGATTCAGGTGATTTCTCCCCCTGTCTGTGCCTTTGCCCCTGGGTGTTTTCCACAGAGCCTCTTCCTCATTATTGCTACTACCACTAGCCTTAGAGCCTTCCTCATCATTAGTGCTCCTACTCTTTTCCTCACTAATATTAGTTTCAGGCTTATCCTCTTGGACTGCAACTTCTCTGTTCTATTCTTTCTGAGCCTCCACTTTATGTTTAGGCCTCCATTGCTGGCTATTATTCTGCACTGCACAATTATGCCCAAAATTTTGACACCTTCCACAAAATTTTGGAAGCCACTCATATTCTATGCTTTGCTTGACTAATTTCCCCTCATGATTTCTTATACTGATCTCCTTAGGAACCTGTTGTGTAGCATCCACTTCAATGAGCATTCTCGCATAAGATACTCTCAACTTCTGAGCAGTACATTCATCAGTCACTATAGGTGTCCTTATAGCACTCCCTATCTTATTCAGGCTTCTAGCTCCCCATAATTCCAACGACAATTGAGGCAATTTCAACCAAAGGGGAATGGTTCTTAGCATAGCATTCTTCATGTTGAAATCTGGTTTCCAATCTCTCAACAACATATGCATATTCCTAATTGTGTATGGTTCATTCATAAGGATTTCCTCCTTCTCCCTAAAGGATTTGAATCTCATAAGGAAATAACCATCATCATGATAGAGTAACTCTGGTAGTTGAACTGTGTTCCAATTCTTCATCATAAACTGCTTCACCATATTCATACTTAGTTCTTCTCCCAAAACATACATGATTAAAGCAGTCTCCCAATATTTCACTTCAGATTCAATATCTGATTCTTCAATCTCCACAACAATTTTGCCATTAACAACTTTAGGAGCAATAAAGTCAAGATTCATACCATTGGAAGCCTTGCGATTATTGTTGATAACATCTACCCACAGTTTTCTTGGCTATACCATGGTTGATGCTTGATATAGGGTTTCGCCACTTTTATCTTGCTTCACTACTTTGGGAATCTCATCTTCTTGGTTACTCTCTGGCAAACTATTATCTTTATGTTCTGATAGCTCCGAGTGCTCTGACGGTACTTCCGGTGGAATCTCCGGCGACGGTGGCCCTTAGAATCGAGGGGGTCTCCCCCGTCCCCTTCCTCTCCCTTTTCCCCTCCCTGCCATCTTTTATTTAATAGTCATATTTTGTGGTAGTCATTGAATGTTTTAAAATTCATAGAGTATTATTTTAAGGTATGTAACTCATTTTTCTAGTAATCAATTTTGGGATTATTACTTCTTAAATCTTTATATGCAATATAATTTTTATATTTAATTTAAATAATATAGTTTATTTTAGTGGTCCACCAAAAAAAAATTCTTGGTTCCGCCATTGACTAAAGTGAAAGGACATATGATATATCTTATTTGTATACATGTGTGATGTATATGGACCTTTAAATATATTTGTTTGATGAATTTTGTTTCTCTTACTTCATTTATACTAATTGACAAACTCTATAATTATTGATTTGTGTATGTGTCACACGTTAGAATTCTTTTAAAAAGAAATTATATACGACAATTTTAATACTTTATACTCTTTCACATACTGACTTGAGTGTCAGAGTGCTAATCTTCCAAATACACCCCCGCTCTGCTGTATTGGAAGCTCTACTCTGCAGCAACTTCCTCGTCTCTCACTATTTTTAGTTCTAAAACAGAACAAATTTATTTAAAAATCTATATGTTGGTCCTTAATAATTTTAAAATTTACAAATTGATCCCTTTAAAAAAAAATTAATTGCAATTTGATCTCTATTTTCCAAATTTTAAGTTTGCCTCAAAAGTTTTAAAATTTATATAAATGATCCAAAATATTTAACAGTGAACAATTTTAATACTCTATTAAAAAAAATAAAAATAAAATAATTTCAATTGAATTATTTAAATTATTTTGAATTTTAAATTCTTTAAAAATTTCAAATTACCACGTTCAAACACACTTTAATTTGTTTCTCTATGTTATCTTTCGTTTTGCATATTAGTTATGCATAGTAAAACCAAACTTAAAAGAAGTATATAATCTTCACTACTGTAACGCCCTGTATAATATATACCTAGAATAATACAATACAAGCATTTTTGTTTGGTACTGACACCATCATAAGTGCCTAATGGCGTAATTCACATACTTGACCATTTCTAAAACCTAATACAATCTATGGTACAAGACATGGAAATTAGCCAAAACAAAAATCTAAGATCAATATACAATATCCTCAATTGTATACTACAAATACACAGCGGAATAAGCTCAACTAAGCTTCTCTTGAAACATCCAAGCATAGCTCCACTTGTAAGTCAAACCTGTACTCAATACCTGAAAAATAGCAACAATAACGGGGTGAGATATTAAATCTCAGTGAGTTCCCTATCTTATGGATTCTCTCTGCTTTACAGGGTTCTATCAATCCTAACTCAAGTCAAGGGAAAGGGAAATGACTTTGAGTTCACAATCTCACACTATATGGAAACATGTTCATGAGTTTACCAACTCAAAATATCACTAATCAGTAACCTGTACCAAGGCATCCCCTTTTCGCGTCCTCTTCTACGTCTAGAAGTCGACCTGATTCATGGATCCTTGTAATCTACTTGACATACGAATGAATTCGGGTTCTACGGGCCTTTTACTGTTATGAACCGTCACTTTACACGGGCCTTATACCGTCAGAAGCATTCACCCCACGGGCGCCATTCGTACTGCACACGGGAATCAAACCTGCCAAGTAGTTGCGCATACATTTCAGAGGAGCCCAAGGCTCATGAAACAGCCACTCAAGATAAACAGTTATGATTACGTGATCTCACACACAAACATAATTGTATTCGACAATCACAAGACCATAATGCCTTAAGGCCACAATCGCCTTTCACAAAGGACACAAAGGTTCACACACATGTTCCATACTAGTGTCTCACTCTCCTCTAGACCATTACTCGTCAAGGATGCACATCTACATCGAATGCACGAGCATCGCCATCTAGATTTTCTATCACCATTCTATTCACAACCTAGAATCATATCATTAGGTTTAGGGTAAGTTTTCTCACTCTTCCTAATTCATTTTAAACATGCACATTCTCTCAATTATGTTCAACAACAATATTAGACAAGCATATTACAACATCAATCATAAAACACCCAAGTTAGCATAACATGTCAAATAATAGACACACTTTCCACATAGTAGATCACACACATTTTATCTCTATCCTATCAATCCATGACATATAACCATGTTTCTACCTCACCATCATAAAGAGAATTGAAATAGCTTTCCAACGCTTCCGACCGTGCGTCAATCCGAGTTACGGATCAAAAGTTATGAAGGATACAAGATGGAAAATATGTCACGTTCGCTACTGTATTCGCAAGGCGAACCCTTTGGCGAACAAAACATAACAAAAAGGGCATAAAGTTCTCAAAACGAACTCTGGTCGAACATTCTCCTTCCCTTCGCTTTGGGATTCACAAGGCAAACCCTCGACAAACCATTCGTTTTTCCCTTCGCCAGGTTCGCTAGGCGAACCATGCGAAACCCAGAATTTCCCAGCAGCGTAAAACATAGGTCAAAAAGCCAAACTCTACCATTTCTTCGCTAAAAACACTTCCAATTCATAAATACATTAATCACCAAACATAACCCGACTATATTACACAGTTTATATCACATTTCATCCGTTAGATTTCATTGATTTATCCGTTTAATCATTTTCTCTCAAATCAAACCTAAGTTCAAAACCTATGTTTCTAGAACTTAGAGTGTCTAACTAGAACCCACCTGATAATCGAAGAGGAGTTTGAAGAAGATGATGATGATCCATAAGCTTCTTCTTCTTCCCAAGTTCTTCCTCTCTTCTTTCCTCTTTCTCTTCTCTTCCTTTCTCTTTTCTTCTTCTTCTTACTATCTCTTGTCTTTTCTTTTTCTTATAACATATATATATATATATATATATATATATATATATATATATATATATATATATATATATAATACCAATATTATATAATATAATCCAATAGAGTAAAATATCTCCAATTGATATTTTATCGTCTTACACCAATTGATCAATTATTAAAGTTACCTTAATATACTCTCTTGAACTAATAATTATTGATCTCTTCAGAGTTCAATAGTTGCTCTATTGATCCCAATTGACTATACTTAAATCAATTATAGGATTCCCTAAATCCAATTTACCAAAGATAGAGAACATAGATACTCATCTGATCTCATCTGATATTCCACTGAGCATTTAGATAATATGGGGTATTACATTCTCCCCCCCCCCCCCCTTAAATTGAAATTCGCCCCCGAATTTCCTCCACTCAACAATAACCGCAACTTGTATCCTTGTTTTAGATCCACACTTAACTTTAATTCCGTTAGAATTTCTGACATAATCCAAAATCCAACTTGACTTCACATACCAAAATCCTTAATTTCATGAATTATCAAACCTCGGTTCCTTAGTCATACTCTTATTCCAATATCGGGTTAACTTTCAACTTGCTCTTCCACAACTCCTCTGTTGATCCATACCAAATACTTGGTCATATCTTACCTTCGAAAGAAATACACCATTCTATACTCTTCTACTGAGTCACAAAACAAAACTGTAACACCTTATCTCAATTTAGGACAACAACCACTCATCAAATCTTCGTGATGTAATTCAGCGATTTCTTATCTTCACGGAATCACTGACAACTACCTCTTCATAAAGTTCTCAACGTTCAAAACCTCTTCGTAATTCGTCAAACAACTCCTTTACTAGTTCCACTTAATAGGATGCTAGGTAGATCACTTAGAACAAGATCTTCTTGTTTTCCTACTCCTAAGAAATAATCTTCAAATCCTTATTACTCTAACTGAACTCTTTCATCTGTGCAACCCAAATTCTAACAGTAGAACACCACGAATTCTTGAGCAATACCAATTAGCTAACAATCTGCGAAGAAACACACTTATCCACTGGGATCCTTACTAACTAACGGTACAAGAAACTTACTAACGTCCTATGGTAGAATAATTTCTTTGTCAACACACAATATTATAACATTTGTCCAACACTCTCTAAACGATAGAGATGCAGGAGTGACACTATCACAATCATAACATAAACAACTCCAATTCCATTCTAAACTCGAACCCATATATCCAAAATAGTTTAAGAACTTCCGGTTCTGGTTACCACATTCCAAATCAATTCTTCTTACGGGGTTCTGACTCACTTAATGTCTCTTGTTGATTCGAGATCTCAACTCAAAATGACGTAACACTAACACGGAACTTCAATCACATGCGAGACACCACTTATCAAAACTTAAACCGTCCAAAGCACAATTGTGAGTTTTCATACCACTCACAAATTCACAATTAACACTCCACACACATACACACACTTTCGAAGTCCATACCACACTTCTTAATTGAATCCACTTCTCTCAATTGTTTTGTTTCACATACAATCCAATTCACATGCTTAATTCTGGAACACCCAATTCTTTACTCGTACTTGGAAAGCTAACTCTCAATTTTCCTTCTTCTGGGTAAAACACAACTGGTACCCCCTCTCACGGAGCCTAAATCCAATACCATGAATTCACAGAAATAACAATTATTAATCTCTGACCAACCGCTCATACCTTACTAACACCAAAAATTAAATTACCAAAACGACCTTTACAAGATCAATACTTCGTGAGTATTCTCTAACTTCGTCCTTAAGACTCGCAACGATAATACACCTAAGACCTTCTCATACTCAACACAGTTCACAAGATTATTCCCCCAAAGTCAACTCCCTTGTCGTCTAAACAAATGGTCAACAATGCAACACCTTTCAGAAGTTCCTATTTCGAAACACAAATCCTTCTTTCATTTATTTAAAATCCTGTTTTCCATTCTCCGAACACTTATCAATCGGAAGAACATAAGGTAACCAAACACAGATAATAGTTTCTAAGGGATTTCACAATTACACACACATTAATCGATTCACCATCTGAGCTAATCGGTTAACTCCTCAAAATTTAGTGCAAAGCACCATCCTTGCATGTGTTAATCGGTTAACACTGCTGTAGCAGCTAAAAACCAGTTTCTCTTAATCCAAAAGTCATCATAACTCAAAACCCTCATTCCGGTTTGTTCTAACCCATAACATCATTCTCAACTCGCGGCTCCTTAACTTGTGTAACATTTACTAACCATGATCCACTCAAGGTAAAACCAATAAAGTCAAAACATGCAGATAACACACTCCAACCAAGTGACAAGGCAGAATTCCAAATTCCGACGTTGTCACACGACAAAACTTCAGCGGGGTAGTTCATTCTCTGCTCATACAACTACGTTAGCAGGAAGCCAACGATGACGACATTCTAAGGTTTAAGCCACAACTCATACTTAATTCATCCACAAGCAAAACCCAACACACAACCATTAAACGATACCACAAAAGCGATGGACATAACATGTCGAGCATATGACCTTGTTCCCTCACTTGAACTCCTTGGTGAGAATTAAAACAACAACGTTCTTAGTCCAACAAAAGGTAGATTCCTAATATTCCGATTATTCACAAATATAAAAGTTCTCTATACTTGAAAATAAATTGGGGCAATGCATCCTCTTGAAGAACTCTTCCATCACTTCGTACACACTAACCGGGATTTCTTACCCTTCACTATCCAATGCACAACACACTTACACCATTTCACTTAATCGAAGAATCGTAACCGACGATTCTCATTGACTACTTACAAAACCCTTCCGGTATAAACTGTTCCATGATTTACACTTAGTCCGCAATAAGTCCCGACTTGCTTCTCGTTGTTTACCGCACTCTTACTTCTTAAAATACAATACTCACCGTTCCACAAGGTACATCCCTTCACACTTGTCTCAAGACTAGAAGTCCATCACGTACACTTGTGACCATGATGCTACCACTATGCATCTCTTAATACCAATGAGTAACTTTCCCCATTCCACGTCACACTAATAGGGTCCTTATGGGTGAACCATCCTTGATTACACTTCCTTAACTATAGGTTCCTCAACACCTTAAAAACTCTATTGCACACTCGTCCAAATTACATTCCGTTGTCACTTCCTCATAACATACCGTTTTCCCACACTACATTTACTTCACCCTTCGTTGTAATCCTCTCGGGTCCAAATATAAAACCATCATACTAAAATTTCCTTAAGTCCAAGGTACTTACTCTGTTTCTTAATACAAACTCTTCTGGTCCGTATCACTACATTTTCTATTACTAAGTGAAGTTCATTCTTTCTCCAACACAATACCTTATACAGTACCTTGGGTAATCTAACAATTCCAAATTGTTCTCTTACGGAGAACAGAAATCCTGACGTATCATCTCGAACTTAATCTCTTTACATAACTGAATATACGCAATTCATCTCTTACTCTTCGTCCGACGCACACTTGTTTCACTTGAAGTATGTAAACACATCCTTGTGTTCCTTCACACACTTCTCTACTACTTCAGGTTCCCATAGAACCGAACTTCCTTAACTCTTAGCTTTTAACCAGTTGGAAGACATTGTTCCAAACACATTCCTTAAGGTACTCTCGTCCATTCAAGCTACCATATCGACCTTAGAAACTGAAGCACCAAAACTTATCTCACTTACGTCATACATTCCACAACATAACTTTTCCTTTCCACGGAATGAGATTACTCAAAATTCTTATCCCTACTAGTGGCCAATCCATCTCTACTAGCGATTTTACATATTCCTTAATACCTTAACCAATCATCCGCTAGAGATTCTTAATTTTCAGACTCCATCCATACCAAAGAATTGCTTAAACAACACATTACTCTTTAATTCCATGCTACCCAAATCACCACTTCCACTAAGATCTCAACGGAGTTGACCAAAACTCCTCACTGCTAACTCTTGGCTTGAGACTACTCTCACATCACAAGTTCTGACAACACTACGGAGTCCTCGTGGTCGCTCAACCATGATTCTGCCTATCACATACATAGCATTAGGTTGATCAGGCCCAACACTACATAGTATGATATTAAGATTCATGCTGGCAAGACACACTTAAGAGGCAGAATTAGATTTACTTATAATGTTTCAAGGCTAGGTCGAGGACACGACCCGCTCTGATACCAACTGTAACGCCCTGTATAATATATACCTAGAATAATACAATACAAACATTTTTGTTTGGTACTGACACCATCATAAGTGCCTAATGGCGTAATTCACATACTTGACCATTTCTAAAACCTAATATAATCTATGGTACAAGAAATGGAAATTAGCCAAAACAAAAATCTAAGATCAATATACAATATCCTCAATTGTATACTACAAATACACAGCGGAATAAGCTCAACTAAGCTTCTCTTGAAACATCCAAGCATAGCTCCACTTGTAAGTCAAACCTGTACTCAATACCTGAAAAATAACAACAATAACGGGGTGAGATATTAAATCTCAGTGAGTTCCCTATCTTATGGATTCTCTCGGCTTTACAGGGTTCTATCAATCCTAACTCAAGTCAAGGGGAAGGGAAATGACTTTGAGTTCACAATCTCACACTATATGGAAACATGTTCATGAGTTCACCAACTCAAAATATCACTAATCGATAACCTGTACCAAGGCATCCCTTTTTCGCGTCCTCTTCTACGTCTATAAGTCGGCCCGATTCATGGATCCTTGTAATCTACTTGACATACGAATGGATTCGGGTTCTACGGGCCTTTTACCGTTATGAACCGTCACTTTACACGGGCCTTATACCGTCAGAAGCATTCACCCCACAGGCGCCATTCGTACTGCACACGGGAATCAAACTTGCCAAGTAGTTGCGCATATATTTCAGAGGAGCCCGAGGCTCATGAAACAACCACTCAAGATAAACGGTTACGATTATGTGATCTCACACACAAACGTGATTGTATTCGACAATCACAAGGCCATAATGCCTTAAGGCCACAATCACCTTTCACAAAGGACACAAAGGTTCACACACATGTTCCATACTAGTGTCTCACTCTCCTCTAGACCATTACTCGTCAAGGATGCACATCTACATCGAATGCACGAGCATCGCCATCTAGATTTTCTATCACCATTCTATTCACAACCTAGAATCATATCATTAGGTTTAGGGTAAGTTTTCTCACTCTTCCTAATTCATTTTAAACATGCATATTCTCTCAATTATGTTCAACAACAATATTAGACAAGCATATTACAACATCAATCATAAAACACCCAAGTTAGCATAACATGTCAAACAATAGACACACTTTCCACATAATAGATCACACACATTTTATCTCTATCCTATCAATCCATGACATATAACCATGTTTCTACCTCACCATCATAAAGAGAATTTAAATAGCTTTCCAACGCTTCCGACCGTGCGTCAATCCGAGTTACGGATCAAAAGTTATGAAGGATACAAGATGGAAAATATGTCACGTTCGCTACTGTATTCGCAAGGCGAACCCTTTGGCGAACAAAACATAACAAAAAGGGCATAAAGTTCTCAAAACGAACTCTGGGCGAACATTCTCCTTCCCTTCACTTTGGGGTTCCATTCGCTTTGCCCTTCGCCAGGTTCGCTAGGCGAACCATGCGAAACCCAGAATTTCCCAACAGCGTAAAACATAGGTAAAAAAGCCAAACTCTACCATTTCTTCAACAAAAACACTTCCAATTCATAAATACATCAATCACCAAACATAACCCGACTATATTACACAGTTTATATCGCATTTCATCCGTTAGATTTCATTGATTTATCCGTTTAATCATTTTCTCTCAAATCTAACCTAAATTCAAAACCTATGTTTCTAGAACTTAGAGTGTCTAACTAGAACCCACCTGATAATCGAAGAGGAGTTTGAAGAAGATGATGATGATCCATGAGCTTCTTCTTCTTCCCAAGTTCTTCCTCTCTTCTTTCCTCTTTCTCTTCTCTTCCTTTTTCTTTTCTTCTTCTTCTTACTATCTCTTCTCTTTTCTTTTTCTTATAACAGATAGATATATATATATATATATATATATATATATATATAATACCAATATTATATAATATAATCCAATAGAGTAAAATATCTCCAATTGATATTTTATCGTCTTACACCAATTGATCAATTATTAAAGTTACCTTAATATACTCTCTTGAACTAATAATTATTGATCTCTTCAGAGTTTAATAGTCGCTCTATTGATCCCAATTGACTATACTTAAATCACTTAGAGGATTCCCTAAATCCAATTTACCAAAGATAGAGCACATAGATACTCATCTGATCTCATCTGATATCCAACTGAGCATTTAGATAATTTGGGGTATTACAACTACAAACACCTAAGGGTGGAAGAAATTATAATAGATCAAAATGACATTATTTAACTTTATTTCAACGACCCTTTGATGCTCTAAAACACTTCAAGTGAGCAAAAATTATATTTTAACTAGGGAATGCACCTAGGGGTCGTTTGGATGTATTTAGGGATAATTTCCCCTAATTTAAGATTTTCATTCTATTCTAGCTCGCATGGGCATCCATGTCTTGTGCTCAAGTGCACAACACATTGTTGAAATTTTAATATAGTGTTTTTGACATATTTTAAGGATTCTTTTAGCTATTTTGAGAGTTTCTTCTTGTACTCTAGGGGGTGTTTTTTTATGGATTCTAAATTTATTTTCAGGAATATGATTTGAATTTTTGGCATTCTCATATTTGTTTCAAGTATTTATAAATTATGCTGTAGAACTTTTTATTCTTAGGAGTTTATTTTACATTTGGTTTTTTCATTTTCCATTCCCATGTAATAGGATGAGAATCTTTTATTCTCATGAAAATAAGTGGTAACCACTAATAATTTCCCACATATGTATCAAAATACCTAGAAAGTGGTGTCCCGTTGAAATCTAAATGCCCAAGGAAGAGGTGTATTTGAAATACCTAATAAGAGGTGCCTAGTAATAGGTGTCAACGGCGGTACATATATATGTGGACAAAAGAGTTTCCACATGAAGGGGGAGCATTGTGGACTCACACTTGAGGGGGAGTGTTGGAAATAATATAACAAGTGTGAGTAGTATGGATAATAGTCCCGCATTGGATATGAATGTGGTGACTTGAGCATTTATAAGTGGGAGAACCCATACACTTATCACCTTAAGGTTTTTAGTGAATATGTGGTGTCTCTCTCACTTGTGTTGCTCTTGGCCTAATATTCAAAGCTCCCTAGTGTAAATCTCCTCTAACTCTGATACCATTTGTTGGGGGAGTTTTTCAACTAGGGAGCATTTAAAATTGGTATCCAGAGCTTTTGGTTATTATTCTTGATCGAGTTTTTAAGAACTTCACGTCAGAGATCGTGTTTCCAGGGCAAGTGAATCAACCACTGCAAAGATGACTGGTGATAAGAGCATTTTGAATTCCCTTCCAATGCTTGACGGAAAGAATTGGATCCGATGGAAAAAACAGATGCAATCCTTATTTGGCTTCCATGATACCCTAGAAGTGGTTACCGACGGCGTTCCTGTGTTGGCGGAAAATGCAACCGAAGAACAGAAAAAAAAACCCACAACAAAGTCAAGAAGAAAGATTGCAAGGCTGCTTATTGCATTCAGACGGCGGTCGATACTGCTAACTTCGACAGAATCTCTCATGCTGAAACGGCGAAGGAGGCATGAGATATTCTGGTGAAGTATTGTGAAGGAGGTGAGAAAGTCAAGGTTGTCAAGTTGCAAACCTTGCGTCGACAATATGAGTTATTATCGATGAGAGAAGATAAAAAAGTTGCAGAATATGTGTCGAAGGTTCAGAAACTCGTCTATCTCATGAAGGGTTGTGGCAAAACCATAACTGATAAGATGATAGTTGAGAAGGTAATGGGAACGTTGCCTTTCACTTTGATCACGTTATCGTAGCTATTCAAGAATCCAACAATCTTGAAACCCTAAAAATGGAAGATTTGGTTGGTTCGTTTGAGGCGCATGAGATGAGGATTATCGAAAGAAAGGGAGTTCAGGATTTGATACAAGCACTGCAGGCTCAGTCATGGAAAAGGAATGGTGGTTCCAACAAATTCAAAGGCAAAGTTGACAAGACTCAAGGAAAGAAGTCTTGGTCGAACCCTCACAAGAATCAGGTCGAAGATAGAGCTTCTGAATCCTCGAAAAGAGGAGGAGGAAACTATCGAAAGGACAAAGAAGATAAGAAAGGTATGCAGTGTTATAACTGTGAAAAGTGGGGTCATTTGGCCAAGCATTGTTGGTACAGGAAAGACAATGGATTGAAAAAAGGCAAGGACGAAGGAGCGAACCTTGCACATCAAAATTCAGATGATACTGAAGGTGGTATGGTGGTAATGGCTACAGTGGCAGATAACCATGTCGAATCCAAGATCTGGTTCCTCGACTCAGGCTGCTCAAATCACATGATTGGTCGAAAGGAGTGGTTGGCAGATTTTGACGAGTCGAAGAAGAGCAAGGTAAAACTTGCTGATAACAGTTCGTTGTAAGCAGAAGGTACTGGCAACATAGTTTTTCAACTGAGTAATGGAGCAAAAGTTATGATCAGAGATGTGTTCTATGTACCTGGAACGGAGTACAACCTATTAAGTGTTGGACAATTGGTCGAAAAAGGCTTCTCAGTTGTCATAAAAGATGGAATTTTAAAATTGTTCGACACCTAGAACAGTTTGGTCTTGAAATCTCCGTTGTTGAAGAACAGGACGTTTAAGACCATGATCAGTTCGACTGAAGTACAATATCTAAAAACTGTTGTCGACCACAAGGATAGTTGGTTGTGGCATTTTAGGTTTGGACATTTGAATTTTCGATCACTCAATCAACTGATTACTTAAGATATGGTATCTAGTATTCCAAGTCTTTAGATGCCTGACAAACTCTGTGAAGGTTGTTTAGTCGGAAAGCAATCCATAAATTCTTTCGTTTCGACTATGCCAATCAGGTCATCCTGCATACTCGAAGTTGTACATTCAGATGTATGTGGTACGTTCGAAGAACATACCATTGGTGGAAACATATATTTTGTTTCCTTTATCGATGAGTTTAGTCGAAAGCTGTGGATCTATGTGATCAAGAGAAATGACGAAGTATTTGAAATCTTTAAGAGATTCAAGATGCTTGTCGAAAACCAGAGTGAGAAGAGGATCAAAGTTCTGCGAACCGATGAAGGAGGAGGATACACTTCGAAGATGTTTGAAAAATTCTGTGCAGAACATGGTGTCGATAATGAGGTAACTGCTCCTTATACTCCTCAATATAATGGAATTACTGAAAGAAGAAACAAAACCATATTGGATATAGCGAGATGTATGCTCAAGCAGAAGAATTTGCCAAAATCTTTATTGGGTGAAGCTATTTCAACTGCAGTTTATATACTGAACAGGTGCCCTACCAAGAAATTAAAGAACAAGGTTCCTGAAGAAGTGTGGAGTGGAAAACGACCATCAGTGAGTCATTTGAAGGTGTTTGGATCTATGTGTTACAAGCATGTTCCTGATGCAAGAAGAAGGAAGCTTGATGACAAGAGTGAACCTATGATTCTGGTAGGATATCATAAGACTGATGCATACAGGCTATTCAATCCAATTAATGAGAAGATTGTGTTAAGTCGAGATATTGTGATTGATGAAAATTCAGCCTGGGATTGGAATTCTAGTAATTCAATTAACAAGCCATTGATGAGTTCTGATTTCGACGAAGAAACTGATGAAGTCGAAGTTGAAGGAATTGTTGAGAATCCAGTCGAAGTCGAAGTAGAAGCAGTTGCTGACATTCCCGACATAGAGGCTGTGGCTGAAACACGCCAAAGACCTCGGCGAAATAGAGTTCCTCCAACAAGACTTCATGATTATGAAGTGACTGGTGATGATGAAGTTACACCAGATAGAGAATTAGTTCATTTTGCTTTACTTGCAGGTTCTGAACCAATCAACCATAACGAAGCTTTAAAAATTCAACAGTGGAAGTTAGCTATGGTTGAAGAGTTACAGGCAATCGAAAGAAATAACACATGGGAGTTAGTCGAATTGCTAACACATACAAAAGCTATAGAAGTAAAGTGGGTGTTCAAGTTGAAACACAATGCTGATGGGTCGATAGCAAGACATAAAGCAAGATTAGTAGCTCGAGGGTTTCTTCAAAGAGAATGACTTGACTACTCTGAAGTATTTGCTCCAGTAGCAAGACTGGAGACTATTCGACTAGTGGTATCATTGACATGTAACCGAGGTTGGTCGACATTTCACTTAGATGTGAAGTTCGCATTTCTGAATGGTTCGTTAGACGAAGAGGTCTATGTCACACAACCTCCTGGGTTTGTGATTCAGAAGGAAGCGAGTAAAGTATATAAGTTGCACAAAGTGCTCTATGGCCTCAAGCAGACACCTAGGTCATGGAACAAGAAGATCGACTCATACCTAGTCGAATTGGGATTTATCAAATGCAAGTCTGAGTATGGTGTCTATGTTCAGGATGTAGCACAAAATATAACAATCATCTGCTTATATGTCGATGACTTGTTGGTAATTGGAAATAGCTTAGAGAACTTGTCGAAGTTCAAAGAGATGATGATGAAGGAATTTGAAATGTCGGATCTGGGAAAATTGTCTTATTTTCTAGGCATGAAATTTCAAATGCTGAAGCAAGGTATGGTGCTACATCAAAGAAAGTATGTCAAAGAGATACTCAAGAGATTCATAATGGATGATTCGAATCCTGCATCCTCACCTGTCGAACCAAACTTGAAGTTGGAGAAGCATGGAGAGGAAGACAAAGTTGATGTAACTTTGTTCAAACAAATAGTTGGATATTTGAGATAGGTGTGCAACAGTCGACCTGATATAGGTTTTGCCGTCGGATTAGTGAGCAGATTCATGGGTGAACCAAGTGTGTCACGCATGAAAGCTGCAAGAAGAATTCTGACATACTTAAAAGGAACAATAGATTTTGGAATTCTATTTCGACGAGATTCTGAAGGCAAAGGAGCAATAGTTAATTACTTTTCAAATGCTGATTGGTGTGGAGATAAGGAAGATCGAAGAAGTACAACTGGCTATTTCGTTCAAGTATTTAGTGGCTCAATCTCATGGTGTTCGAAGAAGCAACCTGTGGTGGCATTGTCATCGTGTGAAGTAGAATATATAGCAGGATCATATGCTGCATGTCAAGCAATTTGGATCAGATCAGTACTTGAAGAAATTGAGGTTGAAGTGAAGAAACCTCTTGTGTTGCAAATCGACAACAATTCATCCATAAATCTGGCGAAGAATCCAGTTCTGCATGGAAGAAGTAAGCATATCGAAGGCAGATTTCACTTCTAGAGGGAAAAGGTAAATCAAGGTGAACTTGAAGTTAGTCCAAAGAAATGTTTCGATAACATGTTAAATAAAGGAAAATATGATAGAACAATATCATGCAATGTTTCATGTGCTAAGAATGTTTCCTAATTTGATCTTGAAACTTTTAAAGCATCACTAGTCTGTTGAACCAAAGTGTTGAAAAGAGTTTGAAAATCTATTTCTCTCTAATGATCATCTAGGCTTAAGAGTTAAGTGTTACAATTATTATGGATTTATTTTAATTAATTATTAAATATAATTATTATATCAACTATTAATTTATTTAATAAATGAATATTGTATTTGGCTTAATCGTTGAATGACCCGTAATGGGTTGGGTCGTTCTTTTGGATAGCTCACTGAGAGGTCCCTTCCCTGAAAATTTTACCCCATATCCCTACAATTATACCCAGACCCCTACAGTAAATTTTTAATGACCAAAATACCCTTGTATAAATAGTTAAAAGTTAGAAATTTTTCATTTCCGTTTTCCATTTTTACAAGTCTTCCGGGAGAGAATTTTAGGAAGTTACAAACCGGAACACATCTCCAAAGTCATCCGGTTCACAAAGCTGCTCCGGAACACATCTCCAAAGTCATCCGGTTCGTTAAACTAAAACCGGAACACATAGAGTAAGTCTTCCGGTAAAGGATACATACCGGAAGTCATGGAATAAGTCTTCCGGTATTTTGAATTTTGTGGTTGTGTTCCGGAACTCTTACATGATGTGTTCCGGTTCGTTTTCAAAATAAACCAAACCGGAACTCTTTATGGAAGTGTTCCGGAACGTGTTTTTTTTAATATTTAATTTTTATGTTTTTATTTTGACAGTGGCGCGCACACGAGGCAAGGACGGTAAGATCCCTAATCGCAGTTTAGGACGAGGCGAATCATCGCGAATGGCTGAGGAAGGACATATTGGTGCATCTGCTTCAGCAGCACAACCCGTTGGATATCCGGGAGGACCGTACGATACCACTCTTCTGGTTAAGTACGAACATCATATTGCTAGACATATATGGTTCAGTGAGGTAAATAAACTACAATTATTTGATATTGAATAAAATTTGAATTTGTTGTGTTGTAATTTATAATATATTTACTTATAATTGTTTTCAGGAGAGGGGTTCGAAGAAAGAGTTGAAGGTAGCAGGACATGGGTTGAAGCTGGCTCAGAGGGTTCCACAGCAGCTTCCTAGAGAGATGGAGACTTTGATAGCTGACTCTGGTTTAGCTTCACTTCAGAGGACCAGTATGTCGAAGATAGATACGAACCTTGTATCTGCATTTATGGAGAGATGGCATCTAGAGACATCTTCATTTCATATTCCATTTGGTGAGATGACGATTACTCTGGATGACGTCGCTTGTCTGCTTCACTTGCCCATCAGGGGAGTCTTCTGAAGCCCTCAAGATATCAGCGAAGGGCTTACTATTGACTGGGTTGTTGATTACTTGGGAGTTTCACGGAGAGATGCATAAAAACAAGTCCGTAACTGCAGAGGTTGTTATTATAAGTTGGAGTGGTTATATGATCTATTCGTCGAGCACAGAGCCGCTTCTAGTTGGGCATATGCGACTAGAGCTTATTTGTTGATGTTAGTGGGTTCTACCATTTTTGCGGACAAGACCTTTACGCTTGTGGAGGCACGATACCTTGAATTATTTATGGACTTAGGACACTTATTAGGATACAGTTGGGGAGCAGCTGCGTTTGCTACCCTTTATAGACATCTCGGAGATGCTTCCATGTTCAGTTGTAAGCAGCTTGGTGGTTATCCGACTCTCCTACAGGTATTTATTTTAATTTATTGAAATTAATTTTATTTAGTATATTAATTTTATTTTTCTAGTTTATTATGTTATAATTAATTATTTTAGATAAACTAACAGTATTAATTTTGTAACAGTGCTGGATTCATGAGTATTTTCCAGCACTTGGAAAAAAAGGAGAGAATTGGATACCAGCTACTAATTGTGGTCTCCCTCGAGCGATGAGATGGTCCTATAAGCAGGGTGTCCTGAAGGTGGATGACTGGCGACCTATTCTGGACGAGCTGACACCTGACGATGTCATATGGCGCCCATTCGAGAACCATAGAGCATGGCGTCTGTTTAATGAGTTGTGTCTGTATAGGGGGTGTTTGAAGTGGGGTGACATTTTGTTCCGTACTTGCCTGACATATGTTTGCGTCAGTTTGGATACAGACAGTATGTTCCACCTCCACCTCTTGATTATACGATGGCTGGTGATATTGATGTTGAGTGGATTAGTTACCATCAGAGTGTTGCGGATGTGATTCGTCCGACAGCATTGGCCACCACCCCATCTGAGACAGTTGATGGATATCTTCAGTGGTATTATCATGTTTCGCATCCTCGTCTCATACCGCCTCGTCGTGATGCGCGAAGAGAGGTGCCAGTTCCCGTTTACGAAGCAGGACCATCTGATCCTAGCCGGGCTCGTGTTTCTTCATTGATTCATCGTTATCTTCAACGGGCTGGTGCCGAAGAGGATGATCCAGAGTTTGCTGACTTGTTCGAAGCTTTACAGATTGCTCGTTCACAGTGACTTATTTTTATGTTTATTTGAATGTGTTAACATTTTGACTTTGTCACTTATGTTTATGTTTATGTATTAACTTTTAGACTCACTTGACATAGTTGAGATATGTTTATGTGTTAACTTGTAAACTTTTGTTTAGCTTCAAAATGAATAACATAATATTTGATTTATGTTTTGAAATTAAAAATGAGTAACATAATTCATGAATCGTGTTTTGAAATAAGAAATGAATAACAAAATTTATATTTCATAATGCGTTGGTAATATGGGCGTAAGTTGTTGCCAATGTTGTAGACGTGCTGCAAATCCTATCATCCAAGATGTTGCTTCTGTAGAACGAAACTTCTTCCAATCTACTGTCACTGGTGGCAATGGAAACCCTTCTTTCATGTTTACCTGAACAAAAAAAAAAAAAAAAAGTTAAGTAAAAATAACTAAGAAATTTGGTTAGTCACATTAACTAAAAAAAACTAAGTAGAAATAACTAAGTACCTGAACCCAGTGATTCCCGTTTACAAAACCAATGCAATAAAAGGATACATTTGGTGAAAATGAGGTTGTCATAGGGAAGAAAGTCAAGCATTCAAACCCTAAACAGACAAGTACAACATTATAAGGATTCGCTATCAAGTAACCCATATCTGGTAGAGTCAACCATTTCTGTGGTGGTTGAGGACCAAATGCCTCTATCATCAAAGATTCTCTCACTTCTGCTAACCGTTCACCAAATAAATTGGCATACAAACTTGATCTTTCATTATGTATTATTTCAAACCCCAAGTCTCGACGATCCATTGGCCAACCATCTTCACCATATCCATGCAATGAAGCAATGACTCTAAATCCACAATTACCATCTGATACAACATTAACTACATCATCAATATACGACCTGATGTGATCAGGAAACTGAAGGATGAACTGCTTAGATGACTGTGAAGATTTTGATATTTTCAACTTCTTCGAAGCCTGTGATTCCTGGGATTTCTTCTCTGAAGATTGTGATAATTTCAAATTCTTTGAAGTTTGTGATTGTTAAGATTGTTTCTGTGAAGATTGAGATGCTTGATCAACATACTCATGATACGAAGGGTCCCTATAAACATCATACCCTACTGGTTTTTTGCCTTTCTTCTTGACCCCCCCCCCCCCCTTTGGTTTTTATTTTCTCAGGTGGTGGACACAAAGAAGTCATTGTGGGAAAGGCAAGTTCAAAAACCCTACTTTTTAATGCTCTTTTCCCAACAATATCTAGTGACCTAAACCTTTTCCATAACTCGTCTATTGCCCTACTCATATCCACCTCTGATCCATCATCTACGTCTTCCTCCAACTTACCTTCCATGTTTAGTTTTTTCCAATGAACATGCACAACATCTATTGGTATCGATATACCACCAATTTTATATCCTGTCAACTCACAAGCACAAGGTAATTCATCGGTTGTTCTAAGAGTACAACGACATATTTCCTTGTTAGTTCCTACATAATCAACCCGTATTAACTCTTTAGCAATGCGTCTCAATGCAGCTCGAGACACTGAACCACGTAAGTTATTGTAAAATGGACCTACGTGGGCATGCTCAACTTCATAAAAACTCTTTTGAAAAGAAGCTCTAATGTTGCCCCGGCTGTAACTTTAAGTTGTCATTCATAGCCTCCCAACATTTGACCATGTCACCAATACTGTTCCCAAACATATACTTTAACTTCCAATGAGCAGACTCAACCCTAAAAAATAATACATATTAAAAATACAAAAATACAAAAAAAAACATACAATTTAGAAATACTTAAAAAAAATACATACCGATTAGTCGTCATGTTACCCAAATGTAGCACTTGATCAATCCATACTCCAACAAATCTTTGTCTATGTGGTGTCAACCATGTGTCCTTCACATAATCAATAAATTCATTACAATCAACACACGCCTGCTCAAGTAGCTTCAACCGTTGATCATACTCAATCTCATCACTAGCCCATACAACTTCAGTCCATAATTGGTCAATTGTCTCTTGCTTTTCACGAGCCACGTATTGTTTCCGTTTTGTACCAACATTTTTGTTAATATGAAATCGACATAGCAAATTGATCGACCTTGGAAACACAGTTTCAATGGCTTTCATCAAGGCAAAATCTCTATCTGTCACAATCACTTGTGGACACAAATCTTTCTTCACAAACAATTGTTTAAGCTTATCTAACACCCAACAAAACGTCTCAGTCTGCTCTGACTCAATATACGCAAATGCGAGAGTAAAAGTCAACTCGGTTGATGTCATGCCAACAATTTCAAACAGCAGTTGCCTATATTTATTTGTCTTGTAAGTGTTGTCCATAACTAACACAATAGGAAAAATATTTAACAACTTAACTGAATCTGGATGAACCCAAAATATATCTCTAATAACTTCAGAGTCATCTCTTTTTCTACACCAATAAACATAGCCTGCACCCTCAATAAGCTTAAACAAATGTTGTATCTCACTTCTAGGACCTCTTATATCTTTTTCTATCATACTCTTCTGCTTGTATATCTGTGTGATCCGAGTGACATTATCTGGATCTTGCTCTTGCAAGGAAAGCAATATATGTCTAGGTGGAACCTTTCTCTTTGTCAAATCAACAACATGTTGCTTCTGATCCGCTGTCAACCTACCAACAAATGCGTGACCTTCTAATGTATCAGGCAGACCATGGTTATGAACTCCACATTTTACATCAACCTTCCACCCAGACCCATCTTTCGCCGGAGTCGACCTGATTTTAAATGGACATCCACATTTTTTCGTTGCACTTTGGGTACCACTACGAGTATCCTTGTGTTTACCACCTTTATCACAACCAAATATTAATTTGTTACTTCTTCCTCTCTTGCCTGTTTCAATATCTGAACGAGTGATGATAACCGTTACTTTATTCTGGATTCCGATCTCTTTAATCCATCTTATCACCTCTTCTCGGGTACCAAATCTTTGAGTAGTTGAAAAAGCATCAGACGTATCGACACATATTTGATCTTTATCGCTTATTTGCAGAGGAATTTCTTTACCTACATAAAAAAAATAGAATTACGAAAACAAACCGGAAGACTCACTAAAAGAGTTCCGGTGAACAAACTTAACAAACCGGAACTCTTAACAAATGTGTTCCGGTACACATTTAAAACAAACCAGAAGACACGACGAGAGTGTTCCGGTACAGATTTGAAACAAACCGGAAGACATGATGAAAGTGTTCCGGAAGACGCAAAACTAAGTCTAAGAACCGGAAGTCTTTTAACAAGTCTTCCAGTACATATTTTTTAATTCACCGGAACTCTTATTAAACGTCTTCCGGAATAAAAATTTGCATACCAGAAGTCATGCTGGAAGTGTTCCGGAACGCAAAAAATTGGGTAAAACAATTTTGATCTCTGACACACGTCTAACAATGAACAGTAGCGGTAAAAAAAAATTAATCAAAATTAACCAGGGATAGAATTGGCATTTTTTTAAAAATGTAGGGGTATAGGTATAACTGTAGGGGTATGGGGTAAAATTTTCCCCTTCCCTCATCTGGTGATTATATATACTGGTAATCCCATTGGGTCAGATAGCCATCCCATTAGGTCAGATATCAAGTGTAGCATTCTCAGTTTACACTCAAGCAAATGGATTCAACTATGACAGATACATGTTTTATTGCATTATTAATATTATAATATGTTGTACAATTATATCTGATGATTTGGATATACGATTAGTTTTTTAATCAATTGGTATCAGAGCCACTCAGATATGTTGTATGGCTATTTGAAAAAATTAATTGTTATGTAAATTATAGTTCTTTTAATTCATATGTGCGTAGTTTTCCGATATGTGTGTACTGGTTTTTTCTATGAATATGTGTCTGTTCTAATTTTCAATTGATACTAAACCTATACAAGAAGATAATATGGAAAATATTATCAATAATTTTTTTTTTCACAAAAAAAAAAATCTATACACCGGGTGAAGGAGATGAAGACTCCCTCTCCCTTTTGGCCATAATTTACGGCGATACTGTATATAGACTAGCCGTTTTTTTCTCCTAATTAATAGCATAATTTATGGTGATACTGAATAAATAATAAGCTATAGAGAAAAAGTAGTTTTTTTCCACACTGGCATTAGCTCTCTCTCACGTAAAGCACGACAACTAGTAACTATAATAAAGTCATTTTTCCTAAAACTTAGCAGCTTATTTTATTATAATATATTATATCATACCAACTACATTAATGTTATATCATGCCACTGAAGACTATTCACTGACGTCAATTTTTTATTTATTTATTATATTAACAATTTATTTTATTATAATATAATATATGTTTTTGTTAATATGACAGAATATTATCTTTTTGAGAAATATAATATTATTGTATCTCTTTATAACTATGTATGATTATAATTATAATAATAATAATATAAATTGTCATATTTTTTAAGCATGAATATTGTTGATCCGTATGATTATAATTTCGCCAATCGCGAGTTTAATTATATGAACATTGCTTGTTTATTTCATAATTAATTTGTTGGCAATAATAATTATTTGTATCAATAATGATCATATCCTATCGATATATTATTATTGATATAAACTCAAGATAAGTAAAATTTTATTTATTAGTAATTATGATCTATATTATATTAGTAAGAATTATACCCTATCGGTATATTATTACTAGTGTAATTATGTTATGATACAAAATATTGTTGACAATTTATGCTTATTTTATCATGTTTAAATATCCTGTCGATATTGAAATTTTGGTAATATAAGTTTCTGTTTATTATTGTATCTTTGATGTAAGATCATAATGATCTAAAGTTTTATTAGGAAAATATTTGGCTGGTATATGTGGAGTTATTTTTTTTATTACATAATTATTCACTTAATGATTCCTTATTCTTTCATAACAGTCTCTTTTCCTAACTCTGTCAAAACTCTGAATGGGACCAATTATGAGGACTGGAAAGAGTCTCTCGATCTTTATTTGGCTATAGCCAACCTTGACTTGGCTCTGAGAACTGAAAAGCCTGACGCTATTACTGACGCGTTTATTGAAGCTCAGAGGACTCTTTAGGAAAAATGGGAACACTCCAATAGAGTGTACCTTAAGGTGATATCTTACACTATGGAAAAATCTATAAGACAAAGCATACCAGAAAGTGAGAGTGCTAAAGATTACCTGAAGTCTGTTGGTGAGAAGTTCACTCGTTTTGATAAGGCTAAGAAGTGTGAGTATCTCTCTCTGTTTGACAAAACTAAGTATGATGGTGTTAGTGGTGTGCGTGAGCATATTATGAAATTGATCCACTATTATAATAAACTTAAAACTCTCAAAGTTGAAATTGGTGAGAGCACTTTAATTTGGAGGGTTCTCGAGTCTTTGCCTCCTCAATTTGATGTTATGAGAACCTCCTATAATACCCAGAAAGTTGAATGGTCTGTGGATGAGATGATAGCCATAATAACTCAAGAGGAAGATTTTATGAAAAAGGCAAAAGCTCAAAGTGTTCAGTTTGTTGCTTCTACTTCAGGAACAAAGGATTTCAAGAAAAACTTTCATAAGGGAAAACGTCATTTTGATGATAAGAAAGGGAAAAGGACAACAAAATATCTGGAGCCTAAGGATAAGTCTTTTAAGAAAAATTTCTTTAAAGGAGAGTGCAAGTACTGCAAGAAGTATGGACATAAGGCAGATGATTATTTTATCTTGAAAAAGAAACTTGAAAAATAAGGTACACTCCTAGCTCTAGCTTGTTTTGAATCAAATATAGTAGATGTTCCTTCCAATACTTGGTGGTTGGACTCAGGTGCAACTATTCATGTCGTGAATTCTTTGCAGGGGTTCACAAGTCTGAGGAAACCAAGTGATGTTGAGGCGAAGGTCATTGTGGGAGATGGAGCTAGAGTATCAGTGATGGAGATAGGAGTTGTTTCCTTGTTTTTACCTTCCGGACACATTTTGATTTTAAAAAATGCAGTTTACGTACCTTCAATGAAAAGGAATTTGATTTCTATTTCAGCTTTGGATAAATGTGGTTACTCTTTTGTTTTTGGTAATGGAAAACTTGATGTTTGTTTTAATTCCGCTGTTGTTGGTTCTAGAAATTTGCGTGATGGTTTATATATGTTGAATGTGAATGAGATGTCAGATAATTCTGTTGTTAGGACAAAGCGCAATAGGAAAGATGAGAATTCTTCGATATTGTGGCATAGACATTTAGGGCACATTTCTAGACCTCGTATTGAAAAACTAATTAAGGAGGGTATTCTGCCTAATCTTGACTTCTCTGATTTTGAAACTTGCGTTGATTACCTAAAAGGAAAGTTCACTGCCAAAACCAGAAATACAAAAGCAAATAGATGTGAAGATGTATTGCAATTGATTCACACAGACATGTGTGGACCTATTACACCCAATGCTATGGGTGGGTACAAATATTTTATCACTTTCATAGATGACTTCTCTAGATTTGGATGGATAGAACTTCTCCAAGACAAGTCTAGTTCCTTGGATGCCTTTAAATCTTTTAAAGCTGCCATTGAATTGAAATCAGGAAAGAAGGTCAAATGTGTGAGGTTTGATAGAGGAGGAGAATATTATGGTAGATGAAAGCACCTGTTGTTTGACTAAATTTTGCTAAAACATTCTGATGATAAACTTGAAGAATCTGCAGAAGAAAAAGATGTCGAAGGAAATGTCTCGACATCCTGACTGACTTGGTAAGTTTGCAGGTTTTAATCTGCTGCAAGAATTAAGGAACGGATCAAGGAATCACAGGAGAAAATTTTGAAAGGCCCAAGATAACAGAAGACTATATAAGAAGACGTAGACCTAGGGTTTAAAAGAGACTGTACACTTTGTATCACTTATAACTTTGTAACCTAGTTCTTTTGTGTTGAATAATGGTTTAGGATTTGAGAGTCGTTGGCTCTCTTAGGAGTTGTAAGTCTCCATTCTGTATTATGGGATGCAGAGTGGAAGGCATAGGTACAGGGACACAACCAGAAACCTGTAGGTAATGGTTGTTGTATTGTTCTTGGACGAAGCTTTGAAGCAAGTCCAAGATAACTTGAAGGTAAAAAAACCGCAACAGTTCTGAATTGGCAGAAGACAGAGATATCACAGGTTGTGATTGGGATGTGAGTGGGGTATCTCGTATCAGGGTTCTAAACATTTAAGTTTAACCTTGGTAAAGATGTTCATGGGGTAGATGTTAGGGATAAAGTTGTAAACGTGGGAGTTTAACTTTGTAACAGTCAACACAATAGTGAAGTCTTCATCCTGGATTGGTATCCCCCAGATGTAGGTGAATTGCACCGAACTGGATTAACAATTACTGTCTTATTTAACATTATCAATTTACAGTTTTGTTAATGTTCTTGACTGACATGTTGGATCAGATGTCGTGACATCTGTGAAGGTGCAGTTCTGATATTCAAGGTATCAGCCTGCTGTTGCGCCTCTAAGTTTAAAAGATTATGTAGCACAATGTCTTGACATGTGTTAGGACATCTGCTGTCTGCATAGGCCAAAATTTCAATTGGTATCAGAGCAGGCATCCTGTCTAGTTCTGGATGAGATCTTTGGGAGATACTTTCTGGCGTTTAAACAAGGAAGAGTTTTGGAGATCATATCAATCAACTCAGACATACTCAAGGGTATTAATGGATGAGATGGATGTTCTGGATCGATGGGAACAACCCGAAGGTTGTTCATGTTGCTGAGGAGGTTCTACAACAACTACAGGAGAAGTGGCTAGATCTCTTGTTGGTGTGTCTTATAAGATATTCTGACATCTTATTAGGGCAAGCAGGATCTATTCCTTGGTGGTTCCACTGCATAAGTTTCTGATGGAAGAGCTCTAGAATTATGGGATTCTGGAGTTGTTACTGAAGACAGTTGGTGGAAGGTCTCAATCGTCGGCCTCTATATTTGAAGATATCTGCATTCTTTTATTCCAAAGTCGGGAGCGATGGAGTGAAGGAAGTTGTGGTCAGATATCTGGTATGATGACTTGGTACTTGAAAGCTTGGTTTCCTGGTGCAGTTTGGAGTCAGTTGAAGAAGAGAGGAGTTGAGTGAAAGTTTATTAGGTTCTTGCTCTAGGAGTTTGATAAATGTTTGGTCGGCTAGGTTGTCAAAGATACTTGAGAATTCTCTTAAGTCCACTCATAAAGACATATATGTCGTGTATCTGGAGTCTTCTAGTTACTCTTATGACTAGAAGGTGTTTCCTTGAGACACAATCTGAAGAACGTGGAGGTGATTTATTTTCACCATCCAAAAACAGCAAGGAAGGATTCATCTCTCTTGACCCTAAGAGTGAATCCAATCTGATTAAAAATTTGTTGAGGTAAATAAGACTTGTTCAGAGAAAGTCTTAGTTACTTGAGTCAAGGGTGGCAGCCTTGGTATCTCAACACTGTCATTGAAGAAGATACTTGCGAAAAGATTGAATGCTTTATAGGTATTCATGACATGATCTGGTGGAGCTCAGCTACAACAGTGAAGAAGGGTTATTGTATAAGGATTTAAGATCAATTGTTATTTGTGGAATCCATAAGTATTTAATTGATTATCCTTGAAAGTCAAGATTGAGGATGTTTTGTCAGATGTTCTAACATCTTTTCGTCAGAGGCTTGGAGAATCATGGGAGGGGTTCTGCATTCGCTCACAAGTCTCCTAGGTGTTGACCTGGGATTATTGGCTTAGTATCTGTTCCTGGAAAGTATTGTGAATGACTTGTCCAGATGGTGGTGATGTTGAAGAAGGAGATGGAAGACTATGACGACATCATAATCTTGATGGTTACAGCTTGGGTCAGTTTATTTCTGATCCAGGTGCTTTGGAGCATAGTGTTTGCTCTGGTTGTGAAGGTCGAAGATAAGTGGCAGTTATCTCTGGCTTTCTACTGACGACTCTACTAAGGGAAGTGGCATTCTTTGGTATTGCTATGTGGTAGTCTTGGACTACTTATTTTCTGAAGATTCAGATGTGGCAGGTTTGAAGTCTTTGGAGTTTCAAAGCAGAATGGAGGTTCTCTACTCAAAACTTGGTTGTTGAATCAAGTCTGTGAGAGCATGGAAATCTGTTTCTGCAAAGGGGGGAGGTTCTTCTAAGTGGCAGAAGGAAGAGCTGAATTCAACAGTTGGATGTCATAATGTTTTGACATCTAGCTTAACATCAGAGGTCTCAGCTGGTGATGTGGCACATTAGCTTAAGATAAGGCGATCTACAAGAGAATGGGAGTGATGGATTCTTCAAAAAGATCTATCTCATACAGTTTGCGGGAGCTGTGGATGAGAAGATGTTACATGACTAAGAGGCTTGGTGGATCCAAGATGCCTTGCTATAGGGCAAGTAGTTCGTGTGATTTGAAGATCTGGTTTCATTAGTAGATCAGGGTATCTGTTGGGAATTCTGAAGATGAGTGAGGTCAATCAAAAGGTGGCATTTGATTGGTTTCACAATGTGCGTTCAAGCAGGATGCTTGAAACTGATTGCTCTTGTGTACAAGAGTAGTTAGTTGAATTTGTTTGAAGGTTCAGTTTCTCTAGGAGCTTGTGTCAGAAGTTCTGGGTTGAGAATGGAAGCATACCTTCTTGGTGGTTGAGAGTTTATTTCTCTCTGGGTTCCTGAAGTCTTCTTCGTCCAAGCTGGTGACTCAGTGTTGTGTGAAGATCTTCAGTGTGGATTATTATGCTGATAGTAAGTCCAGTAGTGGAGCATATCAAGAACCATAGCGTGTGGTGTCTATGATGTGTGGAAGATGTCCTAACTGATGTTAGAGCATCTTTGGGTTGGATATCCTTGGTGAAGGATCTCAGGTTCTATGATGAACTGGTTACTTGCATCGTGTCCAAGAAGTATCTACATGATCATCCGGGAGAATGATGGAGTAGAAGGGTTCCTTGGAAGGAGGATGTAAGTGTTTGTGAAGACTGAAGTGAATCACGTGTTGAATGCATTCAGAAGTGCAGATTAGAAGTATTCCAGATTATCATACGGGAGAATGATAGGAATGACTGTCTTGGATTGCGGGGTGTTTGTCTCTAATGCTAACCTGGTGAGGTCAGTGGAAAATCTTGCATACGGCATTGGAGCCCTTGGAGCAAGTCATGCTAGTAGTGGATTAGTTTAGCAGCTGTGAAGTTCTGGAGCATGCATACGATAGCTGACATCGTGGTAACAAATTAAGAGATCCTGCGCATCTCTTTGAGGAATGGGAAGCATTCTAATTCAATTGGTTTGTGCCTCAAGCAACGGGATATCTATACATGAGAATTCAAGAGGAGTTCGTGAGGTGTATAAGATGGTTATGGAATGAGGGGGATCAATGAGAGTTTGATCTCAAGCCAAGAGTTTGTTATGGGTTGGTTACACGTCCTCACGGGATGCATGGCATTGATCATGTGTGAGTGATTATTGTTTCTTGTCAGAGGGAACAATAAAGAGTTAATGGTTGCGTTCAGCAGGTGTGTTGAACAGAGGGTGCGCTCTTGAAGATATGAAGATGCGTCTTATGTTTTCCAGTCATTGAAGATGACTGGTTTCTACCTGAGTGAATCGCACACTCAAAGATACAACAGAGTCGCCACCGAACTTTATTTAGTCCCAAAGGACAGGGAAAATATCGATAAAACCCAAGGGGAAGAGAAACGGGAACGGGGGGTCGGTTATGCGAAAGGAAGGTATTAGCACCCAACGCATCCGTCGTACTCGACGGGAACCATTTCGCTTGCTTCTAGGCTTGGATGGGTTATCTATCTAAAGGCTTATAGCTAAAAGAAAGGAGAGATGGAAGAAAAAGGGGAAAAAGAAAGAAAAGAAGGAAAGTGCTCGCGGAGGAACAAAGTCCTCGTGCCTACGTACCCTCATAGTGCAATGAGGAAATTAGAGCACCGTAGTTCTTGGAACCAGGGGACGAAGAAGAAGGAAGAAAAGGAGGAAGACGGAAGAAAGGTGGAAGTGTGCTCGCCGAGATCATTGCGATCTCATGCCTACGTATCTGACATTCAGAAGAATGCAGAATCAGAGCTTCCGTAGTTCAGGGAACTGAACGGAAAAGGAAAACAAGAAAGAAACAAGGAGACGAAAGAAGTGGTGTCAAAACCAAGAGTAAGAGAAAGAAGGAAATTCCACTGAGGATTCCAAAGAAATGGTGTCGAAACCAAGAAAAGAGTGTAAAGAAAAGGAATAGTAACTGTATTGAGAATAAAGTGTGAGAATGGTGTCGAAACCAAGAGAAAAAGAGAGTAAGAGAGAAATGGTGTATAAACCAAGAGCAAGAGTGAAAGAAACTCTACTGGGGATGACCTCGCAGTAAGAGCGTTCGCACAAAAGAATAGGAAAAGAATGGTGTCAAAACCGAGAATGAAAGAAACTCCGCGGGGATGGCAAAGAGAATTGGTGTCGAAACCAAGAAAATAAGAGCAAGGGGAATAGAACGGACTCCGCTGGGGATCCGAATAAAAGGGATGGTGTCAAAACCAAGAGAAAAAGGAGACTCAGTATATTAACTGGCTGGAAGTGGTTAACCGAAGAAAGACAGTAGGACCCTGGCGGGGAAAAGAATGTGGTGTCAACAGATGGACTGTAATAAACCAAGAGAGAGAGTGCTGAACCGAGAGAAGGTGTTTGACTCTGAAGGGGCCTCGGTATATTAACTGGTAAACAGAAGTTAACCGAGGACACAAAGGTTGCAACTCTGTGGGAATAGAGAAGCATTGGTTTTAACATAGGAAACTGTGATTAACCAGAAGCACGGGTGTAGGACCGATCAAAGGTCGTGACCCAAAGGACGGGTGTAGGACCGAGCAAAGGTCGTGACCCAAAGGGGTTCGGTAAACTGACTGAACAAACAATACTTAACCGAAGAAAGGGTATTTGAACCAAAGAAAGGTTACTAACCCAAGGGTGCAAGTATTCGAACCAAGAGGAGGTTGCCAACTGCGGGGGATTTCGGTGTTTACAGACGAACTGTGATTAACCGAAGAGAACAACGAGTGATTAACCAGGAGAAGGTGATTAACTCGAAAGGGTTCAGTATTTTAACAGACGGACTGTGGTTAACTGAAGCAAAGGGTGATTAACCGAAGATAGGTGATTAACCCAAGAGGAAACTCAGTGTTTTAACAGAAGGCATGTGGTTAACTGAGAAAGATTGCAAACATTGGTGTTTTAACTGACAGGCAGTGGTTAACCAATCAAAGGGAGAGGAACAAAAGAAAAGGTTGCGAACTCCTGGGGAAGTTTCGGTTGTTTGACAGAAAGACTGTGTTTAACCGAAGAAAAGAATAGAAACACTGCAGGGGAATCTAAAGACAATGATTGACCACAAGAATAGAGTAATGAGGTAAGAGATAGGAGTTAAATCCAAGAAATGATCTTTAACCAAAGAAACTGGTGATTGATCAAGAGAAAAGTTGCAAGAGGTAAGAGTGAGAATGATCAAGGATCAACTCGACTGAGAAGGAGAAAAGACGCTACCATTTGAGGATAAAGATGACTATTCTTGAAGAGAGGACAAGATGTCCTTACCAAGGAAATAGCCAGAATGAGGATAGAAAGAATCCATCCACATTCCTTCTCTAGCACCCAAAGGTGTAGTGCGGAAATTGAAACTGATAGCGCAACAACTCCAATTTGTACAGTGCTCCTGCGGAGAGACACGGACAGCGTAACGACGTCAATTTGTACAGCGCTCCAGTATCAGGCGTAACGCGAAACTCCAACTCCGCGGGGGGGAAAGAGAGAGAAAGCTCTAAAGGAGGCCTAAAGAGAGGAAGAGGGAAGATCAATTAATCGAAACAAAGTTTCGATCAATTAATCAAGGGAGAAACATGCTAACAACTTTCCAAAGAGAATGAAAAGTCATTAAAGCACAAAGGTGTGTATTATTGATTATACAAGATTAAGTTTATCCATGAAGAATAAACTTAATGCAAACTGAAATAGAAGGTGCAAAACAGTGCCAAATGATCATCAAAATTCCACACAAAATAATGTATCATGTGAACAAAGATAGTGCAAGAATTGCTATGTTCATACAATGCTAAGAACATGAAACAAATGAATAATCGAAAATGTGCATCGAAAGTTCATGAACATGCTTCAACCAGCAGTGGAATGACATTAAAAACATCCATAAAATCAAGCATGACAATCAATGGAAGTTATAATGAAGAAAGCATGGCAAACACACTTGAAAATGCAAGAAAATGGCCTTCTGGTTCAGTGTTAATCGATTAACATAATTGCACTGCAAAGTGTTAATCGATTAACACGTGAAAAAGTGCAAAAAAACACTGGTTAATCGATTAACACAATTGCACTGCAATATGTTAATCGATTAACACTGTACAGAGAGCAGAAAATCAGTTTTGAAAAGTGCTTTTGGCCAACTTTTTGATTGTGTAATCACTCCAATGCTAGGGCAAACAATTATGCACGAAAAATCAAGTTTAGAAACAGCAAATGATCAACAAAAGAATCAATTAACAATCAAGATGATGGATCAAGCAAAAGTGTAATCAATTCACATGCAAGAATATCGAAATTACATCGCAAACGATACGAAAACGATCGAAACAGAAAAATGAAAGAGATCCACTAACCTACAAGGCTGAGATGTGCCTTGGTAAATGTTGCAAAGTGATCTTGGTGCAGAAGATTAAAGAAAACCAGAGGATCCTTGAATTGTAGATGAAACGCGTCGAAACCGATCAAAAACGCGAAAATGCACTGGAATCGAACTTGCACCAAAATAAATGGTGTGAAACCTTTGGCTTGAAGTAGAATGAGATGTAACTCCAGAAATCCAACCAAAGAATGCCAAATGATGAAGGTTAAGCTCAAGAATTAATCACTTTCAATGTGAAAAGTGATTATTCTTCAAGAATAAGAGCTTTTGGTGAGGTTTGATGGAGGAGAATTGAGATTAAGATGAAGAATGAGTAGAGAAATCAGAGAAAAAGTGAGAGAATTGAGAGTGGAATGTGAGAAGTTTGGTGAAAAATGGTAGAGAATGGTTGAGGAATTGAAAAGTGAGTGAAGGTATGTTTATATAGGCTTTAGGTTTGGAGTATGAGATGGTTTGGAATTTGGTTTGGAATTAGCTTTGGGTTTGGAGCTAGGTTAGGAGTTAGTTGGACTTGACTCACCGAGTCAAGGCGGTTAACTCGGTTAGTTAGAACCAACTCGGTAACAATCCCAAGGTGAATTCCAACATCCAAAGATCCACATTACTTGGAAAACAAGGAACATGGTGCACTTGATTTGAAGTGAAGTATCATAGCAAATGCACTTGAAATGAATTGAGTAGCTTGGAAATGTTTAGAGGTGTCTAGAATATTCCATATGCTGCTAGAATCCAAGACCAAGATGTGTGCAAAGGTGCTGTCATGAAAAAGCAGCAAATTGTGCGTATTTTGCCTATGTTAATCGATTAACACAATTGCACTGCAAATGGTTAATCGATTAACCAGGCCAAAATATGTCCAATTTACCTAAAATAAGGTGTTGTGGTCCCGACTTCGATTTTCCACCTCTTGTATTGATGAATAGGCATAGAAACCCTTGTTTTGTGCTTGTTTTGATAATGTGATGACCTTGTGATGATGCGATTAATCGAGCTTGAAAACCTGAACATTCCTGCAATCGAAACACAAAGGAAAAATGCAAATGCGTATTGCTAACGATGCGAATGCGCATGCTTATGCAAAAGGCAAAAGAGGGAGGTCAAATTTCGGGTTACGACAGCTGCCCCTATTTAATCCTCTTGGACCTGAATGTACGAATTGCGCCAGCTTTTCGATGATTCGAGGTGAAAGGGGATTAAATAAAAGAGTAACTCGAGAATTTGGCCGACAGCGACAAACAGAGCGGTGCAAGGTAGAATAGATAAGTGCAAGGTTTGGCTGAAAATCTGCTGGGAGATAAGTCAGGCAAAAAGAGAGGGAGTATGATCGATGCATATGTTATGTATGCATTTCTACATGATGTTTGATATCATGCAATGCAAAGGCTCAGATGAGGCACAGCGAGGCGGTTAGGCATAAATCGTAGCAAAACGACCTCGACACCCTCGGTCGGGGAGAGGACCCGCAAATAAAGACAATCTCTGCTGGAGAAGAAAGTTCACAAAGGATGATGATTCCGCTAGGGAAAGAAACTGAGAACATCTCAGGTTTCTAAATCACCATGGCCGTCTCTGTTAGGGATGAAAGAATTAAATCAATCCTTCCTACCAAGACTGGCTCTGCGTGGGGAAAAGAAGTTCCCGAATCACGTTGACTCAGCTGAGGAGAAACCACTGCTGCTGGTGACAGATAGTTCCTAATCATTGGAGAAGATGCACAACCCTTGCTGGGGAAGAAAGAACAAAGCGTCTTTGCTGGGGAACACCTTGGCAACCTGCTGGGGAGAATGATGACTCTGCTGAGGAGACAACAACTTCTTCATAGAATCATCCCATTGCCGGCCAGGCGTTAGGCTTACCAATAGATATTACCGATTATCCTGCAGGGGTTACCAGTAACACATGCGATGCATAACACATGTAATTGAGTCTACCCAGAAAGCCACAGACTTCTTTTTCTGTTTTGGGAGGCGGCATGTTCTGAATTGCCTGAACTTTGTCAGGATCAACTTCAATGCCCTTCTGACTTACAATAAAGCCCAATAGTTTACCATATCGAACTCCGAAGGTGCACTTCGCAGGATTTAACCACAGTCTAAACTTTCGGAGTCTGTCGAACAGTTTCTTCAGATGAACCAAGTGATCATCTTCAGTTTTGGATTTGGCAATCAAATTGTCCACGTAAACCTCAATCTCTTTATGTATCATATCATGAAAGAGGGTTGTCATGGCACGCTGGTATGTTGCCCCTGCATTCTTTAGACCGAATGGCATGACTTTGTAGCAATATGTACCTCATGGCGTGATAAAAGTAGTCTTTTCCATATCAGTTGGGGACATCTTGATCTGATTATATCCTGAAAAACCGTCCATGAAGGAAAAGACAGAGAACCGCACAGTGTTGTCCACCAAGACATCAATATGAGGCAAAGGAAAATCATTCTTCGGGCTTGCCTTGTTGAGATCTCGATAATCCACACACATTTTGACTTTACCGTCCTTCTTGGGAACCGGGACAATGTTGGCAATCCATTCAGGATATTTGGAAGTGGCGAGGAACCCAACGTCAAGCTGCTTCTTTACTTCTTCTCTGATTTTGAGTGCCATGTCGGGTCTAGTCTTCCTGAGCTTCTGCTTGACAGGAGGACATCCGGGCTTTAGTGGCAAGTAATGCTCAACGATGTTGGTATCCAACCCAGACATATCTTGATAGGACCAGGCGAAGATATCAACATACTCTTTCAATAACTTGATCAACTCAGAGTGTACATGCTCTGCGAGGGATGCGCCAACTTTGACTTCTCTTCTGACTTCATCAGTACCAAGATTGACAACTTCCACTGGCTCTTTGTGTGGCTGAATCTCTTTCTGCTCGTGCTCAAGGAGCCTTGCTAGTTCAGCTGGTAATTCACAATCTTTCTCACCATCTTCTTCGGCTTGGTTAATTGGAATCCCAGAATTACAACGGATGTTTGCCATGTTGTTATCAATGCTTTTATTAATTCTGCATGTTTATGGATATGTTCAGAATGAGCTATTTCGAAAAGTGAAAACCAAAAGAATCTTTTGTCATTTATTTGTGAAAAGTAAAATAAAGAAAGAAAATAGAGCATGATTTTGAATGCAAAAAACTTTTATTTATTGATCACATAATATTGCAAAAGCGTGAGGCCCTTTACAAGCTATCCACTCGTCTCGGGCGAGGACGAGGGAATGAAAAAGCAAAATGCATTACATGTTATATGGGAAAACCACAGGAATCACGGTAGATGTCCAATTGTTGAGCTTGAAACCCAGCGGACATTTGCGCACAAAGCTTGAAGTCTGATTACTGGGACTAGCATCATCAGCAGCTGCCACGATGTCACCCTACTGGAAACCTGCATTATGGAACTTGATCAAGTTGCCCTGCTTCTTATCAGAGGAACCAGATTGACGACCAGGATGATACCCCAATCCAAAACGGTTATGCTTCTCAACCACATCAATCACGTGCCCCCAGCCTGGCAAGGTACCTCTATCGATGGTCTCTTTAGCACTCTTAGCAGATGCTAAAGTCAATTGTGGTGATCTACTTTGACTAGTTGAAGCAGAGCTGACATCTTCGAACTCGAGACACTGCAACAACACCTCAGCTATGCCTTCTTCGGTCTCGACATATCGGAAAGATGATAACTCGCTCACAATCAGATCCTCTTCACCACAGACAATGACAAGCTGATCGTCAAACATGAATTTCAACTTCTGATGCAAAGTGGAGGTAACTGCCCCTACAGCGTGGATCCACGGACGACCTAGTAGGCAACTGTACGCTGGATTGATATCCATCACTTGGAAAGTAATGGTAAACAGATGCGGCCCAATGTTGATGGGTAAGTCCACTTCTCCAATGACCTGTCTTCGAGAACCGTCAAAGGCTCTGACAACTAAGGCACTTTGTCTCATTTCGATTCCTTCCACCAGTAACTGACTCAATGTGCCCTTAGGCATCACATTGAGAGAAGAACCGGTATCCACTAGAACACGAGATAACAGGATGTCTGTGCAGGTTACAAATATGTACAATGCTTTATTGTGGGCAGTTCCTTCAGGAGGCAATTCCGATTCATTAAAGCCCAAATACCGACTTGCAGTTATGTTGGCCACTACATCATCGAATTCGATAACGGATATATCTTGCATGACATGGGCACTGTTTAACACTTTCAACAAAGCTGATCTGTGCGCAGACGAACTCATAAGTAAGGACAAAATTGAGATCCTCGAGGGAGTCTGACCCAGCTGATCCACAATTTTAAAGTCACTTTTCTTGATCAGCTTAAGGAACTCTTGATCATCAAGGGTCTCTTTGCTCTTTGAAACATTCTCAGACGAAATAATCGGTACTGGAACGGCAGTAGATGCCCCTTGTTGAACCACAGGGGTTGCGAATACATGTATCTCCTTGGGAGAAACAACAATTGGAATTTGCACGGGATCCGTAGTGACCTTCGGGGCGAACACTCGTCCACTACGAGTCATACCTCCACCGGCTGTAACATTCACGATCTCTAATTTGGCGAACCTTATCTCTTGACCTCCAGAAAACACAGTAGACCCATACTTCCACGGTACCTCCTTAGAATTCTGATACGGAAACGGCTTCGGCGGGCAAACAACGATGGGTTGCACCTTCTTCTGTTTAGGGGATTCCACGGGAACCTTCCTATAGACGATGGTGAACGGCTTAATAGTAGCAACTTCCTCAACAGGTTTAGATCTGGCAAATTGCACTTCGCCATGGTTCATCAGAATCTGGACACAACCCTTCAGCCTTCGACACTGGTTAGGATTATCGTCACAAATCTGACACTTACCATGCAACCCTTTCAACAGCCCATGTTCCTTCAATCTCTTGAAAACCACAGCCATCAGGGTCCTTACTTCGTCGACATCCATGATCAATTCAGCCCTGGAATTATCCCCAATCATATTAACCGCAGGCCCACCGTGATTCGACAACGGATTACTCTGAATGTTAGGTCCTTCCTCAGCGAAAGTCAGAACCTTCTTATCAATGAGTTCCTGAACTTTGATTTTGAAAACAAAGCAATCCTCTATTGCATGTCCTATGTATCCAGCATGGTAAGCACAAGATGCATTTGGATTATGCTTCGGGCCAAATGGAGGAATCGCAGGTGCAATCTGCTTGGGGACAATCGCCCCTTGGTGAACCAAATAAGGAAATAATTCCGTGTATGACACCAGAATTCTATCAAAATTCAGACGCTTGCGGTTTCCTTGATTCTTGTTGTTCTGACGGTTTTGATTCTGATGATTTTTGTTTTGTTGATTCTGTTGCTGATTCTGAGCATTCTGAACTGGTTGTTGTGGATGATACTGATATGGAGGTTCTTGATACTGTGCAGCAGCAATATACGGATACGGATAGTATGGCATGGGAGTCATGGGAGCTTGATACTGAGGAGAAACTTGAGCTGTCACAGCGTTGGCTTCACCTTTCTTTTTCTTGGAATGACTGTTCTAAAATTTCCGAGTGGCCGGCTGCTGGGAAGCAGCTCCAAGAATCTTTCCAGTCTTTAAACCATTCTCACTCCGTTCACCAATGGTTACAACATCAGCAAAACTCGATGAAGAACTACCCACCATTTTCTCGTAGTAGGACCCTTGCAAGGTACCCATAAAGATGTCAACCAACTCATTGTCAGAGAGAGCCAGTCGCACACGAGATGCCATCTCACGCCATCTTTGTGCATACTCCTTAAATGTTTCAACTGAGCGCTGAGACTGATTCTGTATTTGCAATCTAGTTGGCGCCAGATCGAGGTTATACTTGTATTTCCTCATGAACGCTTCCGACAAATCCCTCCAAGTACGGATTTTGCTGCGCTCCAAGCCCATGTACCAATCTAATGAAGCACCAGACAAACTATCTTAAAAACAATGAACAAACAATTCATCATTATCAATGTGGGATGCCATCTTCCTGCAGTACATAGTGATGTGACTACGCGGGCAGCTCAAGCCTTTGTATTTTGGCAAATCATGTATCTTGAATTTCTGCGGCAACACAACATTTGGAACCAAACACAAATCTTTGGCCTCCATGCCAAAAGCATAAAACCCTTCAATAGCCCTGATACGATCCTCCAACAACTTATAGTCAACAGATCTATTCTGATTAGTGGGTCTAACAAGAGTCTGAGGATTTGGCAGCTGAGAAGCGGCAGGAGCGTGAACTTGCGGAGTAGCAAACTGAGAAGGATACACCAAACCCTGATTAATCATCTCAATAGCATTCTGACCCATCGGAACACCATACAGATAATTCGGAGGAGGTACCCCAGCAGCTGAGGAAGATGCCCCAGGATAGAACATCCCAGGATGAGTATTCGGAACAACAGTTTGAGCAACTTGAGACGAAATCGGAACATGAATAGGAGCACCCCTATACACATGCTCTTCATCATCAGGAGTTTCAGTGTCGAATAACCTGGCAGTTTGATGAGTTTGAGCCTGAAGATTCTCAGGATCATCATTCACCACTGGAGGCGGGACTGGAGTAGGCATGACCCATGGATAGGCGACAACATTCCCATTAGGCATGGGTGCAACAAAAGGATGATATGGTATGAAGGCACTACCATTATTTGCAATCTGAGGAGTGTAATTCGGAGGCATGCCCCAAGGGAAACCAGTGGGCATCTGGTTCAAACTAGGCTGAACAGCAGGCTGGTTCACAGGCTCAACTGGTACTTCAGCTTTAGCAGGAGAAGGAACAACAACAACACGAGTAGCCGTAACAACAGGAGGAACAGTCACAATAGGAGTGACAACAGTTGCATCAGTAGTGGTCGCAACAACAGTGGCAGCAGCAGCAGTATCCCTCTGAGCATGAAGGAGCTCTATAATGACATCCATGTTCGTCTGGAACTGATCCATCCGACCTTGGAATTGTGCCAGAGTTTCCTTGTAAGCAGCGTTCTCAGCTTCAAAGCCAGCCATGATTTTGGATTTGCTTGAGTGGGTGAAATACCGATGTCGAGTCGTCGTCTTGCTACAAGGTGGAAATGATCAGAGTGAGCAAAGGTTCCCGGACGAAGGACATGCATATGCGGGCATGAATGAATGCAATTTATGCCAAAAAAAGTTTTAAAATGCTTATGCAAAAATTAATTTGATATGATGAGATGATATGCAACACCAAAATCAACAAGCCAGCATAGTCTGAGTAGTCGAATCTGAACATCTGCAAAGGTAGTGCTGCGTTGGTGCGAGATCTGAAGCAATGAGAAAACAAAGGTTGGAAGAGTCTTGGTTTCCTGTAGAAAAACCCAATATCCCCCTCACAGGTGTGATTTAGAAAGCGGGATTCTCAGTTTCGGATTCTCGATTTGAGAAGCAATAGTACATTCATCCCTCGGGGTACAATACTATCGCCAAACAAAGAGGTCGTCCACTGATTCCCCCAAAAAGGTCATCCTATGGCAAGTTCCCAGCTTTGGGTCCTCGGATCAAGGAAGCGTAATGGGTTTGCCATTTCTGGTCTGCCATTATCGTTCCTTGGGAGAAGTTCCGCAACTGAGTCCTCGGGAATGGTCACCAGAGTCGACAGCTTTCTAGGTTAACACCCCGAAATGCACAAGACGCGCAAATTAGAACATCTCCCAAGAAAACCTCGCCTGGGTGTGGATTTCATGTAAACCATATGTACTAAGACGCTACGTAGGCCACACTACTTTCCACTCTAATCCTATATGTACTCTCAAGCCTGTGTAATGGGCTTATCTCTCAGGACACCCATCCCACCAACAACAGAAAATATAGCAGATATCCAAAATATACAGCATATGAGTATTTAAAGCAGTAAAGGAATGCAATAAATAAGCAAATAAAGTGTAAAGATAAAACTAGTAAAGCGCATAAGATACACCCAAACGAGCAAGAAAGCCAACAAAACTAGGCGAGACCCCTCAAGGGATGGACCAGCAAGAGGTCAATCTGTCCCCAGCAGAGTCGCCAGCTGAAGATGGGGAGTCCCACCTAGCCAGGAGATAAGCAAAAGGAGGCGAAGCTCAGGAGCAAGAACTCCCCAGCAGAGTCGCCAGCTGGCGATGGCTGGAAATCTACCTGAGTGAATCGCACACTCAAAGATACAACAGAGTCACCACAAACACCCAACGCAGTCCGTCTGTAAACACCGAAATCCCCCGCAGTTGGCAACCTCCTCTTGGTTCGAATACTTGCACCCTTGGGTTAGTAACCTTTCTTTGGTTCAAATACCCTTTCTTAGGTTGAGTACTGTTTGTTCAGTCAGTTTACCGAACCCCTTTGGGTCACGACCTTTGCTCGGTCCTACACCTGTCCTTTGGGTCACGACCTTTGATCGGTCATACACCCGTTTTCCTGGTTAATCACAGTTTTCTCGGTAGAGAATGGTTGAGGAATTGAAAAGTGAGTGAAGGTATGTTTATATAGGCTTTAGGTTTGGAGTATGAGATGGTTTAGAATTTGGTTTGGAATTAGCTTTGGGTTTGGAGCTAGGTTAGGAGTTAGTTGGACTTGACTCACCGAGTCAAGGCGGTTAACTGGTTAGTTAGAACCAACTCGGTAACAATCCCAAGGTGAATTCCAACATCCAAAGATCCACATTACTTGGAAAACAAGGAACATGGTGCACTTGATTTGAAGTGAAGTATCATAGCAAATGCACTTGAAATGAATTGAGTAGCTTGGAAATGTTTAGAGGTGTCTAGAATATTCCATATGCTGCTAGAATCCAAGACCAAGATGTGTGCAAAGGTGCTGTCATGAAAAAGCAGCAAATTGTGCGTATTTTGCCTGTGTTAATCGATTAACACAATTGCACTGCAAATGGTTAATCGATTAACTAGGCCAAAATATGCCCAATTTGCCTAAAAAAAGGTGTTGTAGTCCCGACTTCGATTTTCCACCTCTTGTATTGATGAATAGGCATAGAAACCCTTGTTTTGATAATGTGATGACCTTGTGATGATGCGATTAATCAAGCTTAAAAACCTGAACATTCCTGCAATCGAAACACAAAGGAAAATTGCAAATGCGTATGCTAACGATGCGAATGCGCATGCTTATGCAAAAGGCAAAAGAGGGAGGTCAAATTTTGGGTTACGACAATCATTAGCTTGGGTGTTCATTGGAGGAGCACCAGTTATCTTAGTCAGGGGGAAAGGCCCCTTGGTCTAAGATGAATAGCTGCGAGGATGCAGTGGAAATTCCAGTTTGCATTTGCGTGTCAAGCAAACTGAGATGTCAAGGAGGATGTCTTGACATTAGAGTATTGTTGCAAGTTGTGGGAAACTTGGCAATGCATACTTGAATGGTTCTTATTGGATGCTTAAGAATCATTGACTGAGTCTGGGAGAATTTATTTTTCTCTTGCAGACTGGGATAGTATATTTGTGAAGAATTCTCTGTATGGTCAAATCAGAAGAAGAATCCTGGAAGAATAGATAATGTCTGACATGATGTCAGGACATTGTTATAAAACATGTCTGCATGTAAAGGGTTCTCTGGTCGGTGTTCTTATAAGAAGAAACTGTCAAAGTAGTCTTGGTCAAAGCGCTATTAGTGGAGTTATTATCTTTGATAAATGATCTTTGAATTGACTGGCATTTTATTTAAAGTTTGTTACTTCCTAAGGAAATAACTCAACTATAAATATGATTACTTTGTTCTTCTTCGTCTCAATACTCTCTCAGGGTTGGTAAAAGATGGGGTTCTTCAAAATCTGGGTTTGTTGCATCTGGGTTTGGAGCTGTCTTGGCCACTTTTGCCAAGTTTTGGCTAAAAAGGGGGAGAGTGGTTTTCTGATGTTGTCTGGGTTTAGGTATATTCTTGCAGTTGGTTTGCAAGAATGTTGGTTAAGATGTTCTGACATCTTAGCAATTTATTTTCTTGTGTCCTGTGATCTGAGTTGTGAAGCAGGTTGTGTCTTATGACCTGAGTTACACAATCTATGCTCTCAGTGTTACGAAGTCTACAAATGTTGTTTCTTTCCTGGAGGATTCTTCTGTTTTCTCAACCCTTTCTGACTCTCTTTTTGAATATATTGAGGGGGATACTCTCTCAGAACTTAGCTCCAATCAATTCTCAGGATAGAGAAGTCTTGATGAAGGAGCCTTGTTGTGTGCAGAATGCAGAAGAAAATGTTTGTTTTAGCCAAAATTTGTCAAAAGGGGGAGATTGAAAGCACCTGTTGTTTGACTAAATTTTACTAAAACATTCTGATGATAAACTTGAAGAATCTGCAGAAGAAAAAGATGTCGAAGGAAATGTCTTGACATCCTGACTGACTTGGTAAGTTAGCAGGTTTTAATCTGCTGCAACAAAGAAGGAACGGATCAAGGAATCACAGGAGAAAAGATTGAAAGGCCCAAGATAACAGAAGACTATATAAGGAGACGTATACCTAGGGTTTAAAAGAGACTGTACACTTTGTATCACTTGTAACTTTGTAACCTAGTTCCTTTGTGTTGAATAAGGGTTTAGGATTTGAGAGTTGTTGGCTCTCTTAGGAGTTGTAAGTCTTCACTCTGTATTATAGGATGCAGAGTGGAAGGCATAGGTACAGGGACACAACCAGAAACCTGTAGGTAATGGTTGTTGTATTGTTCTTGGATGAAGCTTTGAAGCAAGTCCAAGATAACTTGAAGGTCAAGAAACCGCAACAGTTCTGAATTGGCAGAAGACAGAGATATCACAGGTTGTGATTGGGATGTGAGTGGGGTATCTTGTATCAGGGTTCTAAACGTTTGAGTTTAACCTTGGTAAAGATGTTCATGGGGTAGATGTTAGGGATAAAGTTGTAAACGTGGGAGTTTAACTTTGTACAGTCTACACAATAGTGAAGTCTTCATCCTGGATTGGTATCCCCCAGATGTAGGTGAATTGCACCGAACTGGGTTAACAATTACTGTCTTATTTAACATTCTGCAATTTACAGTTTTGTTAATGTTCTTGACTGACATGTTGGATCAGATATCGTGACATCTGTGAGGGTGCAGTTTTGATATTCAAGGTATCAGTCTGCTGTTGCGCCTCCAAGTTTAAAAGATTATGTAGCACAATGTCTTGACATGTGTTAGGACATCTGCTGTCTGCATAGGCCAGAATTTCAGTAGATATGATGAGACTGGAAGAAATCCAGGACCGTTTGCTAGATTTCTAGATGAATGTGGTATTGAGGCTCAATACATCATGCCAGGTACTCCTCAGCAAAATGGAGTTGCAGAGAGACGTAATCGCACACTTATGGACATGGTTAGGTGCATGATGAGTCATTCTTCATTGCCTGATTTTCTTTGGGGTGCTGCTTTGAAGACTGCTGTCTACATTCTAAATCAGGTGCCTAGTAAATCAGTGTCGAAGACTCCTTATGAACTATTAACAGGCAGGAAGCCAAGTTTGAGACATTTTCATGTTTGGGGTTGTAAGGCTGAAGTCAAACATTACAATCCTCAACATAAGAAACTTGATATGAAGACTGTTAGTGGTTTCTTCATAGGATATATTGTTGGGTCTAGAGGTTGCAGATTTTATTGTCCCTCTCATTCTACGCGAGTCATTGAATCTGATAGAGCGATTTTCTTTGAAGATGATTTGGATAGTGGAGTCGCTACTCCACGACCAGTTACTCTCGAAGAAAATTGTACTTTTCTCCCTATACCAATCGTTTCTTTCCCTAATGAGGGTGTGATTCCAGTAATTCAAAATAATGATCAAGTTGTGGCACCACAAATGGATGAGCATGAACAAACCGATACCCTAGAGCTTATTGGTGTTGCTGAACTAAGTAACATTGTTGAAGTTGTTCCATTGAGACGTTCTCAGAGAGCTCGAAAACCTACAATATCAAATGACTTTGTTGTGTATCTCCAAGAGCATGAGTTTGATATTCATGATGACGATGATCCTACCACTTTTAATGAAGCAATTTCTTGTTCTCATGCTTCTGATTGGCTGAATGCTATGCATAATGAATTAAATTCTATGTCTCATAATGGTGTTTGGGATCTCACAGAGTTTCCAGTTGGTTGCAAGGCCATTGGATGCAAATGGGTTTTCAAAACTAAACGTAATCCTGATGGTAAAATTGATAGATACAAAGCCAGACTAGTGGCGAAGGGTTATAGTCAAAGAGAAGGGATTGATTACAAAGAGACTTTCTCACCCGTCTCTACCAAAGATGCCTTTCGAGTTGTTATGGCTTTGGTTGCACACTTTAATTTAGAACTTCACCAGATGGATGTGAAGATAGCTTTTCTTAATGGAGAACTTGTTGAAGATGTTTACATGATTCAGCCTGAAGGTTTTATTGAAGCGGGAAAATAGAAGTTAGTATGCAAACTGAAGAAATCCATATATGGATTAAAAGAAGCATCTAGACAGTGGTATTTAAAGTTTGATAAAGTTGTTACTTCTTTTAGTTTCAATGAAAATGCTTCAGATCAGTGCATTTATTTAAAGATCAGTGGGAGAGATTTTATAATCTTAGTGTTGTATGTCGATGATATCCTTCTTGCTAGCAGTAGTGTTAGTCTTTTGAATGAGACAAGAACTATGTTAAGTAACCACTTTTATATGAAGGACCTAGGTGATGCTTCTGTTGTTTTAGGCATCCAAATTTTTCGTGATAGGTCACGTGGTGTTCTTGGTTTGTCTAAAATAGGATATATTGAAAGAATCCTTAAACGCTTGAATATGCAGTCTTGCTCCCCCTGCACTGTTCCTGTCCAAAAGGGTGATAAGCTCTCTAAATCTGAATGTCCTCAAAATGATAAAGAAACTGCTGAAATGGAAAGAGTCCCATATGCTTCCGCTGTTGGCAGTTTGATGTATGCTCAAGTTTGTACTCGTCCCGATATTGCATATGCAGTTAATGTTTTAGGGAGATACTTGAGTAACCCAGGATTGGGTCATTGGAAAGCCGTTAAAAAGGTCATGCGGTATTTGCAGGGAACCAAGGATTACATGTTGACCTATAAGAAGTCTAATCAACTTCAGGTCATTGGTTATTCTAATTCTGATTTTGCAGGTTGCCCTGACGACCGAAAGTCTACTTTCGGCTTAATTTTTATTATGGCAGGAGGAACTATTTCGTGGAAGAGTGTTAAACAGACTCTTACAGCTACCTCAACCATGGAGGCAGAATATGTAGCTTGCTATGAAGCTACTTGTCAAGCTATGTGGCTGAAGAACTTAATCTCTCGCTTCAAAGTTGTTGAAAGCATATCTAGGCCTCTTGTGATATATTGCGACAATTCTGCTGCTGTACATTTTTCTCAAAACACTAAGAGCTCTTCTCGCTCAAAGCATTTTGATACTAAGTATCTATTTGTAAGAGAGAAAATTCTTGAATTTCAGATTCGAATTGAACATCTTGCCATAGAGAACATGTTGGCAGATCCACTGGCCAAAGGCTTAACCGTTGGTGTTTTTCAAATGCATGTAGCCAACATGGGTGTAGTTAAGTCATTTGATATTTTGGATTAGTGAGAGTTTGATTCTTGTATTTAATTATTGTAATGAGATATGTATAAGATGGCGTCAATTTAATAATCATATCTCTTATAACATTTCAGATGCTTGGACCATTATTGGATTACATATTTCTTCATTATATTATGTTAATTCATATTCATTATCGACATGTGAAATGTGAGTATTTGAAATGTGTGATTTGTTTCCATATCAGATACAATTTATGCATTGTTAAATTTTGTGTCTTCTCACATTATTTTGATGATAAATGGTTGATATATTTGTTTATTATAATTGTTGTATTTTAATAATTAATTAAAGTCATCCAAGTGGGAGAATGTTAAAATTATTATGGATTTACTTTAATTAATTATTAAATATAATTATTATATCAACTATTAATTTATTTAATAAATGAATATTGTATTGGACTTAATTGTTGAATGACCCGTGATGGGTTGGGTCATTTTTTTGGATAGCCCACTGAGAGGTCCCTTCCCTCATCTGGTGGTTATATATACTGGCCATCCCATTGAGTCAGATATCAAGTGTAGCCATTTCATCAGAAATAGGGCAGTAGCATTATTAGTTTACACTCAAGCAAATGGATTCAACTATGACAGATACATATTTTATTGCATTATTAATATTATAATATGTCGTACAATTATATCTGATGATTTGGATATACGCTTAGTTTTTTAATCATTAAGATGAATTTAGAAGACATCTTTTGGAATATTGATCATTAAGTATTAATGAAAAACATATATTAAAACATTATCTGAGCACATAATGGAGTGACCATATAAGTGTAGCAAGCAAGTAATATTGTGGTGAGTACCACTAAGTATCTAAGTATCTATTACAAGTGTTGGTTTTAATATTTGAAATAGTTGAACAAAAATAATTTGATATTGGTTGAGACATATATTGATAAAACAAAAGTTTGTAAAATTAATGATAAAAAGATGTTTGAGATGAGACTAGTTTTAGACAGCCCCTGTACTCCTTATTTTTATAAACACTTATAAGTTGTTTATTCAAACAAATCCTAAGTTAACTTGAGTTTCTCGGATCATGCTAAAAACTAACTTTAAATTCTCTATTAAAAGCACTTCAATTAAGAAATTTCTTATACATAAAACATTAAAAAAAACGTGAATCAATTGAGGATTGAATTAGGTTAAAATGCAATTGAGTTGCTTTATGTTACAAGAATAAAATTTTCATGTGTCAACTTAAGTTCCATCACCACATTACTCGCCGCTACATTTTGAACTCAATGCGCAATCTCACTTCCTCTTGTTCCACAAGAGCTTACGCATCTTCCCCACTTTTCCGCTCCAATCATCTTCCTTTTCTTCCGTCATCTTCACTTTTCACAAGTCTTTAACCCATGTCCTCATATTGCAAAGGTACCTCTTCCACTAGGTTAGTATGTATTAGTTGCCTATTTGTTTACTTCAAATGTATATATTATAACATTTCAAATGTATCTATTTAAATGTATTTATTTAATGTAATATAACATTTAACTAATTTCTAATTTCTAAATAAATAAATACATAAAAATGTAATATAACATTAAATAGACTGCTATTAATTTCTAATTTCTATAAGGTTGTTTTATTTTACTTAATTAATTTTACTAGGTTGCTATTAATTTCACTTCATTATTTATTATTTATTTTACTTACCTTCGATTATTTATTTTATTTATTTTAAATTCATTATTTTAGTTAATTTCAATTATTAATTTCACTAGGCAATTTTATTTATTATAAATTAACATTAATGTTTTAATAAACTAAACTGAATTAATATTAACGTTTGAACTAAACTAATATTTATATAAAATAAATTAAACTAAACTAATTTTTTTTAACTTTTTAACTAAATTAATATTAATAAAAAATTAAACTAAATTAATATTAATAGTTAACATATTATAAAATAGGCAAAATAACCCTGTTCGTCCCTTAACTTTACACCAGGGTCCAATTTCGTCCCTTAATTTTAAAAAGTGGCGAGTTCGTCCCTTAACTTTTAAAATGGTGACAAGTTAGTTCTTGCCGTTAGTTTGCTAAAACGTCCGTTTAGTATTTGTTACGTGGCAGGTGACATGGACTGTGAGTATCATCTTCTTCCTTCTTTGTTTTGTTTGCACTCGTTTCCCTCAATTTTTTCTTAGGGCAAATACAATTCATCTTCATTCTTTACAATTTCTCTCAAAAATAAAAGTTAGGGTTTAGGGAAACATGAATTTGAGTAGTTCTTCTTCTTCGTTGAGCAAGAGAAATGCAGAAAGTGGGGATTCAACAGGCAGTGGAAGTCGTAGAAGGAAGCCCGTGTGTTATTGTGGAGACATGGTTGTACTTCAAAGGGCGAAAATTATGAAGAACATGAGAAAATTATTTTGGGGTTGTCCCAATTATAAGCAAGCAGGATGCAATTACTTTGGTTTGTACCATGAGGATGCCTCTAATGAGAAAGAAGAACTTTTAATGCATAGGATGGGGGTGGTTACAAAGGGACTCGATGAAGCAAAAAAAGACATTGAAGAACTTGGCAAAAAGCTTAGGTCTCATCCTCAAAAGCATAACTCTGCCATTCTTTACATTTAACCCTTACCCTAACTCTGTCATTCTTTACAAACCTTAGGTCTCTACCATTTTGCACATCATAAGTTGTTATTGCCTCCTTAAAGTCACCTTTTGAACTAAAATAGACTCCCACATCCCACTTGTAATCTGCCATGTCTTTTGGTTGTCTAAAAATAGGATGTTTTTTCTTGGAACTCCACTACTTTCATCACTATCACAGCCACTTTCCAGGTCATCACTATCATTGTCACTGCCTTTATCTTCATCAGACTTCCCATTATGTTTAAGGACTTTGCTACTGCCTTCATTTTCATCATCAATTAGGGCATCAAGTTCATCCTCCTCAACCTCATCAAACCCATCAGACTCATCCTCAAAAGCCACCTCTTGTGCACTATCATACTTGTAGTCCTCATCTTCACTATCATCAGTACTAAAACTATCATCAACTCCAACATTCACTTGTTTCTCAACATTAAATTATTTCTCAACATTCAGTTGTTCTCCAACATTAACATTCTCCTCAACATTCATTTGTTCCTCACCAGTCACATGTTCCTCAACATTCATTGATTCATCACCATTAACTTGTTCATCACCATTAACTTGTTCCTCACCATTAACTTGTTCCTCACCATTAACTTGTTCCTCTACATTAACCTGAACATGGGTGGTATTTTCACTATGCACAACATCATCGACCAGCTGACTAAGTAACTCCTCCACCTCATCCATAATTTCTTCAGGGACCACATCAACTTTGTCAACAACATCAACTCTGTCACAGTAGTCAGGTTGAGACAACGTGTGTTGAATGTAAATATCAACACGTTTGTGAACCCTATACAGGTCTGTTATTTCTAATGCACTATTGTCATCAACAAGTGCATTCATACCAAATTGTGGATCCTTGTAGTAGATTGTTTCAAACTCCCTATAACCCAAGTCTTTTAACACACCTACTAGCTCAAAATAACTCCATCTGTCTACATCTACCCCCAAATCATCGACTACACCATTCTCATATACACTCAGACCCTGATTAGTGAATTCCCCACTGTGATGAATTTTGAGTTCAATGATTTCATCCATGACACCTAACCAGAATATTTAAATAATTAGGGTTTACCCTAACAAATTAACATGAACCCTAAAACTGAATACGAACCCTAATTTTCGTAAATACGAACCCTAATTAATATGAGCGAGCAATTAACTAACCTTTTGATCAAGTGCAGATGATAATCTTCACTTCGCTTTGCAAGAATCCTTCGTTTTGCAAGAATCCGTCGTTGAGCTTCTCCATTTCGCTTGCCCTAGCAGAGCCGCGTTGATGTTCTCTCACTTAGATATTGTTTGATAGACTGTTCATTTTCTACAGATTATTTTAAGGCTTCCAAGTTTCCACGTCACCCACACAACGCTCACCTGGACAATGATTTCAAAAAAGGACTAACGAAACCTAACGGAAGGATAAACGTGGCACATTTTAAAAAGTTAAGGGGCGAACTCGCCACTTTTTAAAGTTGAGGAACCAAATTGGACCCTGGTGTAAAGTTAAGGGACGAAAAAAGTTATTTTCCCTATAAAATATTAATATTAATATTATAATATGTTAATGATATATTCAAATAAATATATTTAATTAAATAAATATGTTAATTAAACTGAAAGTAAAAATTAAATAATTAAAACATATTAACATATTATAAAAAATTAATTTTAAACTAAAATTAATATTAATATGTTAATATGTTTAATATTAAACTGAAATTAATATTATAAGAAAACATTAATATTATAATATGTTAATAATAGAATATTAATTATTAAATTTTAAAATATATTAAAAAAATATCAATTATAAGACGTTATTAATTTGAAGATATATATTATCAATATATATTTAATTGTTGGCATCAAATATATGTTTTAACATTTATTATTTAAAAAATAAACTAAAATACTAATTTTAATTTTTTACATAAGTTATAATACATATTTTAACATTATTACATAAATAAATACTATTTAATTTTTGTATATAATATTAATATTTTAATTAATATTAAAAAAATTAAAATTAAAATTAAATTAATAGTAAAAATTAAATAATTAAATAATTAAATATTAACATTATTAAATTAAACTGAAATATTAATTTTAATTTATAATTAAATATTAACACGTTAATATTAAACTGAAACATTAATATTAACATTATTAAAACATTAATATTAATTTAGTTTGTTAAAACATTATTAATAATTTAGTTTATATTTAATTTCAATTCAATATTAAATATAATTTAACATTTATTAGTTGAACTTCTTATGGTGGTTAACCATGAAAATGTCTTTGACTTCATGCCTATATTTGTCAATACCAATATAACATGGGAGAATGCTTTCGAGTTGTTTTGCATTGCCTTTGTCATTCATGGTTGATGATATCTTTCAAGCTCTTTCGTTTTTTCTCTATTAAACGTATTGTCGATGAATGGTATAATTTAGGTGGTCTACAAGTCGGAGGTGGAATAAATTCTGACACTTGTTTGAGTTACGACAAAATTCAATATCAATTTGTGAGGCAAAGAATAATAGCAACCGAAATAAATGGTCTTCAGCAATAATATTCTGTACACAGATAATATAACATAATAAGGCAAGAAAAAACAAAAGGTTTGTTTACTTAGTTCGATCAAACGATATACTCTGGGGGAGAGAGCAACTCTCTAATTCACTATACTCAGAAAGTTGTTACAAGAGATTACAGATGAGTTACAAGAAAATAGTCTTCGTCTTCAGGTTCCCAAGAACAACCCTATTTTCTACCCAAGTGTTTCCCAATCTCTAAAACTCTCAATATATGAATCACTCAAACCTAAGGTGTAACAGTGTTTCACAATAACCTTAAACAACTCCAAAGGTTTCCCTAAACCTTTGCTTTTCTAAGGTTTTCTTTGTGAATAGCTAAAACCCTATGCTATACCTTTAAATTCTTGATCTCCCTTATTGATGTAAACTTTAAGATTGTCACATACCAAGCATATAAGAGATACATATTTATAATAACAAATACCCAACAAACAAAGCCCAAAATCACATGGATCCATGGACCGAAATGAAAAAGCCCGAAAATGAGAAAACACTATTCACTGCACGGACACCACTATTCATCCGTACGGATAATACTATTCACCATGCGAGCGACATTATTCGCCGACCGATTTTTTTCTATTTTTGACTTTTCGTCCGACTTTCTAAAACTTCTGATTTTCGCGGTAAATGCAATCTCCAAAATATGTTTTCTTTCTCTTCATCAACAAAGATTTTAAGGCACATTTACAACAATCTCCACCTTGACTTTAGACCGTGTTGATACCAATTTAACAATCAACAACATTGCTGCTCTCTACCAAGTTGAAACTTTAATCAATAACTTTGATCAAATTCAAGCAACCCTTGAATCTTGATCTCGCAACTTGCATCCACTTGTTCCCAATTACCCTTTTCTGCCTAGGTAATTTAACAAGCCTACAAGTATGATTTTTCAACCACCCTTGACTCCACCTGTTTTCAAATGCCTCCCTGAAAGTTTTTCTTCTTTTATTTTGCAGTCCTTCAGCCACATTAAAAACATAATATCCAAGGCTAGCATAACCGTCCCTTTGAGATGCTACAATAACCCTCCTTACCTTATCATGAGTCAAATGATAATCAGAGATCTCTGTAACCGTTCCCTCACTACTGCTAACATCCATAGTAGGAAACTCCACCTCAAACTGAGTTCTCTCAATTATAGTTTCTCTTAGGTTTCTCCCTTGGTTTTCACTATTCTTCTTCTGAAGAAATTCTCTACCAACCAAGTAAGTTGTTTTAATCTCACCTCTTCCCCAAAAACTCAATAAGGTAACATGCATTTTTATCCCTTGATTTCTGCAAAATTCATTGTATTCCTCTGAAACTTTCTCAAGGCATTCATAACGCCTTAAACTCAAATCCTATAGCTCTTCCTTGTCATGAAAGCCTCCACTAGTTAACGATGAATGAATAATAACATTTGAACCTTCTAAAATATATATACCACATATTTTAGACCCTTTAGCAATAATCAATTCATCACGCGAAATGTTCAACACTCCACGTTCAACTCTAGTACAATAGCTTAGATCATCAAATATACTTATAGATAACAAATTTCGCTTGAGTTCTGGAACATACCTCACATTGTGAATAAGAAGTTCACGATCATTAAACATTTTAAATCTGACTGTACCAATACCATGAACCTTGCATGCCTTATTATTACCAAGGCGAACTACACCACCTTGCACCATCTTCAAAGTTTCAAAGTATTATATTCTTGGACACATGTGATAAGAGCAACCTGAGTCAATGACCCAACTATCTCCAGCTTCCAAACTCGATACTACTAGTGCTTCAGCATCCTCATAACTTTCCTCACCCAATGCAACTACAGCTTGAACAGAATCTTCATTAACCTTTCTTTCAGGACAATCCCTTTTAAAGTGCGATTTTCTGAGAATTAAAACATTTTACCTTTGACTTGTCAGACCTTTTTGATTTGGACATCACTTTACGCTTACCTTCTCCTCTTGACACATTTAAGCCTTCACCACTATCTTCAATCTTCAGATCTTTCGACTGTGAAAATTCTTTGGATTTCACCGCCGTCTGGACTTTATCCAAAGTAATAGTACCTTCCTTACCATAAAGAAGGGCATCCTTAAAGTGATCAAAGGATCTGGGTAATGAACTCAACAGGAGCAAAGCCTTGTCCTCATCATCAATCTTCACTTCAATATTCTCAAGATCATCGATAATCTTGCGAAATTCTATGAGCTGCTCAACTATGGATTTGTTCTCCACCATTCGGAATGAATAGATTGTTGTTTCAGATACAACCCGTGAGCCAAAGACTTTGTCATATACAATAATTCAAGTTTTACCCACATAGCAACCGCAGTTTGCTCTCTGGCGACTTCTCTTAGAACTTTATCCCCGAGGCACAAGATAATGGAACTCCTGGCTTTATCTACCATCTCGGTCTTTTGTACCTATGTAAGGCCTGCAGGCATCAATGTTTCGATCTTCAAAGCATCGATACACTTCTCTTGAATTAAAATTGCTTGCATCTTAATTTTCCACAACCCGGTGTCGTTGTTACCAGAAAATTTCTCGATCTGCCATCTACTAACCATGATGCTCACTTGTCAACAATATCTCTTTGCTCCACGCTCACCGCACCATTTGTTGAGAATCTTGTTGTGAATTATGACAAAATTCAATATCATTTGTGAGGCAAAAAAGAATAGCAACCAAAATAAATGGTCTTCAACAATAATAATCCGTATACAGATAATATAACAGAATAAGGCAAGGAAAAACAGAAGGTTTGCTTACCCAATTCGATCAAACGATCTACTCTGGGGGAGATAGCAGCTCTCCAATTCACTATACTCAGAAAGTTGTTACAAGAGATTATAGATGAGTTACAAGAAAATAATCTTCGCCTTCAGGTTCCCAAGAACAACCCTATTTTCTACCCAAGTGTTTCCCAATCTCTCAAACTCTCAATATATGAATCACTCAAACCCAAGGTATAACAGTGTTTCACAATAACCTTAAACAACTCCAAAGGTTTCCCTAAACCTTTGTTTTTCTAAGGTTTTCCTTGTGAATAGCTAAAACCCTATGCTATACCTTTAAACCCTTGTTCTCCCTTGTTGGTGTAAACTCTAAGATTGTCACACACCAAGCATATAAGAGATACATATTTATAATAGAAAATACCTAACAAACAAAGCCCAAAATCACATGGATCCATGGACCGAATCGAAAAAGCCCGAAAACAAGAAAACACTATTCACCACACGGACAACACTATTCACCGTACGAACGTCATTCTTCATTCGTACAAATAACACTATTCATCGTACGGACGCCACTATTCACCTAACAAATTTTTTTCTTTCTTTTTCCGACGTTTTGTCCGACTTTCTAAAACTTCTGATTTTCGCGGTAAATGCAATCTGTAAAATATGTTTTCTTTCTCTTCATCAACAAAGATTTTAAGACACATTTACAACATGTAAGTTATATATCTTCTCTCCTTCTTTGGGTTATTCAACTTTTATAATAAGTGATCGTAATTAGTTAGATAGCCTTAGTTGGTTGAAGGTATCGTAGTTAGTTAGTTAGAAAATTTTACTCAAATAACCAACTTTTTTAAATAAATACCCAAACTAACCCACTTTTCTATCTATTTCCCAAATTAATCCACTTTCAAAAAAATAAAAATTTAATAAAGAGAGGTCGTCAATCCAATTGGCGACAGTGTACAAACACATAAGAGCAGTCGTTAATCCAATTGGCGACAATGTATAAACACAGAGGAGAGAGAATATATACTGTCGCCAATTGGATTGACGACTGCTCTTATATATTTGTACACTGTCGCCAATTGGATTGAAGACTCCTCTTTGTTGAATTTTTATTTTTTTGAAAGTGGATTAGTTTGGGAAAAAGGTGAAAAAGTGGATTAGTTTGCGTATTTATTTGAAAAAGTTGATTATTTGAGTAAAAGTTTCTAGTTAGCTAGCCTTAGTTGGTTGAAGGAATTAAGATGTGATGTTATAAAAATGGAAAGTATTATTCCCTTAAGGTCACATTGATCTTGAGACTTTTCTCAATAGTATTCACATTGTTCTTCTCATTTATTCTTTCTAAATACTAATTGGATCAATCATTTTAGTTCACACTAACATTTATCCATTGAGCAAACATGTTATACTAAATGTGTATATAGATAGGTTTCGCCTCAAATATTCTCATAAAATGTGTATAGATTCATAGGTCTTACTACTCTCAAATCTTCTTTGAGAATATATACTGTACTACTTCTGTGAGTTTTTTATTTCATTTATTTTATTTTAAGTCTAAAATTTGATGATTGTTCATGAAAACAAAGAAAAGAACATATATTTGTAAGTGGCAAGAAAATCACATTAGTTTGCATGGTCTCCAATCTTGATCTGTACCTATGCAACCTATCAATTACATTATAGTATGAACATATATTAAGTTGTATTTTAGCCTAACTCTTAATTGTATCGATCAAGAGGTTGAGATTTCAATAATTTTTTGCAAGTTAGATTGAATCGAATTTAATCAAATTCAATTAATCTATTAAGGGTCTGACTTATTTAAATTTATCTATTGTCAAAAATTTTGTGACACTATTTAAAAGATTTTATCAAAATAACTTATTATAACATTTTTTATAATTTTTTTTAAACTTATTTTTATAAGGTCTTCAATATAACTTTTAAAAACAATTTATAAGATAAACCACTTAAATTTATTTTATCTTTTATTATAAAAATAAGTTATATAAATTTATTTAAATGATAATTTTTAAAAGTACTTATGTTATAAACTCTTTATTCAAAAAAGAAAAAAAAAATCTTTATTCAAATAAATTCCAAGTTTAGTTGAGTTTCTCGTGTATCAACTTCAGTTCCATCTCACATTACTTGCCGCTGCACTTTTCAACTCGATGCGCAATCTCACTTCCTCTTGTTTCATAAGAGCTTTCGCATCTTCTCCACTTCTCCGCTCCAATCATCTTCCTTTTCTTACCCTCAATCCCCCTTCCAGTAAGTTCTCTTTGCCTCCATTCTCCTCTCCTTTTCTACCGTTGCTTTCTCAGCTTCATTTCTAACTCTCTTCCTTTATTCAACAACAGGAAAATCTCTACCTTCAATTCAATGCGCCGCCGTTCGATTCCGCCCCTGCATCGACATTCACAAGGTAATCACCCTTTTTCATTATTCCCAATTATTCCCAATTCATACAAAAGGAGCTATTTTTATGATCGATTTTTGGGGAATGTCGTTTGCGATTGCGGCTAAGGTTTATTCATTGTGTTTGGTGCAGGGGAAAGTGAAACAAATTGTTGGGTCAACCCTTAAAGATTTGAAAGGTGATGATGGGTCGGATCCAATTACCAATTTTGAGTCTGATAAATCAGCAGCTGAGTATGCCGCACTTTATAAACAAGATGGACTCAAAGGTGGTCATGTTATCATGCTCGGTGCTGATCCTTTGAGCAAAGCTGCTTCCCTTGAAGCATTGCATGCTTATCCTGGTATTCTAGTTTGATGCCACATTTTTGTTCCTTTTATGTTTCATGTTTGATACGGATTTTTTTTTTCTTTCTAGAATGTGATGCTAGAGGTGGAAGGTGATATTGATTGTTTTTATTAGTTTTCAATTTTAACTAATAATTAGTTTTGAGTTACTATGTAGCTCTGTAGCACCGACATCTCTGAAAAAAGACTGACACCGACACTTGTGATTTAGTTTAATCAATTTATTTATTTTATTTATTATCGGTGTTGATGTGTTATTGTCGGTGCTGTGTTTCCGGTGGCCGTGCTTCATAGCTATCTATGAGGTATTGCACTCTCAGTTTATCGAATAATGTCACATGGAAGAAAAGCTGAAAATTCCAAACTTTTAAGCTGGCTATAAAACACCTTCCTTGGCAAATTGACCATGGAGGTTGTCAAAAACTCTGCCACCGCAGTTCCCCATGACCGATATTTGACAATACTGACTAGAAGAAAGAAATTTTGTAACCATAAATCTAATGAGATGGGTGTGGCACCTATGTTTATGTAGAATGATCAATGGCCATGCATCAAATTTGAAACCCAAATTTTTAAAAAATGAACAAGTTACATGACATGACTAATTTCAAATTATACATTCTTTGTGATTGTTATTGAGAACTTTTTATTGGGTGTTTATAGGAACTAGGGACCTTTTGTTGATATTGAACTTCTTATGGTGATTAACCATGAAAATGTCTTTGACTTCATGCGTATGTTTGTCAATACCAGTATAACATGGGAGAATGCTTTCAAGTTGTTTTGCATTGCCTTTGTCTTTCATGGTTGATTATATATATTTCAAGCTCTTACATTTCTCCTCTACTAAACTTATTGTGGATGAATGGTACAATTTAGGCGGTCTGCAAGTTGGAGGGGGAATAAATTCTGACAATTGTTTGAGTTACATTGATGAAGGAGCAAGCCATGTCATTGTGACATCTGTAAGTTATATATCTCCTCTCCTTCTTTGAGTTATTCAACTTTTACGATAGGTGATTGTAGTTTGTTAGCTGGCCAATCATAGTTAGTTAGCTAGCCTTAGTTTGTTGAAGGGGTTAGAATGTGATATTATAAAAAGGGACATAGAAGTGAATTAGTGGAATCTGGAAATAAGTCAGAACTGGGAGAGTTGAAGTCATTCTCGAAGCATGCCTAGGGGATTGTACTCTATTATTCCCTCAAGGTCACATTGATCTAGAGACTTTTCTCAATAATATTCACATTGTTTTCAGCTATTCTTTCTAAATACTCATTGGACTAATCATTTACTTCACATTAACATTTGTCCATTGAGAAAATATGCTGTACTGAATGTGTATATAGAGGGGTTTACGACTCAAATATTCTCTTGAAATATGTATAGATTCATAGGTCCTACTCAAACCTTCTTTGAAGATATATACTGTACTATGAAGAACAGTTTCTGTGAGTTTTTTATTTCATTTATTTTATTTTTAGTCTAAAGTTTGATGATTGATAATGAAAACAAAGAAAAGAACATATATTTGTAGTTGGCAAGAAAAGTACACTAGTTCGCATGGTCTCCAATCTTGATCTGTATCTATGCAACCTATCAATTACATTATAGGAAAAACATGTGGTATTTGTTAATTGGAAGTTATTCTATTTCTATCCATGTATTTATTGATTCAATCTTTACAGTATGTATTCAACAATGGTCAAATGGATCTTGAAAGGCTTAAAGATCTTGTTCACATTGTTGGAAAAGAGAGGCTTGTGTTGGATCTCAGTTGCAGAAAAAAGGTACAAGTTGTTCTCTTTATATTTGAAAGTGAATTGCATTTAAGAGAAAAGGTTATGCATGGAGAAACTAGAAAGAAGAAATATTTAAATAACAGGTTAAGCATTCAATTCACAATGCTATTTCGCATGTTCATAATTTGATATACATGTTAACGAAACAATCTATGATGTTAAGGGTCCCAATCCTTCAATGCATTTGATCATTTAATTGAACTTTTTTTTCAAGCACTTATCGTTTCAGTGCTCAGGATGGTAAATATGCAATTGTCACCGATAGATGGCAGAAGTTCAGTGACGTATCACTTGATGCTGAAGTAATGCAGTTTCTTGCCAATTTTGCTGACGAGTTTCTGGTTCATGGTGTTGACGTTGAAGGAAAGAAGTAAGTAACAACTTTTAATGTCTAAAGGTAATTAATTACATACAAAGACTGAGATTCTGATGGTGGATGATTGCTCCTTGTAGGTTAGGAATTGATGAAGAGCTCGTCGCTCTGCTGGGCAACTATTCACCGGTTGGTAGCACACCCTTGATTTTACTTTCATGTGAAGTGTGCATATTACTGATGCATTTTTTTCTAACAGATTCCTGTGACTTATGCTGGTGGTGTGACTGTGATGGACGATTTAGAGAGGATAAAAACAGCGGGAATGGAAAATGTCGATGTTACCGTGGGAAGTGCCTTGGACATTTTCGGTGGAAACTTGGCTTATAAAGATGTTGTAGCCTGGCATAACCAACAAAAGGTCTTTGTGGCTTAAATAAGCATCGTTGAGAATTGTTGGGGGCAGGGGTGGATGTGCTCTGAGCAAGGTTTGTTTCATTGTTTCTCTCAGTACTAACTAACCTTGAATCTGTTGATTTTTCCAGCAATCTCTGTGATTCCAGCATTTTGCCTCAACCATTAATTTGTCACGAGATTCTTACATGGTTATCATCTGCTAGTCTGCTACCACACTTGCATCTTTGTGATGTATGTGTAAGGCAATGCTTGCAGATTAACACTTGTCAACTGTATTCTGAATAATGTAACCACATAGGAGTATTTATTTATATATAAATAAATATGGCGTAGTTGTTATTTAATTTTATTATTTACATGCCGAAATATAGAGGGATCCTATCCTATGTATGTTTTGTTGACATACAAGTGTTCCTTGCTTAAGAAGCTCTATTCAAGAAGCATATCCAATCTACTGTTTATGTATTATATGTGAATGTTTCTTTTCCACCCTTGTAAAATTAATGACAAATCTTTGTTTCATGGTGCTGCCTCAAGTTACAGTAACTGTTCTAATGTTGGTTCTTCTCAGTTTGAACAAGGAAGAGGATGTTGTAACATTAGTTGCGGTGGTTTTCACCCTGCTTGTCAATTGTACAACTCTTACTATAGGTTTGATCTAAACTTTGTCTCTTGACCTCCAACCAATAATCAGGCTCTACATCTTCACTGGCAAAAAGTTAAGTCATGAACCTTTTTGCATTTTTGGCTACACACTAGTTCCTCTAACATCATTTGATCCATTGCCTTGGTTCCTGATTCTGGAGCACCAGTTCATGTGGCAATTTATCCTTAGAACTTCCTCTATATAGTACAACTTAAATGCGCCATATATCAAGGGCTATAATGTCTTCCGTTGGTTCCTTTATTTTTACTTCACCTATTTAATCAAACACTACATTTTCACTGAATTACATGTTGTTTGATCCATCATTCACCAAAACTTCAGTCTCTATTAGTTTGTGGTTTACTTTTGTTTTCATATTGCTGTGTGTTTGGTTAAACCTCACTGCTCACATCAGGTACTCTCAAAATCATCTGTTAGTTCAGGTTGACTCTATTATTTTAATAAAATACTATTTACCAAATATGTCTTTATCTTATAGTTCTGGTGATACAACTATTTTCCAGTTTTCTACTATTTTGTAACAATTTGGACTTTCTTCAGGTAGGAAGCAAAAAATGAAAAAAATGTGCATAGAATCAAAATCTGAGATTTATTATTATTGAAACGACCACACTATGGAAAACCAGTGTGCAAACAGACTATTGAAACTGTATAAAATGAATAGTACAAAATAATATGCATTATTGGAGAGGGAAAATTTGTATAAATTTCTTGTAACAAATATTATAGGCATTATTAGTATAATTTTTTCTTTAATTTTAAATGAGAAATTGATTTAAATAGTTTTCTTTAAAATATTATTTTAGGTATTTCATTCTTTTTTTAAATATCAAAACTTTAAAAATTTATATAAATTTAAACCTATTTTGAATGATATTTCATAACTTATTTTTGAATATATATTTTTGAGAAATTATAAATTTTAACTATGTTTAGTCTTTTAAGTTAATAAAAATGAGTTTTAAAAACTTTTAATATTTAATTTTTTTTATAAAAATCAATTTTAAATTGTGAAAGGAAATTGTTTTTGAGAAGAATGGTTCTTTGGTGGTGATGTCTCATCTAGGAAGAGGGAAGGGGTTTTTAGAAGATTATAATTAAGTTATTTGATAAAAGATTATAATACATGATAATTTTGTTGTAAGTTATTCAGTGAATATATAATCTATTAGAATACATGAATGCAAACTGTAAAGAGAAATTTTGTACCGGGATTCTTTACGTGACGTGTTAAATTGTAATTCCTTGTGTTGAAGTAAGGAAGTGTCGAAATGTCGAAACAGGTGTCGAAGCTTATGTTAGTGTGTCGAATTGTTGTTTCACACAAATTTGTTTTAGATTTTATTTATATATAATTTAGATTAGATTTGATTTAGTTCAAAATAGATATTTTGGGCTTTTATAGTTTTAGGCTTTTGCTTGGAGATCAAGTAAACCTAAATCTATAAATAAGGAGCATCCCTTGTATTTTTAATAACAACAAGTTTGTAATTCACAGTTGCAGTTAGCAAGTGAATAATAGAAATCCCACAGTTTGTGAGTAACAATTTTCTCCTCCAAATATTTCTTCTCTTTCGTTTCTTTCTTGCCGTTCTTTCTCATCTTCTTCATTGCCATTACGTGTTTGTGGGTTTGTTAACAATCTTGAGATCAAGATTGAAGAGGAATTCCCAAAGGTTGTGGGTTAAATTTCAACATCTGGTATCTAGAGCTCCGGTTGCGATTCAAGGAAGGAAAATCGTGATGGCGATGAACTATCCGAATGGTCACTTTCCGGCGAGTCTTCCGATTCTCAAGAAAGACAATTATGAGAATTGGTGCAAGCAGATCAAGGTGGTTTTCTGTTATCAAGATCTTTGGGATCTTGTGAAGGAAGGAGTAACACCGCTTGCAGAGAACACGACGGATCAAGAAAAGGCTGCACACAGAGTTAAAGAAGAAAGATTATAAAGCTCTCTTTATAATCCATCAGTGTGTTGATCCAGATAACTTTGAAAAAAGTTAGCGATGTAGATTCAGCGAAGGAAGCATGGGAGATTCTTGAAAAGTCGTTTGGAGGCGCAGAGAAGGTGAAAGAGGCGAGGTTACAAACTCACAAGAGAACCTATGAGTTGCTTCAGATGGAAGACAACGAAAATATAACAGATTTCTTCACCAGAGTTACAAAGCTGGTGAATCAAATCAAGGTATGTGGAGAGGTGTTGACATCAAGATCAGTTGTTGCAAAGATCTTGAGGTCATTGGCTCCAAAGTTCGACCACATGGTAGTTGCCATAGAAGAGTCGAAAGACTTGTTAGTATTGACGAAGGAAGAGCTTCAAGGGACGCTTGAGTCTCATGAACAAAGGATGGCTGAAAGAGCTGCAGGAAAGTTGAAGAGCGATATGGCTTTGCAGGCACAGTCAGAAAAGGAAAGGAAAGGCAAAGGAAGCGTGAATGGCAACAAAGGTAGAGGAGGCTACAACAATCAGAAGAAACCCTGGAACCAAGGCAACCAAAGAGGTGGTGCTGCAGGTAGAGGAAGAGGTGGTGGTCGGAAGTCGGACAAAAGCCACATTCAATGTTTCAATTGTCAGAAGTATGGCCACTATGTTAGTGATTGTCCCGAAAAGAAGAAAAATCAAGAAATTGATGCAAAGCTGGCGAAACATGAAGAAGAAGAGACGTTGCTGATGGTCACAACAAGAGATGACGAAAGATTCCAAGATCAGTGGTACTTGGACTCAGGATGCTCATCACACATGACTGGAAGGAAAGATTGGTTTGTCAACATGAAGCCCTCGTCGAAGAAAACAGTGAAGTTTGTAAATGACAACACTCTAGCAGTTGAAGGTGTTGGTGATGTTCTGATTATGAGGAAAGATGACAAAAGGTCAACAATTTCCAATGTGTTGTACATACCAGGCATGAAGAGTAATTTGCTCAGTATAGGGCAGCTTGTCGAAAATAACTACAAGGTAGTTTTCGAAGACAAGATGATGAGATTTCTCGACGCAGGTGGTAGGTTGATCTTGAAGGCTCCAATGTCTCAGAATAAGACCTTCAAGATTGAACTCAAGGTGATGGAGCACAAGTGTTTAGCCACTGCAGCTAGCAGAGATGAGTGGTTATGGCATTTTCGAGTAGGCCATCTCAACTTCAATGACATCAGAGAGCTAAAGATAAGAAATATGGTTTCAGGATTATCAGAAATTGACATTCCAAGTGAAGTCTGTGAAGAGTGTGTTCAGTCGAAACAACACAAGAATAGCTTCAGCAAGGATGCAGGAAGGAAGTCGAAGGCAATTCTGGAAGTCATATACTCTGATGTATGTGGTCCAATCCAGGTGGATTCGATTGGTGGAAACAGGTACTTTGTCACGTTCATAGATGATTACAGTCGAAAGTTGTGGACTTACCTCATCAAGAAGAAAAGTGATGTGATCGAGGTATTTGCCAGATTCAAATCTATGGTCGAAGGACAGAGTGGTCGAAAGCTGAAAATTCTGAGTACTGATGGTGGTGGAGAGTATGTCTCGAAAGAGTTCGATGCATTATGTGAAAAAGAAGGGATTGTGCATAAGGTGGTGCCACCCTATACTCCACAGCAAAATGGAGTTGCAGAACGAAAGAACAGAACCATCATGAACATGGTGAGAAGTATGTTGAATGGAAAGCATCTACCCAAAGAATTATGGGGAAAAACGGTTTCGACAACAACATATAATTTAAACAGATGTCCGACGAAGAAGCTTGAAGGAATCACACCAGAAGAATGTTGGTCTGGTATCAAGCCTAGCCTCAGTCACCTGAAGGTGTTTGGATCTATAGCACATAGACATGTGCCAGATCAGTTGAGAAGGAAGCTTGATGACAAGTCGAATCAGATGATCTTGATAGGATATCATTCGACTAGAGGTTACAAGCTGTTCGACCCAGTGAATAAGCAGGTAGTGATCAGCAGGGACGTAATCATAGATGAGCTTAAAGAATGGGATTGGACTGAGAATGCTAAGAAGGATTCAGTGAGAATCTCTTGTGAAGAACCAACCATTGAAGTCGAAAAAGAAGTTTGACAGGAGCCAGTCATAGATGAAGCAGGCCCAAGCAGACCTCGACGAACAAGACACATGCCTGCAAGGTTGCAAGAATGTGAAATTACATCAGATGAGGTGGTTAATGAAGAGGGTGAGCTGGTACATTATGCTTTCTACACATATGTCAAACCAGTCAATGCAGCTGAGCCATTGAAAGATTCGAAGTGGGTGAAAGCAATGAATGAAGAGTTAGAGTCCATCGAAGTCAACAACACTTGGTCCCTTGTCGAATTGCCTCAAGGCAAAAAGGCAATCGACGTGAAGCGGGTTTACAAGGTGAAGGTGAATCCTAGAGGAGAAGTAACTCGACACAAGGCGAGACTTGTGGCAAAAGGATTTCTTCAGAAGGAAGGAATCGACTTCGATGAAGTGTTCGCACCTGTTGCTAGGATCGAAACAATCAGGTTGGTTGTTGGTCTAGCAAATATGAACAATTAGCACACATGTCAGATGGACGTGAAGTGTGCATTCCTTAATGGCCCCTTAGATGAAGAAGTTTATGTGGCACAACTAGCTAGGTATGTGAAACGAGGCGAAGAAGGAAAGGTGTACAGGCTGCATAAAGCCCTGTATGGACTCAAGCAAGCTCCAAGAGCTTGGAATAAGAAAAACGACAGCTTCTTAAGGGGGAAGGAATTTGTAAAGTGTACGACTGGGCATGGAGTGTATGTAAGGAGAAGCAATAATGAATTGCTTATACTATGCCTCTATGTCGATGATTTGTTGATAACAGGTAGTTGCAAGAAGGAGACCGAAGATTTCAAACATGACCTAAGTGAGGAGTTTGAAATGTCAGACTTGGGAAATCTCTCATATTTCCTTGGCATCGAATTCTACAAGACTAGTAGAGGTTTGATGATGCATCAAAGAAGATATGCAGGCGAAATACTCAAGAGATTTAAGATGCAAGATTACAATCCAACTTCAACTCCAGCTGAGACCAGACTGCAACTATCGAAGGATTCAGATGAAGATGATGTCGACCCAACCTAATACACACTACTACAAAACGCTAAAACAACAACGCCAGACTTACAACGAATCCTTTTACGCCGTTGTAATAGGTTAAAAATTTCGCGCCCAGACAAAAGCTGGGGTATAAACAGTCATTTAATGACGGTTGACTTAAACCACCGTAGTAATAAATAAAATGTAGCAAGCCTCGATTCCCTGCAACTACATTTTTTCCATTTTTTAGAGTACATTTAGCGTGTGTCACTTAAATCCATTATTTAAAAAATAAATTGTAAATTATTTTACAACGGTTAAGATGAACAACCGTAGTAATAAATGAAATGTAACAAGCTTCGGTTCCCTGCAACACATTTTTTCCATTTTTTAGGATACATTTAGCGTGTGTCACTTAAGATTCCACTACGGTTTGTTTCTCCAACCGAGATTAAAAGCTTTACTGATAAATTAAAACAAAACTAATTTTGTATTTCTTTCATAAGACGCCCTAATCGAACAAGTGAGCCAGAGACGCCCTAACCTTTACCCTCTTCGTCTTCATTCATTTGCTTTTTCAGCTTCGAAGTAAGGTACTCTTCAACATCTTCATTCCTTTTTTCTTGGTTTATGCTCAAACATTGACCGTCTTCATTCATTTGCTTCTTCAGCTTCGAAGTAAGGTATTCTTCAACATCTTCATTCCTTTTTTCTTGGTTTATGCTCAAATATTGACCGTCTTCATTCATTTGCTTCTTCAGCTTCGAAGTAAGGTATTCTTCAACATCTTCATTCCTTTTTTCTTGGTTTATGCTCAAATATTGATCGTCTTCATTCATTTGATTCTTCAGATTTGATGTACGATACTCTTCAACATCTTCATTCCTTACGTTCATTTGATTACAACTTTGAAGTACGATATTCTTCAATATCTTCATTCCTTTTTTCTTTGTTCATATTGTATATGCTCAAGTCAGAATGAGATGTTTCATATGCTTTACGTTTAGTATGAGAGTACATCTTCATTGATTTTTTCTTTGTTCATATTGTATATGCATATAGATTAGTATGATTTACGTTTAGTATGATTTTTTGGATTAGATTTTGGTGTGTCATTCACATTATTATACATGTATAAATTTCAGAAGTTGTAATGGATCGTAGTTGGATGAAAGCCAATAGATTAGGTCCGATTTATGAGAACGGAGTTCGTGAATTCCTTGAATACACTGATAAACATCTTCCCGGCAATAATGGTATCTTTTATTGTCCTTGTGTTGTTTGCGCGAATATCAAAAAGGGTTCAAAGAAAGAAATACACAATCACCTTTGTTGTGATGGTATATGTCAAAATGATATAATATGGACGTGGCATGGTGAGGTGGATAATAAGGAAAGTCGGGCGTCACAAAGTCAAAGAGTGGAGGAAGTATGAATATATGGAAGATCAACTAGAGGATATGTTCCGTGATATTGGGGAATCTTCTTTTATGAATGCTCATATTTATGATAATTTATGTAGTGATAAAGACACCCCTTTATATAAGGAATGAACAGAGTTCACACGATTGTCGGCGGTGCTAAAGTTGTTTAATCTGAAGGCAAAAAATGGATGGTCGGATAAAAGTTTCACGGAATTACTTGAATTTCTACAACAAATGTTACCAGAAGATAACAAATTGCCGGATCGTTGCTATGAGGCGAAGAAGATATTGTGTCCACTGAGTCTGGAGTATATCGAGATCATGCTTGCCCTAATGATTGCATATTATACCGGAAAGAGTATGAAGACTTGTTTTAATGTCCGAAATGTGGTGTGTCGTGTTACAAGCTGAAGGCTAACAATGGCGATGACATTGTTCACTATGACAATGTTAGTAGGAAGCATCCTCCTGCTAAAGTGTTATGGTACTTGCCAATAGTTTCACGATTAAAGAGACTTTTTGCTAATTCGAATGACGCAAAGAATCTTAGATGGCATGCAGATGAAAGGATTCGTGATGGAAACATTCGCCATGTAGATGATTCGTTGCAATGTAAGAAAATTGATTCGTTGTTTCCAGATTTTGGAGTCGAGCAAAGAAACCTTAGGCTTGGGCTTGCCATCGATGGAATGAACCCCTTTGGTAATCTGAGCACTAATCATACTTCGTGGCCTGTTCTTCTCACTATTTACAACCTATCTCCTTGATTGTGCATGAAGCGCAAGTATATACTGTTAAGTATGATGATTTCTGGACTACGACAACCTGGTAACGACATAGATGTTTATCTAAGTCCATTAATTGATGATTTACGACTCTTGTGGGATGAAGGCGTTGAAGTTGATGATGCATACTCTGGGGAAAAGTTTAATATGCGTGCAATGTTATTTTGCACAATTAACGACTTTCCGGCTTATGGTAACTTGGCTGGATACAGTGTCAAAGGACATAAAGCGTGTCCTATATGTGAAGATGATACTTGTTATCACCAACTTGAGTTTGGGAAAAAGACCGTTTACCGTGGGCATCAAAAATTTCTAAAACTGGGTCATCCTTATCGTAGATTGCGAAAGGCTTTTAATGGAGAGCAAGAGTTTGGTGAGACTCCTAAACCTTTAACCGGGGATGAAGTTTATCAACGGCAGGAACACATTAATTTTGTCTTTGGAAAGAGAGAAAAAGAAAAAGGTGGGAAGAGAGGAAAAGAAAAAGGGGCAGTTGCGAAAAATATATGGAAAAAGAGGTCCATCTTCTTTGATTCCATATTAGTCAAGTCTTGATGTTAGACATTGTCTTGATGTGATGCACGTAGAGAAAAATGTGTGTGATAGTTTGATTGGCACACTTCTAAACATTCCGGGCAAGACTAAAGATAGTAAGACTTCCCGTCTTGATATGGAGAAGATGGGTACGAAAACAGTTGGCTCCAATAGAGAAAGGAAAAAGAACTTATCTACCTCCAGCATGTCACACTCTATCTAAAAAGGAAAAGAAGATGTTCTGCGAGTGTTTGTAAGGTATTAAAGTTCCGCAAGGTTACTCATCAAACATCAAGAAACTTGTATCAATGAAAGATCTCAAGTTAATTGGTTTAAAATCTCATGATTGTCATGTATTGATGCAACAACTTCTACCAGTGGCTATCCGTGGGATCCTTCCAAAAAATGTGAGAGTAACTATAACGATATTGTGTTTATTCTTCAATGCCATATGTAATAAAGTTCTTGATTTCAAAAAATTGGATGAATTAGAAGATGAGGCTGCCATAATCTTGTGTCAATTGGAAATGTATTTTCCGCCATCATTTTTTGACATTATGGTTCACTTACTTGTTCATCTCGTAAGAGAAATCAGAATTTGTGGTCCAGTTTATTTAAGGTGGATGTATCCAATAGAGCGATATATGAAGATCTTTAAAGGATATATGAAGAATCATCACCAACCGGAAGCTTCGATTGTTGAAAGGTACATCACAGAAGAAGCTGTTGAGTTTTGTATAAACTATTTGTCGGATGCAGACTCTATAGGAATTCCAAAGTCTCGTCATGCTGACACAGACGGAAGAGGTATTCAAGGTCTAAATGTTAGGTCAATGGCTCGGGATGTAGTTATTCAATCACATTTCTATATATTGAATAATATAGATGAGGTTCAACCTTTCATAGATACTCACAAAAGACTTTTGAAGAAAAAATATCCCCGAATGAGTGACAAATTGTTGTTGATAGAGCATAACAATAGATTCATGGATTGGTTTAATAAAAGTGTATGTAATGATCGTAGTGCATCCGAGATACTTAAATGGTTGTAGTACGAGCCAAAATTTTGTGTCATTACTTGGAGTGCATACGACATTGGTCATTATACCTTTTATACAAAATCAAAAGATGGTCGTAGTACAATGCAAAATAGTGGGGTTATGGTTGAAGCCGAATCGATGTATTTCTCTAATTCGAAAGATAAGAATTCGGTATTGGCAACTACCGCATTTTATGGTGTCATTGATGAGATTTGGGAGATTGATTATGTTATTTTCAAAGTGGCTTTATTTAAATGCAAGTGGGTTCCCAATAATAGTAATGGTGTAGACATTGATGACTTAGGATTCACCCGGGTCAACCTTGGCAAGGCATCTTTTAATACAGAACCATTCATCATGGCTTCTCAAGCAAAACAAGTTTTCTATGTTACCGATCCATCGGACATATCAGGGAAATGGTCAATCGTTCTCCAAGGAAAATACATTCCTCTTAGTGATGAAAGTCTTGATATTCCGTCCACACCTTCTTACACAACACAAGTTCCTACCTCATATGATGAAGTTGATGGAGATGCCGTGCATGCTATACGACTCGATCGTGAAGAAGGCATATGGGAAAATTAACAAGTACGTAATTTATTATTTATTCATAATATATTAATTGTATGTTATAGTTTAGAAGTATTTTTACTAACAAGTGTAATTACTTGAAATCATAGGTATTTTGAGTCCAGACACCAGGCCAAGAGACAAGACACTAGGCCAAAAGACAAGATACCAATACACCAAGTTACAATTATGTGAAGTTATGTAATGTGTGTAAACTGTAATATGGTATATGTGATATTTTATTTATGTAGGTTGTTTGTTCTGATAAATTGTAATGTGGTATATGTGATATTATGAATATGATACGATTAATATTATTATGAAAACTTTATCACAAAATGTGAATTGTATTTTTCTGTTGTGCTGTGATATGGAGAACAATAATACATGTAAAAAAATGGGATTAATTATAAAAGCAGGATCATATTTGTTAATTTTGCAGAAACTTTAACGACAGTTATATTTCATAACCGTTATAATATCTGGCACGCTGTCTAGGAAAAACTAAATATCAAAACTGCGCTGCTGGGAATCGAACCGAGGATAATTATTTTTATTACAACGGTCTATTGTAAAATCCGTTGTGATAGTTAGCGCGCTTTCCAGTTTATTGCAACGCCTACTAGTCCGTGGTTGTAAGTATCATATATACAACGACAATCTATATAACAACGCCCTCGCCCGCATCATTATATGTCATTCCCAACCGTTGTTAAATGGGTTTTTCGTAGTAGTGACAGAAGACTTATTGGGTCACTTAGATACCTTTGTCATACAAGGCCTGACTTAGCATACAGTATGGGTATGGTAAGTAGATTCATGTAGAAGCCAAAGGTATCACACCTAACAGCAACGAAGAGGATACTGAGGTATCTGAAAGGGACTCTCGACTACGACATTTTGTTTCCTGCAGCTGATGAAGGGAAAGAATGCAAGTTAGTGGGATATACCAACTCCAGCTGGTGTAGTGACGTTGAGGATAGAAAATCCACAGTTGGATATGTGTTTATGTTAGGTGGTGCACCAGTTGCTTGGAGTTCGAGAAAGGAGCCAGTAGTGGCATTACCATCATGCGAAGCAGAATATATAGCTGCTTCTTTTTGTGCATGTCAAGCAACCTGGATGGTGAACTTGGTCGAAGAGATTACAGGGAAGAGTCATGAAGCAATTACCATGAAGATCGACAGCATGTCAGCTATCAACTTGGCAAAGAATCCAATAGCTCACGGTCGAAGCAAGCACATCGAAATGAGGTTCCATTATCTTCGAGAGCAGGTAGCAGAAGGGAAGATGAACTTAGAACACTGCAGAACTGAGAATCAGATTGCAGATATCATGATGAAGGGAGTGCAGGTCGAAGCTTTCAGAAGACTAAGAGCCATGATGAATGTGGACAGCTTAGACACAATGAATTAGGTGGTGTGTTAAATTGTGATTCCTTGTGTCGAAGTGTCGAAGCAAGGAAGTGTCAAAATGTCGAAACAGGTGTCGAAGCTTATGTTAGTGTTTCGAATTGTTGTTTCATACAGATTTGTTTTAGATTTGATTTAGATATGATTTAGATTAGATTTGATTTAGTTCAAAATAGATATTTTGGGCTTTTATAGTTTTGGGCTTTTGCTTGGAGATCAAGTAAACCTAAATCTATAAATAAGGAGTATCCCTTGTATTTTTAATAACAACAAGTAGTGAAGAATCACAGTACTTTGTAATTCATAGTTGCAGTTAGCAAGTGAATAATAGAAATCCCACAGTTTGTGGGTAACAATTTTCTCCTCCAAATATTTCTTCTCATTCGTTTCTTTCTTGCTGTTCTTTCTCATCTTCTTCATTGCCATTACGTGTTTGTGGGTTTGTTAACAATCTTGAGATCAAGATTGAAGAGGAATTCCCATAGGTTGTGGGTTGAATTCCAACATGACGTTCTTCGATAAACTGTGTAAGGACACAATTTTTTTTTTGATTTCAAAGAAATTAATAATAAATAAAAAAAAGAATATAATTAGAATATTTTGAAAATTATAAGGGTGGGAAGATAACCGTTGAAATATGGGGTAAAGTTTTCCTTTGTATGCTAGAATGTCTAGAGAAAGAATTCAGTTATGGGCTTGTATCTCCACAAAATTTTTTACTTCCAAAGAATTAGCACAATTAGAGGAGATTTTAACTTACCATGTCCCAATTATACTTGACACCTCTCATAGTTTTAAATTGCCAAAACTGTCTCAGACTCAAAATTGAATGAAATTTCCGGTACAGACCCAAATTTCTGGTATGTTTCAATAAATTTTAGAAATTTGAAATTTACTAGTTGAAATTTTAAACGCTCGGGATTTTGCCGACAGTTTTGGATAGTTGTGATTGCACCGTCAATTTTGTGTGGTCCAGAGTAAATGCAGAGTTGTATAAATATGGGGGTCACATGTTGTTTCATAAAAACATCTAAAAAAATGTCTCTTCCTTAATTTTTTATTAAGACAGAAGTGTACTTCAACGGAGCTTCACCTCTCGTAGAGTTCCAGCTTCCGGATGGCACCACATCTCTCGCCGACCTGACGTCTAAGTTGAATTAATTGTTGCCCGATACCGAAAACAGAAAGGTGAGAAAGATCGAGTTTCGAGAAGATTGGATTGATATTGACGGGAGGGTGAAATGCAACCTTATTGAGTTGCAGGCCGATGAAGATGTGAAATATATGTGGAGATCATTTCGCCGTAGGATAACAAAGAGGCCGATCGAGTTAGATGCTAAGATTTCAAGGTCCACCGACGACATAAATAAGATGATGAAACGTCCACAATCATCTGGTAGTGTCTATGTTTGCTTCAAATTTTTTTAGAAATAATAAAAAAGAACGATAAAATCTCTAGTACTATTAAGAAGGAACAAAAGGGTACGTGAATAGACTGAGAACTAGGCACCCAACTCCAAAGGTTTAAACCTACTTTCCTAAAAATATCCTACCCGAACATAATCCAAGTTAAAACCTGAAAAGACCTCTTATGTGTGTGTTATAATTTCTATGATGAACTATATTAGAACATGATAAAGCTAAATATAATTTATTTTGCATGTTAATTGAGTGATAACTCGATCCATTGAGCGAGACATAGTGAGCTGAGAGACAGATTGAGTACTCGTCAAAATGTTGAAGATGTTTTCCTAATTTTCCAGATGGAAGTTAGAAGTTGGAACAATGGTCAGGTAACGGAAAAATATGGTGATGTTCAATTGTTATTGTACGACTTGTTGTCTATTGAAATGTGTAGTTGCAGGCGAGTTGCTTGAGGACAATCAACAATTCAAGTTTGGGGTTGTGATGATAGTCCATCATTGCATCTAATTAGTTGAAGAATCGGGGAAAAACAAGCAAAAGATGAGCCAAAATGATGAAGAAATACCCAAGAATAAGAGAAAAATAGTCAAGTATGGAAGAATGGAACTTAGTGGAAATTCTGGTGCAAAAAGGGTGATTTTTGCACAGCTACTAGAATAATCACATGCAACATCGCTTGCACGATAGAGGCGAAGGAGTTGCATCACGCGCACGGTGCTTTTATAATACGCGCGATGGACATTTTTCTAGGTTTTTTCTAACGCGTTCTGAGTGCCTTTTAAAGGGATTTTCAGCAGTTTGACAAGGGTTACGAATTTTGGAGACTAGATCACGATTTGGAGAGCACAAATGGAGATTTTGAGAGTATTTGAAGCCATTTGAGGCCATCTTTTCAAAGGATTTATGTTATTTTCATATATCAATTGTGGTATTTTAATTGCACTATGAGTAGTTAAATTCTCATAGGTTAGGTTATGTTATGATGAACCTATTTCTTTATTGTTGGATTCTATGTTGATTTGACCGTTGTATGAACCTATTGATCTAAAATTCTATTCAGTTGTTTCTTAATCTTAATGCTTTTTTATTTGAGATACTCTGTTAATCTGATTTTGGACACATAGGTATTACTGACCCTTAGCCTATGTGTTGGACCTAAGGAATCTGTTCTACTTGCACTGGTCGAATAGGGATAGGAGACCCCGAGTAGTGGCATGGAGAATTAACGTTCTATACATCGCCTAACCATGCTTACGTTAGTAGACTAGGGATAGAAAGTTCCGAGTAGTGGTTAGTGAGTTATTTTGCGAGGCATCGGCTATAACGGTTTTGTTAACTCGCTATGGGGTTATAGTAATTAGATCATTCATATAAGTCATCAAACGTCAACAATATAGGAATATGAGATTCTACAACACAACCTGACCGCTTTCGTGACATTATTTACTCGTTTAATTGCTTTGTCCACAAAAACTTGCAACCCCCATTATTTACTATTTCTTGTTACATTGCACAATTCTTGTCTTGTTCAAACACAATCCTTATGGGTTCGATCATTTTATTACTGTGACATTATCGATACACTTGTCGAGAAGTCATCAGCATCTCCTGTTAATTTCAACATTAATTATTCTGTACTTTTGGATTTGCGAAATAAACAATTTGACAGGAACACAACAAGCGATCTGTGGGAACATCTAGCAAGATTCTACGAAACAACATCGATGTGTCAACCAGAAGGTATTACAGAGGATCAAGTTAAATTAAAATTGTTCAGCTTGACTTTGATTGGAAGAGCGAAGGATTGGTTATTATGTCTTTCGAATGGAGTAATAAGAACTTGGAGAGAATTAGAAGAAAAATTTCTTGAAAGATTCATCACTACTGCACAATTCACAGAAAGAAAAGCTGAAATTACGCAGTTTGAACAGCAAGAGACCGAGTCTCTCTACATTGCTTGGGAGAGGTTCAAACTGTAACTACGAAGGTGTCCAAATAACAACATGAGCAGTATGGAACATATGCAAATTTTTGTTAAGGGTCTACAAATGCAAGCACATATGCTTTTAGATGCATCGGCAGGAGGAACAATTAGAACACTGACCGAACTACAAGTGAAGGGTTTGATAGATAAGATGAGTCTAAATGAATATAAATTTGCAAATACCATAGGGTTCAAAGTGTGGAAATGAAAAATAAATCTCACAGTATGCTTACTTTAGGAGGATATGAAGAGCTTTTCACCATGTTGGAAGTGCTAAACCTAAAGTTGAATGGAGAAAATGTTAAAAAAAGATTTGGTTCTGCATCTGGCCTTTGGTTTTGATGATAAAAATGCATTGTTTCTTGGAAAAAAATTTTGTACACTAATGGTTTTTGTCTAGCATGTAGATTTTGCCAAACATTTCATATTTTCATCCTTTTGGATATTCTTGTTTTATGTTGAACACTAAAGAGAACCTGAGCAAGTTTGATTCTAAGGCACAAAAGCGCATCGTGTTAGGATAATTTGAATGTTCAAAAGGCTATAGAGTATATAACATTGAGACATAGATTTTTGAAGAATCAAAACATGTCAGATTCGATGGTAAGCTTGACTCTGAAAAGTCAAAGCTGGTTGAGAAATTTGCAGATATTGAGATTATTTACTCAGGTTCTGAAGGAAAGACTTTAGAAGCCAAGGAAACTGAAGCTAAAGAATCCGAGGCTCCTCAACCAGAATCTATTGAAGCTCATACTCCTCTAAGAAGGCACAAACAGAGATATTCACTTTCTAAATAATTGATTCTGGGATACAAGTTTAAACCTGTCAGAACCAGATCCTCATTCAAGGCTTCTGAAGAAACTCTTCTGGGTTTGGCGTCTCTGATATAGCCTACATCAATTGATGAAGTGCTTCTGGATACAGAATAGATTCTGGATATGCAAGAGGAACTCAATCAATTCTCCAAAAATGACATGTGAGATCTGGTACTAAGACCCAATGGAACTCACGTTATATGAACAAATTGGGTCTTTAGAAACAAGCTGAACAAACATGGAGAAGTAGTAAGAAACAAGGCTCAACTGGTAGCACAAGGTTATATCCAACAAAAGGGGATTGACTATACAAATACTTTTGCACCAGTTGCCAGGTTAGAGTCTATTCGTCTCTTAATTTCCTTTGATATTAATCATAACATCATATTATATCAGATGGATGTTAAGTGCATATTTATGAATAATTACATTACTGAAGAAGTGTATGTGCACCAACCCCTTGGTTTTGAAAATCCTAAAACCCCAGATTTCATCTTCAAGCTTAAGAAATCACTGTATGGTTTGAAACAAGCTCCTAGAGCATGGTATTAAAGACTAAGCAATTTTGTTCTTGAAAATGATTTCACCAGAGGGAAGGCTGATACAACTCTTTTCTGTAAGTCATTCAACAATGATATCCTTGTTGTTCAAATTTATGTTGATGATATTATATTTGGTTCTACTAATAATAATTTGTGCAAGGAATTTACTAAGTTTATGCAGGCAGAGTTTGAGATGAGTCTGATGGGAGAAATCAAGTTTTTTCTGGGGATTCGGATTAATTAAAGTCCAGAAGGAACGTACATCCACATCAAGGAACTTCTGCAGAAGTTTGACATCTCAAAATGCAAGATGTCTAAGACCCCTATGCATCCTACATGTGTCTTTGAGAAGAATGAGGTAAGTTATAATGTAGAACTGAAGGTATACAGAGGTATGATTGGCTCTCTCCTATACTTGACTGCTTCTAGAGCTGACATTTTTTTAGTGTTGTTTATGTGCTCGCTTCTAATCAGATCCCAGAGAGTCCAAATTAACACCAATTAAGAGGATCTTCAGGTATTTGAAAGGTACAATTAACCTTGGCTTGTGTTATAGAAAATTTAAAGATTACAAGCTAGTGGGTTACTGTGATGCTGACTATGTTGGAGATAGACTTGAGAGGAAAAGCACTTCTGGAAGTTGTCAGTTTCTGGGAGATAACCTGATCTCATGGTCCAGCAAAAGGCAATCAACAATAGAACTATCAACTTCTAAAGCTAAATACATTGCGACTTATGAATGCAACACTCAGATGCTCTGGATGAAAAGTCAGATAGAAGATTTCCATATATATATATATATATATATATATATATGTTATATTAACATTCCTATACTCTATGATAATACTTCTGTTATTTGAATGTTGCTATTAATAACACTGTTGATTCAAATGCTTAGATGTCTCTCTCTCTAAGACCTTGGTTACTAACCCTGAGTCTGATGTTGTACCGGATGTCACAACATCCTTGGCCCAACCTGATCATCTTGTTGGAACCACAAAAGAAAATTTTCATGTGTGACTCCTGAAAAATACAAAGAGAATGTGGCTGAAGATGATTTTGTTGGTAGTACAAGAGATGATTATGATGATAATAGTACGTCTGCTGAAGAGGACAAAGATCTGTCTGACAAAGAAGATAAAGAAGAGAGTGGTGGTGTGAAGAAGGATCAGCCTACTGACATGCTCAATGTAGATGGTCTAGATTACTGGTATAGTAGTGTGCTTAGTATGTTTGCTTGGTAGAAGGTTGTTGCTTCTAAGTTTGATCTACCTTTCTTCTGCTTTGATGAATGATTGCTTGGTTTGTCAATATTCTGGATAAAAAGGGGGAGTAATAGTATTTGTGTGATTCCATCTAGTTCTGTTTACATTTACTCTTTGTTTTCTTTTTGTCAATTTTTGGCTAAAAAGGGGGAGTAAAGTGTTGATTTGTTTGTTGTTTCTGATGTTGAATCAGATGTCATGACTTTATGTCATGTTTGCACTACTGCTTAGGAAGAGTAGTTGTCTTTGTGTTACTGGACTGAATGCAACTTTTTAGGGAGAGCATGATAGTCTGTCATGCTTACTGCTGCTGCTACTGATGTGGATCCATTTGCTTGCTGTTGCTGCAATTTGTGTGGAACTGTTTGCTGTGTCTGGGGGAATGTGTTGTTCTCTGCAGTAGGTTGTGGTGTTAAGAGGGAGTGTGCTTGTTCTAGTGCGCTTGTGCTAGTGCTTGTGCAGTGTGGTTCCATTGTATGAACTGACATGGGAGTTCATGTTTTTGGTTTTTGGTTTTGGTTTTTCTTCAAGGGAGTACTGATTATGTGTGATAGGGGGAGCTATGTACCTGTCTGTTTTTCTTATTTTTGCTGCTGAAAGATTGCAGTCTGTACAAAGCTTACATGTTCTCATATAGATTGTGTTGGTCTGTGATGTCAGACCTCACGTCGTGACATTGTGTTGTCTCTCTTAGTTTGACAACATTGTGGTTCTTGAGGTTCTTTATTTTTGGTCTGATTCTGCTGTGTACCTTTGATGTGTGCTAAGGTTGTTTTAGCAAAAATTTGCCAAAGGGGGAGATTGTAAGTTCTGTGATTTATGGATTGGCTACATTTTGGTAAAATAACATGCTGTTAGCAAGATGTTAAATCAGATGTTCTGCCATGACAGTCAGACATCATATTCTGCATGATTTTGTGACATGTTCTAGGACATGTTATACCAGAAAGTTAGGGCATGACTATTTTGATATTTTTAGTGTGATTTTTGAGTGTGTTCTGATTCACTCATGTGCGTTTTTCATGGGAGTAAATTATGGGAATTTCTGTTACAACAGATTCTGTTAATTTTCATAAAAAGGCTCCTTGAGCCTTTTTAGGAAAGTTTGTATTTTGTTCCTATTTTTGTGCAGAAGATTATGCATAATATTTGCAGCTGCTGTTTTGGACCTGTTGCGGTTTTTAAGCCTAAGACCATGCTTCTCAAAGGCTATTTATAAGAAAGGCTTTTAACCTAGAAAGTGTGTGTGTGTGTGTGTGTGCCGTATTTGGTGTGAGATTTTTTCTAGGGTTTTTGTGTTGTTCTTTGTGTTCCTCTCTTATGTCTTTTGACATTTGAGTAGGACTGTGTTAATTGTCAATTGTTCACTCATGAGCTTTTGAGCAAGAGTGTATTATTCTTGATTGAAGCTTTTAAGCAAAATCAAGTATTGTCTTGGAAGTGTGTTACTTCTATTGTTTGGTTGTTGTTGAATTGTCACTGGGATTGTGATTGATTAGAAAGTCAGAAGGGGATCTCATATCTAGAGGGTGTCTAGGTAGAAGTTGCACAAGGTGGGATTATGCGAGAAGTTGTAAACGGGGGAGTTTAGCTTTGAACTAATACTATCATAGTGAATTTCCTCCCTGGCTTGGTAGCCCCCAGATGTAGGTGATGTTGCACCGAACTGGGTTAACAACTACTGTGTGTTATTTAAATTCCTCCAATTTTTCTTTAAATTGTTCTTGTGTTAGTTCTGTTGTTACGGCGTCCTGACATCATATCCGACATCTGTCCACTACGTGCTAGAATTTCAATGATCATATGGACTCAAAATGATGTATACTTGATTGTTCTTTGATGAAGCTTGCAAGAGCTTGAGGAAACTTGTTGATGAAGGCATGAATATAAACACACGAACCTCTAAAAATTCTTGAGAAACATGCCATCTAATCTTGGAATATCTTTGATCAAATGAAGTTGAATGATGCTTGAGACCCCATGCTTTGAGATTAGGGCTCATGCTTTGATGAATAGCCTTTGAAGATCAATGGTTGACCACACTTTGACTTAAGGAACTAAAACCCTAGCTGAGGATACATTCATATGATGCTATTGATTCTAAACCTTACCTTGCAAAAGAAACAAAAGGGGACAAAGAATATTTATTTATTTATTTTGATTAGAGGTTAGTAAAATATAAAGCATATAAGTACAAAAAGAAAGGTACACAAATAGGTGCTTGGTGATATCTACAAAGGCAAACTCAAAGGGTGGGAGGGTTATGAGAAAACCAAGTTTGTGATCTTGATGCATTGTAAGGATGCAAATGAAGTGGGATCTAAGGGGTATAAATTAGGGTATGACACATACGGATAAGATGGCACGACGAAACTCTCAGGAGCAATTAGTGGTATATGCCAATATGCCCAAACGGGGAGTAGGTGAACACATCCTCCAATACTTTTTACTCCTACCTTGCATGCTTTACACATATGTCTAAATAATGTAGCTAAACAAGAAAAACCCCAACTATATCTATTGCATTTATCTAAATCTCCTACTAGGGGTATCCAAGAAGAATGTAATAAATTATGACTCTTGTCTGGCATTAAAATTTTTCCTATGAGGAGTAAAATATAAATTTTCGCATGAAGAATGTTAACCTCTTCCGTTGGTGCAACCTTTTGTTTTAATTCTTCTAATATACTTTGTAGCCAAACAATTTTAACAAAAGCTTTAACTTTATCTGAATTCTAAGGTTATACACCTAAATGTTCCATATATACATCACTCCATACTTGAGTAGGACCATTAACTGCCCTACCGTTTACACGGAGACCAAACAACATACTTACATCCACTGACGTTATGGTACATTCATCGGTTGGAAGATGAAAAGTATGTGTTTCTTGTCTCTATCTTTCTAATAAAGCAACAACAAGTTTCAAATCAACCTTGATACTGATTATTTTTGCAACATTTGCAAACATGGCTTGTTCCAAATACTGTATTATTACCGGACTTGGTGCATTGATAGAATGGGAATGAAGTCTAAATCTATCTTCGACTTGTTTCAAATATAGAAAAAATCAATATGATGTTCAACCAAAATAATGAAGTCTAAATATGTAATAATATTGCATAAAAATAATTAAGCACGATATAAAAATCTTACGAATGTTGCGACGTTTTCCGATGTTCCCCGGTGTTTTTCTCCCATCCACAATAATGCCATTTGATATAATTTTACTTATGAAGAATATATTTTAAAAACTATTGATGAAGAAGTGTATGGATGATGAATATGCATGCACAACCATGGTATTTATAGAGGATTAAGCTGAGTGTAACTTTTGGTGCATGCTATTAACCCTTGGTCAAAATAGTGTAGCAACACAGCTACTCTACATGCTATAATACTAGTTGCTACTCTGCATGCTATAAGTAAATGTTGCAGGATTCCAATATTATGCATGCAGCATGCCAAGACATGACTACTCAATGCTTCTATAGCAGGTCGTCTTAGGGAAGGACGAGCCCACACGTGAACCTTTGTTGCTTGGCCTTTTGATAGATGAGCCATCACGCGATGATCATTGGATCGTCCTTTTGAGAATGAACGTGACACCCCAGGCCAATTTGTGTCTCATATTCGACCGACATCCATTGACCAAGAGTGCTTATGATGATCATGAAAATGGATGGCAATATCCTTCATCTTCACATGCTTACTGCATCAGACACATTGCACAAAACTTCATGTGTGAGTTCAGAGACAAAGAACTACGTAAAAAACTTGTCAACACGGGTAACAATCTACATTTACAGTTACAATAAATAGTTATTGAGTTATTGATATTCAAATGTTTTACTTAAAATTTTTACTACAGAATATGCGTTGACGAATGCAACATTTAATTACTACCGAGGCAAAGTACGAAGATCAAATAGAAAGACTTTGGAGTGGATAGACAACATTCCCCGAGAGAAGTGGGCGAGGGCGTATGATGGAGGACAACGGTAGAGACACACGATAACTAACCTGGCCGAAGCAATAAACTCGGTACTTAAGGCTACCCAAAACCTTTCAATCACTGCATTGGTCAAATCTACATACTATCGGCTGGAATCGTTGTTTGGTAAGCGAGGCCATGATTAGACAAAATGTTGTTGTCTGACCAACCTTTCACGGATAATTGTAATAAGGGAATGGATGAAGAAGTGAGTAAATATAGCAGCCATAATGTCATCCAATTCGCTTGCCAGAGATTCTATTTTATGGTGGCCGAAAGAATTAATCAGAAAGATGGCCGACCATTGGGTACTTTCAGCGTTGATCTTAGGAAGGGGTGATGCGATTGTGGGAAATTTTAAGCATTTCATTTACCCTGCTCCCATGTAATCGCAGCATGTGCCAGTATATGCCAGGACCACACCATGCACATACCAGATGTTTTAAAGTTTCTGAATGTTTTTAAATTCTACAAGGAAAGCTTCCTTGGACTTCCACACCAGGAAAACTGGCCAACATATAAAGGATATACTCTTTGCCATGATGAGACAATGCGAAGGAAGAAGAAATGACGCCCAAATAGTACTCGAATTAGAACCGAAATAAATGATGTTGAAAAAGAGAAGAGAAGGTGTGTGATTTGTCGCGAAATAGGCCATATGCGTAAAAAATGTCCAAATGTAGCCGACCGTCTAACCGAACCGTCTAGATGATTTTGCTTATTTTTTTTAATTTATCATTTAATCAAGGTTTTAATTTTCATTACATGTCTTTGTCATTCAACATTCAGTTAATATTCAAGACAAGTTTTATCAACAACAAAATAAAGAAACCGCACATAAAAAAACAAGAGGATAAACAATATAACGATTAAACATCTAAACATGCCTAGGAGATTCCAACCATCAAGACCCAATATCAGATTGTCCATACATCATCAAAACAACATCATAGTCATTTTTAACAGCTTTCCAGGACCGAGTTTCTCCATATTTAACAAGCATTTCAATTCTTATAATCTTTTCACCTTCATCAATTTCTCCATCTAACCAACTCATGGATTCACTGTGTTTCATAGTCGGATATTCAACGGAGGCTTTATTACCGAAAAACACAATTGAGCATCTCTTTTGATAAAAGGAGTATTTGAATTGGTAAAATACTCCATTTTTGAGGAAATATTTCAGAGTGAAATGATTAAATAAGTGTAAATGATCTGAGAACTAGAGATTTCCATAAAAAATTATCTATAGAAAATTCAAAAATAATAAAATATTCCGCTGCTCGGCCAATGGATGGCCGAGCATATTCATGAAATTATTGATGTGTAATTCATAAAAATAAATAAATAAACAATATAAATAAAATATTAAAATTGTATTATATGATAATATAAATTAAATTTTAATCATTTTTTATACAAATATTTACTATAAAATTATATTAATTACTATGAAAATTAAAATATTTAATTATATTATAATATTAATTAAAATATTTACTTATTATTATTTATAATATTATAATATTAATTAAATCATTTTTAAGAAATTTAAACAATTTTAAACATTTTATTCAATAAAAATTTTAAACAATTTTAAACATTTTATTCAATAAAAATTATATCATTTTTAATATTAATTATATTATAATATTAACTAAATCATTTTTAAACAATTTAAACAAAAAAAATTGCTTCAATGGCTCGGCTGATGGATGGCCGAGCTACAACATCACGTAGGCCAGTCCTTTGGTTGGCCGTGTCCATGGTGGAAAAATGGTGTTTCTGAAATTTTTTTTTTTAAGTTGTAACGTTTAACATGTCCGGAGAAAATCTTGATTATTCAACTAAACTCTAATTACTACAAATATCGACAACTATTGACCACCATCTCCTTCAATGACGCCATAAATTATTATTAATTACATAAATTATTATATTTCATTAATTTTAAAATAAATTATTATTTTAAAATATAATTTCATGGATTTAATAAGTTATTATTAAATAGACACGAATGAAATTAAAATAAATTGTTTAAATCCTATGAAGTGAGTGATAATGAACGCAAGAATCTACCTACAATAAATATTTGTGATCATAAAGTCACAAACACTCTTGGTGACTAGACAGACACACTTTTTATTCCCTGATCCACCAAAGCTTCCTCTTCATCCATCTATCTATCCATCCATCAACTAAACAAATACCATTCACATCCATATCATCATCTGAATTCTTCATGGTCATCATTATATTTTTGTGATGCTTCATTCATTCATTCATGCAGATCAAGAAAGTGTGACATAGCATAAAAAAGATAGAAAAAAAAAATTGAATTAGTGAAGTATTATTATTTCAGTGTACTATAGTATAGAGATGAAATAACTGAACTCTTTGGTCGACATATCGTAATCACAGTGTCAAATCAAGGCATGACGATGAGATAGAAAACACTGTTGTTATAAAACAACACGTAAACCAATCTGGAACTGTTGTTGTTATGGTGACTTCTCGTCAACAATTAACCACTCTTGTGTTCTTGAATTTATTGGAAAGATGTAACAGTGTTGTTGTTTTGTTTTTGTGAATTGTAAGTACTTTTATTTCCTCATATGAAGACAAAATTTGGATGTTTGTGTGAAAAACGTTGGTGCCTTTCCGTTTCTGGTCAGACCTTTACCAGGTTGACACCTTTTTTGATCAAACAAAACAAATAAAATCTGATCTGATAACTTGTAACTTAATGAATTTAACTAGTTTGTGTTTTACAGTACACAATTTCTTTCGCTTCAAAAAATAAAGTACTGTGTTATTTTTTTTGAAATACTAAAAAATAAATTAAGTACAAAATTGGTATTATATGTGGGGAAATTTAAAATAGACTTAAATGCACTTTTGGTCTTCCTAGTTTAGATTTTTTACACTTTCGGTCCCCCTATTACAAAATCTGCGATTTTGGTCCCTACATTTTGATGGTCTTGGCAATTTTGTGGTCCCTCCAATTTTGCTCCAAAACAGTACATGAACAGTGCATGTCCGTACATGAACAGTGCACTGTTCATGTACGGTTTTGAAGCAAAATTGGAGGGGACCACAAAATTGCAAAGACCATCAAAATGTAGGGACCAAAATCGCAGGTTTTGTAATAGGGGGACCGAAAATGTAAAAAATCTAAACTAAGGAGACCAAAAGTGCATTTAAGCCTTTAAAATAAAACATATATATATGAAGAAATAATGTGCAAAATTCTCACCCTTGAAATATATAGAGGAGAAAATTATGTTAGAGATTTATGTGTTTAGCTATTTCCATTGCCTGGATCATCTATGTGGGTTTCTATAAAGAGATATGTGGTTTTTGCGGGTTAAATTCTGGTTAAAAGAATCTTTATATACAATTTTTATGGATAATTAGTGATTAAATAGGATTTTTTTCAAATTTTTCATTGTCCAAAATGTGACTAACTTAGCCTCATATATTGGGCCTCTCAAAATGAAGATAGACCAACCCATAAATAAATCTATCTTATGAAATATTACGGAGGTTCAGTATAATTTTACAAAAATCGCAATATCAAACATGTATTTATGTTTCTTCCACATGTTTTTAGTTCATAGTGGCTTTTTTTTTTGTTTTATTTCAAATTTGGAGTATTTTAATTATTTTCTTGGTTTATATTGATTAAGTGTGCTTAGAGCTATTTTTAAATATGTTCAAAACGCGCTATAATATAAAATTTAAAATTTGTAATGATTCAATCAAGGTTATATAGAAATCTCATAAAAATATTTATCATGATTTAACAATAGTAAATCACCTCAATATCTTCAAAAATAAAAACATGAAAGGGCTTTACTCTCGGTTACACTCAGAATTGCAGGCGGTTTCTTTGAATTATATGGAGAATGATCATGTTAGCTGGAATTATGGGGATACCGATGTTTACACGGTTAGTTCTTTTTATAAGTTGGCTAACTGCTTTCATATCCTTTTCAGTCCTCTTAATCGGAACGATTTAGCCTTAAAGTTAATTTGAAAAGTTCAGGCTCCTCTGAAAATCAAGGTGTTCGGTGGAGATGTTTTCTGAACAGAATTCCGACAAAAGATCTTTTATCTTCTAGAGACATTATTCTTTCGGGGAACATTTCTAATTGTTTATTTTGCAATAGACAGCCGGAATCGTTGTCGCACTCTTTTCTTAGGTGTTCCGTGGTCATTTTGGTTTGGAAAGAAATTGCCGAGTGGATTGGTTTTACCGCTCCAGGTGCGAACGGTTTCACGGGTAGTTTTGTGGATTGGTTTTCCTTTTGTAAATCGAAGAAAGTTAAACCCGGTAGAGAAGGTTGTATTTGGTTGGCGGTTTGTTGGAATTTATGGTTACTCAGGAACGACATTGCTTTTAGGAATATCAGATGGAAAGTCGACATGGATATTGTGTGGTCGGTAAAGTTTTCGGTTTGGAGGTGGTCTTTTATAGGAGACATTACTAATTCCAATTGTAATTTTTACGAATTCAACAAAGCTCCTTTGTTCCATTTGTCGTAGACTTCAATTGGTAGGTAATTTTTCTGTTTTTGCCGAGCTAGGTCTCGCATTGTTTCTTTGTAAACAGGGTTGAGTACCCTTTGTACTCTTATCAATGTATTCCTTTCTTACAAAAAAAAAAATCAGGGAGGGACGGGCTCAATAGTATCTTATCTTTATTTTCACCGTCTATGTCAAAGACAAGTTTGTTTGGTGGTGTAACCATGTAGATTTCTCTATAACATCAATTTTTCTTCGTCTCTAAGTTTTATTTCACAGCAACGTCCCAATCCCTACTGATCTTGTAATGATTCTGAGTAGTCTGTGAAAAGCTAATATCCCTTCTAATATTTAGGTGTTCTCGTAGCAGCTTCTCCTCAATCGTCTTCAAACAAAAGATAAACTGACAAATTTAGGTATCATATATGGCCAACATAATTTTGTTTGTCCTTTGTGTTTTTGTAATAATGAATCTCATTTTCACTTGTTCTTGATGTGCCTAAAATTCAAGTTAATTTGAAATAAGGTGCTGGATTGGATTGGGCTTGGCGTCTCCCCGCAGCTTTATCTATTATTGGTCATTTGACGAATTTTGATATGATGATGAAAGACCATATCATCAAAGATTTTAGACTCTTATTTTGGTTTGCTACGGTTTAGGACAATTTGGCTTTTAGAAATGATATCCATTTTAATTAAGGGTTTCATGATGTTATTGATGTAGTGCATGTTTGGTTTGGCTTTTCAGCCACCAAACGTACGTCCACATGCCATTCCACCGTGACTTTGGAGAAGCTACAAAAGGTAGCTTTTGTGGAAACGTGAATTTTGGACGTGATTTACACTTTTCCACCGCCAAACCAAACATAGCAGTAGTCTTTGTCTTTGGATAGATCCCTTTCATGGGATTGGACTGGTGCTATATTTAAGGGTGTCTTCCTTTGTGATAAGAAATATTGGTTAGTTAATCCGCTTATCGATTGTATTCGCTAATGTTCTAGGAGTTTTTCGTCTTTTTTATATTGGGTTAAATATCCCTTATGCTCCCATTAATTCATCTTTGTTTATAAAAAAATATATTGAAAATATGTCTTTTTATTTTTTAACATCAAAAGAGAATATTTTTCATTTAGAAACTTTTAATATGAATCTTATCTAAATATAATTTTATTATTATTTTTAATATATTTTAATAAATATTTTTATTTATATTCATTTTTTTCATATTATAAAAGTCATTTTTATTAAAAATATAAAGAATTTCCTGTTGAATTATTTTTAACAAGTCTATATTAAACAAATGTAATAAATTTAACCATTAAAAAACTATGGTACTTTAATTACATCACAAATTTTTAAAAATTTTTATTTTCTAAAATTTATGTTAATTTTATTTGTTAAAAAAACACAACAGACTTTTGAAAAGAACAACTATGTACATCTTTGAGAAACATAAAAAAGAAAAAAAGAAAAATGTTTAATTATTTTCAAAAATATGTTATCACTAGCTAGCATTGCATTTTTGTTCTTTCACTGTGAATCTTCAAAAATATATTTTCACAAAATAACCATTGTGAATCTTTTTGAAATAGGAGTAATAATAATTGAAACACACATAACATAACTTTAATTAACTATAGCATATAATATAATTCCATATCATACTATAAATCCACAAACATAGTTGTCTTGATCTCATAAAAGAAAAAGAAAAATTACATATATTTAAGTCAACAAAGTCATGATGATATCTCCATCCATACTTTGAAACAGCACATATATCTGAAGTCATTCTCATGAGCAGTGTCCACAAACACCATATTTCAATTCAATAATAACCCTAATAGTAACACACACGAACTGTCACTAAAGATAACAAAAAGAAGAAACCACAAATTCATCAAAATAGACAACAACAAACAACACAAAACAGTAACAACATCAACAACATCAACAAAATAAAAAAAACAACACCATATATTAAACCTTCATTCATCACCCTTCAGCTTTTCAATTTTCCTATATCTGAAAAACAAAAACACAAAGTTGATTAATAGTTAATTAGGTTAATCTGATAAGATAAAATAAAAATAATGATGTTTACGTGGTTAATTACCAGATAATAACATGCACCATGCTGGAGTGAATGGAGAGTTACACCCCATTGGTTTGTTAAAACTGGTTGGCCAGTTGAATGAATGAGCACAGAATCATCACCAAATGCTTCACGAACATTGAAAGGTCCAGATGCTACCTCAAACGCCACATCATTGATGAACACCATTAATCTTGCAGGAACACCTGTTTCTCCAATGCCTGAGATACACTCAATCATTTCACACATTGAACCCTAACTATAGCTATATACGAGTAAAAGTTAAAAACAAATACAAAAGCCTATATTTCAGCCAATAAAGCCATGCACACGTGACCTAAAAACCATGGTAGAGTAATTAGCCACCTCTTTCCTTCTTTTGCTTTACTTACATTACCATTTTTATTTCAAAAACTATGTTCTTAGGTTCTATAGATCGTGTAAAACAAGTATAAAAAGAATAATTTGCACAAATGAAAATCAAACGAACAAGTAACTAAAGATCTTAGGTTTTGGCCGATAAGGGTTTTATAAAACGGGCCGCGATAAAATGTTATTGGCAGGTGCTGATACTGATTTATTCACCGTTTTTAAGGTAAAGAACAAATCGTGGTTAATTCACAGTGACGACCGCAATCACTATCGCGAGACCTGTCCTCACTGAAACTGCGAAAGTCTTTTGCGACTGCGCCTGTTTTTTAAAACCTAATTACAAAAAATATCTTTTAATTTTCTGTGGTTATTTTATGTTTTTTTTTTCTTTCTAGTGTTGTGTGAGTGTGATATGATAAAGTAAATACTATCTAATTAATTACCTTGTAGTTGAGAAATGATAGGGGATGGAACAGTGATGGTGGAGGAGGTGGTAGGAGGTACAACAGTAGTAGTAGTTGTGGGTGTGGGTGTGAAACAGAAGTTAAAATGAGGGATTTGGTGCACTATTTTGACAGACTTATCTTGATCTTGTTGATCTTGATCTTTCTTTGAGGAATTAGCACCATGGTTGTTCATGATCTCACTAAGCAGAAAACTAGTAGTGCAATGAGCAGTGTTTTGCTGCTGTTGATGTTGATGTTGTTGTTGACCATGTGATTGTTGAGCATGAACCACATTTGAGAGTTCAGAGAAGCAAAACCCTTGTGATGTAACATTATTAGGTTGAACAACACCTTGTCCATGATTTTGCACTGGGAAGAAGAAAGTCTCAGTCGGTGGTGCAGTTACTCTTGCTTGTAGGGGAACAAGATTGGCTTCATTTTGTGTCTGAAAATAGTTATGATTCACAGAAGAAGCAGGTGGAGAATTAGGCACAACGTCATTGATGTTAGGGAAACCAAGAGAAAACACCTTGGAAGGTATTAACTCCTTTGGCGGAGATTTCTCCGAGGAAGAAGATGAAGTTGATGGTGCAGCAACAGTTGTTTGAGCAAGTGACGAAACATGATTGTTTTGCTGTGGTTGCTGCGGCTGTTCCGGATTCTGATTCTGATTCTGAAGATTCTTTGAGTTGTTTTGGTTTTGAAGATGACGAAGCTTATGCTTGCTTCTTGATTTGCGGTTCTGAAACCAGTAAAACACATTAGCATCACCAACCTGTCCATACTCTTGTAACTGTGCTCTAATCTTTCTTATCTCTTCTCTCGGTGGATTCACCATCCCTGAGTTGAATATAGCTTCAAGTATCCGAATCTGTTCAGGTTTCGGATTCCACCTCGGCTTCGGTTCAGGACTTCTCTCTTCACAACCTTCAAGATTACCAATTCGTCACCCAAAAAAAAAAAAAATATTAGACCTAAGGATCCATCATTTTTACCTATATTTCATGTAGAAAAAGTGGTTACCTGATGAGTAAGGAGTTCTGTGACAAGGAGAAGATGAGATGAGAGAAGAGTTGATGTCATGCTGCCATTGGTGATGAGTGTTGCAGGGTTTAGACTTAAACATGCTTGGCCAGTGTCTATTAGAAGAAGCCATGATGGTGATGAATGAATGAATAACTGATAGAAATCTAGAAGAAGCTCTTTTTGTTTCTCTCTTGCTTTCTGTAACACACAGAACCTTCTTATATAGCCACTACTTGTTAACCGTGCGTCTCACAACAAGTTCTATAATTGAAATAATAATAATAACAATAGCTCATTAGTCATAGTCATAGTCATAGATAAGAATTTATTTAACATAATATAATGAAAAATGAAAAGTATTTTATATATAAAAATAGGTGAGAAAAATAAACAAGAAAGGAAAGTGAAATAAATAAAAAGAGAGTAGCAAAGTATATAGTATAAGTCTTCCCATGCCTTGTAGTACTATAGCTATAGCTTTTTGAGATAAGAAAACAACTTTTGCATTAATAGTAGAGTGAAAAAAGGTGAAAAATAAAAGAGATATAGTTTAAAGTAGAAGGAAATTCCCCCCGGATGAGAAGCAAAGGGAACAAGGAAAAGAATAGATGCTGGGGACTTAATTAGGAATCTTGTTGGTGCAGAGATATGGCAGAGAGAGAAAAGCTCTTAATGCTAGGGCTTTCATCACACACATACAAGAAAAAAAAAGAAGAGAAAAAGAAAAGTGTGATCTGAACAATTTGTCTGATTCTTTTAACACAATTCCATGGGGGAAGGGAAAGAGAAAATGTGTGATATTAATGAGAAGGTGTAGGAATAATAAGTGTGGGATTATTCTAATGGATGAGGTTGTTGTATAGGAATAAATAGGGGTTGAGGGGATGGAAGATTTTCAAACTTTCAAAGTCAAGAAAAGAGTGTGTACTAATTTTTGATTGGAAAGTGGTGGTGGGTTAGTAATTGCTTGTTTTTTGGGTCATTTTAGGCAAAGTAAGGACTAAGGTTGTATTTGGATTGAATCGAGGGGGCATGTTTATTGACTATTTTACTTCAACAAATGTATATTTTTCTTTCAATTTATTTCAATTCATGTGTGTATGTATAATTAGGGTTTTCATTCATGGTATAAGAATAGTACTATCAATTAAGATGAAATTAATTTTTTTTATTAACATTCTTTATTTATTTACTTTTAGTTTTTTGAAAATAACAAATGATATTAAAAAGATGTGTGATTGAGTTAATGAAAAATGAAAAAAGTTTATAGTTTCTTGGTGCGGAGAACATGGATACTGTGAAACTACATAGATCAAAAGTTAATTAAGTATGACCAAACCTTTTGTTCGAATGTATTATTTGAAAATAAAAAAGAAAAATTTTATGTTGTGCACAAGTTTAAATCCAAATAAAATATATCATTACAAAATGACATGCGAGTGAAATTAAAGTATTAAAAGGTAGATATAGATCGAAAGAACACTTTTATTGAATGACATAACTAAATTTATTATTTTCTTGTATTTACCTAATTGATTTTCTTTTGAGATGTTGTAATCAAAGAAATAACTTGTATTTGAGAGCTCGAAACCTTTGAGAATCTCGATCCACGAGTTTTGTCGATGAGAAAAGAGAGCGCTAAAGCAAAAAAATGATATGTCTGCAATCAATAGTGTAGAGAGACTATGTCACATATATAAAGAAGAGCAAAAAACGAAGAAAATAAATCTGAGAAGAATTTCAGATTTAGGGCTTACCGTGCCAATGGAGCTTGATAACAATTTCGATGACATTCAAGATACTTCTCGGAATTGATGATCCATCTTGATCAAGGGTTTGAAAGAGATCTCTTGACGACAATTTTCTATATATCTATGAGGGTTTACAACACACAACAATAAAAAATTAAGATGGAAGAGTGCATGTTACTTTACCGAATGAAAGGAGAATTTTCTTCTAGTTTCCTTTATTTGATGAAAAAGTTTTATAAAAAATTAGAAAAAGTGTATATAAAAATTTAGTTAATATATTATAATAAAAATTATATAAATTGAGGCTTAAACTTAATATATAATATAAATTGCTTTGTGAAGGTCAACTTGTGTGAGTCCTAATTCACTAATTTGTACATCAGTATTTTTGTCAATCCACTTGCACTTAAATAAGGACACTTTAAATATAACATAATCAATCTCCAAAATCTTCTCAATGACCCCAAAGTACGACCTATATGTCATTACAAGAATCTTTTGTTTGGAACTAGAGAAGTACATGGATTCAGCCTCAACCATAACCTCACTATTTTGCATGGTACTCGCGATTATCTTTTGATTTTGTATAGAATGAAAATGTACTAATGTGGTATGCACTCCAAGTTATTAGATTAAAATTAAGCATATATGAAATCCATTTAATTATCTCAAAAACACTCCTATTTTTAAAAACCCTTTCATTAAACTAATTTATGAAACTTTTGTTATACTCTGTCAACAACCATTTTTAACTCATCCGAGAAAATTTTTCTTGATAAATCTTTTTGATTGGATAAGTAAGGTTTAAAATCATAAACATTATTCAATATATACAAATATGCTTGAAGAACTACATCTCGGGCCATTGACTTAACATATAAACCTTAAGTACATTTACCTTCATATCTTCCATAATGACGAGACTTGAGAATTCTTATAGAGTTAGCTTCTAAAAAATAGTTTAAATAAAATTCAATATCTTCTTCTATCATGTGTCTTTCAATTATCGAAGCTTCCATATGGTGATGGTTCTTCGTATACCCTTTAACTCTCCATGTCCCTTTTTGGCTAACTCTTGTCTTATACCTATCTCCACCATATCTAGACGAGCATTTTTACCATATTTTATTTTGCCTTGAAGGTTGAGAAGTGTTACAATCAAACTATCACACACAATTTTCTCCACATGTATCATATCAAGACAATTTCTTACATCAAGGTTAGACAAATATGAAAGATCAAAGAACACCGGTCTCATTTTCCGTATATTTTTCTCCACGGGCCCTTTCTGGTTCTTTTCAAAGATAACATTAATGTGTTTTTCATTTATAAATTTCCTTACTAGTTAACGGTTTTGAAGCAATATCATACTTCTGCTTTCCATTAAAAGCCTTCCACAATCTACAATATGGATGATTGTATCTTAGCAATTTTTTATGTTCAAGCTAAACAGTTTTTTTTCCATTATATAGTTGGTGGGAACATGTATCAGCTTCACATATCGGACATACTTTATGTCACTTAACGTTGGACCCAAACAAATTATTGTATGCAAGAAAGTCATTGATTATGCAAAACAACATGACACAAATATTAAAAAAATCCTAAATACGCATCATCAACATCAACAGCTTCCTCCCACAAAACTTTTAAATATTCAATCAATGAACTTATATAAATATCTATATAGTTTCATGATTGTTTTGGACCCTAAATAATTATAGATAACATCATATATATGCGTTTCATGCACAACCACATATATAGGTTGTATATTATGAGAATAATAGACTATAGAGTATCACTAGTACTCAGATTATCAAACAGATTCATTCTATCGATGACAACTCCAAGCCTAAGGTTTCTTGGTTCATGGAAAAAATTCGGAAACAAAAAATCATATTTCTTCCATTGAAAAGAATCAACTACATGGCAAATTTTTCCATCACATTTTCTTTCATCTGCATGACATCTAATATCTGACGTTGTGTCATTTACATTAGAAAAAGGTCTCATGAAACATGTAATTAATGGTAGGTACCACATCACCTTCGCAGGAGGACCCTTCTGCTTACATAATCATCATCAACACCACTGCCCTTCACCTCTTAGTATGAATCTCCACACCTCACACACTCTTTCAGTTCTTCATACTCTTTCTAGTATAATATGTAATCATTATGACATGCATTTTGTTGCGGCGAGAATCAGATATCAAGCTATTGTATTAACTTGAATCACAAAATATTGAATGTTCACCACCAAACTCTAATTTATCCAAAGTAAAGGGAAAAGATCGAATAAAAAATCCTAATTGTGCAATGTAACAACAATGCAAACAGATCTAAGGTTCGGGGGTTGGTTATACTAAGGGAAGGTATTAGCACCCTAAGTATCTATAGTACTTTATAGGAACCTCTTGTTGTGTTTGTGTTATGTTATTGTTGTTTGCTAATGATTGAAAATGTTCTATGAGGAAAGACCTAGAGGTTTTACTAAGTATGCTCGCTAAAACTTCGTGGTCTTGTGCCTACGTATCATAACAAGGATGGAATTAGAGCAATCGCAGTTCACCTTAACAAGGGTGAAGAACACTTGATTATGATCAATGTTCCAAGGGGAAGATAAGTGTTTATAAAAATAACACTTACATAGAGTTTACAAATTCTAACCATAGGCTAAGTTGAAAAAAGGTTTAATGGCTTAACAAAGTCATAAGGGAAACTAAGGTAAGGCTAAGCTACCTATGACATGAAGTCAACAAAAAGACACTTCCTTTGGATTTGGTAACAAATGGAAATAAAGAAGGATGAAGGCTAACAAGCTAACATCACTTGGGGATAACTTGACAAAGGATGAGATGAACAAGGATGATATTCAAACATGATATCAACTATGAGTGACAAAGACAAACATTTAAACATGATGTTAATCAAGGAATAATATAAGATATGACAAAGTTAAAATGATTATGGTAACAACCAAATACATGAAAGTAGATGTTGTTAGACGATGGCTAGGATCTAGAAGGGGGGTTGAATAGATCCTTCGAGTTTTACACGCAAATGGCTTTCCAAAAAATTTGTTTTAAAAGTTTGGCGGAAGTTGCCACTGAATTACGTCTACAACGAACCTCTACTAGAGGGATCAGATATGCACGACAATATTGGGAATGAATTATGGATGAGAAAAATTCAGATTGATTAACACAGTTTAAACGCAATCAACAATGTTTTATTTGCTTGATAGTTAATCCAACCTGTAGCGCGATTTTTGTGGTCCTGAGTCACGATCGCTTGGGTACTACAGTTTGATTCATTTTTTATCCTATTGAGTTGATTAAGGAAGGGAAATAGATGTCTCCAATTAACCCTGCTTGCATACTGAGTTTGAACAACGGTCTGTTAGGTCACAGATGCTATGTGGATGTGGGGCCTTTCTTCGGTTTATTTTGTTAAAATTACAATGTCTGGATCATTTGCAAGGTTTTTGGTAGGATGTTAGGACTTGGTGCTTTTGGGTTGATATATGGGGGTATGGGATTTTGGGTTCCTCCTATTCTATGGGAGGAAAAAGGTTGTTTTGGTGTCTTGTTCAAAGCCTAAGACGTGAAGCTAAATGTGGTTTGTATCTTGTTCAAAGCCCAAGATGTGAAGCTAAAGGGTTAGAGAGAATTTGTCATCTCTAAAGAGGAGTTGTTGATGTTTGTATGCTGTGAGCGAGGCACAGTTTTGATGCTAAAAGGTTGATTGACTCAACCGGGGTATTCCTTATACAAAGCCTAAGAGGAGACTATTGACCCAACAAGAGGGTGTTTTTATATGTCTTGTACGAAGCCCAAGACGGAGGCTAAAGGTTTGACTCAACAAGAGAGTGCTTTAGTGTCTCGTACGAAGCCCGAGATGGAGGCTAAAAGGGAAGTGACTCAACAAGAGAGTCTGAAGGTTATTGACTCAGCAAGAGAGTCTTTTTATACTCAACAAGAGAGTGTTTTGCTGTCTCGTACGAAGCCCGAGATAGAGGCTGACGGTTTGACTCAACTAGAGAGTCTTTTATACTTAACAAGAGAGTGATTTATATGTGTCTTGTATGAAGCCCAAGATGGAGGCTAAAAGTAGTTGACTCACCGAGAGAGTCTTTTATACTCAACAAGAGAGTGATTTATACGTGTCTTGTATGAAGCCCAAGATGGAGGATAAAAGGAGATTGACTCAACAAGAGAGTCTTTTATACTCAACAAGAGAGTGATTTTATTTCTCGTACGAAGCCCGAGATGGAGGCTAAAGATGGTTGACTCAACAAGAGAGTCTTTTATACTCAACAAGAGAGTGTTTTTTATCTGTCTTATACGAAGCCTAAGACGGAGGCTCAAGGAGTTTGACTCAACAAGAGAGTCTGAAAAGGTTAGCTCCGCTTGGGAGAATCATTTGTACAAAGCCCAAGAGGAGGCTACTAATTGGTGAATGTTTCAGTTGAGTGACAGGTCCAGTTGGTTGGATGAAAGAGAAAATCAGTTCTTATATGGGTAATGTTGTGCTTTGGTAGAGGATCAGGGTTATTTCCTGTTCTTTGAGGAAATGGTAAATCCCAAGGGTAGCGAGACTGTCCAAGTCTACTGGTGTTTTAAGAAATCGATTCTCAGATAGTGAATGATCTTTGTATGATGCCCAAGAGAAGGCTGGTATGTTAAGGGATGAAGGTCAACCCATTAACTGGTCTGACACTTGACTCAGAAAGACAGCTCTAGCAAATTGATGACTAGATTCTGTTCCTATACCTGTAGAGGTCGTCAGGGTCCTTGTATTAAGCCCAAGAGAAGCCATGAGAACTTCTAAGAAGCCGAAGGGTCCTTATACAACGCCCAAGAGGAGGCGGTGATGCTTTTAGGAAGCCTGTGGGTCCCCAAAACCCGAGAAGTTCAAGACATGCCATTCACCGAGAATAGATCAAGCCAGGAAAGTCCGAGAATTTGGAAGAAACTCAAGAGATGCCATTCACGGAGAAAAGATCATCTCTGGGGAGTTAGAGTTTCTTTGACAATGTCTAAGGGTGACAGTCTGAGAAAGGGTTCACCGAGAATGCTGTCTTTCATGTCTCCATATTGTTTAACCCCAAGAGGAGGGAAGACTGTGTCTGGTAGTCCTATGGGGATCTAGTTTTGTTTGTATTTAAGAGTGACCAATAGGGCTTTACCTAGTGCTAGACGTAGTTACCGGGGAAAAATCTAAATAACTATACTAGTATTACACAGTTGGTATTTGACAAGTATATAAAAGTTTGTGAAAGAAGACTTACAGTGAAGCAGCCCCACAATACAGTTATATATATGAAAGCGGTAAATGAAAGCGGGTAAACACTTACTCGGTTGTAGAGCTTCCATGTTGTTTTGTTAGTTGTTCAACAAAGAAAGCTTTGATAATAATATTATATTCTAAATCAAAGGAGAAAGTGCTTTGAAAATATTGTTGGGGCTTACAGCTCAAGGAGAGGCCCAAGGTTTTATTAGTGATTGCACTGTTGTTTTGAAATTGTACAGGGACTTATACAAGTGACTGAGGCCAAAAAGGGTTTTCTGTACAAAGGGAAGGGTCTTACACTCTCTCAAGAGGCCCAAAGGTGTTTAAAGAAAAGGAATTAGGCTTATAACACGAGGGTAGGCCCAAATTATTTGATTTTTGAACTGGCGATCGCGCCGAGGTTTCTTTTTTAACGCAGAGGGACTTATACAATATCTGAGGCCCAAAAAGATTTTGGTTACAAGGGGGTTGGGTCTTACACTCTATTAGAGGCCCAAAAAAGATTTTAAAAGAAAATATGGGGCTTACAACTCAAGGAGAGGCTCAAAGATTTTGTTAAAAAGGCGAAGATTGCGCCGTTGTTTTTTTGAAAATATAGTGGGACTTATACAATGACTGAGGCCCAAAAAGTGGTGTATTTACAAAGGGGATGGGTCTTACACTCTAATAGAGGCCCAACGTGTTTGAAAATGATTTGCTTAGGGTGATTAAGATCCAAACCCTAAATTAGTTTCAAAAATGTATTTTAATTAAGTAAAACTTAATTAAAATGATTAAAATTATCAAACATGTGTGAAAAACAAGTTGTGATCTTGGATTAATGTTTGAAAAATCATGTTTATATTCAAAAAATGATTGGAAACTAATTAAATTTGGGAAATCAAGGGAGAAAAAATATTTCAAATGTTAAAAAATAAATAAAACATTAATTCTTTGCAAAAATATCAAATATATGAAATAAGTAATATTTTTGGGGTTTTTATTGTTAAAATAAAATATTTTAACATTTATGTGAATTATTAAAAAAAGAATCAACCCAAAATCATTAAAACTCAGAGAGAAATTAATTTTTGAATCAATTAAATAAAATCACAAAAATTCAAAAATTCAAAAATTTGAAAATGGCGCCAAGAACATGGCAAGAACACGTGCCACCCTCTGTTTCTTCAGATTTGCGTTTTCTATCCAATCTCACTGAATACTTGATGATATCATGCAATCTACATATCAATCTACTCGTTTTCACCTCACTATCATGTCTATGGTCTTTAATTTCATTTATTTTAAGCATGGAACAAGAAATCAAAGAGAAACCTCAAGAACCCTAAAATTTGCATGAAGGCTCAGAAATTCCATACACGATTCAAACAAAGCAATTGATTGAGGGAAAATACTCCATGCATGATTATGAACATATGGCCAAATTATTGTGCAGCAAAAAATGCATGGATCATAGAGTTAGAAGAGCTCATGCTTACCTCTTGCAGCTGGTGATTGTGTTTTGTGTTAGAGGTGTTACAGCTTAGTTCCAAGGATATGGATAGCTTCCCTAGGTGCCATGGAGTGTGTCTGGATGCTTGGAATGAATGGAAATGATCTAGAACTTGAGATGGTACCCCAACTGCAAATCTGTCAAGAACTTGAGCAATTGGCTAATGATTTTGTGATTTTGGTGTTCCAGATGTTATGTGAGTGTTTGGATCACTTCTATATAATATTTATGAGGATTGTGTGTGATTGGTTTGGTTGGAATTGCTCTCAAACTCAAAACTCGATAGTGACTTGCTTTAGAAGGCAAAATTGGAAGTGAGAAGGTGATTTTGAGGAAAGCATCTGTTTGATGGCTTTGGTGTACTCAAACTGATCACAAATGAGCTCTATTTATATTAGAGCAAGTTTTTTTTGCAAGCAATAGTGAATGGCAACTGCTGCAGAAGTTTGGCCAATGTTGATCAATGAGAATCCAAGTCTCCTCTAGCCATTGACTAGAGGTTATGGCACAGGTTGTTGGTTCCCTTGGTCTTGGATATGTCTTGACTGAATTCAGTTGGAAATGGCTCAGTCCATGCCACCTTGGTGCATCCATTGAATTCTCCAAAACAAAATTGGAGTCTTGTCCCCTCTTTAGGGATTTCTAGGTTTGGCATGCTACTTTTGGTTCCAAAGACTTGGGAGGCTTGGGATCAGAGTTGGTTCCTCCTTGGTCCCCCATTGAGGTGTTCAGATGGATAAGTGTGTTTGTCATTTGCACAATTTTGGAAAATCAAGCAAAATACACAAATCTGCCTTGCTTTGACAGCTTTCAGCAAGGCATATTGCCATTGTCATATCTCATGGCTCAAGTGGAATTTGATGAAGTTCTTGGCCATTTTGGAAAGCCCTCATATGATACAACAACTGTTTGATCATAGTTGGTTTTGATACTTTGTGGATCCAAGTGAAAAATTCCCCTACATTTGGAAAAAAGTGAAGGCAGATTCTCACTTAGTAAAAATTTCACTAAGTGTTGGAAAAAAAGTGACGTTTTCACTTTTTGTGATTTTGATCATTCCATAACTTAAAATCCATGAGGAATTGGAATGAGTTGTGTTTGAAGCTTTTATAGAGGGCCATGAGAGCTACAAATCCAACTATGAGTGGGGAAAAATGGCCTTGTGGTTTAGGAGTTATGATCCTCCAAAGTTGGTACCCTAGCCACTTTGTTCCATAACTTAGAAAATTTCTAAATTTTTTATGGTTACCCCTTTTACAAGTTATCCCACTTTTCTTGATTTTTCTTGATGAATGATGATTCCAATCACACATTAACATCATTTTAGGGTCAAGGAACCATAATTGTGAAAAATCTCAAAAAGTCAAAGTTGACTTTTGTGCACAGTTGACTTTTTGTCAGTTGAACTCTAAACTGTGTGATCCTCTATGAAATCAAGTCCTTGACCTAAATCAAACTTGATGGACATATTCCATAGGTGTTGTAGGGTGTATTGAATCATGTCCCAAGGTTTGGGAGCATGCCTGGGTCAAAAGTCAAAGGTAAAGTTGACTTTTCCCGCGAAACCCTAACTGTTGTTCTGATGAAATTAAAACTTGTTGCTCAAGCTTCTTGGATCAATCCATTGTTGCAAATGGATAAATGTAGTGTGTTAGAGACCCTCAAATCCTGTCTTGAGGTATAGGCTCATGTTTTGTCCCAAAAGTCAACTTAGGGGTGAATTAGGTCAAGAAACCCTAATTCCTGATTTTTTATGAATGCATCCCTTGAGGCAAAATTGACTTGATGATTGGGTTCATGATGTCCCTTGGAGCATCTTAGGTTATGCTTTGAAGCATTGGCTCATGCCCAGAGGAAATTTTCCATCTGGAGGCCCTAGTCAACCAAAACCCTAATTTGGTGACACTGGCGATCTTGAGGCTTGATCCACCTGGACTGTTGCAGCCTTGTGCTTAATTATTGATGTGGGGAGTCCTCTTGATCCATTGTGGATGTTTGAGAGGTTTAGACAAGTTGAAGATCATGTCATTCCTTGATTGATCCCTTGTCTAAGTGCTCTGAGAGGGCTTGAAACCCTAAGTTTGATTGTAGTGGATGCTCACCCATCTTTGGGGAGACTAGTGAGGCATGATGGTCCATCCATATTGTGATGATGATTTGCACACTGATGGGAAATCTTGGTGGTCAAAATTTGGGGTATGACACAAACCAACGAGGTAAATCGACAAACAATGATTGCAAATACGTTCGATTTTGCGTTGAAACAAAATTATCGAACACTTGGTGTGCGTTAACACACTAAGTGCAGATTTCAAAGTAATGTGATGTTGAGCTGCTCCTAAATACAATCCAAGGGATTGTATCAGATTTACAAAACAATTTAATAACTCAATATAACACCAACTCAGAAATTTCGATCAATATAGACTTCGTAAATTCGAATGATATCAAACGTAAAGAGTTAAGGGAAAGAGAGAACAAACGAGATTTGATTAGGCAATTCCCCAATCTTCCTCGCTTTGGGTACGTCTGCCCCCAATTCCCCAATTGGAATTGATATATATATATATATATATATATATATATATATATATATATATATATATATGTAGCTGTTGCAAATTATTTATTACAAGAGAAGAACTATGAACATCCAAACTCCCAAACGTCTTTGATTGTTGATGCAGAGCCTTCTCTTCCCTTGATTCAAGACGAATCAAGTGCCAAGAATTCGGTTGAACAAGTCACCGTCCCACGCTACTAGACTGCAAGAAACCACCGTTCTTCAGTCACCTTCACTCGGCCGACTTCAATTCTTCGCAATTCGATCCACAAACCTTTATTCTACGATCCTCCAACTGTAGCTACTAAACTGAAAGAGTACTCTATTCTTCGGTTACCTTCGCATGGCTGAATCCCTGTAGAACGAAATGGTTTATGCCAAAAACCCCCAAAATCACCGTCTCACGCTACTAGATTGAAGGAACCTGCAGGTCTTCAATCAGCTTCACTCGGTCGATTCTTGGAGGACAAAACCTGAGGTTTTATTCAAGAAACACCTACCAATTCTCAACCCAGAAATGAAGATCACAACACTTCCTAATTCTGAATGTTATCACTTCAAAACAATGGACAACACAAGCAAAAATGATTATGTGTAATTGTTGGTTGACTCAAGGTTGAAGATGAAGATGAAGAGAAAGATTGGTATGAATTTTCACGTTTCTTGTTATTTTAGAAAATGAGATGACCAGACTATTTATAGAGAATGATTTGACCCACTAAAACTTGTAATAGAAATAACAGAAAAATTTAAGTGAAAAAATTCAGTTCAAGCGTGTTTGGGTCGACCCATCCTTTAATGAGGGCCGGCGTGCGCTGATCCGTGGAAATCACTATGCAAGTTTCACAATCATGTGTTGACCTATTGGCATCTTGCGTCAACGCAAGTATGCAGTTTTTGCATATTTTCAAATTCCCAGAATCATGCGTCAACCCACAACCTGCAGGGGTCACGTGCGCTTTCCCGGCCTTTCCACAAACTTTGTTCCAACAAGCATGAGTCGACTCATGCTTAGGTTGGGTCGGCGCATCACTTGCATTTTTCAAGAAATGTATTTTTCTGCACATATTAACTGACCAAGACCCGGACAAACATACTAGACACCAATATAATGATCATGCACATGTATTTATGGGTAAGACAAAGTCCTATATGTTTAGACGCATGAACAACGATGATCCGATGCAATTTTCCCGACAAATGAAGTGATACCGCTCAAATTACAATCTAATACTTAGCTTATTTGTTGACATCATTAAAAACGAAATAGATGAAAGACCTTAGCCCTCACATACCCCCCCTTTTGATGATGGCAACACTGTTTAGCTTTCTCTTGATTTGTAATTTGAGAACGAACAAGCTCCCCTTGTCTTTAACACTTGGTTAATTTCTGGGTTAATTTCTGCTTGCTATCCTTCTCCCCCTTTGTCAACATCAAAAAGAAGAGAAGAAGGTGGTCAAAAGAATAACACTATAACAAGTAAGGATTCATCCACATATTTGTAACATGGCAACACTAACACGCATCCACATATGATACAGTTAATGTAAAATTTGAAACGGATAAATACGGAACATAAGAAGCAAACATAATTCATTCCATAATAGTGCAAAATAGTAACATAGTCCTAAATGAAAAGCAAAAGCAAAACATCATGCAAGAAAAGAACAAGTCATACAATCAAAACACAAAATACAACATGCACCTTCTCTTGAAAAATTGGACCATTCTTGAGTCGACCCATGACACACTTTAGTCGACTCAACCAAGTATAAAATGGAAGAATGTAAGTTTTTACATACATATGCACCAATTACATGATAAATAAACATGCTAACACATATTTAAACATCCGAATGAATCATATATGCTTAAAATGTGTAATAAACATCAATTTTGAACATCCAACATGGTACATATATTAAGGAAAACTTATGAAGCGGAACGATATTACCTTGACCATGAACGATAATGAGAGCCCTCACATATTGCTCAATAACTCTTAGAATAGTTAGTCAAAACCATAAACAAGCATATATAGATGTGAAGAGCTACTATCTTAAGAATTATCAAACACGGTCCGAAATATCGAAAAACGCCTAGTTCCCTACGGATGTGAAAGAAAGGCTCAGTAGCTAGTGGTTTTGTAAAAATGCCAGCAAGTTGATTCTTAGTATCAACATGCTCAAAGACCACATCCCCTTTCTCTACATGATCCCTAAGGAAATGATGACGTATTTCGATACGTTTGGTGCGTGAATGTAACACGGGGTTCTTAGTTAGGTTTATAGCACTAGTGTTATCGCACAGAATGGGAATACGTTCAAGTTTTAAATTGAAATCAAGTAATTGTTGCTTAAGCCATAAGACTTAAGCACAACAACTGCCCGCGGCAACGTATTCCGCCTCAGCTGTTGACAAAGCAACGGAAATCTGTTTCTTGCTATGCCAACTCACCAAGGAATTTGCAAAAAAGTGACACGTGCCACTAGTACTTTTCCTATCCAACTTGCATCCGGAAAAGTCGGAGTCGGAATAACCAACTAAGGAACAAACACTGCCTTTGGAATACCACAACCCATACTTTGGAGTACCGGAAAGGTATCGAAGTATGCGCTTATCTGCTTTTAAGTGGGATTCCTTGGGATGTGCCTGATACCACGCACACATGCATACACTAAACATAATATCGAGATGTGATGCGGTAAGATAAAGAAGAGATCCAATCATACCTCGATACTTCTTTACCTCTACATCCTTACCATGTTCATCATGATCAAGATTGGCACATGTAGGCATAAGAGTATCTATTGCCTTGCAGTTTAGCATGTCGAAACGTTTGGGAAGCTCAAAAAAATATTTGGTTTGACTCACAAATGTGCCCTCTTCGAGTTGTTTGATTTGCAATCCGAGGAAATAGTTGAGCTCCCCCATCATGCTCATTTCAAACTCCCCCTGTATCAAACTAGAAAACTCCTTGACCAAGGTCATGTTAGTAGACCCAAAAATAATATCATCAACATAAATTTGAACCAAGATTAAATGTTTTCCTTGATGTTTAATAAAGAGGGTTGTGTCAACCTTCCCTCTTGAATACCCTTGATCAAGTAAAAATTTGCTTAGCCGTTCATACCAAGCCCAATGGGCTTGTTTAAGTCCGTATAAAGCACGTTTAAGTTTGTAGACATGATCGGGATATTCATGGGATTCAAAACCCGGAGGTTGGGCAACATAAACCTCTTCATTTATGTATCCATTAAGGAAAGCACTTTTAACGTCCATTTGGAATAATTTGAAGTTCTTAGCGCAAGCATAAGCAAGTAAAAGGCGTATAGCCTCGAGTCGGGCAACCGGCGCATAAGTTTCCTCATAGTCGATTCCTTCATCATGGTTATAGCCTTGCACTACAAGCCGCGCTTTGTTACGTGTTATAACTCCGTTTTCATCAAGTTTATTTCTAAATACCCATCGGGTGCCGATTACTCGATGATCTCGCGGAGGGGGGACAAGGTCCCAAACCTCATTTCTCCTGAATTGGTTTAGTTTATCTTGCATTGACAAAAACCAATGCTCATCGAGTAACGCCTCCTTTGCGTTTTTAGGTTCAACTTGGGACACAAAAGCGGAGTAATAACAAAAGTTACTAAGTTTAGAGCGAGTAGTTACTCCCTTTGAGATGTCACCGATGATATTGTCGATTGGATGGTTTTTGGAAGACTTCCATGCTGGAGGAAGGTCATCTTCATTAGTTGGATGATCCTCCTCACTCTTCATAGGTTGGTGATCCTTTTCCTCCTAAATACACACTGCTTCGGACTGATCAGTTCCTTTATCAGTGTCCTTGAGTATGTCTTCTGAAGATACATCTGCACCATGAAAAGAACTACCTTCTCCGACATTTCTAGGATAAGACTCATCAAAAGTAACGTGTACCGACTCTTCAACAATTCATAACCTTTTATTAAATAATCTATAAGCTTCACTTGACTGAGAGTATCCAAGAAAAATACCCTCGTCGGCCTTGGCATCAAACTTACCAAGTGTCTCTTTTCCATTGTTCAACACAAAACACTTGCAACCAAAGACATGAAGATGAGACATATTCAGCTTACGCCCTTTTAAAAGCTCATACGGTGTCTTGTTTAGAATAGGTCGGGTGGGCACCCTATTCAAAATGTAACAAGCCGTACCTATGGCGTCAGCCCAAAAGTATTTTGGAAGTCCACTCTCATTGATCACAGTCCTTCCTAATTCTTCCAAAATTCTATTTTTACGTTCCATAACCCCGTTTTGTTGAGGGGTACGTGGTGCGGAAAAATTATGATCAACTCCATGGGATTCACAAAATGCTTCAAATAAATGGGTTTCAAACTCACCCCCATGATCACTTCTAATTGACACAATGTTCGTGTTTAACTTGTTTTGAGATAACTTAGCAAATCTCTCAAAGGCCAAAAAGGTATCACTCTTATTTGCTAAGAAAATGGTCCAGCAAAACCTAGAAAAATCATCGACTATTACAAAACCATAATAGTTACCACCTAGGCTTTTAACCCTAGATGGTCCAAAGAGGTCCATATGGAGGAGCTCAAGGGGTCTCATAGTTGAAACGATATTTTTAGATTTGAATGAGATCCTTGTTTGCTTCCCCATTTGGCAAGCATCACAAAGGTGATCCTTTGTGAATTTGATTTTGGGCAATCCGATGACTAGGTCTTTAGAGACTATTTTGTTGAGCAAATCAAAGTTGATGTGAGCCAACCGTCTATGCCACAACCATGAATCTTCATTCATAGTGACTAGACATTTGTCTCCATTCAACAATACCTCATTTAAGTCTAGCATATAGACATTGTTCACCCTCAAGCCCTTAAACACATTCTTTTTGTCACTATCTTCAATTATGCAACAATCTTTTGAAAACGATACTTTATAATTCTTGTCACATAGTTGGCTAATGCTTAAAAGATTGTGTCTAAAGCCTTCCACAAGCTGCACATCAGAGATAGTAGTAGATGAGGGGTTACCTACACTACCTTTGCCGAGAATCTGTCCCTTATTGTTATCTCCGTAGGTGACAAACCCCTTTTTCTTTGCCACAAAGTCGATGAAAAGAGATATGTCTCCTGTCATATGTCTTGAGCAGCCACTATCCAGAACCCATCTTCTTTCGGTGGTCTCAAGACTTTGTACCTACAAAAACAATCAAGGGAGAGTAGGTACCCAATTCTCATTGGGTCCTTTGCGGTAATTGAAACCAAGATCGCACTTGGGCAACCATTGATAAATGCCTTTTGGAACAATAAATATTCTAAAACGACATTTAGCAATAGTATGACCAGACTTGCAACAATATAGGCAATCACGGTTCATTTGGAGTTTACCTTTGCTATCTTTATCTCAAATCACATACGTATACTTTTGATATGAATTGTTCATACTTTCTTGATAATGTGATCGATCAATAGCAAACGTAATTTTAGGCTTAAGAGCCTTGTCTAATTTGGCCTTAAGGGTTCTCACTTCTTTTTGCCAAATATGACAAGTATCACAACCCCTAAACTTATACCATGGAGACTCATTCTCATCAATCTTAGCTTTTGATGCATCCACCATGGAGTTTTTAAGATCTTTCAATTCCTTTTCGGAATCGGAAACCTTTTTCTCCAAGTATTTAAAAATCTTTTTGTTCGAGGCTAAGCATTGAAAAGCTTCCTTAGCCTCATGGTGCAACTTATCAAAAGCCTTTTGTAATTCTAAATGAGACATAGTATTAGAATGATCATATTTAGAGTGTTTTACCTCTTTCTTCTTGTTGTGACGTGCCATAAGACATAGATTAACAGATTCACTTTCATCACTTGAGTTGTCCTCTTTTTCTAACTCGCTATCGCTTTCCTAAGCGATGTATTCTCGTCTAGATTTGTTTGAATTTTTATGTTGACGGCTCTTATCCTTGTCCTTATCCTTGTCTTTCTTAAGTGATGGACAATCCGGCTTGTAGTGCCTGGATTTTTCACAGTTGCAACACGTCCCTTTAACCTTGCCATTCTTATTTCCTTCATTTCTAGATTGCCTCTTAAATTTAACAAGATTTTTATCCGAATGTTGAATCTCATTCTTCTGAACATACCTATTGTATCTCTTCACAAATAGACTCATATCATCATTGAAGTCATCATCTTCATCATTGTTGGTTTCATCATCACTTTGCTCTTTAGATGTGGACTTTAAACAAGAAGTCTTACGAGCAATCGACTTCTTTTCCATATCTTTCGTTTTCTCCTTCTTTATACTCTTTTCATGTTTATCAAGGCTAATGAGCACTTGTTCATGCTCATCGAGTTTACCAAATAGTGTGGTGAGGTCTAGAGTAGCTATATTATTAGTCTCCTTGATCGCGGTGACCTTCAGATGCCATTCCCTGTTAAGACACCTCAAAATCTTATTAGTAGCAACCTCGTTTGGAATTGGTTTACCAAGTACATGCAGTTTGTTGATAATGTGAGTAAATCATTTTTGCATATCCACAATGGTTTCCCCTTGCTTCATGTAAAAAAGATCGAACTCTTGCGTTAGTGTGTTGATACGGGCCATTTTAACATCATTAGTGCCTTCGTGGGCTACTTGTAAAGCATCCCACATGGCTTTGGCCGTTTCACAATGAGAGACTCGATAATACCCGTCAACTCCCAAAGAGGAGATTAACATATTTCGAGCCTTCCAATCATAGCTATACTTTTTCTCGTCCTCCTCATTCCATTGGTCTTCGGGTTTGGGAACGACAATGCCTTCGGCGTTAGTCATTGTAATTTGCATATGACCATTTAAAATAATGTTCAAAACCTTCTGATCCATGGAATTTATATGGACGCGTATACAATCCTTCCAGTAGTTGTAATTCTCGCCTGTAAAAATTGGAGCTCTATTATAAGCCCCTTTAGGTTCGTTCTCCATGATCCAAGAAGTTTTACCGAAGCACCAGATAAACCGGAGCTCGTGATACCACTTGTTAGATGATGGCTAGGATCTAGAAGGGGGGTTGAATAGATCCTTCGAGTTTTACACGCAAATGGCTTTCCAAAAAATTTGTTTTAAAAGTTTGGCGAAAGCGGCCACTGAATTACGTGTACAACGAACCTCTACTAGAGGGATCGGATATGCATGACAATATTGGGAATGAATTATAGATGAGAAAAATTCAGATTGATTAACACAGTTTAAACGCAATCAACAATGTTTTATTTGCTTGATAGTTAATCCAACCCAACGAGGTAAATCGACAAACAATGATTGCGAATACGTTCGATTTTGCGTTGAAACAAAATTATCGAACACTTGGTGTGCGTTAACACACTAAGTGCAGATTTCAAAGTAATGTGATGTTGAGCTGCTCCTAAATACAATCCAAGGGATTGTATCAGATTTACAAAATAATTTAACAACTCAATATAACACCAGCTCAGAAATTTCGATCAATTTAGACTTCGCAAATTCGAATGATATCAAACGTAAAGAGTTAAGGGAAAGAGAGAACAAACGAGATTTGATTAGACAGTTCCCCAATCATCCTCGCTTTGGGTACCTCTGCCCCCAATTCCACAATTGGAATTGATATATATATATAGTCGTTGCAAATTATTTATTACAAGAGAAGAACTATGAACATCCAAACTCCCAAAAGTCTTTGATCGTTGATGCAGAGCCTCCTCTTCCCTTGATTCAAGATGAATCAAGTGCCACAAATTCGGTTGAACAAGTCACCATCCCACGCTACTAGACTGCAAGAAACCACCGTCCTTCAGTCACCTTCACTCGGCCGACTTCAATTCTCCTCAATTCGATCCCCACACCTTTCTTCTACGATCCTTCGACTGTAGCTAATAAACCGAAAGAATACTCTGTTCTTCGGTTACCTTCGCACGGCTGAATCCCTGTAGAACGAAATAGTTTGTGCCAAAAACCCCCAAAATCACCGTCTCACGCTACTAGATTGAAGGAACCCGCAGGTCTTCATTCACCTTCACTCGGTCGATTCTTGGAGGACAAAACCTGAGGTTTTATTCAAGAAACACTTGCCAATTCTCAACCCAGAAATGAAGATCACAACACTTCCTAATTCTGAACGTTATCACTTCAAAACAATTGACAACACAAGCAAAAATGATTATGTGTAATTGTTGGTTGACTCAAGGTTGAAGATGAAGATGAAGAGAAAGATTGGTATGAATTTTCTCGTTTCTTGTTATTTTAGAAAATGAGATGCCCAGACTATTTATAGAGAATTATTTGACCCACTAAAACTTGTAACAGAAATAACAGAAAAATTTAAGTGAAAAAATTCAGTTCAGGCGTGTTTGGGTCGACCCATCCTTTAATGAGGGTCGGCGTACGCTGACCCGTGGAAATCACTATGCAAGTTTCACAATCATGCGTCGACCTATTGGCATCTTGCGTCGACGCAAGTATGCAGTTTTTACATATTTTCAAATTCCCAGAATCATGCGTCGACCCACAACCTGTAGGGGTCAGTGTGCGCTTTCCCAGCCTTTCCACAAACTTTGTTCCAACAAGCATGAGTCGACTCATGCTTAGGTTGGGTCGGCGCATCACTTGCATTTTTCCAGAAATGTATTTTTCTGCACATATTAACTGACCAAGACCCGGAAAAACATACTAGACACCAATATAATGATCATGCACATGTATTTATGGGTAAGACAAAGTCCTATATGTTTAGACGCATGAACAACGATGATCAGATGCAATTTTCCCGACAAATGAAGTGATACCGCTCAAATTACAATCTAATACTTAGCTTATTTGTTGACATCATTAAAACCAAAATAGATGAAAGACCTTAGCCCTCACAGATGTGACAACATCTAAGACTTAACAAAGTCATAAACAAAACATGGTAACAACCAAGGTAAAGAAAGATGTGACAATATCTAGATAAGACTTAACAAAGTCATGGTGACAACCAAATCATGAAGATAAATGTTAGGCTTAAATGCATTTTTGGTCCCCCTAGTTTGACCATTTTAAACTTTTGATCCCCCTATTACAAAACCTGTGTTTTTGGTCCCTTTAGTTTGGTGCGCTTTGCATTTTTGTAGCTCCCTCCACTTTTGCATACGTGGCATTGATGATTGGGATAAAAAAATAATTTTTTATGACATGTTATTGATGACTAGGATAATTTATTAATTAATATTTTTATAGAATAAATTAATAATTTTAGAAATTAATTATTTGTTTTAGAAATTAATTATTTAAAATTTTGAACATTTACTGGGCTTCGGCCCAATTCATATCATTATTCATTTCTAGCTTGAGCCCAATGAGTCATTTGGTAATGTATTGTTGTCCTTTATAAACATTAAAATTATTTATGAAAAAAACAATGTGGGACTCTAGTGCAGTTACAAGCTTGTACAATTTCACTGTCTTCCTTGACTTCATCTTCCATGACTAACATCAAACCGCCATTCACACCCGAACTTTGAGCTGCAGAAAAAGAACTTCTAGCACTTGATAAAACTAAACACAACAATGTGGGACTTACATTTTATAATACTCTGTTTGTGATGGAAAAAAAGTGGATAACTTTTCTTTTACCTTTGTCTCTGTTTTGGAAATCACATTTACTAACATCACAGATAAAAATTAACTCCCCCATAAAAATAAACGAGTTGAATGGAGCCTTACATTTATAGGTTCTGTCATATATACAATTGAATAAACTAATGAAATGAAATAGATTGAGAAAACAAGAGAAAAAGTTGCAGAAGGAGAAAACAAGAGAGTAAAGTTGCAATAAACCTTATATAATATACAAAATTCAACATTAACACCAGTAACTGCATTAAAAAAGCATTGTATTATGCAACTGTAAAGTCCAAATTTAAATCTAAATCTTCAAATCAAATTACAAACAAATATGTGGATGATGCAAATGAGTCACACAATTATGTTTGGAAGGCAATTAGTTAATGTTACCAATGTAATTAGTTAGGAAGGTAATTAGTTAATGTTACCAATGTGAAGCTGTTAGCTAGTAATGAGTTTTTGAAATGTGAAGTTAGCTTATGTTGTATTGAATCTTGAAGTTATTAAAATTCTCTTTTTGAATGATGTTAAAGAAAAACTAAATGTATTACAACTATTAATTTAACTGCTCATCAACTTAGATTAGAGAACCTTGAAATGTGTTAATTAATCATGAAATTAATGAGTTAGTTTAGTGAAATTAAAATTATGTTGAAGTTAATTATAACAGTTGAGATTAATTTGGAATTTTGTTATGCAGTTAAGAACTACAAAAAGCCATACAAGAGCTGAACTGAAAATTATGATATATATATATATATCAGTTATTAATAATAGTAGTACTGTTATGGTTTGGCAGCAGACCTACAACAGTATACAAGAAACGAGAAATCATTCACAACAAAGCATGTTTTTTGTGATGTCGTTTTCCACTGTATGCATGTTAGCATTATTTGTTTTGATATTGGTACAATGTATTGAAAGTGATAGCATGTTAGCATTATTTGTTTTGATGCTGATACATTTTAGTGAAAGTAGTAGCATGATACATTAAGTTGCTTTAATATTGGTACATCAAGTTAAAAGTGATAGCATGTCAGCATTATTTGTTTTGATACTGGTATATTTCATTGAAAGTAATAGCATGATACATTAATTTGTTTTAGTATTGGTACATCAAGTTAAAAGTGATAGCATGATAGCATGTTGTATTGGTACATCAAGTTAAAAGTGAGTAAACCTGCAAGATAAGTTCCACATTGGTCTATACAACAAAAATAATAGTGTTTATATACTGCAATAAATATATAACAAACAAAATCAAGCACATGAGATAGTGTGTGATTGAGTGATGTGTCAAACTCACATGTTACACAAATTAATTTTGAAAAAAAAAATTAAAAATATTAATTTATTCTGAAAATTAAATAAAAAGTAAACAATTATTAATTAATTAATTAATTCTTTAAAAAATATTAAAAATATTATTAAATAGTGAAATATCTAGTCATCATTGCCACATAATTAAAATTAATTTTTTTATCCCAATCATCACTGCCACTTATGCAAAATTGGAGGGGGACTACAAAAATGCAAAGCGCACCAAACTAAAGGGACCAAAAACACAGGTTTTGTAATAGGGGGATCAAAAGTGTAAAAACGCCAAACTAGGGGGACCAAAAGTGCATTTAAGCCTAAATGTTACAACATCTAATATTTAACAAAGCCATAAACAAAACATGGTAACAACCAAGGTAAACACATATAAACAAGGATCAAAGCATACATGTGACATGGTTCTAACAAGACCATAATAACAACACAAGCATCATGGATATAAACAAAGGTTCAAATCAATCATGGATATAACAATATCAAGTAAGATTCAAATCAATCATGGATAAAATAATATCAACATGGTATCATGGATGAAAAGTTCAAGTATACAACTAGGGTAAGTATGAACTAAAACCAAGGTTAGGACATGGATTAGGGTTTACTAACACCACTTAATCATGAATACAAAACAAAACATGAACAAGTTGTAACAACACTTAATCATGAATACAATTTAGAAGTTCAAACAATCATGGATAAGTTGTAACAACACCTAATCATGGATACAAAACAAACATGAACAAGTTGTAACAACACTTAATCATGAATACAATTTAAAAGTTCAAACAATCATGGATAAGTCATAACAATACTTAATAATTAATATAATTGAAAACATGGTTCAAAACATCAAGGTAACAACCAAGGTACATGTTTAAGGTTCAAAGTGATCACATTCAAGGGTTAAAACATCATAGAGGCTTGAACATAGTAAGCATACAAGTTAGGAATCATGTGAAGACATGTTATCAAAATTCAAGGCATTTATGAACACATAAACAAAGGTGGACAAACACAAGATTTTACATTCATACAAGTGTTCAATAAGGTATGATAGAATTAACAAATATCATGGCAAAGGCCAAGAGAAAAGTTTTACAACCATACATGGAAAAACAAGTTATTTACACATGGAAAAATATGATTTAAATTACTTAAAACTTAAACCAAATTCAAAGAAACGTGTTGTCAACATAACACAAGGTTTACATAATGTATATCATATTCACACAAGTCAACATGGACAAGAAAAATCAAGGAACAAGTCAAAGAAACCATTTAAGAACTTGAAAAACCCTAAAAATGTGCCTAACTTTAACTAATAAAGAGTGTGTGAAAAATAAATATTTTGTGAAATTTTAAAATGTATTTATAAAATAGGCAAGATAATGAGTACATGGGAAAAAGAATGGCCCAAAAAGGCCAAAGGAAGGACAAGTTATGATCATGTAAAGTTGTGAGAAAATCATGAAAAATAAAAGAGGTACTAAAAAAAGAGAGTGCCACCAAGGGCTTGAACCCATGACATTCAGGTTACAAGGCTTAAAATAAACCACCAGGCTGCGCGTGTGTGTGTGATCATGGAAAAGGTTCAGCATAATATATTTTAAATAAGCTTCAAAAATGCATAACAAGCAAAAATGTGCAAAATGATCAAAAGGGTGGTCACCAGGATTCAGACCCACGCCTTTACACAAGAGAAGCAATGAAAACGCACGCTGTTACCACTGGGGTGGTGATACATCCAGTGGTAGTATTGCAAACCATAAAATAAATATGAAACATGCAGCATAAAACAAAATAATTGCCACATCAGCATCCCTAACCTCACACACTCATCTTCTTCCTCATCTCCCTCGTGTTTTTTCTTTTCTTCTCCATATTTTATCTAACTTTCCCCATTAATATCTATCTTATTTCTCAACCATTTTAAAAATTATAAAGACCAAGATTAATCCATTTTTCACAAGGAATAACATGATGCCATTTTTACATTCTGAAACCTAATGGATAGCACACACGAAGGGCACAACCAGAAGTAAAACCCTAGATTTCTAACATTGATAACTTCTCATATAAATAAGATATAAGGCAACCAAACATAAAAACACCCTAAGCACAACAGAGACTACATTTTTGCTTCCAAAAATATTCAAGAATGATGCATGAAATAAGAGCTTTAAGGTGCAAAAATGATAAGTGCAAAATGTAAATATTTTTGTATAAAAGTTTTGTTGCACTTATCGATACTTTTTGGTTAATATCGTTCAAATAAACCTCGATTTGTTTATAAATATGTTTACTTTACATTTTAGTGTATATATTGCGTATAGTGTAAATATCATTAAGTTTAATTGATTTTCTCTCATTTTGTAGGTAATTAAGCATTGTTGAAGCAATGAGTAATAAAAGCTCCAGGATGTACCATTTGGATCAATAAAAGGAAGAAGGCAAAGAAAGAAATCCATTGTAGAGAAGCTGGAAGCCAAAATAAAGAAGTGCAGTTAGCCAGATTGCACTGGGCGAAGCTAGTGTCGCTGGGCGATACTGCCTTTCGCCGGGCGAATTACACCAGAAGATTTGCTGACTGTCATGCTCCGTCGGGCGAAGCTTCCTTCCGCCGGGCGAAACTCCCTTTCGTTGGGCGAAGCAGCGATGTGAGGAAATAAGGAAATTCTAGTAGCATTCCATGTTTTTGCGTTTTCGCCGGGCGAAATTAGATATTTGTTGCCAGGCTGTTTAAGTACGCAACTGATGTGAGTGTAATAAAGAGCTTCGCCGGGCGAAGCGTCTGAGACAGAATTTTGTTTATATTTCATTTTACTTCATTTTTGTTAGGTTATGTTGTTTGGGGGTGATTTTTGCTCTCCCAACTTCATCAACCTCATTCTTTGATAGAGGTAGCTTGAAAGCAACTTGGAAGCCTGCACAAGGATGAATCGGGTGGATTGATCGTCGATCGACTCTGACAATCCGCGAGATGTTTGGTTCATTTCTTTTCTTCTTTATGTTTTTCTTCTTTGTTGGGTTGTGTATATGTATTTACTATGATCTCATGTATATTTGTCGCCCGTGGCGTTGTATGAAATCTGCTTTACAAATCTCTATTGATGATTGTCTCAGATTTTTGCTTTATGCCCGGAGTTTGGGTTGCGTTAGAGATAATCATCGCAAACTTCGATTAAGGATGATTATATGTTAGTTTCTGGATTCTAGAGATAGATTTATAGCTAACAATCTTCAATAGGCGTCGAAGCTTAATGCCTTCGTGTCTTGAGTCGGGTGCGAGAGTGTCGACGATGGTAACACGGTTGTTCTCTCAACTTTGCGTTAGACATAACCTTTGTTGTGAGCGATGCTGGGTGATATTAAGGAGTATTGTAGGTTGAGTATAACTGGTCGGTAAGTTTAAGTTTGTGAGGAGTGAATTATGTGCATGCCGGATAAGTTTCTTCTCTCTGAAGAATGAATTCTTTTTGTTTTAATATTTACTTTTCTGTTTCTATGTTTAAACCATTTTAATCCAAACTCATTAATATTGATATTGTCACGGCATATCAATAGCCAATCTCTGTGGACACGATAAATTCCCGGATAAATACTTCCAAATATTTTTATTGCTTGCCGCTTTACCGCTCCAACAAAATGGCGCCGTTGTCAGGGATTGATTTTTATTGGACTTGTATTGCGATAGTTTTATTGTTTTTGAGTTTTATAGATATCGTATATATTGTCTATTTTCACTTGTTTATATTGATACTTGTACATTTTTAACGTTTGTTTAAGTGTTTGGTTAGGACACTTGCTTTTGGTTTGCGCGGTGAGGCATCACCATGGCATGAAGGAAGGAAGTTACTAGCTAAACACTGTAAAAGCGTCGAGCTTACGATGTAAAACAAGCATGTTTTATCGTTTTTGTTTTGTTATTACTTTTTCATTTTAGCTTAGGTAGTGTGGTGAACATTCCTTAAACAAGTTCTACTCGTATTTTTTGTAAATTCTCAAATCTTCACTTTACAACTTGTTTAATGAATTTTCTGCCGTTCGTTTAGTTTGTTTATATTAATGGTTTTTGTGTTTGTCAATGAGCTTGTTTTGAGTAGCTTGTGGAACTTTAAGGTGATGTTCCAAGTTTGATCGTTTCAACTTGCGAATGTATGGTAATGATATTGTTAAGTTTTGTACACGTACAAGGTATGTATTTATCGCTTTCTTAACTTTAGCATATTCATGATACTTAGGCTCTTTACAAACTTCCATGCCATTCATTCTTTTCTATACTTGTTCTTGTGTGAATCACTTTAGTTCCTAACCTTTTTGTGAGGTAGCTTTCCATTGTTCATATATGCGCAGAGTACCAACATTCTTGTTCTAACTGGATTTTATTATGCTTAATCTTTTGTTTGTGTTGACTATGTGAAAGCATGAAAAGGATCAAGACATTTTGTTTCATTTTGAGCACAACTACCTATCCAAATAGTCATTCACCTTGTGAGCGTGTGATCATTCGTAACCCCTTTGAGATTTTTTATCCATGTTTTATTTGAACTTAATGCTTGTCTATGAGTGTTTAGTTCACTTATTTTTGAATGGATTTTGTTTTTTCTTGAATCCTCAACTTTGTGTTGTTGTATGAATTTTTGTCGTGCCTTAGAAAGTAGGGAATATTCACATGATGATGTGGTTGAATTCAAGTTGGGGAGAGAATGATTATTTACTCATTGGTTGGTTTCTATGAGGATGAAAAAGAAAAGAAAAAAAGAGAAAAATATGACAAAGAAAAGAAAAGAAACAAAAATAATGAAAGAAAAAGAAAATCCTTGAGAAAGGAAACAAAAAGAGTTCAAATAATTGTGCTAAATAAGTATTGTGTTTTGTGTAACACTTGGGATTTTGGAAGAAGTTGATTGAAATTTTGTGTTTGAGTCTTTGAGAGTTGATCACTTCCTTAGGTTTAGGCAAGTTTTTGTTTCAATTACCTTTAGAAATTGTCCCTTGTTTGTTTTCCCGACCACGCTACAACCTTGAAAGTCCTTGTGATTCTTGCCTTTATATGTTCAATATGATTTTTGGATGGTTGCATAATTTAGTCTATTGTTTGCATGATTGTTGTGTGAGTGATACGTACCTTATTTTTTGTTTTTCATCTACCGATGATTGCTTTTACTAGGTGTGATTCACATTTGAACTTGTGTTATTTTAGGATGGTTTGGCATGATTTTTGTCTTTTGCATTTGTTTCGTGACTATGTTATCGTCGTAGTTTAGTGGTAAGTATTTACTCTGTATGTACCGTTTTTCATTTGAACCATACATTTGTTTCCGTTTTTCAAAACTTGTTGATTCGTGATTGTTTGATTGTCACTCTGTTTCTTTGAGTTGTTTGATTCTTGTTTGAGGACAAACAAGTTTAAGTTGGGGAGAGTTTGATAAGTGCAAAATGTAACTATTTTTGTATATAAGTTTTGTTGCACTTATCGATACTTTTTGGTTAATATCGTTTAAATAAACCCCGATTTGTTTATAAATACGTTTACTTTACATTTTAGTGTATATATTGCGTATAGTGTAAATATCATTGAGTTTAATTGATTTTCTCTCATTTTGTAGGTAATTAAGCATTGTTGGAGCAATGAGTAATAAAAGCTCCAGGATGTACCATTTAGATCAATAAAAGGAAGAAGGCAAAGAAAGAAAGCCATTGTAGAGAAGCTGGAAGCCAAAATAATGAAGTGCAGTCAACCAAATTTCGTTGGGGGAAGCTAGTGTCGCTGGGCGATACTGGCTTTCGCCGGGCGGATTACACCCGAAGATTTCCTGACTGTCATGCTCCGCCGGATGAAGCTTCCTTCCGCCGGGCGAAACTCCCTTTCGCTGGGCGAAGCAGCGACGTGAGGAAATAAGGAAATTCCAGTAGCATTCCATGTTTTTGCGCTTTCGTCGGGCGAAGGTTTTTCCGCCGGGCGAAATTAGATATTTGTTGCCAGGCTGTTTAAGTACGCTGCTGATGTGAGTGTAATAAAGAGCTTCGCCGGGCGAAGCCATTCTTCCGCCGGGCGAAGCGTCTGAGACAGAATTTTGTATATATTTCATTTTACTTCATTTTTGTTAGGTTATGTTGTTTGGGGGTGATTTTTGCTCTCCCAACTTCATCAACCTCATTCTTTGGTAGAGGTAGCTAGAAAACAACTTGGAAGCTTGCACACGGATGAACTGGGGTGGATTGATCATCGATCGGATCTGACAATCTGTGAGATATTTGGTTAATTTCTTTTCTTCTTTGTGTTTTTCTTCTTTGTTGGGTTGTGTATATGTATTTACTATGATCTCATGTATATTTGTCGCCCATGGCGTTGTATGAAATCTGCTTTACAAATCTTTATTGGTGATTGTCTCTGATTTTTTCTTTATGCCCGGAGTTTGGGTTGGGTTAGAGATAATCCTCGCAAACTTCGATTAGGGATGATTATCTGTTAGTTTCTAGATTCTAGAGATAGATTTAGAGCTAACAATCTTCAATAGGCGTCGAAGATTAATGCCTCCGTGTCTTGAGTCGGGTGCGAGAGTGTCGACGATGGTAACACGTTTGTTCTCTCAACTTTGCGTTAGACATAACCTTTGTTGTGAGCGATGCTGGGTGATATTGAGGAGTATTGTAGGTTGAGTATAACTGGTCGGTAAGTTTAAGTTTGTGAGGAGTGAATTATGTGCATCCCGGATAAGTTTCTTCTCTCTGAAGAATGAATTCTTTTTGTTTTAATATTTACTTTTCTGTTTCATGTTTAAACCATTTTAATCTAAACTCGTTAATATTGATATTGTCGAACGGCAGTTCAATAGCCAATCTCTGTGGACACGATAAATTCCCGGATAAATACTTCCAAATATTTTTGTTGCTTTCCGCTTTACCGCTCCAACAAAAAACCATACCTATTGGAGCAAGGTCCAAAGCCCATTCTTAGTAGCTACAAAAACAAGATAGAGATTCCAATGACCTCCTTGATCCTTGGACTGAGTGTTTGAATGAAAAACTTGGTCAGAAACTTCTTGTAGACTCCCACACGAATCCTTTTGCAAATATGATGGTGAAGATTGTGTATGATGATGTGGATGATTTAGAAGTAGTTTGAGGTTTTGGATGGACTATAGGTGATGTATATAAGAGGTTTGGGTGGTTGGAATGGATGGAAGATCACTGGTTTGAGAAGTCTCAAGTTTCACTTCAATGGAGGGTGAAAAATGACAAGTAGAGTGAGGTTATGGTTCAGAGGATTTGAGGATGTTTTGTTGCGTCTCTTGAGGCTTAGATGATGCCTCTATTTATAGGAGAAGTGGAGGGAAAGATAGCTAGTCAGAATGCAAAGGTTTGGAGTTTTGGTTTGGTTGAAATCAAATGGTATGATTTTATGCAAATGTGAAGTTCCAAGGCAAAGTACAATCTTGTAGGGTGGTTGAGAGGTTACTTATGATCCTTTGCAAAAGGTTTGTCTAGTAGAAATAATTAAAAAGCTCAAGGAGAGTGGGCTTTGTGATTAAAGTTCCTTTATGCAAGTGGAAGTATGATCGTTATGACAAAAACATCCATAAATGGCATGTTCTCTTGGATAATGCTTCAAGACTTTGTGTAATGCCTCCAAAATTTGTGTAATCTTCTGATTAAAGATAGATTTGCAAGTAAAAGGATCTGTAATCAAGGGATTTTCAGCATGGAATTGGTTTTGCTTCAAGTTCAAGACATGAAAATGACCTAAAGATCATGTTTGGAAGGCCAACTTTGTCTCTTCGACGCCTAACTCAAGCATGAGAAAAATGAGTTCTTAGACTCTTTGGAAATCTTGAAACATGCTCTACAACTTTCATGTTTTGAGTTTTCCTTGAATCAAAAGGGATCATGGTGAAAATGGCTCTCAAGTTGGTTACTTTTACAAGGCACATTTACATCAAAAAAATTTTAAGTGTTGGAATTCACATTTGATTAAAACACCAACTTCATGGCCTCATAACTTGAAATCTATACATTTTTTGGAGAATCAACCTCAAGGACAAAGTTATAGTATGGAATGAGCTCTTCAAATTTGTCTTTGGAGCAAAGAAAATGGATGCTTGGATTGAAAGTTATGGCCTTGGCAAGTTGGACAAAAATCATTGTGCTTCCATAACTTAGAAAAAATTTAATTCCTCTCTTGTTGCCCTTTTTGCAAGTAACCTCATTTCTCTTGATTTTTCTTAATCAAATTCAATCATCAAACATGTTTCCAATGGAAATTGACTTGATAAGCCTATATTTGATCAAAAACCTTAAAGTCAAAGGTTTGACTTTGCAGTGATTGGCTTGTGTATCAGATGAATCTCTACTTCTTGATCTTTAATGAATTCCATCTTTTGAGCTATTTGGACACTATGGGAGGACTCAAAGGATGTATTTGAGTGTTTTGAATCATGTCCCAAGGTTTGAGATCATGTCTTGATCAAAAGTCAAAGATGCAGTTGACTTTGGTTGAAAAAACCCTAATTTGTGACCATATGAATTTGAATCTTGAAGGACTAGTAATGAAGACATGTTGCACTTGATTATTGATGTTGGGAGATCTCTTGAGTGTATGAGAACTTGATTGATTGATGATTCATCCAAAACTTTGACTGATCAATCCCTTGAGCCTCTTGAGGCAAACCCTAATTCACAGATGAAGCAAAACAAAACCATATATTGATAATTTGTTAGCTATGCATGAATAATTGACCTAGAATGGTATGCAAATGAAGAAGGAATCTAGGGGTAAAATTTGGGGTATGACACATTTATTTTGACATAGTCTAAACCCATTGGACATAATATCTTCTAGGTCTCATAATTATGTCTTAACAACATGTTACCTTCTGGAAGCATGTATATTAATGACTCAAGCAATTTAGTGACATTTTTATCCATCCACCCATTTTTTCCTTAAAATTAAATAGTTTTAACACATCTGACAATCGTGTAAAATTTTTGTACCCCAGAGATAACGACTTTTCCTTGTCACTATGTAAAGTATCATACATAAGGGTTATCCTAAAAGAATATTCTCCAACATCACAGATCATATATTCTAGTTGATCATCCATATCTTCATCAATTTCATTTCTATTTAACACAGTTTTTTTTCGCTTCACCGTGCCACACCCATTTCGTATAAATTTTTTCACTACATAAACTTAATAAGCCAAATAGATAATTTTACCAGGCTAATCTTAAGAACCAAACCGAGATTTTAACAAGATAATATCAAGAAACAAACAAGATCTTTTAATTTGTTAATGTCAAGAAGAAAATATTGAATTATTACAAAGATATAACTCAAGAGAAAATACCTTATAGAGTAAGATACAAATCTTAGCACAACACCAGTACAAAAATCTTACAGTTGTTTATCACTTTCTCTGCATTAAGGTAACTTTGGTGAAGAAATAAAAAATATAGAAGAACAGAGTATAAAGGGAGATAGAGGAGTTTCAATTTTTAAAACTGGTATGAAATAAAATGAGGAGAATCCTTTTATTTATATGAGAATAATTAGCTCGAAAAGGAAATGATTCAATGACATTTTAAGAAATATAATATTGGACTATATAAGAGTGACATAAACTATGTCTTGAGTTCAATATAAATATAAGAAGAAAATAATGATTATACATGTAATCATTATCATATAGAGGTGATGTCAGATCACATGATATTCTCGTCACTTGGGTAATATTGTTGTGTTGGTATACACTACTATGTATTTAAAATATTAAATAAGTGATTTAATATTATTTCAAATTTTATGAAAACCTATAGGGTGACACATATAAGGAAAGGTAAACAAGAGATTAAATAAACAGATAATATTCATTTATGATTTGACGGTGCATTCTTAAGATACACTAGCAGTGATTAGAGAAACATGATACAATATAGGCTACAGTGCTTATAAGTAAGTCTATAAATATAATCCTTATTTTATAGTGACACTCATTCATTCATGTGTTCTTAAAACCATAGTCGCATTAGGATTTTTAGTTCTTGTTCTCTCTAAATCTTTCGTTTGTTCACAATTTGCATTGTTGGCAGAAGAATCAATTGTTGCAGATTTTGTTCGTGTGGAATAAGTATAAGTCTTTTTGCTCATAATGTACCATGATCAATCTGGTACAACAATTAAATGTACTGCACTACAAGAGGTAATAAATCAATTCCAAACTCTTAAAAATTCATAAGGATTCATAGAAAGGGAAATGAGTGTTATGTTATCTATTGCGAGCAACTATGTTCACTTTGATTTCTTAATGAAGTATTCTTGTGAGGTTTTGTACTACCAAGTCATAGCCGAGTGAAATGTGTTAGGAGAGAAAAAATTTCCTCGTTACACATTAAGGGTTAGAGGACTTAGCTAAGGGCATGTTATTGCTGTATCATGGTTTTAAGCCATAAAAAAGGTATATAACTATCAATACCATATCCTAGTTAAGGATTACATTATTCTAGGATATTTCAACTGAAATATATTACACAACATATATAATATATCCTTGAGTAATATTATTTAATCAATATTGGAGTTAAATCGGTTGAGATGCATGCTAGTGAAAATAGTTGCCTGACCACGAGTACAAGTTATATTTCTTGCATAGTATATTATTTGTTCCCAAGAAAATCATACATTTAGAGGAATATAATATGGATATATGTGTTTGCAAGTATATTGTCTACAACAATCACTTGACCAAATTTTTTTTGATGGTGGAAACACTATAAGGTGAAGTCTTTATCTGAAGTTATGATCAAGTTGTTGTGCTTGAGAGATCAAAGATGTAAAATCCAATCTCTTAAGCACAACACCTAATATCAAGCGGAGTTCGATGGAATCCCTTAAGATCTCCATTCAAGAAGTCTCTCTAATGATTGTGTCTATTAAGAAGCCTTAACAAGCCTCATAAAATAGAAGAAGTCAAGTCCAATATGAAGTGTTGAATAATTGATGAATCAAGCAAGGGATCTTGAAGCTTAAGAGTTTATGAAAGAGAGTAAGTGTTAATGCTCGTCTAGTTTGTGTCAGAGTGATTAGAACCATATAAAAGATATTATAGCAACTTTTAAATTACTAAGGCAATGTACACACTCACAGAAAAGTGTTTTTAACCTCTCTATTTGATAAAACACCTAAAACTCTTAGAGGTGCCAACAAGGTGCTTTTGGTAATAATTAAGGGTGTTCCTAAATAGTTAGGAAACTCAGATACATTGCCTAATTGATTAAGGCCCTTATATAATTGATTAGAGCAAGGCATAAAGCTTCTTAATCTATTAAAAACATTCCTAATCGATGAAGACATTAGCCGTTGTAAGGGTTCCTTTTTAGAAATTAGGGTTGTCGTTCTACGAAGCACAAAAACGATTAGACCTAATGCATAATCAATTATGAGTATCAAAAAACCCATGGATAATTTTCCTTTTTCAGCCAAATTTTGACTTATTGTAACACCCCAAAATTTGCTCTCCTTTTCTTTAACCTTTTTGGCTTATGATTCATTTCATTTTCATCTTCATTTGTGCATAGCATTGGTTCTAAACATGGGATCAAGGTATCTTTGGTGTTTCTCAAGAGGAGAAGATGGTTTTCAAAGCAAGGAATAAGGAGATAATCTCAACATCATGTCATTAGTGAGTTACAAAGTTCTTTCATCATCAAGGGTTTTGACCAACAACTTCCTATGGGTGATTCTTGGAGCAAATATAGGTTCCATGGGTCAATGTACATCTCAAGGGTTCCACATATGCCTTTTGGCTCATCACAAGTCATTTCAAGAGTTTCTGAAGTGGATAAAGGAGGAATTAAATTCACCGGGTCAAAAAGTAAACTGATGCCCTACCAAAGTCAACTCTTGGGGTTCTTGGGTCATATCTGGGCATTTCAAATCATCATCCAGGGTATTATGAGGTTCGCTTAAGAGAAATAAAGAGAAACCACAAAATCAAGAAAAGTTGCTAAATTAGGGTTTTGTGAATTTTCCTAAATGTGGAAGGGTTTTGGAAGATTCATAACTTCCCCATCTTTGATCCAAAGGAGGCAAACTTGTAATAAAATTAAAGAGGACATCACATACTACAAGTTTGTAGAAGGAAGCAACTTCAAAAGATGTACAAATCAAAAGTTATGGTGGCAACAATGATTCCCCCAAGTTTCCCTCTTTTAGGCGCCAAAATTCAAATTTTGATGAGTTAATCGATTAACACATTTTGCCTAGCAAATGGTTAATTGATTGACACAAAAAAAAATTGCCTAGAAAGTTCAGTTTTCAGCATTATAGCATTTGCAACTCACTTTGATCACTTGTTTTCACCTTTGCATCAGTAGAAAGATCTAGAATGCTTCCAAGTTTTGGTTTAATTTCAAATTAATTTCATCTTCCCTCCAAAAATTCAAACATTTCCACTCCTAATTCCATTTCTAATACTAGCCCTCATTCAAACCCACACTCTAAACCTCATTTACACTTCTACCCTCGAGCTTATTTAAGCAAATTTGCTCCAAACCTCACATAGCTTCACTCATTTTTCTAATTTTTCTACACTCCACATTCCAATTCTCTCAATTTTCTCTCACCTTTTCACTCTCCATTTTCATCTTCAACCTTCTCTAGAGCTCTTCCATTAGAATTCTAAAATTCTTCATTGGAGTTTGTGGATTCTGGAGCTAAACCTTCATCATTTCCTCTCATCAACACAAATTATGCAGTAGAAGCTTGTTTGGATCTTGATCATGTTTTGGAATTACTTCTGGAAGAGCTTTTGGATTATTTTTGGATAATTGCTCGGATCTTCAACTTTTCTTGCTTGAAACTCATTGGATCTTGGATTTTCTGTGACTGATCTGTCAAATTTCGTTTGCAATATTTACCAAAGCAAATCTCAACTTTGTAGGTTGGTTTTTCTTAGATCCAAGCTTGTTCTAGCTTATTTACAGCTTTTGCAATGTAGATCCATTGATTTTTGATGTGAATTGATCCATTGATTGATTTAATTGTTGATCTTAATGTTTGATGGATTCAATTGGTGTTTGATTGCTATTGTTTGATGTAATTTTCGTGTACAATTGCATACCTTAACATGGGGATGATTGGAGAATTGATTTGCTGCTGAAAGTGCTTTTGAAATGCTGATTTTTTGCTATTGGTGCAGTGTTAATCGATTAACCATTTGCTAGGCGAATTTGGTTAATCGATTAACTAGTCTTTTCTGCGTGTTTTTTGCTGTTTTTTCAAGGGTTAATCGATTAACCAGTTTTGCCTAGCAAATGGGTAATCGATTAACACTGTTGCAGAATGTGATTTTTTTGCATTTTCAAGCTTGTTTTGATTTCTTTCCATTTCTAAACCTCATGGCTTTGTATGATGCATATTTTTGGAAATTTCTTGTGCTATTTCACTCCATTTGGCAGCATGTATGCGATTCTTCGACACGCGACACATTGATTTTCATGACGCATGTTCATGACTAATTGTATGGCTTTCTTGATGCATTCTTCATGATGCTTGTTTGTTCATTCTTGTTCAATTGCTCTTGATGCTTATGATGCTTGATTTTTGACACATACTTATGTTTGCCTTCGATTCCAAAAGATGCATGTTCATTTGAGGTGATTAATCGTTGATGAATATTCATGTTGTTCATGTTGAATGCTTAATTGTGCAATCTTGTTGAAACTTGATCATGCCTAATGGTTGTTATATGTTCATCAATTAATCTTGTTTGATACGTGTTCATACTTGATCTTTTCAATTCATATGCATTTGTTTAAATGTGGAAGCACGTTTTGATTCAATTCTTTCGACGCATGTTTATGCTTGGTTTTTAGATATGTTCATAGTTGATTGTTAAATCTTTGATGCATGCTCAACTCGATATTGCAATGTCACACGTTCATCTATGTTTGATGCGTGTTTGTTGCTTTACATGCTGCTTGATATACTAATGATGTGCCGAGTATGTGTTGTAAAATGTGTTCATTCTGTTTGCTTCATTTTACACCTGTTCTGTTCTAAAAATGTATGCTGTTAAAAGTTGTTTTGCTTGTTTTCTGGAATTTACTGCTGTTCTGAACTGAAACGCTATTGTTGCTGCTGTTTTTCGTTTATTTTCTTTGTTTTGGTTTGCTTTTGCATGTTCCCTTAGGGCTTCCTAATCCAACTTAATTTTTGATTAAGCTTGGAGTATGATAGACATTAGGCGCTAATCCATGCATGACAACATTAGGGTAGTCCGTTTTAACCTCAACCTTAGGTTCATCATTTGTATGATAACATTAGGTAGTCTTTCCCTTTTCTTATCCTCAACTATAGGGCCATATTGCATGACAACATCTAGGTGAGTTTCCCCTAGATTTTCTTTGCCTTTTGAGTCTCTCTCCTCTTTCTCAAAACAAAAATCAAAACATGTAATAAATACGATGAGTATTGTGCACCATGAGCCTTAAGTATATGGGAAATGATGAGTGGGGAGTCTCTCCTTACTCTTCTAGAGTGTTTAGCATACGTCCGGTTTGGGGGCGATCTTGCAAAGCATTCACTTCTATGTCATAGACTTTAGTGCAATACGAATCTCAAATAAAGTCAATCTATTTCTGTTAAAATCCTTAAACAAACTGTAAATTATTTTGTCCTTCAGGATTTTCTGTCAAACCTTTTTCAGAAAGGGCATGCTACTTCCGTTCTACCGCAAACAGGCATCGACCATAACTGTTGGAACACGAACTTAGCATCACGCATAAAAAATACTTAACAATTCATGTCACAAACTATGAATGCTCTGATTTCCTTTTTCTCATCCGAATGAGGATACATAGGAACATGATGGCGAAGTCTTGACGAGCAACCTTCCCCCTTTTACCCGTAGTCCTCCGAACTACGTTGACTCTGACTTTCCCATTGCACGAGGGAATACGTAGGCCTAGGATGGTGAAGTCTTATCGAGTCTCCTTTTGCTTTTCCCTTTTTCATTTTTGTTAGCAAGTAGGCTTTAGATAACACACCCTTTAATTAGAACAACAAGAGTGGATCCCGTTGAGTATAACAGAAGCCAGGGGGGGGTGCTAATACCTTCCTCTTGCGTAATTGACTCCCGAACCTGGAACTTGGTTGCGATGACCATGTCTTCTCCCTTTTGAGGTTTCTTTGATTGTTTCCTTTCTTTCGTCGGGATAAATAACGTTCGATGGCAACTCTATTTTTCTGCAGGTTGTTTTCCACATTGCGACAGCTGGCGACTCTGCTGGGGACTCCGGTTCCCTATGCGAGTCAATCCTAGCGCTTGTCTATTTCTATTTCATTGGGTGTTTTTCTTAGTGCATTTATGTGCATTATCTATTGTATATTATTACATTTGTCTTACATTATGTGCATTTGATTACTATTATCATACTATTCTGATGTTGTTGTGCTATTGGATGGGTTGGTTCTATGAGGGATAAGCCCACTGCCCAAGCTTAAGTACATACATTGGATTAGAGTGGATAATCGCGTGGCTTGCATGGTTTCTGGCAATGTTTAGTTGACACAAGACCCACATTTAGATGAGATTTTCTTTGAAGATATTCTATCCTGCGCATCTGGTGCAGATGATAGGATGTTGACTTAGAGAGCTTATGACTCTGGAGACCGTTCATGGGAAGTCAGTTGAGGCCTCCTTGATTGATGATGATTCCAAACCAGAAATGGTGAACGTATCATCATTTCTCGACCTGAGAACCCGTGAGACTGAGGACCTGCTAGCCTATAAAAATTCCATTATCTTTGTAAGAAGGTTTATGGAAATTCTTAAGAAGAAATATTTTGGGAGAGGATTAGTTCAAGTGTTTATGGAAATTCCTTGATCGTGTAATTCTTTTATCCCTTATTTATTTTTATTTTCAATGTGCTTTAATTTCTTCCTTACTCTGATTTTCATTTTATTTATTCAATTGCCTAGTCTTTAATCAATTTGGAAATTTGTTTTAAATAATTTATTTAACCAAAGGATTTTTAATTGAACATCATTTTATAAACTCATACAACTCACCCTCACTCTCTCGTGTTTGGAGTTACTTGTCCGACATATAAATGTTAACACGTTTCACATGAATAAAATTTAGGATAACAGAGACGAAACAATATTTGAAGAAACCAAATTGGGCCATTCATAGTGTTTATATTCTTGCCACCTATTAGCTGTTTCAAAATTATATACAAAAATGATAGAGCGGGAAAAATATTTTAAGAAAGCAAACTGGGCCATTCATAGTGTTTAACAGATCAATATATAGTTCTAAATTCTAGAATAATGTCATAGAATAATAAAAATTTTAAAAATTGAACAAATATTACAAAAATGCATTAGCGACAGATTCAAATGTTTTACTTTTTAGCTTTTGCGGCTAAAAAGTTTAAGTAACCAAAATTCTCTTTTAAAATTAAAAATTTTAAACGAGAAAAAAATGATATCATAGGCAGATGAATCCTTAAACATAATAAATAAAATCCCAATAATGACAACGATATCAAGAAGGGTAGGGTCATCCCACCCAATGAAAATAAAACATGTTAGAGCTTACTAACCAACAGACAAGAATAAAAAGAAATGCTCAATATAAAATTAAATATATAGCTTTGATGGCATGATAACAAGCTCTATTTCTTCCAATCTTAATATTTGGATATCTCTATTTAAGATTTATGTTCAAAGTACTCAAGGTGATGTGGTTTGTATCAAGTAAAGAGCTTAGATATGTTCCAGAGCATCAACAAATATAAGAACATAAGAAGACGATGAAGAGATGAAAATAAATCATAGGTTGGATTCCACAACATCATTGTGACTTTATGTTATACCCTAATTTTGTCCCATCATTTACCCATCCTTTCTAACTTATTTTACATTGCATCTTTGTGCATTTTATTTAGGCTTAGATCAAGTTGGAACTTATGATCATTTGGACCATGGCTTTTAATCTCATTTATTTTTTGCATTGCGTTGTTACTCACAGATCATTTTGTATGTCATCAATCAAATGGAATCTAGAGTTCATTTCATTTAATGCTAGGCTTTTCTTTTAATAAACTTTGCATATGGTAATAAATTGTATGGTTATTTAATGACTTCATCTCTATCTCCTCTTCTATACATACATGTATTTTTACTTTTCTTTTTTTCTTGCTCAAATCATAAGTGGCTATACATATATATAGGTTTTCCTAAACAATGAAGTTTGTTCTAAAAATATTTTTGACAACACAAAGGATAAAGAAAAAGAGATATTTTAATTGAATAAGATTTTAATTTAATTGAGTTTTGAGCATAGTCAAAGTGAACTACATAAGTCTATAATATTGGTTTTCAAAGCAAGTGTATTTACAATTCAATAAAAAATGCATTTTACATTACATAACTTTAATACCATATAGTTTGCATCTCATACATGTCATACTTTTTAAATAAAAATAATAATATAAAAAAATTAATAAATTAAAAGAGAAGCCAAGGCTACTTTGAACTCCCCACGCAACTTTCATGCTGGCTACATTCATCATCCCCATGCCTTGGGCTCATCATCTTTACACCATCCTCAACCACGCCCTTCATGCCATCAGCATCACACCATAAACAAACACGCTGCATCATGTCAAACAAATAAAATTGAGAAGAAAATAATGTGGAAAAAAAAGGAAAAGGAGTCACGAGTTTTGCAGCAAATGAACACATTCACCGTATCATCGTTGGCAACATACAAGTTATCACCATCATAACATACTTTCATCAAAATAAATGAATAATAATAATAATAATAATAATTGGAAGCAGCGTGAACATAAGTTTACTCACACCTGACCGCCATAGGGTTGAGGCTCACAAAAAAGAACCGAAGTTCCGACAACATGAATGCATGGACTCTTAGCATGCAACAATAACACATACACATTGGTCCCTCTTCTGGTCGTGTATGCCACCAGCATCATAATCCACATAATCAACAACATGTATATACAAAAAAGTAAGCAACATCATTCGCACAAAACCACAACCATAATCATGCTTAATCAATCATTTAACAGCATCATGTAAACATTTCATCATAATACAACAACCCATGTAATCAAATACTAAGATTATCACAAACACATTCAGCCCATAAAAAGAATTTTATTAGATAGTAAAGGTACTACTGAGGTAAATAGGGAAAGGTTGGACATATTAACCCATGACTATGAAATCTTGAGAAAGAAATTTGAAGAGAGCATAAATCAAATCCAAACACGATTCACTCATATCATGAGTCATATGAGAACTTTGGGAAAAACATTCTCAAATGAGGATCTAGTCATAAAATTTCTTAGATGCTTAAATCGTAGCTGGTAACTCAAAGTCACTGTAATTTGTAAATATAAGGATTTAGTGACTATGGACACACAAACTTTATTTGGAAAATTGAAGGAATACGAAATGGAACTCAAAAGGCTTGCCATAGATGAAGAATGAGAAAAGAAGAACAAATTTATGGCACTTAAAGCCGAGGAATACGATTCTGATGGCGACATGTCTCTCATAGTAAAAAACTTCAAAAAATTCCTAAAGAATAAGAAGAAGCAAAAAGAAGAGCAAGAAAAAGACAAAGAAAAAAGACCATTCATTCCAACATGTTATAATTGTGGGAGGAAATGGAATATCTGGCCATATTGTCACATAATCAAGAAAGCAAATCAAAAGTTTAGGAAATCTCACACAAAGAAAGCCTATGTTGCATGGGAAGATAATGATATGGAATCCTCAAAAAATGAAGAAGAAGAAGAAGAAGAAGAAGAAGAAAAAGAAGAAGAAGAAGAAAAAGAAGAAGAACAAGAAGAAGAAAAAGCCACCATCTGCCTCATGGAATATCATCAAGATGATGAGGCGACCTCTTACTTCTCCTATCATGATCTTTTTAGAATCTGTAAGAAACTGACAAAAGAAAAAGTAAGAAGGAACAAATTGTTTCTACATCTAAGGATATTATTTCCTCTCTTGAACTTAAAAATAAAAATCTTGAAAGAGAGATAGAAATCCTTAGAGAGAAGCAAAATGATCCAGTTCAACATCCTTCCACCTTAAGCGAGGGTGATGAATTTGACAATTAATGTGATAACTTAAAAAAGGAAATTAGTGATCTTTAAAAAACATTTGTTAAGTTCACCAAAGGAAGAGATAACCTGAATCTTTTATTAGGAAATCAAAGAGCCTATTAGAATAGAGCCGACCTTGGGTATGAATAGAGTAATAATAGAAAAAACTTTGATAACATTTGTAATGCCAAAAACCACCCCTCATTGTAAAATCTTGAATGCCAAACTATTGTAATAAAGAAGGACACATTGACATGTAATGTTTCATTAAAAACATACATGAAAGTAAAGAAGGACATCCTCCTTCATATTTTTACAAGAAACACTGAACACAAAGAAAAAAAATGTATCTGCCCCTGTAAATGCATATATCTCTAAGAGAGGGTGATGAATCTGACAATTAATGTGATAACTTAAAAAAGGAAATTAGTGATCTTTAAAAAACACTTGTCAAGTTCACCAAAGGAAGAGATAACCTGAATCTTTTATTAGGAAATCAAAGAGCCTATTAGAATAGAGCCGACCTTAGGTATGAATAGAGTAATAATAGAAAAAACTTTGATAACATTTGTAATGCCAAAAACCACCCCTCATTGTAAAATCTTGAATGTCAAACTATTGTAATAAAGAAGGACACATTTCCATGTAATGTTTCATTAAAAACATACATGAAAGTAAAAAAGGACATCCTCTTTCATATTTTTACAAGAAGCACTCTGAACACAAAGAAAACAAATGTATCTGCCCCTGTAAATGCATATATCTCTAAGATCAATAAGAAAGATGTTTATGAAACTAACAGCAAAGGACCCAATATGATATGGGTACCTAAAGTTAAGACCTAACCTTTTCTTTGCAGGAATGCGTTACAATCTCAAACACTAAATGGTATCTTGATATCAGCTGTTCATAGCATATGACAGCTGAAAAAACCATATTTTCCACCTACCTTCCTAACGGAGGATGATTCGTCTCTTTTGGAGATAATAATAAGGAGAAATTATAGGGTTTGACACCATTGGTAAGTCCCCCAATTCAACAATTGGGAAAGTTATTTTATTTAAAGATCTTAAGCATAATTTAGTCAACACAAGTCAATTATGTGAAAAAGGTAACAATATAACATTTGACTCTTCAAGTTGCAGGGTCATAAAATCTAAATCAAATGAAACTCTATTTACAAGCTCAAAAAGTGGAAACACCTACATATTAAATTTAAATAAAATTACTTCAAATAATGTTTCTCTCCCGAGTAACGAGGATGAATCTTGACTATGACATAGTAGAATAACTCACATCCATGTGGATCACTTGAACAAGCTAATCTGCAAAGATCTCGTAAACGGTCTGCCAGACTTACATTTTGAAAAAAACAGGTTATGTGATGCTTGCCAAAAGGAAAGCAAGTAGGGGCCTCATTTAAATCTAAAAATATTGTTTCTACTGATCGGTCCTTACAATTGCTTCACATGGATCTTTTTACCACGTTCAAAACTGTAAGTCTAGGAGGAAAAGTCTACGCTCTTGTCATTGGAGATGACTACTCTCGCTATACCTAAACATTTTTCTTATCTCAGAAAAGTGACACGTCTGTTTCCTTTCAAAAACTGACCCAAATTATCTAGAACAAAAAAGGAGTAAGCATTGCATCTATCAGAAGTGATCATGGTGAAGAATTACAAAATGAGGAATTCAAAAAATTATGTAACTAGAATGGTATTTGACACACCTTTTCCATTGTATAAACTCCCTAAAAATGGGGTAGTAGTGACGAAAAATAGCTCTCTGGTAGAACTTACAAGGGCGATGCTCAATGAGACCAATATTCCTAAATATTTTTGGGCTGGTACAGTGAACACCGCTTGCTATGTTATGAATCATGTCTTGATAAGACCAATTATAAAGCGAACACCTTATAAACTATACAAAGAAACAAATTTGGATATCTCTCACTTACACGCCTTATGAATCATGTCTTGATAAGACCAATTCCAAAGTGAAAATTAAGAAGAAGAACTAACTCAAGATCAATTACCATACACTTCACCTGAACATCCAAATCTTCTGAAAGAATGAAGACAAATAAGATATCACCCTATCCAGAATGTTATTGGAGATATCTCCAAGGGATCCACTACTCGATGGTCCCTTAAAAAGGTATGTAATTTTATGGCTTGTGTTTCACAAATTGAACTCGCAAGAATCGACGAAGCTATTGCCTATGAACATTTGTCTCTTGCCATGCAAGAAGAGTCAAATAAATTTGAATGAAATAACATTTGAGAACTCATTCCCAAAGCTTCATTTAATCTAGTGATTAGTACCCGATGAGTCTTTCGCAACAAACTGGATAAAGATGGAAATGTTTTAAGAAATAAAGCTAGACTTGTTACGAAGGGATACAATCAATATGATGGAATAAATTTTGATGAAACATATGCTTTTATAGTCATATTATAAGCCATAAGGATGTTATTAACTTTCTCGTGCATAATTTATTTCAAATTATTTCAAATGGATGTAAAAAGTGCTTTTCTAAATGGATATATCCAAGAGTAGGTATATGTTGATCAGCCTCCAGGTTTTGTCAACTTAACTTTTCTAGACTACATTTTCAAGCTTATGAAAACACTATATGGACTAAAACTCTTTTTATTAATAAAATCGAATATGGAATCTTACTAGTTTAAATCTATATCGATGATATTATATTTGGTGCTACTAATGAATCCTTGTGCAAAGAATTTTTTTAAATTATGCATAATGAGTTCGAAATGTCTATGATGTGAGAGCTCAAATATTTTATAGGACTTCAAATCCATAAAAATAAGGAAGGAACTTTCATAAATCAAGTCAAATTTTGTAAACAGTTATTAAAAGGCTTGATATAGATAAGTCCAAGGTAATATCAACCCCAATGTCAACCTCGTGCAATGTTGACCAGGACGAAGATGATAACCAGTTGAAGAAAGCAAGTATCAAGGTATGATAGGCTTTCTTCTCTATATAACTACATCACATCCTAATATAATGTTTGATGTATGTATGTGGGCACACTTTCAAACATCCCCAAAAGAATAACATCTCAGTGCATTCAAACGCATAATGAGATATCTTTCTGGAATACAACAAATGGGTTTATGATACTCTAAGGGACTGAATTATGACTTAGTTTGGTACGCAGACTCCGATTTTGCTAGGAGCATATTAGATAGGAAAAGTACAAATTGTACGTGTCACTTACTTGGGAACTCTCTTATCTCATTGCATAGCAATAAAAAAACTAGTGTCACCTTATCCATAGCTGAGGTAGATTACATTGTTACAGGTAGCTTTTGTGCTCAACTTATTTGGATGAAACAACAACTCAGTGACTACGGTGTAAATCTTGGAACTGTCCCAATAATATGTGATAACACTAGCGCCGTAAACCTCACAGAAAACTAGATTTTTCACTCTTGGGCTAAACACATCGAAGTTAGGCACCACTGTATTAGATAGCATGTTAAAAAAGGGAATGCGTACTTGAATTTGTAACCTCATCTGATCAGCTTGCAGATATATTTACTAAACCCCTTCCTAAAGATAACTTCTTTTTCATAAGAACTAAACTAGGAATATTAAACAAATCATGCATGTATTATAATTACTATATGTTTTGTTCTCAAATTGATGCCGTGTGATCTATGTTATTTATTTGTTTATACCTTTTCATTATGCAAAAGGGGGAAAAATATACTCTAAGGGAGAGTATAATATACTCTCTGCTTAATTGAGAGGGAGTTTAATGACTCTAGTTATATATCTAACTAGTTCTCTTTTACCACTTCCCTAAGAGATGCATTGTCATCATATTACAGATATATGTGTTTCCATGTATAGAGTTGACAATACCATAAAAGTTCTTCTTTGAATTTTTGATGACGACAACATCAATAGGTATGATGAAGTCAATGGCAATAAGCTTTCAATTCTCTAATGATGGTGACCTAAATAGAAAAACATATCAAGCCTCATCAAGAAAATAAACTCAATATTGAAGTGCTTATATGATCGTTATACCTTGCAAAGAATCTTGAAGCCTCAGAGTAATGAAAGAGAGGAAGTGTGAAATCTCGTCGGGTTGTGTTTGTTTGAGTGGTCATAGTTTTGTAAAAATAAGAGAGTAACTCCTAAGTTCTAAGAAAACACACGCGTGCGCGCGCGCACACACACACACATACATACACACACACACACACACACACCTTAAAAGACTTTTTCTTACCTTTTTATGTCTTAAAAATGTTTTCAAAATTGAGCCAAGTGATTAAGAAATTGTCCCCATCTCTTAAAATATTTTTTAACTACCCAATTGATTGGGTAATTAATCCAATCGATTGGAAAATTCTTCTAAGCCAACCAATCAATTGGAGTATTAAGCCAGTCGATTGGAGAAGGGCCAAACGTTTAAAAAAATAATTAGTACAACATCTTAAAGACTTGTAGTGGCTTTATATCAAATGTTTCTATATTGGGCAAGACAATCGATTAAAAACAGTTCTTTCAATCGATTGAAGCATTAAGCTAGTCGAATGGCTCATCAATTCTACCCATGTGTCATTTCCCTTTTTTGGTTTTTCTTTCTCTTATATAAAGATAGCTCACCTCCTCTTCTTTTTGATCCATTTTCCAAAGATTTACATTTTATTTAGAGCTTATATCTCTATTTTCTCTCTTTCTTTCTCTAGAAATATTTCTCTGACACTTAAGTTGGATTATCGATTTTAAGTGAAACTTTGCTTCTGAAGAATAGTTTGTAAGTGGTCATGTTGGTTGTTTATTACTTGAGAGTGTGATAGTCTTGGGAGATTGAGTTTGGTTCGTGAGAAAAATTAGTCATAAAATCTTTGTCTTGGTTTGTGGAGCTTCACCGAACAAACTCTGTTTGGTTATGGAGATAAGCCTGAAATTCTTTAAATGATTCGTTAGCTTAACCTTGGGCAAAAACTATATTTGGTTGATGATAAGCCTATAAAATCTCAAGATTATATTGTATTAAGGTTTGTGGGCATAACCTATAAAAGCTCAAAGTTTATAGTCAAAATCTCAAGAAGATCTCTTAGGGCTATGAGTAGGCCAACATTCGGCCAAACCGGAATAAATATATGTTGCAACCTCTGTAACCTTTACTGTCTTTAATTTTTGCTATTTACTTAATGCTCTTTACTTTCCGCTGTTATACTTTATCTTTAAGAAACTACTAACACAATTCTAAATACATTTGAGAAAATCGCTAAAGTAATAGCGATTTATAAATACCATAATTCATCTCCACCTCTTGTGATTGAAGTCATTTGTCCAATATAACAAAATTAAAATAATATGTACCAATATTACAAAATCGTGTTGTGTTATGCATTTGTAACAGGTCCAAATGTTTTACTTTTCAGCTTTGGCGGATAAACATTTTGAGTAACCAAAGTTGTCTTTTGAAAAGCAAAAGTGTAAACAAGGAAAGAGAATATCATAAACAGATGAAGCCTAAAATATAATGAATAATAATTCAAGAATAACAACCACATCAAGAAGGGTAGGGGTCATCATACCCCATGAAAAGAAAAACATGTTAGAGCTTACTGACCAATAGGCGAGAGGAAAAATATCTAATCAAATTTAATATATATACCTTTGAGAGCACAATAATATCATACATGTCATACTTCTTCCAATATTAATACTTGGAGATCCCCATTTGGGATTTCCGTTCAAAGTGTAATCCCACGAAAGATGAAGCATCCTGAAATTGTTTGGCCTCCCTTTAGTATTGAATTAATCATAAGGCGATGGAAAAGATTTAGTGATAGCCTGAACACATACAATATCCAAGGAAAATTTCCCTAGCAAACACTTCGAGTGTTGAAGGACGCAAGGTGATACGGGTTTCAATTGAGTAAAGATCCTTGAGATGGTCTAGAGCATCTAGAGGTGTAATCGGTACGATTTGGACCGTTTTTGTCAAAAAAATGTCTGAAACACCGATACCTCCCCCGCTTTGGTTTGGTTTAGTTTTTAGTGTTTTTCAAAAATAGAACCAAACCGAACTAATCAATTTAATTTGATTTGATTTGGTTCGATTGATCGATTTACGATATTTTTTTTCAAACATTTATTCATTTGTGTATTCTCCACTATCATGTATAGAAGTTGTCACTCGATAGTGTCAAATATAACCAAAATAAATTCACCATCATATCAAATACAAAATACAACAAAGTTCGTTAGTTCATCATCAAATAACAAAATAATGCCAAAATAAAATTTCAATTCCTTTCCCACTTGAATCATCAATTCACCATCCTAAAATAAATTGAAATAAACACATAGTTAGAATAAATAACATTGAACTTATTCACAATTTGAACATATCAAATTAAATTGAGTCGTAGACTGCTTCATTCACATCATGTTGTCACTCCATCATTGTTAACTTAAGTACTAGTTAGACGCATTCCATCAATTTTTATAAATTAAAACACACACAGAAAAAAAAAAATAGTTTGACAAAGTCATTAATAAAGGAAACAATAACAAAAAACATTTAGATTTTTATACATTCTTTATGTTGTTTCCGTTTTTTCATTACTACCAAAAACATTTTGTCAGAAATAAATTGACATTTCAGAGTTTGTTAACATTGTTTAACATAACATTGTTCTTTTGCAAAAGAATGGTGTTTAGCAAAATTATATGTTGTGAATCGGATACCTTGAAACAAAGTATTTACGGTTTCTTTATGATCAAAGAACTCACAAGGGTTAGGGTTAACAAAGAAAACAAGAGTAAAAACAACAAGGATTGGTTATAAAACTGTTATTCTTTCCTTTCTCCTTAAAACAAGGATTACAAGTATACAAGAATAACAAACTAACCACTCTCACTCTTTCTAGGTTTTTGTCACACTCTAGAATGAGAGACTAGCATGCTATTTATAATAAAACCTAGCACACTAAACTAATGGGCTTTTAACAAAATACCCATTACAAGCTAACTTAGGGTACAAGCTAACTTAAACAATTGGATCCTTAACACAAGGCCCAATTCAATATGCTAACAACCATAACAATATTAACTAATACATGTTAGAACAACCTTCGACTACAACATGTATTATTTCGACAGTATAACACTTCGACAGCAGCATGCGAACGGACTTCGACCTCATGCTTAAAACTAGAGTTTGATCCAAATCTCACAAATCTCCACCTTGGATCTAACTCTACCATCAAGGAAATAGACTAGCTTTCTTCATGCAGTTTTATCAACTGCATACAGTGGAAAAACTTGCAACTTGGCAACGTCATGGTGATCATATCAGCAACATTATGATCTGTCGAAACCTTCAGCACTTGGACTTCTCCACGCTTGATTACCCCTCTGACGAAATGCAGCCTCACATCAACGTGCTTGGTCCGCTCATGATAGGCTGAGTTCTTCGATAGGTGTATTGCACTTTGACTATCACATTTAACAGTGATAACTGGACCTTGAAGTTTCAGCTCCTTTGCAAAACCTTCAAGCAACAATGCTTCCTTCACAGCTTCAGTTAAAGCAATATATTCCGCTTCTGTGGTTGATAAAGCAACCACCTTCTGAAGTGTTACTTTCCAACTGATTGTTGTCCCAAACATAGTGAACACATATCCAGAAATAGATTTTCTGGTATCCATACATCCTGCATAGTCAGAGTCGACATATCCTTCGATTTCTGCTTTACTATATTCACCTAAGGCTCCACCATAAATTAAGACTCTATTCAGAGACCCATTTATGTACCTTAAAATCCACTTCAATGCTTGCCAGTGAGCCTTTCCAGGATTCGACATGTACCTGCTTACAAGACTTACTGCATATGCTATGTTGGGTCTAGTACAGACCATAGCATACATCAAAGAACCAACTATATTAGCATATGGAATGCTATTCATATAAGTTCTTTCGACATCAGTACTGGGACACTGATCTATACTCAGCTTGAATTGATGGTTTGTCGGAGTTACAACAGGCTTTAAATTCGACATACCATACTTTTCGAGAATCTTCCGCAGGTATGCCTCTTGAGATAAGCATAATTTCGACTGATTTCTATCTCTTCGGATGTCAATCCCAAGAATCCTGGACGCAACTCCCAGATCCTTTATTTCGAACTCCTTACTGAGTTCAACCTTCACCCTCCTTACCTCTTCGACATTGTTACTTGCTATTAGAATATCATCCACATAAAGCAACAAAATAACAAATGAATTACCAGGTCGAAATCTGAAGTAAACACAGTGGTCGAACTGACTTCTGATGAAACTTATGCGTGCCATGAACTTGTCGAATCTCCTATTTCACTATCGAGGAGATTGTTTCAGTCCATATAGAGATCTCTTTAGCTTGCACACATAATCTTCCTTCCCCTTTTCGACATACCCTTCAGGTTGCCTCATCAGGATTATTTCATCTAGATCACCATACAAGAACGCAGTCTTCACATCCATCTGTTCCAGTTCAAGATCGAACTGTGCCACCATGGCTAACAACATTCGAATGGATCTATGCTTTACAACAGGCGAGAACACATCATTGAAGTCGACACCTTCTTTATGAGTGAATCCCCTAGCAACCAACCTTGCCTTGTATCTTTTCGACGCCACTCCTTCAATTCCTTCCTTGACTTTTACAGCTGACTAACCTGGCTCTAGCAGGTTTCTTGATCAGTTCCCATGTGTCATTGTCATGAAGAGATTTCATCTCATCATCCATGGCCTTCAGCCATTCAGTCTTCTTTCGACTCCTCATAACTTCCTTATAGTCTCTAGGTTCTTCGTCGAGAACCTCACTTGCAGAGATTAAGGCATAGGCTATAAGATCTGCATACCCAAGTCTCTGAGGTGGCTTGATGACTCTTCTCGACCTGTCTCTTGCTAATAGGTAGTCATTGTAACACCCCAATTCCCATCGCGAATAAATAATACATAAATAAAATCAGAGTAACTAAAAAGTTATTTTTTTTTCCGACAGAAACAAGGATGTCACATTTAAATAAACAAAATATCATCCCTGCTCATAAGTTTGATACATAGCATAAAATAGAATACCCTCCATTGGGAAACTTTTCCATAAAAAGGTAATACCAAATATATTCAACAATTATATACATAAATAACATAATCGTTTCCCCGACTCCCGTGCTACGTATCAGAGCAGACACCAAGACCGACAACAGAACGGAGGGCTAGTCTCCACAAAGACCTCCAGCAACTCTAATCTGCAATGCCTCATAGAGCATTATAAAATAGCAGAAGGGTGAGAAATAACAACTAAATCAAGATTGTATAATAATATGCAAACACACATTCCAACACATGTATAAATCATCTCACCCATACCATCACATACTAACACATATAGCATACCACAAATACAACATACCACACATAATAAATCAAATCATGATTTTCCACACAGAACGCATCCATTCACAATTCTCACCACAATTCGTCACAACTCACTCATATACATCACAATGTATATATATACAAAACCAAGCATATTCATCATGCACACTTCCACAATTCTTATCACTCCACATAAACATACATATTTATGTTTATTCATCAATGCACAAATATAGAGATGATAAATGCAAATCATAGAGACCGACTCACGACTCTATGCAGATGCAATGCGGTACCGACTCAATCATCTCAAGTTCACTCAGGAACTTCTGCTGGAACCATCGCTCGTTACCAAAGTAACTCCCCGTCGGGCCTACGATGTTCACCCACCGCTCACACCTCCACCAAGAGAGGCTCACGATGTTTATGGATCGCTCACACCTCCACCAAGAGAGGCTCACGACCCGATCGCTCACACCTCCACCAAGAGAGGCTCACGATCGTCTACAACCATCGCTCACACCTCCACCGAGAGAGGCTCACGACCCGATCGTTCACACCTCCACCAAGAGAGGCTCACGACGTTGTAGCGGATTCTCATTAGAATCCCTCAACACAAGAATGCACATCATTATGCTACACATGATAATGACTCAAGACATTCTTGAAATGCATACACGTATACAAACATTGTCATGCATTCATCTCTTACAATCACATACAATTCATCAATATGAATTATTTCACCATCTTTATTCATGCATTAGAAATCAATCCAACAATGCATTTTCTTGCCATACGGCCACCAATTAGCATACATTGAACTTCACGTAAGCAATTCATTTTCACACATACATGTAATCATAAACATGCATATAAAACCAATTACAACATATCACATTCATTTGCCTTTCGGCCACACTTTATCATCACAACATGTCATCACATGCACTATCATTACACAACATCATACAAGGCATACACATGAATATCAATGCCACATTGTATGTTACCCAACCAATATACACATCCTCATATTCATGCATTGAAAACAATTCAAACAATGCATTTCATCACCTACCACAACAATCATACAAATCACAATCATTTCACAAGGGATTCACACCACAAAGGCTACCCACGACACATCATAACAACATACATTGATATTCAATCAAACAATGTATTTTTACCGCACAACAACATCATTAATCACGCCTCAAAGTCTAATCCAAAACAATGCACATATTTGCCACAAGGCCACAAACTATCATCACAATATTTCATCATGTATATTCACATCATATAACGGTCTACAAGCTACACGTTACATGTCACAAGCATATATCATGCTAACACATCAATCACACACATTATACGCGATAAAACCCGACAACCCAACACTTTTCCAAAACCACGACCTAAATAATTCATCTACTTCCCTCCAAACCATGTTTAATAGAAAGAGCTTTTCATTAGCTTTCCAACGCTTCGAACGGCGACCAAAACGGACTTATGGTTTGAAAATTACGACGAAAACAAAATTGGAAAATATCATGTTCGCTCCAGTATTCGCTAGGCGAACCCTAGCGAACCAAGGCAGTGGAAAACAGACATAAAGTTCGCTAGGCGAACCTTCTAGCGAACATTCGCCAGTTCCTTCGCTGGGGTTCGCTAGGCGAACCCGCGAAACCCAGAAATCGCAGCAGCGTCAACCTAGGTCATATGGGACCAAAATACATCATTTTTACCACCCAAACCCTTCTAATTCATACCAGAACAACCAAAACATGTTTAGACATAATCAACGAGTATTCTACGCGGTTTATATCGAATTTCATCCGTGAAAACATCGATTTCTATCAATTTCTCCTAATTCCAATCGATACGAAAAGTTGCGAAACAACCAAAACAATTACAACAAACAACACATATACATACACAAGCAATATATAATTGAAACTTCTCACCCTTACCCGATTATTCGCGCTCGAAACGGGGTTCCCGCGATTTTCCTCTTTTCTCCTCTTTTCTCTCCTCTTCCTTTCCTTCCCTTCTCTTTCTTTCCTTTTTCTTTCCCTTCCCTCTTTTTCTTTCCACTTACCATTTATATAAAATATCTAAACCCCTAAAAGACTATTTTACCCCTCAACTCAATTATCTCGCAGATGCTCTCAAAATGCGATAAAACATAATATATTGCCAAATAAAAGTCAAGAATAAAATAATATAATAATAAAATAATCAAATAGACTCGATTAAATAAAACTGACAAAAACTGGGGCGTTACAATTCTCCCCCACTTAGAAATTTTCGTCCTCGAAAATATAACCGATACGAACAACTCCGGATACGACTCTCGCACCCGACCAACAAACTAACATGCCAACAAAAGGCACACCACGAATAACACAACTGACAAACCACCTTGCTAACAACGACTACAACAACGCCACGACAACGGCAACAACCACAACGACCAAATGCAATGCCCATACAATGCACTTGACCACCAACTCACAACTCAACGAAAACTAAGATACCAACACACAGGTTCACTCTAGAACCGAAACACAACAAGATCGTTACCCTACCCTAGGTAACACTCCCCTAATTCCCTACACAGGAATTAGCTACACACACTCGAACCATCACTATGGAAACGAGGCAACAACACAAACAAGAACATAAAGTTCCACGACACCACAAGGTCTCAACAACATCAACAAAACCAGAACACCAACAGCAATGCTACGATTCACCAATCGAACATGCAACCAAACATCCATCTACATAGTAGCCCATGGATAACATTTGAACCTTTCACCTAACACTTCCATTCTAAAACATCCAATGGTCTCTTCACTCCTACATGTTCCCAATGTTCAACCTATGACCTCTTACAAGTCCCACACGCAAATACAAATTGTGCCACACCACGCATCCGCTACGCACTCTGATTACTCGTAACCATCAAAATTACCAATTTCACGTCCAAAGTCTAACTCTTTCTCATTTTCACCAAAAATCACTGTTCACTGTTAATATACCCAACCGAACACTATCAAACGTCAATTCACACACCAACCCAAATCTCTAAATCCTCCCAAAAGTCCCCACTTTTTAACCATCAAAGCAGACATAAGTAAAACTTTCGACTTAACTCATCACGCACGACATAAACTTTACCAATAGGATAATTCGAGCCAAAGTCATAACTAATCAGGAATTCCAATCATCTGACCGTGCCTCAATCCGAGTCACCAATCAAAAGTTATAAAGGAAACAAAATTGGAAAACCTGCCATGTTCGCTAGGCGAACCTTCTAGCGAACCCTCGCCTTGCCTTTCGCTCCGCGAACCCCTTGGCGAACCAAGTCAGAAACAAACAGAGCCAAAAACACCCAAAGTTCGCTAGGCGAACAACTCAGCGAACCTTCGCTGACCTTCGCCAACTGGTTCGCTAGGCGAACCCACGAAAACTCAGAATTACAACAGTCTTGTTACTCATCCAAACCCGTCCATTCCTCCATCCAAACATCTTTAACCTAAAACCCTTAAAATAATACCTCTCAATGTAGAACTGCATCTACTTCCGATGGATCCACAATCATACTCTCATCCGAAATAACATATCCAATAAACTAACCTTTTTCAACCCAAATTCTCACTCGAATAACTCAGCATAAAACTTCGTCTCTTTTTGACACTTGTAATTCAAATCCCAAACACTCTACCTGTTCTTCCTCTGAGTTTATAACAGATCTGAATATCCTCAATCAAAGCCATTACGAACTTATCCACATAAATATGGAAGATATGATTCATCTACTCCACAAATATTACAGGCGCATTACTATCACCGAACAACATCACTGCACGTTGTAATGCCCAAACAAACCAAACCTCATTCAAACTTGTCCAGACTCACATTAAATCAATCAAAGCCTCAACTCACACCATTCACCACTCTTATCAAACATTCCATCCAATTGCGATTTCACTCAAACTCAACCAAACCATTCCAGTTATCTATTCATGAAAGTGGACACTTATTCTCAATCGTTACCTTAATCAACTGTTAGTAATCCATACACAATTTCTCCTCTTAACAGTCCAAATTCCATAAATCCCCATGTGTAGCAACAACCATCCCAAAAGAACTCTCAAATAGCACATTCACACTGTCGCTTCCGAGATTTTCATCCTAGTACAAACGCGAAAGTGGCACCGAACAGAGTCGCCAGCAATGTGTATTTATCCCATGAGAGGGAAAGGAAACACCGCATAAACCTAAAGGAAGGAAAGAGCATGGTCTTGCGACCAAGAGAACTGGGTTCGGGAGTCGGTTACGCGAGAGGAAGGTATTAGCACCCCCTCGCGTCCATCGTACCCGATGGGATCCACGCTTGCTTGTTTCGATCAAAGGGTGATAGAAAAGAATACTGGAAGAGGAACTAGAAAAGGAATGGAAAGAGAAAGAGAAACAAATGTAGGGAAAATAAAAGAAGTGCTCGCATGGGCCCTACCCCACTGCCTACGTATCTCATCGGGAGCATGAGAATCAGAGCGACGTAGTTCCCCTCACCTAAGGGAAAGATTATTTGTGTTTTTTAGGGAACGACTAACGTTCTAGCTCAGGTGTTGCAGGCTCGCTGGTCCGAGTGCGTTACCATCTTGCAAGAGAACGAGTAGAAGCGCGTTCATACGTTAAGAGTGAATGAGGTGAGACAAGAATTCCCGAAGGAAAGACGTTATTGTTTGTTTTTGTCTTTTAGAAGTTTTTTATTTGTTTGCATATGATAGTGTATCCAAATCTTAGTCCTTGGAATGTGTACCTTCTCACATTCCAAGATGGAATGAGTAAGAAAGTACACTAAATATGAAGAAGACCCCCACACTTAGTTTCAATTGTTAAGGTTCAAACACACTAGCATGCTTGCGTTTATTAAGTGTTTTTGTTGATTAAGAAATGAAGAAGTGTTTTATTATTTATGCTTTCAACAAGTATTGCATTTAAGTCCCTCATACAAGATCAAATGTTTAACACATTGACCCAAGATGGGCTATATGCTACACATTCTAAGATTACAAGAGAAGACCCCTTATAATCTTTTCTTTATATGAAAGGCCTAAATGCAATAAGTGTCTACCTTTATTATATGTTTTGAATTTTCTTTGAGAGATGAGAAGAGAGACTCAAGAAAGGAGAAAAGGTAAAACCTATATGGACTAAGACTCAATCCTAATTGAAGATTAAAGGGAGTGATCCTAATGGTTTGCGAGGTTTCAACCTAAAGTCTAAAGAAAGAAAGAATTAAACAATTCACTTCTAAAGTAGAAGATGAATTGTAATTCAAAAAGGGAAAGTAATGAGTTATTAAAAGAAAGCACATAAATGCTTAACAAAACATAAAATGGAATTGTAAAAGAGAAAGGATAGAAGTTGAATGTGGATTCCTTATCCACACTCAATTGAAACTTACCAAAGCTCCTACATGGTTAGTAAACATGGAAACATGTATAAGAAGCAAAAAGTACTTAATACACATTAAAGTTCCAAAGAAAAAGATGAAGAATCAAATCCTAAGATCACAACCAGAATGTGCATCATATGGACAACAAGTGAATATCATCATACAAGTTCAAATGAACAAGCAACAATCATCATCCATAGCATTCAAACATGTTATCATAAGAAAGGATAGATGAAAGATGAAAAGAAAGGAAAAGGACATGCATAAATGGAACATGTAAATCAACAACCAGAATTGAAACTAAATGGAAAATGGTTTATAAACATCTCAAAAGTATTTATGAATCAACATCAAGACATTCAAGAAGTAATATAAGAAGAATTGAAATGAAAGTTCAAAAAGAAAGTGCAAACAATACCTGTTAGGATGCACAAAGTTCAAGTTGAAATGAACATGTGAAGATGACCTATAATGTGCAACAATGACCTATAATATCACTTGAATGACTCATACAAATATGCAAATGCTCATACAAATATGCACAAAAGAATTCATGCAAACATGCACTAAAGTTAAAATGACATGACATGTATTATACTTCAAATGTAATGCATCAAACAAACCCAAATGGATTCATGAAAATTATGCCAGCATATTATTGGAATGCCTAAGTCAGAAATGCATCATACATCAAGATAGCATGTAAAAATTCAGAGCAAAATGACTTCAAACAAAGCAATTAGGTCAAATTGAAACATCATGCAAAGTGGTGCAAATATAGGCATCAAAACATGTCATAAAGTGACCTAAAAAATCAAACAAAAATCATCTAACATGCTTCAATGTATTAGTGAATCAATGCAAAAAGAATCATGTCAAAACAGTTTGTAATGAGCAAGAACAAAATTAAACAAATTCATGTATCATGCTTAGAATGCATCTAAATGGAAATTCAAAGAAAATTGTGCAACAGGAGCAAAAGTGTCATAAAATCATGAAATGAAAATATCAAAAATTTCCTAAATGTCTTAATAACATTCATAAATTTTCCCAGAATTTTCTAATAACATTTTGTAATTTTAAAAATTAAAAAAAGAAACGTGCACAAAATTAAGAAAATAAAAAGAAATGAAATAAGAGAGGGAGGTGTAAGCATAGCAATTGTTCAATTCAAATTGGTTTGGGCTTTGAAACACACGGTGCAAATAGCAATTTAGCCCAGTCCACATCTGCGCAATCCACACTAGCAATCATGCACACTCAGTCAAACAAAAGTCAAGCAATTATCACCCTTGGATCAAGTCAAGTCAACACCAAAGTCAAAGTAATTGAATCCAACACACGCGCGTGAAGACACACACTATATACCATGCACCGCACCACACAATGATTAAATGAAATCAGAAATAAAAACACGTGACATGCACGCCTATTTTAATGCGCTGGCACGTTTTTCACCACACGATGGGAACACATCAACGGCTACGATTAAAACTGCAAACAAAACCCTAGAATAAATGTCACCGGCCGGAGATGACCTCCGGTCACCTTCTCCGGCCAACAACCACCACCTGCAAACTCACATGTTCACCAAGACACACAATACGCATACCAAAATGAAGCTGAGATAATGGAGATCAATGATACGCAATTATTTTTCACACAACAAGCATGCACACAAAGAACAGAGAGGATCAAACCAAGCCCTAACTTTTGGATCTAAGCCTCTACAAGGCCTATCAACTAGCCGGAGTAAGCAGAGCTTCTATCAAGCTTAAATTAACAAAAACAAGCTAAAATTAATGAAAATCAACTGAAGCAAAGTTGAATGATGAAACCTGAAAATGTGGAGCAATTGGAGATGTTGAGAAAAACCAGAGAAAAGCTTGATATGCTGAGCTTCTAGGTCTTCAAACTTAGCAAAATAAATGCTATGGATTCGTAAATAGATGAAGGATATTGAAGCTTGCAATGATGCTGAACTTGCAGAAATGGAGTTGTTCTTGTTGCTCTTGATTCAACCACACCAAGCAATGATCACTGGAAGCACAATGGAGTTGAAATCGTGGAGAAGAAGATGAGCAAAATCAGAGAGAGTGAGAGGAGAATTCTGAAGTGAATGTGAGAAATCAGTGTTGTCTGAGAAATGTGAGTGAAATTTGGTTTTATAGTGTGAGTTAGAAATGAACCAGAGGTGGTTAAGTGAGTGAGTCAACTGAGTCCAAGTTGAGTTAACTGAGCTGCCTCTAACTAACTGAGCCAAGTTAGTTAGGGCGAGTCAGCTGTGGGTGTGCTATAGTGGTGGAGGTCCATGGTGTTATGGTGGAAGTGAAAATGAACTGACATTGCACGGCTGTCTCACCAAACTTGTTCAGCAAGTTGCTTTTTCTATTTTCGTGCATGGCGCGTGCTCATGTGCATGGACATGTGATGAGTGTTTGGTTAAATGAAGAAAGAGTTGGAGGGTGAGCAATGCACGAGCAAGCTGAGACAACAACAACAACATTCATTTTTTCTGGTTTTTAGCAGCCCAAGGTTTAATGGTTTGACCAAGAATTTCTCTCTAGTTTGTGAATGAAACAAAGAGGTATTGATGCCAAATGGAAGAGGAGATATCATGGAACAAGTTTGGGGTGAAAATTGAATTGAATTGAGGCTTGGAAATTGGTGAAAAGCAACTTGGAACATCAAGGTTTGGTACTGGTTTGTAGGCAAGACAGTTGGTCGGTTGACAAGGTAGCTTGGTGCATGGAATTTCAGTCTGAACACACTAAATTGAGACCACTATAACTCACTCATAGCTTGATCAATTCAAAATTTTCCCAACATCAATATTGAAGATGACACTACAAAGAACAACTTTGATGTTGAAAATTTTCTCATTTGGAGCTTTCTTCTTGGAGAAATTAGGCTTGACTTTTGGCACACCAACTGTTTGAGGAAATGATGTGCGCGTGACCTGAAAATTCTTGGTCATGACCTAGTTTTGGCCTACTTTCTTCCAACTTGGATCCATCATATCTCCCTCAATATTTATCCAATTGAGATGTTCTACACATGGATTTGAAGCTTAAAGCAAGACCTTTTGTTGTGGCCTGGTGGAATTTTCATTTGATGCTTCAATTTCAAATGGCCTTGGTTCCAACTCTGATGCAAAATGGCCAAAACTTACTATTTTTAGTAACCCTACTTCACCCAAAAATGGCAACTTTCCACATCTTGATTTTTTCATGATTCCTTTGGAGTTTCTTGATCAAATTTTGCACATTGGACACATATAACATGAATTTCATGAATTTGGCCTCAAAAAGTCAAGAATTGACTTTTTCCTCTGATTATTTGACTTTGCCCCAAATTTCCTGATTCTTGATCTTTCTTCCAATTGAACCACTTCTAAAACCAATTGAGATGTAATTTTCCACATACATACACTTAGGGACATATGGAATACCATGACATCAAGTTTTGTCCAAAAAATCAAAGATTCCCTGATTTAATGGGAAACCCTAGTTTTGGTGCCCATCTCCTAGGAGAAAAATGTGCAGTCTTCAATTTCAAATTCCTCAGAGTATGTTGTGTACCTTCTTAAAGGATGATGATATATGCCATTTGAGGATGATTTTGGATCAATGAGTTATCTCTTTTGAGGGTTTTCCTTCATTTTTTGAACCTCTTGCATAGTGAAAGATGTAATGCTTCAATCTCCCATTGTATCTCTTATCCTTGAGGTTGTGGATGATCAATTGAGATAGTATGAGACATGAAAGGCTTCTTGGCTTGCCTTGAGGCAACTTGACTGACCTTTTTGTGCTTTGAATGATCCCTTGATTGTCCATCTCCCACCTGACCACATGCCCTGATGGTAAGAAGGATGCCATGCTTCATTTTTCTATGTTAAATGCAATGCAATGCTAATGAGATGGATATGATATGATAAATGATAATGCCATGCTATGATGCCAAAAGGGGAGAGCAAATTTTGGGGTATTACACACACTTAAGGTTTTCTCAAAATTTCCATTAACGCTTTATAATTCCAAAGACTCCAAACCTCTCCAGAACTTTAAGTTTCGCTTTCCATAGTCTCAATACCAATACCATCATAATGCTTGTTATTCCATTCAATCATCTCTCCATTTTGTTACTACCCATACCGGGGCTCCCCAAGACGACACACTTGGCCTCACAATTCTCCTTTCCAGTAAATCTTCTAACTGCTCTATCAGTCCAGGTACTTCTAATACTAACATCCAATATTCCATCCGGGAATACATCTAAAAATTACGCACAACCGGTAGCTCATCACTGTGTCCTTTCTGCCAATTCCTAGAAAACTATCGTCACAAACATAATAACATCTTAGTTTCACGTCCTAAAAGTTATTTTACTTACTTAGCAGATTCAACCTCAAATCCTTACCTTCGTCCAATTTGAGTTCACACTCTACTCTCTGAGAACAACCTTTAACAATACCCAATCGTTCTCTCCCAATGACTTCCCAACTTGACCAACATACCAAAAAAAAAAACTTCTAATCCGTCTCATCTTCCAGTATAAGAGTCTTCATCAACTCATCAAAGCCATCCGTAATCATTTTCTCAATTCCAAATAATTCATGGCACACACTATCCAAGCCGGAAAGACCCTCTATTCCATCCAACATAATTCCCGTCTACTATCAACAAGAGATTAAGGGTGATCAGTTCCTCAATTTGTCAATAGACAGCCGATAATCATGATGGGGCATAAACCGTCTTCACCAAACTATAATAGCATTTCTTGTATCTTATGCTCAAAACTACCTAAGGCACCAATCCTTAGCTGACATAAACCTTACCTCCGCATTCCCTCCGGAACCGGGAACAACACTGTTCAAACAACACTTACACTCTTGCAACCAACGGCACACTGAGCCAACGCTCCACAACTGAAGCAACTTGGAGAAGCACCAGCTCCTCCCCCACTTATCTCATTCTAAATCCTACAGACAAAGGATTAGAAAACCAGAAAGTACTGACAGTGCTCCACACACATATCACGTACTAAGGGACAAACAACAATGACATTATTCAACTGTCACACCAACTGACTCAACAACTCGGCCGGACGGACCGACCTGCTCTGATACCACTTATGTAACACCCCAATTCCCATCGCGAATAAATAATACATAAATAAAATCAGAGTAACTAAAAAGTTATTTTTTTTTTCGACAGAAACAAGGATGTCACATTTAAATAAACAAAATATCATCCCTGCTCATAAGTTTGATACATAGCATAAAATAGAATACCCTCCATTGGGAAACTTTTCCATAAAAAGGTAATACCAAATATATTCAACAATTATATACATAAATAACATAATCGTTTCCCCGACTCCCGTGCTACGTATCAGAGCAGACACCAAGACCGACAACAGAACGGAGGGCTAGTCTCCACAAAAGACCTCCAGCAACTCTAATCTGCAATGCCTCATAGAGCATTATAAAATAGCAGAAGGGTGAGAAATAACAACTAAATCAAGATTGTATAATAATATGCAAACACACATTCCAACACATGTATAAATCATCTCACCCATACCATCACATACTAACACATATAGCATACCACAAATACAACATACCACACATAATAAATCAAATCATGATTTTCCACACAGAACGCATCCATTCACAATTCTCACCACAATTCTTCACAACTCACTCATATGCATCACAATGTATATATATACAAAACCAAGCATATTCATCATGCACACTTCCACAATTCTTATCACTCCACATAAACATACATATTTATGTTTATTCATCAATGCACAAATATAGAGATGATAAATGCAAATCATAGAGACCGACTCACGACTCTATGCAGATGCAATGCGGGGTACCGACTCAATCATCTCAAGTTCACTCAGGAACTTCTGCTGGAACCATCGCTCGTTACCAAAGTAACTCCCCGTCGGGCCTACGATGTTCACCCACCGCTCACACCTCCACCAAGAGAGGCTCACGATGTTTATGGATCGCTCACACCTCCACCAAGAGAGGCTCACGACCCGATCGCTCACACCTCCACCAAGAGAGGCTCACGATCGTCTACAACCATCGCTCACACCTCCACCGAGAGAGGCTCACGACCCGATCGCTCACACCTCCACCAAGAGAGGCTCACGACGTTGTAGCGGATTCTCATTAGAATCCCTCAACACAAGAATGCACATCATTATGCTACACATGATAATGACTCAAGACATTCTTGAAATGCATACACGTATACAAACATTGTCATGCATTCATCTCTTACAATCACATACGATTCATCAATATGAATTATTTCACCATCTTTATTCATGCATTAGAAATCAATCCAACAATGCATTTTCTTGCCATACGGCCACCAATTAGCATACATTGAACTTCACGTAAGCAATTCATTTTCACACATACATGTAATCATAAACATGCATATAAAACCAATTACAACATATCACATTCATTTGCCTTTCGGCCACACTTTATCATCACAACATGTCATCACATGCACTATCATTACACAACATCATACAAGGCATACACATGAATATCAATGCCACATTGTATGTTACCCAACCAATATACACATCCTCATATTCATGCATTGAAAACAATTCAAACAATGCATTTCATCACCTACCACAACAATCATACAAATCACAATCATTTCACAAGGGATTCACACCACAAAGGCTACCCACGACACATCATAACAACATACATTGATATTCAATCAAACAATGTATTTTTACCACACAACAACATCATTAATCACGCCTCGAAGTCTAATCCAAAACAATGCACATATTTTCCACAAGGCCACAAACTATCATCACAACATTTCATCATGTATATTCACATCATATAACGGTCTACAAGCTACACGTTACATGTCACAAGCATATATCATGCTAACACATCAATCGCACACATTATACGCGATAAAACCCGACAACCCAACACTTTTCCAAAACCACGACCTAAATAATTCATCTACTGCCCTCCAAACCATGTTTAATAGAAAGAGCTTTTCATTAGCTTTCCAACGCTTCGAACGGCGACCAAAACGGACTTATGGTTTGAAAATTACGACGAAAACAAAATTGGAAAATATCATGTTCGCTCCAGTATTCGCTAGGCGAACCCTAGCGAACCAAGGCAGTGGAAAACAGACATAAAGTTCGCTAGGCGAACCTTCTAGCGAACATTCGCCAGTTCCTTCGCTGGGGTTCGCTAGGCGAACCCGCGAAACCCAGAAATTGCAGCAGCGTCAACCTAGGTCATATGGGACCAAAATACATCATTTTTACCACCCAAACCCTTCTAATTCATACCAGAACAACCAAAACATGTTTAGACATAATCAACGAGTATTCTACGCGGTTTATATCGAATTTCATCCGTGAAAACATCGATTTCTATCAATTTCTCCTAATTCCAATCGATACGAAAAGTTGCGAAACAACCAAAACAATTACAACAAACAACACATATACATACACAAGCAAGATATAATTGAAACTTCTCACCCTTACCCGATTATTCGCGCTCGAAACGGGGTTCCCGCGATTTTCCTCTTTTCTCCTCTTTTCTCTCCTCTTCCTTTCCTTCCCTTCTCTTTCTTTCCTTTTTCTTTCCCTTCCCTCTTTTTCTTTCCACTTACCATTTATATAAAATATCTAAACCCCTAAAAGACTATTTTACCCCTCAACTCAATTATCTCGCAGATGCTCTCAAAATGCGATAAAACATAAACAGTGATGAAAAATAATATATTGCCAAATAAAAGTCAAGAATAAAATAATATAATAATAAAATAATCAAATAGACTCGATTAAATAAAGCTGACAAAAACTGGGGCGTTACAGTCATTATCAGTCTCCTCATCTTCGAAAACATCTTCTATTTCGTCTTCGACTTCATCTGGGGTACGCACTTCAGCACCAACATGCTCCACCTCAACAGGAATCTCTCCCTGTTCCAGCTCTTCGTCAGCAACATCAGTTTTCTTGAAAGCCATCTCAGCTTCATTGAAAACTACATCTCGACTGGTGATATACCTCATGTGACCTGGCTCTAGGCACCATAGCCTATAAGCTTTGACTCCTTCAGGGTATCCCATGAACATGCACTTCAGAGCTCTAGGTTCGACCTTGTCTTGCCTAATGTGAGCATAGGCCACACAACCAAATACTCTCAGTCTGTCGAGACTAGGTGGATTTCCCGACCAAACTTCTTCCGGTGTCTTCATATCTAATGCAGTCGAAGGACATCTATTTATCATATATGCAGCTGTCGAAACAGCTTCAGCCCAAAACACCTTCTTCAATCCAGCACTAACCAACATGCATCTAACCCTTTCAAGGATTGTTCGATTGAACCTCTCAGCTAAGCCATTTTGTTGAGGAGTACCTGCTACAGTCTTATGCCATGCAATCCCAGACTCAACACAGTAACTGTAGAACGCTTTGTTGCAGAACTCAAGGCCATTGTCGGTTCTCAACCTCTTAACCTTTCTGCCAGTTTGAGTTTCGACCAGAATCTTCCAACTTTTGAAATTCTCAAAAGTTTCATCCTTTGTCTTCTGAATGAATACCCATAGTTTTCTGGAATAGTCATCAACGATGGATAGAAAACACCTTGCACCTGAGTGTGAAGGATTCCTTGCAGGCCCCTAAAGATCAGCATGAATGTAATCAAGGGATCCATGTGTTCTTTGCTTGCCTTTGTTGAACTTCGCCCTACAGGATTTACCAAATACACAAGATTCACAAAACTCTAACTTTTCGACTTTGTCACCACCTAGCAGGTTCTGCTTCCCCAATTCGACCAGGCCTCTTTCATTGACATGGCCCAATCTCATGTGCCATAAATTTGTCTTCGACACATGTTTCGTGGATACAGTATTTGTCGAACCACTTACAACCTCAGCCTCAAGGGTATACAAGCCTTGTTTCTTCACGCCTCTCAAGACTTCCTTTGACCCCTTCATGACTCTTAGGATACTTTTCTCTCCTTGGAAAACGTATCCCTTCCTGTCGAATTCACCAAGAGAAATTAAATTTCTCTTTAAGTCAGGTACATACCTGACTTCAGTCAATAACCTTATTGACTCATCATGGAGTTTGAATCTCACAGATCCAATACCTGCAATTTTGCAGGATTTGTTGTTTCCCAGCAGCACCGATCCACCATCTTGATCACATAGCTCTTCGAACAATTCTCTGTTTGGAGTCATGTGCCAAGTTCATCCTGAATCCATAATCCACTCCTTTCTTGAGTCGCCGCTAGAAACTACAAGTACATCAGATGAGTCGAAGTCATCTTGAACAATGGCTGCGTTGCCATTATCTTTACCTCCATGATCTTTCAGGCGTTCAGGGCACACCTTTCTTGTGTGACCCTCATTCTTACAGTGATAACATCGAAAACCAGATGTTTCGCCACTAGAAGACTTCTGCTGACTTTTACCTTTCTTCTTGTCGAACCTACCATCCTTTCGCAAGAATTTTCCCTTAACTGCCAAACCTTCACCAACCGTCGAAGGTTTATGCTCCTTTCGTTCGTTCAGGTCCTTAGAGTACAAGGCTGATTGAACTTCTTCAAAGGTCAAGGACTCCCTTCCATACAAGAGAGTTTCTTTGAAAAGAGCATGTGTTATAGGCAAAACGCACAACAACAATAGTGCTTGATCTTCGTCATCGATCTTCACATCGATATTTTCAAGATCAAGAATCAGCTTGTTGAACATATCCAACTGCTCAGCCAAAGCTTTGTCTTCACTCATCTTGAACGAATACAAGACTTGTTTCAGGTAGAGTCGATTCACCAAAGATTTGGTCACGTATAAGCTTTCAAGCTTCACCCATAACCCTGATGCCGTCGTCTCCTTTGATACCTGTCGAAGAACCTTATCACCAAGGCTCAACAATATTGCGCTGTGTGCTTTCTCGATCATGGTAGTATTTTCTTTTTCCGTTAACGCAGCATCCATGGTTGCCATTCCCTTCAATGCTTCCAAACAACCCTGCTGAACCAGTAGGACTTTCATCTTCAAGCGCCACAGACCGAAGTCGTTCACTCCGGTGAACTTCTCGATCTCATACTTTGTTGAAGGCATCTTCTCCACGCTCACCACACCAATTTTTTGTGAATCGGATACCTTGAAACAAAGTATTTACGGTTTCTTTATGATCAAAGAACTCACAAGGGTTAGGGTGAGCAATGCACGAGCAAGCTGAGACAACAACAACAACATTCATTTTTTCTGGTTTTTAGCAGCCCAAGGTTTAATGGTTTGACCAAGAATTTCTCTCTAGTTTGTGAATGAAACAAAGAGGTATTGATGCCAAATGGAAGAGGAGATATCATGGAACAAGTTTGGGGTGAAAATTGAATTGAATTGAGGCTTGGAAATTGGTGAAAAGCAACTTGGAACATCAAGGTTTGGGACTGGTTTGTAGGCAAGACAGTTGGTCGGTTGACAAGGTAGTTTGGTGCATGGAATTTCAGTCTGAACACACTAAATTGAGACCACTATAACTCACTCATAGCTTGATCAATTCAAAATTTTCCCAACATCAATATTGAAGATGACACTACAAAGAACAACTTTGATGTTGAAAATTTTCTCATTTGGAGCTTTCTTCTTGGAGAAATTAGGCTTGACTTTTGGCACACCAACTGTTTGAGGAAATGATGTGCGCGTGACCTGAAAATTCTTGGTCATGACCTAGTTTTGGCCTACTTTCTTCCAACTTGGATCCATCATATCTCCCTCAATATTTATCCAATTGAGATGTTCTACACATGGATTTGAAGCTTAAAGCAAGACCTTTTGTTGTGGCCTGGTGGAATTTTCATTTGATGCTTCAATTTCAAATGGCCTTGGTTCCAACTCTGATGCAAAATGGCCAAAACTTACTATTTTTAGTAACCCTACTTCACCCAAAAATGGCAACTTTCCACATCTTGATTTTTTCATGATTCCTTTGGAGTTTCTTGATCAAATTTTGCACATTGGACACATATAACATGAATTTCATGAATTTGGCCTCAAAAAGTCAAGAATTGACTTTTTCCTCTGATTATTTGACTTTGCCCCAAATTTCCTGATTCTTGATCTTTCTTCCAATTGAACCACTTCTAAAACCAATTGAGATGTAATTTTCCACATACATACACTTAGGGACATATGGAATACCATGACATCAAGTTTTGTCCAAAAAATCAAAGATTCCCTGATTTAATGGGAAACCCTAGTTTTGGTGCCCATCTCCTAGGAGAAAAATGTGCAGTCTTCAATTTCAAATTCCTCAGAGTATGTTGTGTACCTTCTTAAAGGATGATGATATATGCCATTTGAGGATGATTTTGGATCAATGAGTTATCTCTTTTGAGGGTTTTCCTTCATTTTTTGAACCTCTTGCATAGTGAAAGATGTAATGCTTCAATCTCCCATTGTATCTCTTATCCTTGAGGTTGTGGATGATCAATTGAGATAGTATGAGACATGAAAGGCTTCTTGGCTTGCCTTGAGGCAACTTGACTGACCTTTTTGTGCTTTGAATGATCCCTTGATTGTCCATCTCCCACCTGACCACATGCCCTGATGGTAAGAAGGATGCCATGCTTCATTTTTCTATGTTAAATGCAATGCAATGCTAATGAGATGGATATGATATGATAAATGATAATGCCATGCTATGATGCCAAAAGGGGAGAGCAAATTTTGGGGTATTACAGCTGCCCCTATTCAAGCGCTGTAGACCTGAATGCCTGAAAGCAGTTGCTTTCGGACTTTCAAGGTATATAGTGATTGAATACCAAATATAACCAAAAATTTGCTCTGGATGATGAAGAATAAAAGGGATATAAACCCAACGAGACTGCTGGATTGAATCTTCGATGAAACGTCGGAGAGATCTATCTTTTGAACGACGCCAGACGACTACTGGCTTGCCACGCTACTGGTGGACTTTAATAATGTCTTTTATGCAACTCCAGACGACTACTGGCCTGCCACACTACTGGTGGACTTTGCAGCTTCGTGCCACCCGAAGACGGACTTTTGCCAATCCACTGTTGGACTTTTGGAATATGCCACCCTTAGATGGACCTTTCGCCAATCCACTGTTGGACTTTTGCCACCCGAAGACGGACTTTTGCCAATCCACTGTTGGACTTTTGCCACCCTTAGATGGACCTTTCGCCAATCCACTGTTGGACTTTTGCCACCCTTAGATGGACCTTTCGCCAATCCACTGTTGGACTTTAAGCTGCTTTGCCACCCGAAGATGGACTTTTGCCAATCCACTGTTGGACTTTTGGAATTTCAAAATTGAATTACTCTCTGCCTCTGCGCCAGACATCTCTGCCGACTCTGCTGAGGAACCACACTCAATGATTTAATCTCGGAGACTCCTAAAAGGATAATATCTCTGCTGGCGAATGGATGAACAACCCGTCTGCTTCGAATTGCCAAGCTTGCCAACAATAAATTGGACTTTAAGATATGAGGGAATGATGACTCTGCCAGGAATTATTCCATCTGTTTGGGGCTGGATTCTGGTCACAGCAACTCCGCTGGGGATGAGAATTTTTAAATGACGTCATGCTGGGGAAATGAGCCATTAAAACTCTGCTTGGGGATTTATTCAACCCAAGATCCTTTATAGGGATTATCAACCTTATAACTCGGCTGGGAAGTATTGCTGACAAGATTCGATGCTGACCTCTGTGGGGAATACAATGACCAGAGGTACGATCTTGCCGGGGAATCAGGGTTACTCTGCCGGGGACATACAAAACCTGGTTATACCATTCCACTGCAACTTGTTGGGAAAGAGTCCTTAGAGATCTGCTGGGGAAACCCAAAGCAAATCCACGGTAGTCTGCTGAGGAATATGACTGTCGAGCTTAGGATAAGTACTACAATGCCCCATGTTAGGCGAGCTTTCCTTTAGACAATTCCGTTGGGGATGACGAGTTTATAACAAACTCTGCTGGAGAAAACTGCTTTAAAGCATCTCGTGTTGGGGAATGCCTTTTGAGAGGATTTTACAGAAGACCAACTGTCCTCGAACTCTACTGGGGATGATCAACACTTCATGATGGGGAAACAAACATGCCCCATGCTTGGACAAACCAACAATTTGTCCCCGAAGAAGATGTCATAAGAGGATTTTACAGAAGATTTAGCCTCTTCAAACTCTTGTGACTTCGCTGGGGATAATGACCATCAGTTTCGGTGTTGACGAGACCACTCTTTTGGGGAACCTGTGACCGTTATCGACACAGAAAAGCTTGTAGTTGTTGGAAGTACTGTATGAGAGAATCGACTTAGGAAGACACAACGGTACCCAGTTGAACGACCGTCAACCGACCGATGAACGCCGACCTCCTTACCCGTAATTGCCCCAGTCTTTTGCGTGGGGTAATTGATTACTGGTCTTGTGCTTAACATCATCTGCACCTACTACCTGCAACAAAAGAATATGCACACATGCCCCTAACATTGCGTGGCTAGAATCCACCATCCGGGAATATTCATCATTCAAAGTAATTTCAAATGTTTTTTTTTTCGCGCATGTTATTGCAAGGCCGCCATGTTTTCAAATGCAATGTTTTATCAAAATTAGGACGTTTTTGCAAACAAAGCAATAAAACAAAAATAGGAGGCTTTTTATTGAAATTCAATTTATTGACTGAGAGCCCAGAATAGGCAATTACATCTGGAAACAATCCCTGGAAAGAGGTGATCGCTGAACATTGAGAAAAGAAACTATCCTAATGCAATGTGAAAACGGAATTCCACTGAGTTTCCATTCTGTTATGACCAGTATGTCTTCAAAACTCCCCGACCTTGCCTTCTGAGGAATGATCAGACCGATTCCTATCCTTCAGAACGTCAGTTGTTCAAACGGTAATGTGGGATAGATAACTCAGACCATAGTCATTCGCTTAAATCCCTCTTTTGTGTGGACCGCCCTTTCAGGTTTTCGATCCACCAGGATACCCTTTTTTGCCTAAGTTGCCCTTTCGGGTTTTCAACTTACCGGGTGTACAATTTTTTCAATTATATCCCTAATTTTTGCCCGAACCTTATTCTGTTTTTGGTTCGCCGGGATGCCCTTTTTTGCCTGGATTTTTTATTTTTATTATCCAGCGGGTCTATTCATGCGAAGTATTTTTTGACTACGTCCGAGTTGACAGGGGATGAAAAGTCTTCGCCATCCATGGTTGTAAGCAATAAAGCTCCGCCCGAAAAGACCTTTTTAACCACGAATGGACCTTCATAGTTAGGAGTCCATTTGCCCCTGTGATCTGTATTGGGAGGAAGGATCCTTTTGAGTACCACATCTCCGACTTTGTAAACCCGAGGACGCACCTTTTGGTCAAATGCCTGCTTCATTCTGCGCTGATATAGTTGCCCATGACATACAGCCGCCAATCGCTTTTCCTCAATAAGGCTCAGCTGATCAAATCTGGCTCGTACCCATTCAGCTTCATCTAGCTTAACATCCATCATGACTCTGAGGGACGAAATCTCTACTTCAACCGGTAGCACTGCCTCCATACCATATACGAGTGAGAATGGGGTTGCCCCAGTGGACGTGCGTACCGACGTTCGATACCCATGCAAAGCAAATGGTAACATCTCATGCCAATCTTTGTACGTGACAACCATCTTCTGTACAATCTTCTTGATATTTTTGTTGGCCGCTTCGACCGCGCCATTCATCTTTGGGCGGTACGGAGAAGAATTGTGATGTTCGATTTTGAAGTCCCAGCATAACTCAGCCATCATCTTATTATTCAAATTAGAGCCATTATCGGTAATGATTCTTTCGGGAACTCCATATCGGCAAATGATATCCCGTTTTAAGAAACGAGCTACCACTTGTTTTGTAACATTGGCATAGGATGCAGCTTCAACCCATTTGGTGAAATAATCAATTGCCACCAAGATGAAACGATGACCATTAGAAGCTGTAGGCTCAATCTTTCCAATCATATCAATGCCCCACATGGCAAACGACCAAGGCGACGACATGATACTCAACGGATTTGGAGGCACATGCACCTTGTCTGCATAGATCTGGCATTTATGGCATTTGCGGGCATATTTGCAACAATCTGACTCCATAGTCAACCAATAATATCCCGATCTTAACAACTTTTTAGCCATTGCATGCCCTCCGGCATGGGTACCGAAAGAGCCTTCGTGCACTTCAATCATCAACAAGTCTGCTTCATGTCTATCCACACATCTAAGCAGGACCGTGTCAAAATTTATTTTATACAGCACGCCATCTTTGTTCAAGAAGAAACTACCGGCTAACCTTCTCAACGTCTTCCTGTCTTTGGACGATGCCCCGGACGGGTACTCTTGACTTTTCAAGAAACACTTAATGTCATGAAACCATGGCTTGTCATCAGACGTTGCATCGACCGCAAACACAAATGCTGGTCTGTCAAGGCGGGATACCTCAATCTTAGGTACATGGTTCCATCCTTGCACTTTGATCATGGAAGACAAAGTGGACAAAGCATCAGCGAACCTATTCTCATCTCGAGGAATGTGGTACAGTTTCACTGTTGTGAAAAACGTCAGCAATCTCCTTGTATAATCTCTATACGACACTAGATTTGTTTGGTGCGTGTACCAACTCCCCCTTCACTTGATTGATTACCAAAGCTAAATCACCAAATATATCAAGGGTCTTAATCCGTAGATTAATCGCCTCCTCGACCCCCATTATACAAGCTTCGTACTCTGCTTCATTGTTGGTGCATCCGAAAGTTATTCGGGCAGTGAAAGGCATATGAACACCTTCCGGCGTGATAAGAACTGCTCCAACTCCGCACCCATTCATATTGACAGCCCCATCAAACATCAGACTCCATTTGGATTCAGGGTCTGGCCCCTCTTCCGGAAGTGGTTCCTCGCAGTCTTTAGCTTTAAGAAACATGATGTCCTCATCAGGGAAGTCAAATTTCATGGGTTGATAATCATCAATCGGCTGTTGCGCAAGATAGTCGGACAAAATACTTCCTTTGATGGCCTTTTGTGAAGTGTACTGAATGTCATACTCTGTCAAGACCATTTGCCACCGTGCAACTCTGCCTGTCAATGCTGGTTTCTCGAAAATGTACTTGATAGGATCCATTTTTGAAATCAACAAGGTTGTGTGCCTAACCATATATTGCCTCAATCGCTTAGCGGCCCATGCAAGCGCATAGCATGTCTTTTCAAGCATTGAGTATCGGGACTCACAATCATTGAACTTTTTGCTCAGGTAGTAGATAGCATGCTCCTTCCTACCTGTCTCGTCATGTTGACCGAGAACACAACCCATGGAACCTTCAAGCACTGTCAGATACATTATCAGCGGTCTCCCTTCAACTGGAGGCATTAGAATCGGAGGTTCCTGCAAGTATTCTTTTATCTTATCGAATGCCAATTGGCAATCGTCATTCCACCTGACCGTTTGATCTTTCCTTAACAATTTAAATATTGGCTCACACGTGGCTGTTAGGTGAGATATGAACCTTGCAATGTAGTTCAATCTACCCAAGAAACCACGAACCTCTTTTTCTGTTCTCGGTTCAGGCATTTCTTGTATTGCTTTCACCTTGGCAGGATCAACCTCGATTCCTCTTTCGCTCACAATGAAACCCAGTAACTTTCCAGAACGCACCCCAAACGTGCACTTGTTTGGATTTAATCTCAGACGAAACTTTCTCAACCTTTCAAACAGCTTTTTCAGGTTAACCAGGTGTTCCTCTTCTGTTCTCGACTTGGCAATCATATCATCTACATAACATTCGATCTCCTTATGAATCAAGTCATGAAACAATGTCACCATCGCCCGCTGGTACGTTGCCCCTGCGTTTTTCAACCCAAAAGGCATTACTTTATAACAATATGTACCCCACGGAGTAATGAACGTGGTCTTCTCCATATCTTCAGGTGCCATCTTGATCTGGTTGTACTCGGAGAAACCGTCCATAAAGGAGAACACTGAAAACTGAGCTGTATTATCGACCAGCACATCAATATGAGGTAGTGGAAAATCATCTTTCGGGCTAGCTTTATTAAGATCTCGATAATCCACACACATTCTCACTTTTCCATCTTTCTTCGGTACTGGCACGATGTTGGCTACCCACGGAGGATACTTTGTCACAGCAAGAAACCCAGCATCCCACTGCTTCTGGACTTCCTCCTTAATCTTTAAAGCCATGTCGGGGTGAGTCCGACGAAGTTTCTGCTTGACTGGCGGACATTCTTCTCTTAATGGCAGCCTGTGCACGACAATATCCGTATCCAACCCCGGCATGTCTTGATACGACCAGGCGAAAATGTCAACATACTCGCGCAACATTTCCGTCAAAGTTTGCTTCACATCTGCTTGCAAGCTGGCACCAATCCTGATCTCTTTTTTGGCGTCCTTGGTACCAATATTGATGATGTCTACAGTCTCCTGATGAGGCTGGATGACCCTTTCCTCTTGTTTCAACAATCTGGCCAGTTCTTCAGGGAGTTCACAATCTTTCTCATCCCCTTCTTCGGCTTGATAAATCGGATTGTCAAAGTCATACATAGCCATATCAAAATCGTTATCAGTGGTATCCGGAGGATCAAGTCGGCATGAACGGGTTCATGCCTTATTTTAGAATTTATTTTTAAGCAAAACAAAAGAAAATGAAACATTGCCATTTTATTATTTTTTGTGCAAAAATAAAAACTGAAAGACAGAGAACAAAATTTGATTGCAAAACGTCCTTTATTAATGATTAAACATTGCAAATGCAACCATGGTGGCCCTACAAATGAATCTATACGCCTTGGGCAGAGCGCAAGATTTTGACATGCATTATGGTTAGAAAAAAACAAAGAAAAATTACTCTGCTTGAAGAGTAACCCGGATGACTTCTTCAACGGACCAGTTTTGCACTTGTTGTCCCGGAGTATGAGGGTGTACCCAGTTGTCCAGATCACAATTACTGTCAACACTATCCTCTGTGGCTGCACAAGACTGGTCCGTGTAGATAATTCCCCCACTATTAAAAGTAATGGGTCCCCTGCTCCCCGCATCTGAAGTTGTAGAGGGATGATAACCAATACCAAATTTGTCTTCCTTCATTGGGGTCTCTATCAACCTGCCCCAACCTTGGGCGTTGCCTGCCCTGACGACTTCGACAGCTTGTTTGTAAGATGAAATGGAGGTACCGGCCCCAACTGGTACAGAAGAAGACTCAGGTGCATCGTCAATATTGACTGCTTCGAATGATTGGCACAACATCTCATGAATTTCCCCATCCATTTCAATGTACTTGAACGTGGACAAGTGACTCACAAAGATGTCTTCTTCCCCACACACCGTCACAACCTGCCCTTCAAACTCATACTTCAGCTTTTGATGCAGAGTAGAAGTAACAGCCCCGGCTCCGTGAATCCAAGGGCATCCCAATAGGCAGCTATATGCAGGTTGTATGTCCATTACATGGAACGTGGATTTGAATACCTGTGGTCCAATTTGTACGGGCAATTCCACCTCACCAAACACAGATCGTCTAGTTCCATCGAACGCTCTGACCACCAATTCACTAGGCCTTAAGATCAAACCATCAACGTCCAGCTTCATTAATGCCTTCTTGGGCAAGACATTGAGTGATGAACCAGTGTCTACCAGTACATGAGATAACACTGCGCCCTTACACTCCATCGTGATATGCAAAGCCTTATTATGGTTTCTTCCTTCAACAGTCAAATCTCTACTTGTAAAGCCCAAGCCATGGCTAACATTAACATTGGAGATTACGCCCTCGAGCTGATTAACAGTAATTTCTTGTGGCACGTATGCACTCTTCAATACTTTCAACAACGCCTGCCGGTGCGCATCAGAGCACATCAATAGTGACAAGATTGAAATCTTTGAAGGGGTCTGATTCAGTTGGTCCACAATCTTATAATCGCTTTTCTTGATTATCTTCATAAATTCTTCCATTTCCTTATCAAAAGTAATCTTTGTCTCTGCTTCAGGTGTAGGCGCATTTTCAACCACCTGTTTACCCTTAGCCTTTGCTGCAGCTTCTACCTCCTTATCACTTCTCAAGGTTTGGGGAGCGAACAACCTTCCACTCCTTGTAAAGCCCCCTACACCCCCTACATTATCAATATTTGGGCTGACTGACGACTCAACTTCCTGCTTTTTACCTTCGTAATATACATCTGCCCCATAGTGCCATGGGATAGCCTTCGTAGACGTGAACGGAATTGGTCTTGGCACCGTGATAGTGACAGGACTGGGCCTTTCTGGCGCAACACTCGCCACGGGAACTGCATTGACCGGCATTTGAATCTCAGCGGGAGTGTAATAGATGGTCACGGTTGATATCTCATCAGTGTCTTTCACGACTCTGTCGAACTGTAGACATCCTTCATCGATCAGATTCTGTAAACCCATCTTCAACTTATCACAGCCGTTCTCCTGATTCATACACTCAGAGCAATCTTGATTACAGCCCGGGAACACCTGTCCCTTCAATAAACGATCTTTTACCAACAACAAAGAAGTTCTCACCTGATGTATGTCTACCACCAAATTCAATCTCCTCCCATCTTCAATAGCACATACATTGGCTGCACTATGATCAGGCATGGGATGCTGAGTAATATTAGGAGCGGGAGAGAAATTGATGGCTTTAGCATCAATCAAATCTTGTACTTTATGATGGAAAGCCCAGCATTTTTCAATGGAGTGCCCCTGAGCACCTGAGTGGAACTCACAACGAGCATTAGCATCGAAGTTAGGTGGCAGGTTTCCAGCAACCGGAGCTTTCATAGTACGGAGTTCTACCAACTTTAACTCGAGTAGCCGGGGCAACAGCGCGGCATAAGTCATAGGGAGAGGATCCATCTTACGATCCCTCTGTCTAGACCTTTGCTGGAAAAAAGGTTGTTGCTGTTGAACTTGTTGTTGGGGTTGTTGTTTCTGAACAGACGGTGTGGGGATTGTTACAGCATCTACCTGATAATAAGCTTGAGAACGCCCTCGGCCTCGTCCTCTAAACACAGCATTCGTATCACCTTCTCTTCTTTTCTGGCTACTAGCAAACGGTTTCTTCGTCCCCGAAGAACCAGCCCCACTCACATCCTGGATCTTTCCAAGCTTTAACAGACTTTCTATTCTTTCTCCCGCAATCACAATATCAGCAAATCCAGTTGATGGACAAGCAGCTAATCTATCAAGATAGGCCCCTTGCAAGGTGCCCATAAACATATCCGCCATTTCTCTGTCTGACAAGGGAGGTTGGACCTGGGCAGCCATTTCCCTCCACCTCTGTGCATATTCTTTGAAACTCTCTTTGGCATTCTGGGACAATCCCTGCAATTGGGTGCGGTTGGGCGCCATGTCGATATTGTACTGGTATTGCTTCAAGAACGCTTCTGCCAGATCTTTCCAACTCTTCACAGCAGCTCTATTCAACTTCATATACCAGGTCAAGGACGCCCCGGCCAGACTGTCCTGAAAATAGTGCATCCATAGCTTCTCGTCATCCGTATGGGCTGAAATCTTCCCAAAGTAAGCTTGAAGATGCGTTTGGGGACACGCATTGCCGTGATACTTATCAAAAGTAGGAGGTTTGAATTTGGGGGGAATTCTGACTCCTGGGACCAGCCCCAAGCTAGTAATATCAATACCCATGGAGTTCTTGCATTCCATGGCCCTGATCTTTTCTGCTAACTCATCATACCTTCGATCACCTTGATTACCCACATCAGCATCCAGCAGAGTAAATTGGTCTTCCAGAGTATCTTCAAGAGTAACACCAGCATGCCTACCATTTCCATTACCCCGATTATTACCACCAGGAGGAGGGTTGCCACCGGGAGGAGGGAGGCCATGTCCCTGTGAATTGTCATGCTGATCACCTTCGGGCCCATTGTCTGGACGCTCGACCAGAAGTCTCAATCTCTCCTGATTTTGCGCCATGCCAGTCATGAGGGTCATGAACTGGTCCATACGCGCCCTCATTTCAGCCAAATCACTTTGCACTTGATCCATGATTCTTACTTGATTCCTTCGCGTCGAATATCGGTGAATATGATTCTCAGCTATACTGCCTGAAACCAAATAAAGGTTAGAGACCCTGCAACGAGTACCTGAAAAGCAAGTACAAAAAATGCAAAATGATATGCAATGCCATGCAATGCCATGTTTGTCATTTCCGAGGTGCTTTATACCCTGATTCCAATCCAACCACAGAAATCTGAAGACCAGAAATCGTGATATAAAGAGACGTGTCGTGGTCACGTGCTTGTGTGCAGCTATCTGATAAGGAATAATTCTGAATAAAACTGCTCATACTCATTCAACGAAGTATTCAAGTACATTTAAGAAAGGTTCAACCGCAAATGCAATACAAGGAAAAATGGATCCATCAACAAGCCTGATGGTAACCATTAACAACAAAATATAAGGAAAAGAACATCAGTCTGACAATTCCACATCCTTCAGCCTATCACTTGAGTATTTGATCTCCTCAAAAAGTATACGGGTACGCTGGTGATTTGGCTTTTCAATCATTTCTTTGATCAAGACATCCCTTTTCTCAAGAGCTTCAGTTAAAGAACCCATATGCAGCATCAGAGCCTCGTCATCACACACTCCTTTGTGTCTCTTTATGCCGGCTTGCGTCTTGAGTATCTCCCTTTCTATCATGACTTCTTCAAGCTCTTTCTTGGTATTCCTCAGCTCACCTCTAGCTTCTTCTAGCTGTTCTTGACTCTTACCGAGGCTTTCCCGATACTTTCTCCTCTGCTCATGCGCCTTTTCAAGCTCTTCGTCCTTAATCTGCAACTGTTCCTGTAATTCAGCATTCTCTATCCTAACTTCGTCCCAAGCGTGCTGAAACTTTGTTAACTTTTCTTTGGTCTGTGCTAACGCCTGTTTGGTTTGCTTGTGGGCTTGAGTAGCATCATCAGCACCTTTACTAATCTTCCAGAAATGTTGGGCTCTTCCAGCAAAGTCTTTCTCTTTTGCAGTTAGGATTTGTTCAGCATCTTGGGCTTTCTGCTCCAGCTCTTTGTTGGCATGTAGAGCATTCTGAAGACGGCTACTCAACTCGGAATTCTCTCCTTGGAGCTTTTTCACCAAGGCTTGCAACTTGTCAACTTCTTCCACAGTAGCAGTGCTTCTTGCTTTCTCATTCTCCGGATACAAAAGGGGTGCCTTACCAAAAGGCAAGAGAAAATCTTCAACTCTTTTCTTCACCCACTCTTCATATGCTGGATAAACCCGGTTGTTAGGCTTTCCTAGAGTAACTTTCCCCTTTTTCAGTATGCTACCCCAGCTTTCAGAAGCTTTCTGTGCTGCTTCCCACCCATCTGATGTATGAAAATAGAGGGACTCCTCCACATCTCTCTTAATAGGCGGACCTGTCAGGGCATACCCAAATTGTCGAATGGCCAAAGAAGGATTGTAGTTAATCCCACCCAGTCTTCCTATCAGTGGAACGTTAGGGAACTTACCACAGCTGTGGATAATATTCTTGCCAATCAGCCCATGATCTACCCATACGATGTCCTTGGCCACCAATCCCATTAAACGTTGTTTCCACTCTAGAGAATCTTTGGAATCCACAAAAGCCCCTGATTGTGGTAAACGGCCCGCAAACCACTTATAGAACAAGGGTGCGCAACAACGAATTATCCCTCCTTTTTTCTTTTCGTTTCGGTTGTACAACGAGTAGTGAAGATCTCCCAGTAGCGTTGGCACCGGGTTCTTCATCATGAATATTCGTATAGCGTCCGTATCAATAAAATCCGGCTCGTTGGGAAACAACACTATGCCGTATATACAAAGGGCTAGCAAAGCATTAAAAACAAGCCACTTCTCGCCTTTAGCTGCTTCCTGGGCCTTCTTAATCAGATATTCCAGCTTGTAACCACGAATCTTTCCTTTGTTGGAGACATTGGCGTCTAACTCTGATTTGCTCAAATAAAGAGCACCAGCCACCTTCCCAAAGTCAAGACCCCCCACTGATCCAAAGAAAGGGGGCTCCTCCTTGATAGCGATCCCCAACATGTTGGAATACTCCTCCAGGGTAGGAACCAACACATAGTCTGGAAATACAAAGCACCTCAGAGGCGGATCATAGAACTGCATCAACGTATGGAGACCCCTGGCTTCATAATCACTGACATTACGGACCATAGATAAAATCCACCCATATTTCTCTTCAAAAGCTTCTCGTACTGCAGGGCTCGCCATTCCCTTCAGCACAACAATAGGGCCCAAAGTAGGCGTAAGGAACTTATAGCTGATGATATTCTTCCTCTCTTTAGTGTTCATCTTTGCAGGGACCTGATGACTGGAATCAAGGGTAATATATGCACCTGGAAATGAATAAACATGTATGTTAGGATATGATAATGCAATGCAAAGGGCAATGTGATCAGGTAATCAGGTGTCTGTGCTGAACTGTGAACGGTGTCAGTGTAGCTCTGAGACTAATATAGAACCATAGATAAGAACCATCTGAATACAATAGGATGAAACTTCCTTTCGGTGCAATGATGATAGAAAACCGGGTATGTAGGAGGTCATGGTTACCTGCAAACCTGTAAATAACCCGCCCTTCTCACATGTGGGTACTAGGATGTTCCGTATCCCGGGCTCTCAGGTCGAGAAATGATGATACGTTCACCATTTCTGGTTTGGCATCATCATCAATCGAGGATGCCTCAACTGATTCTCCAAAACAAAAAGGTCCTCAGCTTCTGGCACTGAGGTCGAGAAGCAATAGTACATTCATCCCTCAGGGTACAGTACTATCGCCAATCGAGGAGTGCCTCCGCTGATTCTCTTTCAAAAAGGGATGTCCTATAGCAAGTTCCCAGCATTGGGTCCTCGGATCGAGAATGTGCAATGGGTTTGCCACGGAATGTGGTCTGCCACTGTCACATCTCGGGAGGAGTGCCGCAACTGAGTCCTCGGGAATGGTCACCAGAGTCGACAGTTCCTCAAGAGAATAACCACTGGCCTGCATAACATGCAGTAGCAGAAAGCTCCTGATAGAACCTCGTCTGGTTGTGGGTCTCATGAACAACAATACGTGGTCACCACCACGCAAGCGTCATGACTATCCACTCTAATACCTATGTATGTACTCAAGCCTTGGTAGTGAGCTTATCTCTCAGAACACCCATCCCGCCAAACAGACAAAACAGTGCAACACAATATAATATATGATATGTAATGCTAAAATGCGGTAAATACAGTAAAATAAATAAACAACAACATATAGCACAACAGTAAACACCCAATGAAAGAAAAGCAGACAAGCGCTAGGATTGACTCGCTAAGGAAACCAGAGATTCTGGGTTCGTCCCCAGCAGAGTCGCCAGCTGTCGCTCCCGGGATTTTCATCCTAGTACAAACGCGAAAGTGTCACCGAACAGAGTCGCCAGCAATGTGTATTTATCCCATGAGAGGGAAAGGAAACACCGCATAAACCTGAAGGAAGGAAAGAGCATGGTCTTGCGACCAAGAGAACTGGGTTCGGGAGTCGGTTACGCGAGAGGAAGGTATTAGCACCCCCTCGCGTCCATCGTACCCGATGGGATCCACGCTTGCTTGTTTCGATCAAAGGGTGATAGAAAAGAATACTGGAAGAGGAACTAGAAAAGGAATGGAAAGAGAAAGAGAAACAAATGTAGGGAAAATAAAAGAAATGCTCGCATGGGCCATACCCCACTGCCTACGTATCTCATCGGGAGCATGAGAATCAGAGCGACGTAGTTCCCCTCACCTAAGGGAAAGATTATTTGTGTTTTTTAGGGAACGACTAACGTTCTAGCTCAGGTGTTGCAGGCTCGCTGGTCCGAGTGCGTTACCATCTTGCAAGAGAACGAGTAGAAGCGCGTTCATACGTTGAGAGTGAATGAGGTGAGACAAGATTTCCCGAAGGAAAGACGTTATTGTTTGTTTTTGTCTTTTAGAAGTTTTTTATTTGTTTGCATATGATAGTGTATCCAAATCTTAGTCCTTGGAATGTGTACCTTCTCACATTCCAAGATGGAATGAGTAAGAAAGTACACTAAATATGAAGAAGACCCCCACACTTAGTTTCAATTGTTAAGGTTCAAACACACTAGCATGCTTGCGTTTATTAAGTGTTTTTGTTGATTAAGAAATGAAGAAGTGTTTTATTATTTATGCTTTCAACAAGTATTGCATTTAAGTCCCGCATACAAGATCAAATGTTTAACACATTGACCCAAGATGGGCTATATGCTACACATTCTAAGATTACAAGAGAAGACCCCTTATAATCTTTTCTTTATATGAAAGGCCTAAATGCAATAAGTGTCTACCTTTATTATATGTTTTGAATTTTCTTTGAGAGATGAGAAGAGAGACTCAAGAGAGGAGAAAAGGTAAAACCTATATGGACTAAGACTCAATCCTAATTGAAGATTAAAGGGAGTGATCCTAATGGTTTGTGAGGTTTCAACCTAAAGTCTAAAGAAAGAAAGAATTAAACAATTCACTTCTAAAGTAGAAGATGAATTGTAATTCAAAAAGGGAAAGTAATGAGTTATTAAAAGAAAGCACATAAATGCTTAACAAAACATAAAATGGAATTGTAAAAGAGAAAGGATAGAAGTTGAATGTGGATTCCTTATCCACACTCAATTGAAACTTACCAAAGCTCCTACATGGTTAGTAAACATGGAAACATGTATAAGAAGCAAAAAGTACTTAATACACATTAAAGTTCCAAAGAAAAAGATGAAGAATCAAATCCTAAGATCACAACCAGAATGTGCATCATATGGACAACAAGTGAATATCATCATACAAGTTCAAATGAACAAGCAACAATCATCATCCATAGCATTCAAACATGTTATCATAAGAAAGGATAGATGAAAGATGAAAAGAAAGGAAAAGGACATGCATAAATGGAACATGTAAATCAACAACCAGAATTGAAACTAAATGGAAAATGGTTTATAAACATCTCAAAAGTATTTATGAATCAACATCAAGACATTCAAGAAGTAATATAAGAAGAATTGAAATGAAAGTTCAAAAAGAAAGTGCAAACAATACCTGTTAGGATGCACAAAGTTCAAGTTGAAATGAACATGTGAAGATGACCTATAATGTGCAACAATGACCTATAATATCACTTGAATGACTCATACAAATATGCAAATGCTCATACAAATATGCACAAAAGAATTCATGCAAACATGCACTAAAGTTAAAATGACATGACATGTATTATACTTCAAATGTAATGCATCAAACAAACCCAAATGGATTCATGAAAATTATGCCAGCATATTATTGGAATGCCTAAGTCAGAAATGCATCATACATCAAGATAGCATGTAAAAATTCAGAGCAAAATGACTTCAAACAAAGCAATTAGGTCAAATTGAAACATCATGCAAAGTGGTGCAAATATAGGCATCAAAACATGTCATAAAGTGACCTAAAAAATCAAACAAAAATCATCTAACATGCTTCAATGTATTAGTGAATCAATGCAAAAAGAATCATGTCAAAACAGTTTGTAATGAGCAAGAACAAAATTAAACAAATTCATGTATCATGCTTAGAATGCATCTAAATGGAAATTCAAAGAAAATTGTGCAACAGGGGCAAAAGTGTCATAAAATCATGAAATGAAAATATCAAAAATTTCCTAAATGTCTTAATAACATTCATAAATTTTCCCAGAATTTTCTAATAACATTTTGTAATTTTAAAAATTAAAAAAAGAAACGTGCACAAAATTAAGAAAATAAAAAGAAATGAAATAAGAGAGGGAGGTGTAAGCATCGCAATTGTTCAATTCAAATTGGTTTGGGCTTTGAAACACACGGTGCAAATAGCAATTTAGCCCAGTCCACATCTGCGCAATCCACACTAGCAATCATGCACACTCAGTCAAACAAAAGTCAAGCAATTATCACCCTTGGATCAAGTCAAGTCAACACCAAAGTCAAAGTAATTGAATCCAACACACGCGCGTGAAGACACACACTATATACCATGCACCGCACCACACAATGATTAAATGAAATCAGAAATAAAAACACGTGACATGCACGCCTATTTTAATGCACTGGCACGTTTTTCACCACACGATGGGAACACATCAACGGCTACGATTAAAACTGCAAACAAAACCCTAGAATAAATGTCACCGGCCGGAGATGACCTCCGGTCACCTTCTCCGGCCAACAACCACCACCTGCAAACTCACATGTTCACCAAGACACACAATACGCATACCAAAATGAAGCTGAGATAATGGAGATCAATGATACGCAATTATTTTTCACACAACAAGCATGCACACAAAGAACAGAGAGGATCAAACCAAGCCCTAACTTTTGGATCTAAGCCTCTACAAGGCCTATCAACTAGCCGGAGTAAGCAGAGCTTCTATCAAGCTTAAATTAACAAAAACAAGCTAAAATTAATGAAAATCAACTGAAGCAAAGTTGAATGATGAAACCTGAAAATGTGGAGCAATTGGAGATGTTGAGAAAAACCAGAGAAAAGCTTGATATGCTGAGCTTCTAGGTCTTCAAACTTAGCAAAATAAATGCTATGGATTCGTAAATAGATGAAGGATATTGAAGCTTGCAATGATGCTGAACTTGCAGAAATGGAGTTGTTCTTGTTGCTCTTGATTCAACCACACCAAGCAATGATCACTGGAAGCACAATGGAGTTGAAATCGTGGAGAAGAAGATGAGCAAAATCAGAGAGAGTGAGAGGAGAATTCTGAAGTGAATGTGAGAAATCAGTGTTGTCTGAGAAATGTGAGTGAAATTTGGTTTTATAGTGTGAGTTAGAAATGAACCAGAGGTGGTTAAGTGAGTGAGTCAACTGAGTCCAAGTTGAGTTAACTGAGCTGCCTCTAACTAACTGAGCCAAGTTAGTTAGGGCGAGTCAGCTGTGGGTGTGCTATAGTGGTGGAGGTCCATGGTGTTATGGTGGAAGTGAAAATGAACTGACATTGCACGGCTGTCTCACCAAACTTGTTCAGCAAGTTGCTTTTTCTATTTTCGTGCATGGCGCGTGCTCATGTGCATGGACATGTGATGAGTGTTTGGTTAAATGAAGAAAGAGTTGGAGGGTGAGCAATGCACGAGCAAGCTGAGACAACAACAACAACATTCATTTTTTCTGGTTTTTAGCAGCCCAAGGTTTAATGGTTTGACCAAGAATTTCTCTATAGTTTGTGAATGAAACAAAGAGGTATTGATGCCAAATGGAAGAGGAGATATCATGGAACAAGTTTGGGGTGAAAATTGAATTGAATTGAGGCTTGGAAATTGGTGAAAAGCAACTTGGAACATCAAGGTTTGGGACTGGTTTGTAGGCAAGACAGTTGGTCGGTTGACAAGGTAGCTTGGTGCATGGAATTTCAGTCTGAACACACTAAATTGAGACCACTATAACTCACTCATAGCTTGATCAATTCAAAATTTTCCCAACATCAATATTGAAGATGACACTACAAAGAACAACTTTGATGTTGAAAATTTTCTCATTTGGAGCTTTCTTCTTGGAGAAATTAGGCTTGACTTTTGGCACACCAACTGTTTGAGGAAATGATGTGCGCGTGACCTGAAAATTCTTGGTCATGACCTAGTTTTGGCCTACTTTCTTCCAACTTGGATCCATCATATCTCCCTCAATATTTATCCAATTGAGATGTTCTACACATGGATTTGAAGCTTAAAGCAAGACCTTTTGTTGTGGCCTGGTGGAATTTTCATTTGATGCTTCAATTTCAAATGGCCTTGGTTCCAACTCTGATGCAAAATGGCCAAAACTTACTATTTTTAGTAACCCTACTTCACCCAAAAATGGCAACTTTCCACATCTTGATTTTTTCATGATTCCTTTGGAGTTTCTTGATCAAATTTTGCACATTGGACACATATAACATGAATTTCATGAATTTGGCCTCAAAAAGTCAAGAATTGACTTTTTCCTCTGATTATTTGACTTTGCCCCAAATTTCCTGATTCTTGATCTTTCTTCCAATTGAACCACTTCTAAAACCAATTGAGATGTAATTTTCCACATACATACACTTAGGGACATATGGAATACCATGACATCAAGTTTTGTCCAAAAAATCAAAGATTCCCTGATTTAATGGGAAACCCTAGTTTTGGTGCCCATCTCCTAGGAGAAAAATGTGCAGTCTTCAATTTCAAATTCCTCAGAGTATGTTGTGTACCTTCTTAAAGGATGATGATATATGCCATTTGAGGATGATTTTGGATCAATGAGTTATCTCTTTTGAGGGTTTTCCTTCATTTTTTGAACCTCTTGCATAGTGAAAGATGTAATGCTTCAATCTCCCATTGTATCTCTTATCCTTGAGGTTGTGGATGATCAATTGAGATAGTATGAGACATGAAAGGCTTCTTGGCTTGCCTTGAGGCAACTTGACTGACCTTTTTGTGCTTTGAATGATCCCTTGATTGTCCATCTCCCACCTGACCACATGCCCTGATGGTAAGAAGGATGCCATGCTTCATTTTTCTATGTTAAATGCAATGCAATGCTAATGAGATGGATATGATATGATAAATGATAATGCCATGCTATGATGCCAAAAGGGGAGAGCAAATTTTGGGGTATTACACACACTTAAGGTTTTCTCAAAATTTCCATTAACGCTTTATAATTCCAAAGACTCCAAACCTCTCCAGAACTTTAAGTTTCGCTTTCCATAGTCTCAATACCAATACCATCATAATGCTTGTTATTCCATTCAATCATCTCTCCATTTTGTTACTACCCATACCGGGGCTCCCCAAGACGACACACTTGGCCTCACAATTCTCCTTTCCAGTAAATCTTCTAACTGCTCTATCAGTCCAGGTACTTCTAATACTAACATCCAATATTCCATCCGGGAATACATCTAAAAATTACGCACAACCGGTAGCTCATCACTGTGTCCTTTCTGCCAATTCCTAGAAAACTATCGTCACAAACATAATAACATCTTAGTTTCACGTCCTAAAAGTTATTTTACTTACTTAGCAGATTCAACCTCAAATCCTTACCTTCGTCCAATTTGAGTTCACACTCTACTCTCTGAGAACAACCTTTAACAATACCCAATCGTTCTCTCCCAATGACTTCCCAACTTGACCAACATACCAAAAAAAAAAACTTCTAATCCGTCTTATCTTCCAGTATAAGAGTCTTCATCAACTCATCAAAGCCATCCGTAATCATTTTCTCAATTCCAAATAATTCATGGCACACACTATCCAAGCCGGAAAGACCCTCTATTCCATCCAACATAATTCCCGTCTACTATCAACAAGAGATTAAGGGTGATCAGTTCCTCAATTTGTCAATAGACAGCCGATAATCATGATGGGGCATAAACCGTCTTCACCAAACTATAATAGCATTTCTTGTATCTTATGCTCAAAACTACCTAAGGCACCAATCCTTAGCTGACATAAACCTTACCTCCGCATTCCCTCCGGAACCGGGAACAACACTGTTCAAACAACACTTACACTCTTGCAACCAACGGCACACTGAGCCAACGCTCCACAACTGAAGCAACTTGGAGAAGCACCAGCTCCTCCCCCACTTATCTCATTCTAAATCCTACAGACAAAGGATTAGAAAACCAGAAAGTACTGACAGTGCTCCACACACATATCACGTACTAAGGGACAAACAACAATGACATTATTCAACTGTCACACCAACTGACTCAACAACTCGGCCGGACGGACCGACCTGCTCTGATACCACTTATGTAACACCCCAATTCCCATCGCGAATAAATAATACATAAATAAAATCAGAGTAACTAAAAAGTTATTTTTTTTTTCGACAGAAACAAGGATGTCACATTTAAATAAACAAAATATCATCCCTGCTCATAAGTTTGATACATAGCATAAAATAGAATACCCTCCATTGGGAAACTTTTCCATAAAAAGGTAATACCAAATATATTCAACAATTATATACATAAATAACATAATCGTTTCCCCGACTCCCGTGCTACGTATCAGAGCAGACACCAAGACCGACAACAGAACGGAGGGCTAGTCTCCACAAAAGACCTCCAGCAACTCTAATCTGCAATGCCTCATAGAGCATTATAAAATAGCAGAAGGGTGAGAAATAACAACTAAATCAAGATTGTATAATAATATGCAAACACACATTCCAACACATGTATAAATCATCTCACCCATACCATCACATACTAACACATATAGCATACCACAAATACAACATACCACACATAATAAATCAAATCATGATTTTCCACACAGAACGCATCCATTCACAATTCTCACCACAATTCTTCACAACTCACTCATATACATCACAATGTATATATATACAAAACCAAGCATATTCATCATGCACACTTCCACAATTCTTATCACTCCACATAAACATACATATTTATGTTTATTCATCAATGCACAAATATAGAGATGATAAATGCAAATCATAGAGACCGACTCACGACTCTATGCAGATGAAATGCGGGTACCGACTCAATCATCTCAAGTTCACTCAGGAACTTCTGCTGGAACCATCGCTCGTTACCAAAGTAACTCCCCGTCGGGCCTACGATGTTCACCCACCGCTCACACCTCCACCAAGAGAGGCTCACGATGTTTATGGATCGCTCACACCTCCACCAAGAGAGGCTCACGACCCGATCGCTCACACCTCCACCAAGAGAGGCTCACGATCGTCTACAACCATCGCTCACACCTCCACCGAGAGAGGCTCACGACCCGATCGCTCACACCTCCACCAAGAGAGGCTCACGACGTTGTAGCGGATTCTCATTAGAATCCCTCAACACAAGAATGCACATCATTATGCTACACATGATAATGACTCAAGACATTCTTGAAATGCATACACGTATACAAACATTGTTATGCATTCATCTCTTACAATCACATACAATTCATCAATATGAATTATTTCACCATCTTTATTCATGCATTAGAAATCAATCCAACAATGCATTTTCTTGCCATACGGCCACCAATTAGCATACATTGAACTTCACGTAAGCAATTCATTTTCACACATACATGTAATCATAAACATGCATATAAAACCAATTACAACATATCACATTCATTTGCCTTTCGGCCACACTTTATCATCACAACATGTCATCACATGCACTATCATTACACAACATCATACAAGGCATACACATGAATATCAATGCCACATTGTATGTTACCCAACCAATATACACATCCTCATATTCATGCATTGAAAACAATTCAAACAATGCATTTCATCACCTACCACAACAATCATACAAATCACAATCATTTCACAAGGGATTCACACCACAAAGGCTACCCACGACACATCATAACAACATACATTGATATTCAATCAAACAATGTATTTTTACCACACAACAACATCATTAATCACGCCTCGAAGTCTAATCCAAAACAATGCACATATTTTCCACAAGGCCACAAACTATCATCACAACATTTCATCATGTATATTCACATCATATAACGGTCTACAAGCTACACGTTACATGTCACAAGCATATATCATGCTAACACATCAATCGCACACATTATACGCGATAAAACCCGACAACCCAACACTTTTCCAAAACCACGACCTAAATAATTCATCTACTGCCCTCCAAACCATGTTTAATAGAAAGAGCTTTTCATTAGCTTTCCAACGCTTCGAACGGCGACCAAAACGGACTTATGGTTTGAAAATTACGACGAAAACAAAATTGGAAAATATCATGTTCGCTCCAGTATTCGCTAGGCGAACCCTAGCGAACCAAGGCAGTGGAAAACAGACATAAAGTTCGCTAGGCGAACCTTCTAGCGAACATTCGCCAGTTCCTTCGCTGGGGTTCGCTAGGCGAACCCGCGAAACCCAGAAATCGCAGCAGCGTCAACCTAGGTCATATGGGACCAAAATACATCATTTTTACCACCCAAACCCTTCTAATTCATACCAGAACAACCAAAACATGTTTAGACATAATCAACGAGTATTCTACGCGATTTATATCGAATTTCATCCGTGAAAACATCGATTTCTATCAATTTCTCCTAATTCCAATCGATACGAAAAGTTGCGAAACAACCAAAACAATTACAACAAACAACACATATACATACACAAGCAAGATATAATTGAAACTTCTCACCCTTACCCGATTATTCGCGCTCGAAACGGGGTTCCCGCGATTTTCCTCTTTTCTCCTCTTTTCTCTCCTCTTCCTTTCCTTCCCTTCTCTTTCTTTCCTTTTTCTTTCCCTTCCCTCTTTTTCTTTCCACTTACCATTTATATAAAATATCTAAACCCCTAAAAGACTATTTTACCCCTCAACTCAATTATCTCGCAGATGCTCTCAAAATGCGATAAAACATAAACAGTGATGAAAAATAATAGATTGCCAAATAAAAGTCAAGAATAAAATAATATAATAATAAAATAATCAAATAGACTCGATTAAATAAAGCTGACAAAAACTGGGGCGTTACAGTCATTATCAGTCTCCTCATCTTCGAAAACATCTTCTATTTCGTCTTCGACTTCATCTGGGGTACGCACTTCAGCACCAACATGCTCCACCTCAACAGGAATCTCTCCCTGTTCCAGCTCTTCGTCAGCAACATCAGTTTTCTTGAAAGCCATCTCAGCTTCATTGAAAACTACATCTCGACTGGTGATATACCTCATGTGACCTGGCTCTAGGCACCATAGCCTATAAGCTTTGACTCCTTCAGGGTATCCCATGAACATGCACTTCAGAGCTCTAGGTTCGACCTTGTCTTGCCTAATGTGAGCATAGGCCACACAACCAAATACTCTCAGTCTGTCGAGACTAGGTGGATTTCCCGACCAAACTTCTTCAGGTGTCTTCATATCTAATGCAGTCGAAGGACATCTATTTATCATATATGCAGCTGTCGAAACAGCTTCAGCCCAAAACACCTTCTTCAATCCAGCACTAACCAACATGCATCTAACCCTTTCAAGGATTGTTCGATTGAACCTCTCAGCTAAGCCATTTTGTTGAGGAGTACCTGCTACAGTCTTATGCCATGCAATCCCAGACTCAACACAGTAATTGTAGAACGCTTTGTTGCAGAACTCAAGGCCATTGTCGGTTCTCAACCTCTTAACCTTTCTGCCAGTTTGAGTTTCGACCAGAATCTTCCAACTTTTGAAATTCTCAAAAGTTTCATCCTTTGTCTTCTGAATGAATACCCATAGTTTTCTGGAATAGTCATCAACGATGGATAGAAAACACCTTGCACCTGAGTGTGAAGGATTCCTTGCAGGCCCCTAAAGACCAGCATGAATGTAATCAAGGGATCCATGTGTTCTTTGCTTGCCTTTGTTGAACTTCGCCCTACAGGATTTACCAAATACACAAGATTCACAAAACTCTAACTTTTCGACTTTGTCACCACCTAGCAGGTTCTGCTTCCCCAATTCGACCAGGCCTCTTTCGTTGACATGGCCCAATCTCATGTGCCATAAATTTGTCTTCGACACATGTTTCGTGGATACAGTATTTGTCGAACCACTTACAACCTCAGCCTCAAGGGTATACAAGCCTTGTTTCTTCACGCCTCTCAAGACTTCCTTTGACCCCTTCATGACTCTTAGGATACTTTTCTCTCCTTGGAAAACGTATCCCTTCCTGTCGAATTCACCAAGAGAAATTAAATTTCTCTTTAAGTCAGGTACATACCTGACTTCAGTCAATAACCTTATTGACTCATCATGGAGTTTGAATCTCACAGATCCAATACCTGCAATTTTGCAGGATTTGTTGTTTCCCAGCAGCACCGATCCACCATCTTGATCACATAGCTCTTCGAACAATTCTCTGTTTGGAGTCATGTGCCAAGTGCATCCTGAATCCATAATCCACTCCTTTCTTGAGTCGCCGCTAGAAACTACAAGTACATCAGATGAGTCGAAGTCATCTTGAACAATGGCTGCGTTGCCATTATCTTTACCTCCATGATCTTTCAGGCGTTCAGGGCACACCTTTCTTGTGTGACCCTCATTCTTACAGTGATAACATCGAAAACCAGATGTTTCGCCACTAGAAGACTTCTGCTGACTTTTACCTTTCTTCTTGTCGAACCTACCATCCTTTCGCAAGAATTTTCCCTTAACTGCCAAACCTTCACCAACCGTCGAAGGTTTATGCTCCTTTCGTTCGTTCAGGTCCTTAGAGTACAAGGCTGATTGAACTTCTTCAAAGGTCAAGGACTCCCTTCCATACAAGAGAGTTTCTTTGAAAAGAGCATGTGTTATAGGCAAAACGCACAACAACAATAGTGCTTGATCTTCGTCATCGATCTTCACATCGATATTTTCAAGATCAAGAATCAGCTTGTTGAACATATCCAACTGCTCAGCCAAAGCTTTGTCTTCACTCATCTTGAACGAATACAAGACTTGTTTCAGGTAGAGTCGATTCACCAAAGATTTGGTCACGTATAAGCTTTCAAGCTTCACCCATAACCCCGATGCCGTCGTCTCCTTTGATACCTGTCGAAGAACCTTATCACCAAGGCTCAACAATATTGCGCTGTGTGCTTTCTCGATCATGGTAGTATTTTCTTTTTCCGTTAACGCAGCATCCATGGTTGCCATTCCCTTCAATGCTTCCAAACAACCCTGCTGAACCAGTAGGACTTTCATCTTCAAGCGCCACAGACCGAAGTCGTTCACTCCGGTGAACTTCTCGATCTCATACTTTGTTGAAGGCATCTTCTCCACGCTCACCACACCAATTTTTTGTGAATCGGATACCTTGAAACAAAGTATTTACGGTTTCTTTATGATCAAAGAACTCACAAGGGTTAGGGTTAACAAAGAAAACAAGAGTAAAAACAACAAGGATTGGTTATAAAACTGTTATTATTTCCTTTCTCCTTAAAACAAGGATTACAAGTATACAAGAATAACAAACTAACCACTCTCACTCTTTCTAGGTTTTTGTCACACTCTAGAATGAGAGACTAGCATGCTATTTATAATAAAACCTAGCACACTAAACTAATGGGTTTTTAACAAAATACCCATTACAAACTAACTTAGGGTACAAGCTAACTTAAACAATTGAATCCTTAACACAAGGCCCAATTCAATATGCTAACAACCATAGCAATATTAACTAATACATGTTAGAACAACCTTCGACTACAACGTGTATTATTTCGACAGTATAACACTTCGACAGCAGCATGCGAACGGACTTCGACCTCATGCTTAAAACTAGAGTTCGATCCAAATCTCACATTATATTGAATTAAACTTAAGTTATAAGATTGTGGTATTTAATCGGATTCATTTTAGAGTATTTAATCAATTGTATGAATATTTAAAAAATATAAATGAATTATTTAAATAACTGAAAATATAAAATAATATATAAAATTTAGTAGTGTTCATTTATAGGATCATAGTGGCTGCAATGGATACTGATACTTTAGAAGTAATCAAAGGTTGCATATAGAGTTTAAAAAATAATTATACTAAGTTATATATTTTTAATATAGTTTTTTGGTACAAATATTTTTTAATATTTTTTAAGGAAGTTATATCCCGTAAAAAAAAAACAGCAAATTTTGTCCTCCAAGCAGGAGCAGTATCCCGATAAGAAACATGTACATAGTACTTGATATCTGGTTTGACTATGAGATTAGGCAATGTGATGAGCAGTCGGTTTGTGTTGGATTGGTAGAAAATATATGTACATGATAATGATACAAGGTTGTGCTTTCAGCTGTCATTCTTTCAGGAATGAATGACTACTCACTGATTTGTGGAAGATGCATGCATAGGTAGGTAGCTTGAGGTCCTATGCTCTTTATGTTAAATTTTGGCATGGATTGGACATTAAATAGAGAATCCCTACAAACATCAACATTGCTTTCACTTTTTAAAAATTTAATCAAATATCATATTTTGTCTTATTATAAAAAAACAAAATTATTAGAAGTAGTTTTTTTTTTCTTTTTAAATAATTTGACACTCTTGAGTTTGATTGAATATTGATTTCTAAATAAAATTAATTCAAAATGTAAATGTGTTGTAAAAATAAATTAACATGAAATTACATTCTATGATTAGATGATAAATACATATCTTATTAAATTTCAAAGTACTAAAGTGTTCTTCTTTATAATTTTTAAAATAATATATTTAAATATTTTTAAATAACAATTAAAAATAAATATGAAGATTCATTTAGTACTTAAGAAAAATGCACGATCCAGTTAAATTTTAGGAAGAAAAAAAAATTAAAACAATGTTTAGCCTCTGAAAAATGAATTGGATGATTTATAGGATTTATATTCTTTATATTTTGTTCGGTTGAAGTTGAAGAATGAAATATTGAGAAGAGTAAGAGGAAGAAAATAAAGTTAAATAAAAAAAATAGAAAATAAGATTATTATTTAAAAGTTTGGAATGAGAAAGAAAATGTATAATTATAAAGTGAAATAAAAAAATTTAAACTAAAATAAAATAAGTATTTCAGTGCAATCAATGAAAAGTAAAAATTAAATATTCAAAGTAAATAAATTAAAAAGAACAGAAAAAAAATAAAAATGTCAATCAACAAAAATTTCAATTTAATTATTTTCAAATATTATTTTATCATTAACAAATAATAAAAGAAAAATCATATTTTATATATATTTACTTATGAGTAATAAATTTTTAAAAAAAATCTTAAAAGGTAAAAATACTATTAAATATGATATAATTAATTAACTCTTATGAGTCAAGAAAAATGAACTCTTTAAATTGAGACTATTATTATCTTTTGGATTTAATTGCATGTCATCTACCTTTCTTTTTAATCTTCTTTCTAATTAAGGAGGATAGCTTTTATAATTTTTTGATTGCGACTAACTGTGATGAGGTTGTTGCTCTCTTTCTAGTGTTGTGGTGGTATCTTCCGAGACTACAAAGAAATTTTATTCTGGCTTTTGCACTAAATTATTTGTAGTTTTTAAAGCAATTGAAATTGTCAGAGATAAAGTTTGGCTTAACCTTTGGATATGTTAAGTTTTTTCAAAGGATTCGTTAGTTCTTTAGAACTAAGAAGTAGGTTGACATATTGTAACAAAATTTTAGCTATTATGTACTCCCTCCGTTTCAAAATAAATGTTTCTTTAGCTTAAAATATTTATCTCAAAATAAATGTCTTTTTACTTTTTTAATGCAACATTAATTAACTTTTACCAATTTTATCCCTAATAAATATTGTCCCCACTACTTTCAAGATATCAAATCATACTATGCATTTATGATAATACATAACAACCAATAGTTATTAAGGGTAGTTTTATAAAATTGTTACATTTATCCATTCAATTATTACTTTTTTTAATTTATGTGTAACAACTTTAAAAGACTTTTATTTTGAGACAGAGATAGTATTTTATTATTACTCATATTTATAGAGAAGGAAATATATGTGCAGATTTTTTTACTAACTTTGGCTGCATATCACAGTGACTGATTTTTTTTTAATGCATTCCTCTAGGAATTAGAAATAACTTTGTAAACAATAAGTTAGATTTTCCTTTTTTTTCATCACTCTCTCTCTCTCTCTCTCTCTCTCTCTCATAGGGCATTTATTTTAAAAAAATCATTAAAATATATGAGATCTTTAATAAAAATTAAGTTTATTTTTTTTATAAGCAATTGGATTAATAGAGTACTAGGGGTACTCAACCCAAAAGAACAAGAATTAACTCATATTAAGATACAACAATGGAGCTTTACTTCATTCGTAAAAATTAAAACACCCTATACACTTTATACTAATGACGTGCCATCTCCACGCTAAGTGTTTTGTTTTTCCAATACCATCTCCACAGATATGTGATATCACCGCTAAAGAGAATATTATTTCTCATAGACCAAATGCTCCAACAAATGGCGAACCAAATTACAAGGATCTTATTAATGCGAACTCTCCCCCTTAAGAGATTATGGAACATAGCCAAATGAGACAAACCTTCTACATGCATAATCACTTCGCAATCTTTCCACCATAATACGCTCGCCTAAATCTTGACAGACACCAAACACTGAAAGAATAAATGGTTCAATTCTAAATCCTTCAAAAAAAATACGAAGTTGAAGGGAAATATGCGATCCAAAACGCAGCGGAAAATAAAAAAAATTCCCTTTAGTGATCTTTACGAATGGTCACGATCAGTGATAGAACGGTTACCTCTTGCGGTGATGAAACATTTGATGTTGAATTAAAGGAGTGATCACGTGCGTTGAATGATGAACAGTAACGCCTCTACTCACTCCACACGAACAAATTTCCTCAGTCTCAGTGCTAGCTGCTACGATTGAAGGCTTTGAGTGCGTGAGAGAGAGAGAGAGAGAGAGAAGGAAAAATACGGCTAGGGTTTCACAGTCTGAATTTTCATCAAGAGTATATGCTTCTACATAAGGGTTTTATTTATAGAACCACTTGTGTGGGTTGCAAGTTAAAAATCCCACTAAAGTGTATGCGCGCCATATCTTATGGTGTACCTTATATCACCTAAGCGCGTGGTACCTTACCACATTCCGTATTCTACTTAAGTTCACTGCACCTTACGGTGTTCTACATTTACTTAAGTGCATCGTACCTTACAGTGTTCCTTATTTACGCTACCTCTTATCAATTTGTCCTTATGTGTGTGACCCTGTAGGTTTTCACGATGTTGGCAATTATATTAAATCACACATTTAACATAATAAACAGTAAGCGGTATCTAGCAACACATCACTACTACCCAAGTCACAAAAATGTCATGTGATCTGACAAAACCTTTTTTGATAATACTTGTGTGTATAATTACCCTTTTGCCCTTATGTCTATATTGAACATAAGGCATATACTATGTCATCTTTGTCCAGTTCAATATTGGGCCCTTAGACATTTATCCTATTATGCAGGATGGGAAAATTCCATCTAGGTCACTCATGTCTCTCATCATGCTTTTTGGAGTACTCATCAACTGTCTTTATGGTCATCTAGTTACGGACAATGTTAGATCAGCAATAAAGTACTCGACTCTACATCTAAGGTCCATAGTGGTTTCAGGTCGAAGGGTGGTACACATCACTATCACCATGAGAGTAACTTATGACACTTTGTATAATATTCTATGTAGTACTCTCATAGCGGGTCAATCTAGTATAAATATTACTCCTAATATTCATACCTATGTTAAGACTTGATAACTCCTTACCCATGATCCATGAGATGTGATCATCAGTCTATCTACATAATAGTTTTATTGGTTTAATATTATCCCACTTCACAGTAAAGCTCGGCTACAGATACTTTAAGAATAATGTCCTTATGTTTAATGTGATCTCATGATTAAGTCACACTTAATATTTCATTAAACGGAATAACTAATAAATAATTCGATAGAAGTACCAAAAGTAATGTCCTCTAGGGCTTACACCAACAATCTCCCACTAGCACTATAGCCAATCAGGCATACCCCTAATACCCATAAATCTAGTATGGCCATCATGCTTCTGCTGCGCATGAGGCTTTGTTAGTGGGTTAACAATATTGTCAAGTGTAGGTACTCTTCATATCTTCACATAGAAGCTGTAAAAACCATTCCCATGAATATTTGGTCTCTGCTTCAACCAGTGCATATACAATTGGAAAGATTTAGTTGTTACCAGCCCTGCTTACTGCAGACATTGATTGTCCACCATAACCCAAAAAAGCAAGCATCAAATCCAATGAGTGGTGAAAAGCCTGCCTTGAAAGCCTCTAAGCATATATAAATCCTTTTAAATACATGGTTCCCTTTGCTCTCAGCACATTGTATATACACAGTGCTACTAGGATTTAACTTTAACAACTCTTAAGCATAACTCTTCAAATGGTTTAATTGATCAAAACCTGCTATTTGAATCAAATCCATGGCCTTCCTTTTTTCCCTCTATGCTCGATCTTGTGAAATTTTCACTCCCCACATCTCAAGGGATTCAGCCATGAGACCTGTTGGCTTAATATAAGGGTTATGGCTTAAGACATTTTCAAAAATTTTGGCAAGCCAAGTGGTCTTAGCATTCCTATTATTATGCAGTTCTATGACATGTATGGTCATCAACATAACTAACAATTTGCCAATATTGTTGCCCATTCTTTTTACTAATCCTTAGGTATAACTTACAACTAGCCATACATCTAATTACTATCCTCTTGGCATCATTCTTTTTGATGAACACATTTTTATAAATTTCCATTCCCTACTATTTGATAGCATCTCTTATCATCTCTTTGTTTGTAAACATCATTCCCAATTGAAACCCACTTCCCTCACCACTCTTGTAAGTTGGAAACTTGACCACATCTTCATCATCCTCACTACAAGGGGGTGTGTATAAATTATTAGAATCCTCACAGTCCTCATGTTGTATATCAGTTGGCCCTTTGCTTCCACTTGCTTCACCTAAGGTTTCTAGAGGTAGCACTTTAGTCTGATTCATCTAATCATAATCTTCACTGCCTCTATCAATTTCATTATCACTATACTTACTAAAGTCACTTTTTTCATCATTCAATTCACTTTTTTCAGTAGCCTCCCTGACTTCAACATTAGGCTCATTTTCATTAGCCTCATTGACTTCAACATTAGGCTCATTGTCATTAACCTCACTAACAACATCCTCACTGACATCATTACCCTCACTAGCATTACCCTCACTATATTTACCTTCACTAGCATTAAGCTGCCAAAACCAGTACATTGTACCTCATCCTCATCAATGTAATTTTCTAGTTCACTTGGATCCATTATATCGGGGGCGAGGGGGGGGGGGGGGTTCAGATAATTTGTGCTCCAAATATACATCCATAACCTCATGTCCTACAACATCTTTGGCAAACTCCAACACATCCTTATCATTATTCAATGGCCTAAGACCACATGCAAAGTTGAAGACAGGGTTCCAATACCACAAACATTTTTTGTCTACATAACCCTCACTTTTAATCAATCTCTCCACATCCATATATGACATGAAATCAACATCCCATCCCCAATTCATCTCAGTTACCTCTCCATCAACATACTACTTAACAGGTTTAAAAACTAGTTTTCCCATATGGTGTATTCTTAACCTAACCTCATTTCTCTGACTGTTGAAACAAGATTTGGTTCTGCAAGATATATCTTTGTTTTGATAATAACAATGTTGTATTTGTGTGAGAACAATTTTGGTACTCTAACGTGTATCTTTTTAAGAATTGACAAATAGGTTCTGACTCTGATAGAGAAAGTTCCGACTCTGATAGAGATTGTGTGCTACATCACTCTGATGTTATTAATGGCCGCTTCTGCGTCAAGAAGCAAGGTTGCTTCTGATCTACTGTGCATCAGAAAGACTCCAAGAAGACATTATGTTGCTGTTGCAATGTTCTTTTGGATTCTAGCTCTGAATTTAACTCTGATACAAATCTTCTGAAGACTAAGTGCAGAAGACTCTGAAGACAAGGTTCTGATGAACAACGTTCTGAAAACTCTAGAGACTTAAGTTTTTGAAGACCAATTTCTGAAAAGTCTGAAGACAAGGTTCTGATGAACAAGTTCTGAAGACTTATATTTCTGATAACCAAGGGTTCTGAAGAAGGAGTGCTGAAGACTCTGATGTCAAGGTTCTGCTGAACAAGTTCTGAAGACTCTGAAGACTCAAGACTCTGAAGACCCAATGATTCATTCTTCTGATCATGCTTCAATCATTTCAACTCAGAAGCCACTGATGAACAGAAGAAGATGAAACGTTTGTGTGGGAAAATAGTACATAGTACAGATTAAACACGTTTCTTTCCACTACCATTCCACTACCCTGATTTGGTGGTACAAAGGACAATTTCAGTGTACGATTTTCATCCCAGCACAACGACATTATTTTAAGTCGCCAGTATTTTTCTGATATTACTGATCTGGCCTTCAACAGATCTTTTTCTGGCTATATAAAGACTTGATCATTCAACGAATCAATTGTGACACTCAGTGTGAAAAAGAGAAATATTCAAAACACTGATTCATAAAATGAAAGAACTCAAGAAATCGAGAAAGACTTGAGTGAACAGTAAAGCACCATAATACAAAGAAGAAATTTGTTCTTACTGTATAGATTCATTCTAAGTTATATTGAGCTAGAAATAGTGTTTATATCAGCTTATGTAAGAAGCATTTCATTGTAAACATTTTATTTGATTAAACAGTTGTTTGAATTCCTTAAGGGACCAGTTAGGTCAGAAGCCTTAAGAAGAGACTGTTAGTCTGTGTATTGTTAGTCACCCGCAGTTGCTCGTGTAGTTGTAATCAGTTTGGTTATACTAGATTAAGTCCTTGTGTATAAGGCGAAATCACCTTGGCGGGTGGACTGGATTAACTTGATAGGTTTCAAGTGAACCAGGATATATTGTGTGTCTTTCTCTATTGTTAGTCTATTTGTGATCTTTGTTTGAGTTTCACAAAAAGATTTCATTTTGAAAACCCAATTCAAACCCCCCATTTCTTGTGTTTTTCTCACACCTTCAATTGGCATCAGAGCTCCGGTTCTAATTATGATAAACGTTTTATCAACACTTAACAGTGTTTAGTACCGATCCAGTATTTGTGTGAGATATCATGGCAGCTCCTGCTAATATCACTGAAGAGAAAGATCATTACAGTGCCAAACCACCAGTCTTTGATGGTGAAAATTTTGACTACTGGAAAGATAGAATAGAAGTTTCTTTCTTGGTTATGATGTAGACATTTGGGATTTGGTAGTCGATGGCTACAATCACCCAGTTGATGCTACAGGTGCTCAAATATCCAGAAGTGATATGACCAACCAACAGAAGAAAGATTATAAGAATCATCATAAGGCAAGAACCATATTGCTAAATGCTATCTCTTATACTGAGTATGAGAAGACAACAAACATAGATACTGCCAAATCTATCTTTGATTCTCTAAGAATGATTCATGAAGGTAATGCTCAAGTCAAGGAGACAAAGGCGTTAACCATAATCTAAAAATATGAGGCATTCAGAATGGAGGATGATGAGACAATTGAGACCATGTTTTCAAGGTTTCAAATGCTAGTCGCAGGACTCAAAGTTCTGGACAAAGGTTACTCAACTGCTGATCATGTGAAAAGGATCATCAGAAGTCTTCCTAAGATGTGGAGACCTATGGTAACAGCTATAAAGCTATCAAAAGATCTCAATGGCATAAGTCTTGAAGAGCTTGTTAATTCTTTGAAAAGTCATGAGATAGAGCTTGAAGAAGATGAACCTCAAAAGAAAAGAAAATCTATCGCTCTTAAGTTAAAACCTGAAAAGGCAAAGGCTTATCAAGCTGAGGAAGAATTAGAAGATTCTGGCAAAGAATCAGAAGATGAGCTGTCGTTAATCTCCAGAAGAATCAACAAACTCTGGAAGCATAGGAAAGGAAACTTCAGAGGATCTAGAAGAAGCAAAGGTCGCTCTGAGTCATCATCTGAACAGAAGAAGCAGAACTCTGGAAAGGAAGTTATCTGCTATGAATGTAATGAGCCAGGTCATTACAAGAACGAGTATCCAAAGATCAAGAAGGACAAGAAGCCTAAGAAGAAGTTCTACAAAGCGAAGAAAGGTCTAATGGCAACTTGGGACGACTCTGATTCTGAAGAAGAGGAATCTGATGAAGAACAAGCAAATGCTGTGCTGGTAGCAACAACTGAAGATGAAGTTTCTTGAGAACCAGAAGACAGAATATCATCAGAACCAGAATCAGACTCAGACTCAGACTCAGAGGTATTATCTAAACTCTCTCGCTGTGAATTAGAGTCTTGTCTTTCAGAAATGCTGGAAAAATATCAAACTCTCCAGAGTAAATGCAAAGATCTTAAAAAATCTCTTGTAATTGCTTATGAGGAAAAAGATAAGCTTGAGCAGAATAACTCTTCTCTAAATGAAAACATTTTTTGCTTAAAAAATAGTAATTATGCCTTAAAAAGCAAATATGATAGAGAATTCCAGTATTTTCTTGCTAAAAGCATAGATAGAAGCAAGATTGCTTCCATGATCTATGGAGTAAGCAGAAATGGTAAGAAAGGTTTAGGATGTACAAAATCATCTGACATTGATGAAAGTCAAAATATTAAACCAAAACCTCTCTATGACCATTTTGTGTCTTCTGGCACTAAGATTGTTTGCTCTGAGCTTGCACAAAAACCCCCACCGACACAGAAGTATGTTTCTAAAGTTAAATATCATGCACAAATTACACTTGATTATCCTGTTGTACAAAAGTCCAAAGTTGTGAAACACTCTGGGAAAGCTAACAAGAAAGGACCCAGAAAGTGGGTACCTAAGGACAAGATAATCTATGTTGTAGATATCCTTAGTAGCTCAGTTGAAACACCATTCATGGTACTTGGACAATGGTTGCTCGCGACACATGACGGGAAGAAGACATATGTTCCAAAGTCTGCAACGTAAGCTTGGAGGCTTCGTTGGTTTCAGAGGAAACCAGAAAGGAAAAATCATTGGCTCTAGAACCGTTGGTAATGGTAACCTTCCCTCTATTACTGATGTTCTTTTAGTTGATGGTTTGATGCATAACTTGTTGTCAATTAGTCAACTTAGTGACAATGGTTATAATATCATCTTTAATCAAAAGTCTTATAAGGCTGTAAGTCAGAAAGATGGTTCAATCCTATTTGTCGGAAAGAGGAAAAACAACATTTATAAGATTAGACTTTCTGATCTTCGTGAAAAAATGTCAAATGCTTAATGTCTGTTAATGAAGAGCAATGGGTATGGCATAGACGTTTAGGCTATATTAGCATGAGGAGGATTTCTCAGCTAAATAAGCTTGAACTTGTCAGAGGATTGCCAAATCTGAAGTATTCTTCAGACGCTCTTTGTGAAGCATGTCAGAAAGGAAAGTTCTCCAAAACTTCCTTTAAAGAAAATAATGTTGTGTCCACCTCTAGACCGTTAGAACTTCTGCACATTGACTTGTTTGGACCAGTAGAAAGAAGTATGGATTAGTAATCGTTGATGATTATAGTCGTTGGACATGGGTAAAATTCTTGAAACCCAAGGATGAGTCTCATTCTGTGTTCTCTACCATTTGCTCTCAAGTGCAAATAGAAAAGGATTGTAAAATAATCAAGTCAGAAGTGATCATGGCGAAGAATTTGAGAACAAATACTTTGAGAATATTTTTGATTCTCATGGCATTTCCCATGATTTTTCCTGACCCAGAACTCCACAGTAAAATGGAGTAATGGAAAGGAAGAATAGGACTTTGCAAGAAATGGCTCGAACCATGATCCAAGAAACTGACATGGCTAAGCACTTCTGGGCAGGGGCAGTAAATACAACATGTTACATTCAGAACATGATTTCAATAAGACCTATTCTGGGTAAGACTCCTTATGAATTGTGGAAGAATAGAAAACCCAACATTTCATATTTTCATCCTTTTGGATGTGTTTGTTTCATGTTGAACACTAAAGAGAATCTTGGCAAGTTTGACTCCAAAGCTCAAAAGTGTTTATTGTTAGGATACTCTGAATGCTTTAAAGGCTATAGAATCTATAACACAAAAACACAAATTGTAGAGGAATCAATTCATGCCAGATTCAATGATAAGCTTGACCCTGAAAAGTCAAAGCTAGTTGAAAAGTTTGCAGATATGAAGATCACTTTATCAGAATCTAAAGAAGTAGAAGATTCAAGAGAAGCAGACAAAGATGCAAATTCTCCAGATCCAAATACAACCTTATCAGAAGCTGAGAACAACTCATCTCATCAAAAGAAGAATAGATTAAAGACTTCTAATTCTGAAGAATTGATTCTGGGAGATAAAGCTGATCCAGTCAGAACCCGTTCATCCTTCAGACATTCCGAAGAAACTCTTCTGGGTCTAGTGTCTCTGATAGAGCCAACAACAGTTGATGAAGCTATAAAAGAAAATGAGTGGATTCTGGCCATGCAAGAAGAACTGAATCAATTCACCAGAAATGACGTCTGGGATCTTGTTCAGAAACCCAAAGGTGTCCACGTCATTGAAACTAAATGGGTGTTCAGAAACAAGTTAGGTGAGAAAGGTGAGGTCGTAAGAAACAAAGCACGACTGGTTGAACAAGGTTATAGTCAACAAGAAGGGACAGACTATACTGAAACCTTTGCACCAGTTGCCAGGTTAGAATTTATTCGCATTTTAATCTCGTTTTCAGTAAATCATGACATTACTTTATATCACATGGATGTAAAAAGTGCATTATTAAATGGATATATTTATGAAGAAGTGTATGTACACCAACCTCCTGGTTTTGAGAGTTCTGAAAAACCAGATTTTGTTTTCAAACTTAAAAAATTGTTATATGGTCTGAAACTGGCTCCTAGAGCTTGGTATGAAACCCTTAAGAATGACATTCTGATCGTTCAAATCTATGTTGATGATATTATATTCGGTTCTACTAATATTTCCTTGTGCAAGGAATTTTCTAAGTTAATGCAGGCTGAATTTGAAACTAGTTTGATGGGAGAATTCAGATTCTTTCTGGGAATTCAAATTTATCAAAGATCATAAGGAACGTACATTCATCAGAGCAAGTATGCAAAAGAACTTTTGAAGAAATTCAACATGTCAGAAAGTAAACCTGTTAAGACTCATATGCATCCGAAATGTATTCTGGAGAAAGAAGAAGTAAGTAAAAAGGTTTGTCATAAGCTATATCGTGGTATGATAGGATCTCTCCTGTACTTGACAGCTTCATGTCCAGATATTCTGTTCAGCGTATGTCTTTGTCCTCGTTTCTAATCAGATCCAAGGGAAACTCACTTAACTGATGTTAAGAGAATCCTAAGGTATCTTAAAGGAACAACTAACAATGGATTGATGTATAAGAAAACATCAGAGTACAAATTTTCTGGTTACTGTGATGCAGATTATGCTGGAGACAGATTAGAAAAGAAGAGTACTTCTGGAAACTGTCCGTTTTTGGGAAGTAACCTCGTCTCATAGGCAAGCAAGAGACAATCAATAATTGCTCTCTCCACTGCAGAAGCATAATACATATCAACATCTATGTGCAGTACTCAGATGCTCTAGATGAAGAATCAACTTGAAGATTATCAGATACACGAGTGTAACATTCCTATCTTCTGTGATAATACTTCTGCCATTTGTTTATCTAAGAATCCTATTCTACATTCTAGGGCAAAACATATTGAAATAAAACATCATTTTTTGCGTGACTATGTTCAGAAGGGTACTTTTCAGTTAAAATTTGTGGATACAGATCACCAGTGGGCTGATATTTTCACAAAACCCCTTGTTGAAGATTGATTTGTATTCATTCTGGAAAACTTATTTATCAAACTTTGTCCAGAATAAGATGATAATATTTTTAATATGTTAAGCTATCAGAACGTGTGATATAAGATTCTAATGACTAAACAAAGAGTGTCAATATTTGTTTATTGATCTTCTGATTCATGATACTTCTACAAGTTAGAAAATATCTTGGTCAGAATTTAGTCCAGTCAGATACCTCTTGGTATTCTAGACGTTGGAAACATCAAAATGAGATCTCTTGAAAACAAACGGCTATGATTATTTGTGACACGTGTCCAAAATCAAATCATATCTATTGTTGAAGAGACACCTCGAGCGTTGTGATTTTGTATGACTAGGTTTCAAGTAATTATTACCTATTACTCCCACCTTGTCTTAATTATTATATTTGTTTTAAATATGCACTATCTCACTTCACACACTACGCTACTCTCACTTCTCACACTTTTGTCTTAGAAACCCTAAAATCCTTTTGCTCTCTGCATTTCCATCATCGGTGTCCATGGTGGCATCATCTCAAACCATCTCAAAAGCAAAGATACTTGAATATCAGTACACTATTCCTGAAGAATGTTCCATCTCTCTCTCAACATACCGGTCAATGAACTTTGTGTTCTCAGTGAAACCATGGTTAACTTCTCAAATATTTTGGATAATGGATGTGACCTTACTCAAACTCTTAACTTTCAAGGATGGAATGGATACTTTAAAAGATTGGAAGGATCCTCTTTTCCAAACTTAGTCAAAGATTTCTGGATTCACGCAATCACCAGTAGAAATATTATTGTTCCCACTATGTTTGGAAGAAGAATCATCGTCACAGAAAAGACTTTTTGCGATTTAATCTCTCATGATAACAAGGGACTAAGGATTGTTAATGTTCAATAAAACAAGAGAAGGGAAACCAAGGTCACAGCTGCAATCTTTAAAGAAGGAACTGTTCTGAACTCTAAAAAGGATCCACCCTCGTCTCTCCTGAAGGACACCCTTAGGGTATGGTTCAAAATCATGACAGGAACTATGTATCATCAGCTAACTCTCTCAGATGATTGCATCAGTCTGTCACAAAATTATGTTCTATACTCTCTGTTGAAGGGAAAGAAAGTTCACCTTCCATGTATCTTGTTCAACTTTATGAGAGACTCAATAGTTCACTAAAAGATTGACTCAGTCAAGAAGGGAAAACATATTCCTTACGAACGACTCCTCTCTGATATTTTCATTGAGTCAGGCATAGTTGAGGATTTATTAGTTGCTGGGTTCACAAAGGAACTTGATAAATCTTCTGGAGATATTTTTTGGGCTAAGGACTTAAGGAACATGAGGCTTCTTAAGAAGATCACCCATCGACCCTATATTCCAAACCAGCTTGATCTTAACTTCCTTCAAGATCCAATCTTTGGATTTCCACCCTATTCCAGGCACTACAATCCGGAAGAACTTGCAAACCATTTTGCTGATTATGAAGAAGAACCTCTAGAAGCATGGATTGATTTGGATAATCTACCAGATACTCTTCCTGAACTTTTTCAGAGGAAAGGAAAAGGTAAGAAAAAGAAGAGTGATAATGAAGGAGGACCCTCAACAAAGAAAATGAAGATGACATCTACATCATATCCTGAACAGCAAAGTAAGTCCCTTGAATCTCCATCTGCATCTGTTTCTATTGACAGAAGTTTGTCTTCATCTCTTCCCATTTCATCACACCATTTACAACCCAACCATTGTTATCCACCTCTCCACCAACATTTTCCACCATTGTCACCACCTCTCCAACACCCACTCCTAAATCTCCTACCATAGAAAACCCAGTATCTACACCACTTTCATCACAGGCTCCTAAACTCACCTTAGCCCAAAAAACTCTTGTTACAACTGCTTCGTCATCCCCAACCATTCAAATCACTAAAGAAATTTTCATTGAACATCCTCAAACAACCATTTCAACATCACCAACTCCAATCACTGCTTCACAACCTATTCCTGAATCTTCTCTGAACCTTGATACCATCATTCTTGATGACCCTGTTGAAGATGATCAAATCTTAACTAAAAATTTAACCCCCGACCCTCCTTCTACTCTATATGAAGCAATATCTGTTTTTAAGGACGACGTGGTTACGAAATATAGGACACTTTCTGATGAATCAAATGCTAGTGAAGACTCCGCTGTTTTGGGAGCTTCCTAGGATCAATTTAATAAGTGGATGTCTGAAGAATTTCAGAAGATTCAAAATCTTTTTATTAAGACAAAGGATTATCTGGTTCAACAAGTTGAAAAGAGGTTGCAAGAGAAGAAGGAAGCTGAAGATAAGGAACTTGCAGAAAGGTTAGCCAAAGAAGAGGCTGAAAGACTATCCAAGGAGGCTGAAGAACAGGCTGCACAAAATGCTGCTGAGAACTCCTCTTCTGATCCAGTATTGAAAACTCTGGCTACTCTTCAGAAGGAACATGAGTCATTCAGAGTAAGGATGGACAAGTAAGATAAATTTACTGTCACCATTCAGAATGCCCTTGCTCAGATTCGTCAGAGGCTCCCTCCTCCGTCTCACCCTTAGGCACCTTCTAGGCTATCCTGTAGTTTGTCTTTTGACTGTTTGATTATGGTTTGTTGTACTCATGGCTTAAAACTTTCTGTTACCCTTTTTGATTATGACAAAAAGGGGGAGTTAATATGGAAAAATTATTTTGATAAATAACTTGTCTCCTATCATAGCTCTAACATTATAACACTTTAAATTCATATATTTATAGAATGTTTTTCAGGAAAAGATATTATATTGGTAAAATGACTCTTATATCAATCAGGCTATGATTTTGTTAATCAAGCTCTGTTATCAGAATGCATCACCACTATAATCAAGCTGTGATATTTTGGATCTATCTAATATCTCTGCAATCAGGCTCTATATCCCAAAACTTATAAGATTTTGATAAGTCTTAGATTCATGGGGAGCTTGACAAAAGGAAGTTTACTTTGAACTTATCTAAGTCAATTCTGATTATCTTCGTACAAAATTGTGATATCAAAATACATTGTTTTGTCATTATAAAAAAGGGGGAGATTGTTAGAACTAGATTTGGTTCTGCAAGATATCTCGTTGTTTTGATAATAACAAAGTTGTATTTGTGTGAGAACAATTTTGGTACTCTAACGTGTATCTTTTTAAGAATTGACAAACAGGTTCTGACCCTGATAGAGAAAGTTCTGACTCTTATAGAGATTATGTGCTACGTCACTCTGATGTTCTCAATGGTCGCTTATGCGTCAAGAAGCAAGGTTGCTTCTGATCTACTGTGCATCAAAAAGACTCCAAGAAGACACTATGTTTTTTTTGCAATGTTCTTTTGGATTCTGGCTCTGAATTTAACTCTGATACTCATCTTCAGAAGGCTAAGTGCTGAAGACTCTTAACACAAGGTTCTGATGAACAACGTTCTGAAGACTCTAAAGACTTAAGTTTTTGAAGACCAAGTTCTGCACACTCTGAAGACAAGGTTCTGCTGAACAAGTTCTGAAGACTCTGAAGACTTATGTTTTTGATAACCAAGGGTTCTGAAGAAGGAGTGCTGAAGACTCTGATGACAAGGTTCTGCTGAACAAGTTTTGAAGACTCAAGACTCTAAAGACCCAATGATTCATTCTTCTGATCATTCTTCAATCATTTCAACTCAGAAGCCACTGATGAACAGAAGAAGATGAAACATTTGCATGGGAAATTAGTACATAGTACAGATCAAACGCGTTTCTTTCCACTACCATTCCACTACCCTGATTTGGTGGTACAAAGGACAATTTCAGTGTATGATTTTCTTCCCAGCACAACGACATTATTTCAAGTCGCCAGTATTTTTCTGATATTACTGATCTGCCCTTCAACAAATCTTTTTCTGGCTATATAAAGACTTGATCATTCAACGAATCAAGTGTGACACTCAATGTGGAAAAAGAGAAATATTCAAAACACTGATTCATAAAATGAAAGAACTCAAGAAATCAAGAAAGACTTTAGTGAACAGTAAAGCACCATAATTCAAAGAATAAATTTGTTCTTACTGTGTAGATTCGCTCTAAGTTAGATTGAGCTAGAAATAGTGTTGATATCAACTTATTTAAGAAGCATTTCGTTGTAAACATTTTATTTGATCAAACAGTTGTTTGAATTCCTTAAGGGACCAGTTAAGTCAGAAGCCTTAAGAAGAGACGGTTAGTCTGTGTATTGTTAGTCACCAGCAGTTGCTCGTGCAGTTGTAATCAGTTTGGTTATAATGGATTAAGTCCTTGTGTATAAGGCAAAATCACCTTGGCGGGTGGACTGGATTAACTTGATAGTTTTCAAGTGAATCGGGATATATTGTGTGTTTTTCTCTATTGTTAGTCTATTTGTGATCTTTGTTTGAGTTTCAAAAAAAGCTTTCAGTTTGAAAACCCAATTCAAACCCCCCTTTCATGTGTTTTTCTCACACCTTCACTGACTTGGCCTGAAAATTTATTGCATACATTTGGAATAACATCAAAATAATTTAACATTCAGTGGGACCACGACAAAGAAAAAATTATAAACATACATGGTTGACCACGTAAATCATTTACAAACACGGAACCACATCAAAACATTAAACAAACATGGTGGAACAACCATGGTGGACCACACAAAAAACGACAAATATTACATGGCACATGCTGACACTCCAAAGGGAACAAGGAAACATACCTTAAATAGAACATGACTTGTCCACTAAATATCTTCGCGAATCCAAGAAAGAACTTTGTGAATGGAATTGGTTTGAATGGATCTTTGTTTTTTTTCAGCGAGACAATGGGAAGAGATGAAGCAAAATCAATTTAGAGTTCAAGTGAAATTTGGTACTTCTGATTAATGAAACGTTAAGATTTTATAATGTTTAAAACTAATTTAAAATGATTTACATAATTTTTAAATTATTTTGAAAATGAAATATAAGCTCAGATTAATTAAATAATAAAAAAGTGACATGGATCCACAGTGGTGTTGCCACATCATTATTGACACTGCAATATAATCAAAAATGGAGGGGGATCATGGAAATTCCAAGTGAGGCAAACTTTAGGGACCAAAAAGCTGGTTTTTAAAATAGGGGACTAAATTTTAAAAAACTTCAAAATAGGGGGACCAAAAGTGCATTTAAGCCATTTATTTTATATAAATATTTATTTAATTTAAATAATAATTTAAATAAATAAATAGGAGTTTGAGCCATTTGTGTGAATGTAGGAAAATATGAGGTGAGAGGAGTGAAGTTGGGATTAAGTGGGGAAAAATGTAATTTTGAAGAATAGTAAAACTCATATAAATTCTAAAATGTTGGGAGAAGCTAGGTTTTAGAAAACTCTGGCAGTACGTGAAAGAAGAGGCATAAGAACAAAAGAGACTTTGGAAAGGAGAGCGAAGTTTGAGAAGAGGAATCCAAAAAGTTGCTATGAGCATCATCTTTGCTAGAAAAATTAGGTAGGGGGAATTATCTTCTTATAGGTGATTAGGCGTGCAGGATTGTAAGGGCTCCTTATCCTCCTATCAGTGTCTTGGGGTAATAAGTTTTCTCCTTGATTTCCCTTTTTCTTACGATCTGTATGTATTGACCAAATAAGGTTTAGGCAAAACCTTATTGGTGCGATTGTTGAGAATATTTTTGTATGTCATTGCTCTGAGACCCTAAAAGGAGATTTGGGATAAATCCCATAAGGTTTTTATATGTGCTATTTTTGGTTGGTTTATAACCTTGTATTGGTGATGATTTGATCATATGAATTCTTTTGTTTTTTTGGTTGATTGATATTGTAGAGTTGAGATTTGGCCCCGAGAATCCGAACGACTCTGTTTGGGTCATTTGGTTTCCCAAATGCGTGATTTTGATGACCCTGTTTTGGTTCCCTATTTTTTCCTGAATTGATCAATTTTCTGGAATTTTTCCTAAATACTGAAAAAAAACCTTAATTTTAATTTATTTTATGAAAAATCAGGTTTTTGGCAGAAACTTTTAAAAATTGGATTTTTGGGAAAAATTAAAAAGAATCGGTTCACATGGGGGGAGGGGGATTCGGCCGCGCCCATCGGCGGCCGACAATCTTCGCGATAGAAGTCGTGTGGCGGTTTATGCAAAGGCAGGATGCGCCACGAGGTGGCGAACAACCTGTTTCGTGTCGCTCTCTAGTGGAGGTGGCGGTGGATGGGCCACACGACAGTGGCTAGCGATCGACCGATTTTTTCGACGATGATTTTCAACTTTCAGTTGTTTTTGCCATTTTTTGAGTTTTTGCATTTTCGACAGTTTTTCGCGTTCGGGGGTCCTTTGATGGTATTTTTAATCAAATTGTGATATTATAGTCTTTTTGGTGACCTTAGGGCCTCTTTTGAGTAAATTGATGAAAACCTGTCTGTCATTATCTTGGTAGAGTTATCACTCGTGAATCTTTACCCTTAGAGCAATTGGGTACTTTAGGGTACCTTTACGTTACTCATGGGTTATTTTTTAGCATTATGAGTTTTGAGGCTTTTTGAGTTCCCTGAGTATTTTAAGAAGTTGAGAATTCTGGGTAATAACATAATCTTACCCTTTTTGATGAAAAGTGATTAAAATTATTTTAAAACCATATTTTTTAGTATAGTAATCCAGAGGGATTACGATGATGGCCTTGATTGACAATTTGAGTATAGTAATCCAGGGGGATTATAGTGATGGCCTATGATTGGCAACTTATAGGTTCAAGAATAGAACATTTTTTAGAATATTTTGAGGTTTGTGATTTAGTGGTTCTATGATGTTGATGATGTTCCATGTTTGTATTATTCATAATCATGCATTCATTTATTTCGGAGATAGGTAGGACTTCAGTCTAGTGATGGTATGGCTTAGAGAGGATCTATGGAGGCCTCACGTCTAGAGAGGGACATGGTTTAGAGAGGAACCAGAGACATGGGAAAATCAATAACATACTTCTAATCCCAAAGACTTGGTACCACATGCATTTTGAGAAGGAGTTGGTGGCATCAGCATTTGCATTGTTATCTATTTGATTGTGTTTTTATGTGTGATTGATATATTTTATAACTTGTTATTACTATCCTGTTTTATTGATTTCACTGCTAACATTTGTTAGATGTATTCTTACCCCCTGTTTGTTGTGTGGCGTTTGTGCTCTTCGGGAGTACAAACAATCAGGTACATGAGTATCCGCTTGAGTTAGAGGATGACGTCGATGCTTCTTTAGATTTTATTATTGGGTCTTAGAAGAGTCACTTTGATATGTAGCACTAGGGATGGGATGTTTATTCTTTTTTTTGTTAAGTTTTTCTTATGTTGGAGTTTTTTTTAAGACTTATATGTCGAACTTGTTAATTTCTGCTGCTTATTTTCATATGACTATTTTGTGGTTGATGTTTTTATGCCATGGTGAAGCATTTGTGACACTCTAATTGTGGATTTTTAATTTAATTATTTTATTAAATGTCAAGTCATGAATTAGGGTGTTACATAGTTGTATCATAGCAAGTCGGTCCGTCTGACCAGTTTTTTGTGTGATTTTATCTATTTACAATGTACGACGAGTGTGAAAATGTTGTCGATACAATGTTTCTTATAATAGTTTTTTGTTGTTGTAACAAAGAAATGGCTAGAAGAAACGATTGCGCTATTGCTTATGCCTTAGCATCTTTAGCTCAAGTGTTGCAAGCTCAGCAGAATCCACAGGTTGAAAATGATGAATCCCGTGGACTGGACAGGTTTTTGAGGAACAAGCCACCAACCTTCAAAGGAAGGTATGACCCAGAGGGTGCACAATTTTGTTTACAGGATATCGAGTGAAGGCTTGTGCAGATGCTCAGAAGATTCTTTATGGTGATTTACATGTTGTTTGAAGAAGCAGAGTACCAGTGGGATAATGCTAGACATAGATTTTAGGCTAATTGTACAGTGATCACTTGGGCTATTTTTAGGGGAGCATTCTTGGAAAAATAATTCCCAATTGATGTGTATAGCAAAAAGGAGGTTGAATTCCTTGAACTTAAGCAAGTAAATATGTTTGTTGCAGATTATGTTGCAAAGTTTGAGGAATTGTCTAGGTTCCGCCTTCACTATAATGGGGTAGAAGCTGAAATATCCAAATGGAATATGTTTGAGAATGGACTCCGCCCATATATTAAGCATTTTATCGAATATCAGGAAATTCGCCAGTTCTCTTTGTTGGTTATCAAGTGTCGTATCTATGACGAAGACAATCGTGCTAGATCCTCTCATTATAAGAGTGTGGGTGATAAGATGGTTGGTATTCAGAATCGCGGGAAGCCATATGTCGTTCCTGATGGCAAAGATAAACAGAGATTTCAGCAGAAGATTAATGGTGGGAATAGTCGAAATGGGGGAGGTGCTCCTGCTCCTCTCAAATGTTTCAAATGTGGGGTTAATGGCCATCGTGCTTCGGAGTGTACTACCTTGATATGCTTTAAGTGTGGAAAGGCATGGCATATAGCTACTGAATGCAAGAGTGTTGTGGTAATTCGTTTCAACTGTGGACAAAATTTTAATATTAGCAGACAGTGTCAGAAGCCTAAGAATACTTAAGATGTGAAAGCTGGTGGAAAAGTATTTACTCTCAGTGGTGCAGAGGCCTCCAAATCTAATAATCTGGTTCGAGGTACTTGTTTCATTAATGATATTCCTTTAATTACTATCATTGACACTAGTGCGACACATTCCTTTACATATATTGATTGTGTCACTAATACGGAAAAGCCATACCACAACGGTTGGAAAAGGGATACCACAACGCCTGACCAACAGTTGTGAGGTAAGGGGTGATTGTATATATGCTGATTTCCACCACGATCGCGAGACCGTGATAGTAAGGCAGGACGCGTGCTACCTGAAGGTGTGAAAAACACAAGAAAATGGGGGTTTGAATTGGTTTTTCAAAATAAAATTATTTCTTTTAAAATAGGTTCCTTTTATAAAACTCTTTCTTTTAACAATAATGACCTCTGTTTGAAAACCAAGTGATGAACACGTTATGTTTATACTATTTCACTTGAGAAATACTCAAGTTAATCTAGTCCACCCGCCAAGGTGATTTTGCCTCTCTCAACGAGGACTTAATCCACTATTTAATCAAATCAGTACAATGCACTAGCCAAAATGATGGTGACTAACACAACCTCTAAAACTCTCAAGTTTTAGACTTCTCAAGTAATACAACCTCATAGGTCTTACTCAAGGAACAACCTCTAAGACTGCAGTCGTAGACTTCTCAAGAAATACAACCATACAGTCTTTCTCAAGGAACACAAACCTAAGTTTGAATAAATTTCGTTTACAGACAAGTGCTTCTTATACAAGCTGAAAAATGTAAACAAGTTTTGACCAGAATGACTTAAGAAAGATTTCAGATAGAAGGAATATTGCAGTAGCATTCGTGTGTCTTTTTTCAACTATTTTTCTTCCTTTTATAGCCGTGTAGAAAAGAACCGTTGAAATGTAATCATGATAGCTAACTAGGCTGACGGCTAGAAGCGTGAGGACAAATAAAAACGTTTGCATGATGCGCGTCCTGTTTTGTCAGAATATCTTCATTTGTACCGTTGCACTGTTACCAAGATATTTTCTCATTGTATTGTGGTACAACTGTACTATGTAGCTTTGTCTTCATGGCTTCTCAACTTCAGGGGCTTCTGATGGTAATTTGATGAAGCATGAGTAGAGCCTTCTTGATAGGATATCTGATACTTCAAGCCTTCAGTCATTTGAAGAAGTCCATTAGGAATCAGTCTTCAGAACTTCAGCCCTTGTCTTTAAGAACCTTGTCTGCTTGGTGCGTTGTCTCCATATCTTCAGAAGCTTCTGATAGTATCTTGTTGAAGCTTGAGTAGAGACTTGATTTAGGTCTTCAAAACCTTGATCAGAGAGCTTAAGTCTTCAGCCTCTGGACTTCGTTCAATCAGAACCTCTGTCTTCAGATCTTCAGAACTCGTTCTCTTTTCCTTTTGTATCAGAGTCTTGTGAACTTTATTTTTCAAGTGTATGGGCGGAGTATTTTCCTTTAAGCACTGCGTTCGCGCCAATTTACGGAAGCCTGACTTGTTTGTTAAGTTCTCACAAATAACAAACATTAGTTGTACAAAATTGTTCATACAGAAATACTCATTTGATATCATCAAAACTTAGAGATAATATTGCAGAACCAAATCTTGTTCTCACAATCTCCCCCTTTTTGATGATGACAAAACTATGTATTTTGATGACACAATTTTGATATATATGTAATGCAGGGAAAATAACAGATTCTAAAGATAGCTTTTCCTTCGTATGAAGTACTCCCCCTGAGTCTTAGACTTGATGAATTTCTATGCTTGGGTTCCCCCTGATTTTACTAGTTTTACTAGGTCATGAGCTCTTAGTCTTGATTCTCTTTTCAACAGAGTTCGGATTTTCTTAATGAAGCTTGATTTGGATCAGAATTCCTGAAAAAGAAAAACACTCTAATAGAAATAACAGTTGATCTGTTAGCATGTAAACAACGTTGTTTTTCTAGATATTGACTATGGAATCAAAATATCACATTCATATTACTTCTCCCCCTTTTTGTCATTGATAAAAAAGATTAGTAGTGAAAGGGTGAGAAACAAAGATCTAAAGTCATAAAGACAAAAGAGACATAAAGATTAGGTACTTTCAGAGGACATCTTGTCCCATATTTTCTGAAGCATGCCCTGAAGAGTAGCATTGACAGTCTTTAGTTCTTCAAAGTTTTCTCTGAACTTCTGTTGTTCTTCTCTGATTTCTCCAATTTCATTTTCCAAACGCTTTACAGCAGGGTCAAATGTGGGAACAACTGCAGCATCTTGCTTGGCCTTTTCCATGGCTTCATCTTCTTATGTTATTCTTGCTTCTTCAGCAGCCTTTTCTGCAAGAAGTCTTGCTTCCTCAACAACCTTTTCTTCAACTTCTTTCTTCTTTGCATCCAAGAACTTAAGTACCCTGATCCGCTCTTCAGCTTATGCCCTTTCCTTTGTTTGTTGAATTCCAGCAGTGATGGTTGCATCTGAGAAGCTTACAATTCTTATAAGTTTAGTATCCAACCATTTCTGGAAGATCTAATAGGAACTTTCGAGCTCCAAGGGCTTGGTACTTTCGCTGATTTCCTCTCTCAATTTTGCAAACTTCTTTAGTGCTTTATCACGAAATTGATTTGTGCACTCTTCAAAAGTTGTTGGAACAGGTATGTCATAGATGACCAACGCAAGGTCAGGCTTGGCAGAATTAATTTTAGATCATGCTGGTTGAGATGAAATAATCTCAGTAGGAGGATGTTCATTGGTTGGTTGATCAGCAGGAGATGATACTTCTAGAGTGTCTGAAACCATGAGAGTTTCGAGTGTAACAATCTCTAGAGATTTAGAGATGGTTTCTTCAGAGCAAGACTCAATGCTGAGGATTTGAGATTCAAAGATAAGGTTCGTAGAACCTTGTTTATTCGGCTGAATGGTTGAAGTGGTTATTGTCGAGGTGTAGGTTGGAACAGCTTCAGACGAGATAGGGGTACTGATTGATGAGTTGGGTACTGATTGATGACTTGGGTGTTGATTGGATAGTGGTAGTTAGAGGAGGAATTGAAAAGGATAGTGGTTTAAACTTCCCTTGCAGATTTGAGGTAGGAATGAAGGTGGTTTGAGATGGTGATGTTGCAGTAACACTCTTAGTGACATTCATGGTCCTAGGAGAATTGATAGCAGATTGATTGATTTTCTCAAGAAGAAGAGACTCCAGTTTGGAAGTTTTGGGGGTTTCAGTTTCATCCTTTTTCTTCTTCTTAAGCTCAATATCTTCTTCAGTTTGCTTCCTCTTACTCCTGGTTATATACTTAGGTTTAGGAGCGACATCTTCAACTCTGTATTTTGGCATGTCATGCCCTTCTTCTCTCATTATTGCAACAAATGAAGCAATTGGTGTTGGATTATCTTCTTTATGATAGACGGGGTAGTTCGTTACTGGAAGTCTGTTGCTGATCACAGTGTCGTGAGGGATAGACATGGGTTTCACATCAACATTTGTAATCATTTTTATATGCTTAAGATTCACAGCATTGAAAACATCTCCTACTCTACCAGTCAGATAATATGTATATTTAGCTTCCTTGACTAGATACTCTACTAGGCCACTTTCAACAAAGATATCAGAGAGAAGTCTTCCAAAGGGAATGTAGTTCACAATCTTCCTATCTGGTGAGGCTGTTGTTCTTGTCTTGCGCACCATATCTCTCAGGTAGTAGAATAGAATGGATGGAAGACACATTTTCTCACCCTCGTGCAGGTAGTATAGCATGTACTTTTGGTCTGCGTTGAAGAAATCTGCAGCACTCTTTGGAGGTCTTGGATTGATACATCCAAGAATAATTTTATGCTAGATCCTCAAATTGTCACGCAAATTCTTGCTTTTGTACTCTGTTGTCCCAGGTTGACAATTTTTGAAAATTGTTTTGTTGATGACAGAGTCAGATATTTTAGTTTTTCCATAAACCCTTTTTCCTTCCAAGAACTGCATCCCTAGTAGGTCTGAAATAGATTTCTCAGTAATAATGATCTTTTGATCCATAACAAAAGACACAACATGAAGATCATCTATTTCAGCTTGTCTCCAGAATTCTTTTACTTTGTCATCAAAGGCGGGACCCCTAAGTCTGTCAAAGTAGCTTTTCCATCCTTGAGTATTTATTTGATCAATTAGATTGAACCCATTATCACGAAGATTGTGGAAGTCGAAATCAAGCTCTTTCAGAACGATTAGTTCATTTGCATGCACAACACATGTAACAGAGGGATTTCTCTGTGTTACATGGTTTGCATCGATCGTGGGAAGAGTTAGTGGAGCTCGAGTGATCGTCGTGGTAGTTGTGGACGGCGCTATTGATGAGGAAGATGATAACCTTTTTGATGAAGTTTTTGATTCTTTGGAAAACTTGACAGTATCTTCTTGAGTCGAGGTCATCATGATAGTTAAGATCGGAGAGGATGAGAACAGAGAGTGAGTAGTTATGAGGGAGAGATATAGAGAAGGAGGAGAAAAAGTGATTAGGGTTTCTTTTTGAGCGAAAGAGGGAATGGGAATGTTTTTGAAAAACTTAAAGAGATAGACACCGTACAGGGGATAAATAAATGAATGTAAAGAAAATTACTATTCGTTTGATTTGAATAAATATAGTGATTTAGATATAATCTAATCACATGCAAAAATTATTTTCTAATTAAATGACACGTCAGAACTGACTTAGAAGAAAAATTTATCAGAACTGAGACACATCTCACAAAAGTGATTCTGATGATTTTAAAATTCTTGTTTATTCTGACTAAACACATTTGGTTCTGAAATACTTTCACTCTGGACAGTAGTCCATTTTCAGATGTTTTAAAATAATTTGAAATCTATCTTTAGCTAAGGGTTTTGTAAAAATATCAGCCCATTGATGGCCTGTATCAATGAATTTTAAGCATAAGGTTTCCTTCTGAACATAGTCTCTGATAAAATGGTGTTTTATTTCAATGTGTTTAGCCCTAGAATGTAAAATTGGATTTTTACTTAAACAAATAGCAGCAGTATTATCACAGAAGATAGGGATGTTACTCTCATATATCTGATAGTCCTCTAGCTAATTTTTCATCCAAAGCATTTGTGTACTACATAGAGAAGCGGAGATGTATTCAACTTCTACTGTAGAGAGAGCAATTGTAGATTGCCTCTTGCTTGACCATGAGATTAAGTTGTTCCCTAGGAACTGACAGTGTCAAGATGTGCTATTTCTTTCCAATCTGTCTCCAGCATAGTATGCATCGCAATAACCAGAAAGAATGTACTCTGATGTTTTCTCATACATCAAGCCAAGATTAGTTGTTCCTTTTAGATACCTTAGAATTCGTTTAACAGTAGTTAAATGAGATTCTCTTGGATCTGATTGGAATCTAGCACATAAATGTACACGAAATAATATATCAGGTCTAGAGGCAGTTAGATATAAGAGAGAGCCTATCATACCATGATAGAGCTTCTGACAAAACTTAACTCCTGTTTCTTCTTTTCCCATGATACATGTTGGATGCATTGGTGTTTTAGTTATATTACAATCCATCATGTTGAACTTCTTCAGAAGTTCTTTTGTGTACTTACTTTGATGAATGTAAGTGGCCTCTGGTTTCTGATCAATTTGAATACCCAGGAAGAACCTTAACTCACCCATCAGACTCATTTCAAATTCTGCTTGCATTAACTTTGAAGATTCTTCGCATAAAGAGGGGTTAGCAGAACCAAAAATAATATCATCAACATAGATTTGAACTATAAGAATATCATTCTTATATGTTTTACAGAAGAGAATTGTGTCAACCTTTCCTCTGGTGAAATTGTTTTCTAAAAGAAATTTGCTCAATCTATCGTACCAAGCTCTGGGAACTTGTTTTAAACCATAGAGTGACTTTTTGAGTTTAAAAACAAAATCAGATTTTTCTGAATTTTCAAAACCAGGAGGTTGTTTGACATAGACTTCTTCTGATATATAACCATTTAAGAATGCACTCTTAACATCCATCTGATATAGGGTGATGTTATGATTTACTGAAAAGGAAATTAATAATCGTATTGCTTCAAGTCTGGCGACCGGAGCAAAGGTTTTGTTGTAATCAATTCCTTCTTGTTGACTGTATCCTTGAGCAACAAGTCGTACCTTGTTTCTGACAACTTCTCCCTTCTCATTTAGCTTGTTCCTGAATACCCACTTGGTTCCAATTACATGAAAATTCTTAGGTTCTGGAACTAAATCCCAAACATCATTCTTCGAGAACTGATTAAGTTCTTCTTCCATGGCCAGAACCCAGTCCTTGCCCATAAGAGCTTCTTCAACTGTGACTGGTTCGATTAGTGACACTAATCCCAAGAGTGTTTCTTCTGATGGTCTGAAGGCTGATCTGGTTCTGATTGGAGCATCCTTGCTACCCAGAATTAGTTCCTCAGGATGAGAAGTAGACATTCTTCTTTTTTTTTTCATGTGGAGTATTTGGAGTTACATCAGTGGTATCCGGCGTAGGATCTTGCTGGTCTTTAACTTCATCTGTCTTTTCTTTAGGGTCTGAGAAGCTAATTTCCAAATCTGCAAGTTTTTCGACTAGATTTGACTTTTCAGAGTCAGGCTTATCATCCAATCTAACATGAATTGATTCTTCCACAATCCGTGATTCTGTGTTATAAACTCTGTAGCCTTTTGAGCGTTCAGAGTATCCTAACAGCAGACACTTCTGTGCTTTGGAATCAAACTTGCAAAGATTCTCTTTAGTGTTTAATATAAAACAAGTACATCCAAACGGATGAAAGTAGGAAATTTTGGGAATCTTATTCTTCCACAATTCATAAGGAGTTTTATTCAAGACAGGTCTAATAGAGATTCTATTTTGAATATAACATGCTGTGTTAATTGCTTATGCCTAAAAGTGCTTAGCCATGTCAGTCTCTTGGATCATGGTGCGAGCCATTTCTTGTAAAGTTCAGTTCTTTCTTTCTACAACTCCATTTTGTTGTGGAGTTCAAGGACAAGAAAAATCATGGGATATCCCGTGTGAATAAAAAATGTTTTCAAAGTCTTTGTTTTCAAATTCTCCACCATGATCACTTCTGACTTTGATGATTTTGCAATTTTTCTCATTTTGTACTTGAGTGCAGAAGGAAGCAAACACAGAATGTGACTCATCCTTGTGTTTTAAGAATTTCACCCATGTCCAACGACTATAATCATCAACGATGACTAGTCTGTATTTCTTACCATTGATTGAGGCAGTTTTTACTGGTCCAAAGAGATCAATGTGAAGAAGTTCTAACAGTCTAGAGGTGGAAACAATATTCTTTGCTTTAAAAGAAGTTTTTGAAAACTTGCCTTTCTGACATGCTTTGCAAAGAGCATCTGAAGAGTACTTCAGATTTGGCAAGCCTCTGACAAGACCTAGCTTATTCAGCTGAGAAATTCTTCTCAAGCTAACATGACTAAGACGTATGTGCCAGACCCATTGCTCTTCATTTACAGAAAGAAGACATTTTACATTTTGATGTTTTAAATCTGATAATTTAATTTTGTAAGTATTGTTCTTCCTCTTTCCGTTGAACAGGACATATCCATCCTTTTGACTTACAGCTTTACATGATGTTTGATTAAAAATAACGTCATAACCATTGTCACTAAGTTGACTAATTGACAATAGATTATGCATTAGACCTTCAACTAACAGAACATTATTAATAGAAGGAAGCTTACCATTTCCAATAGTTTCGGAGCCAATAATTTTTCCTTTCTGATTTCCTCCGAAATCGACGACACCTCCGAGCTTAAGTTTCAGATCTTGGAACATATGCCTTTCTCCCGTCATGTGTCGCGAGCATCCACTGTCCAGGTACCATTACTGGTGTTTCAATGGTGCCATTAAGGATGTCTGCAACATAAATTATCTTATTCTTAGGTACCCATATTGTGGGTCCTTTCACATTAGCTTTTCCAGATGGCCTGACACCTTTGGACTTCCTTACATTGGAATAATAGTGTGGAATGTGTGCATAGTGTTTAAGTTTAGGAGTTTTACTTAGTGTCTGTGTTTGTGCAGGGATAGATTTTGAACCTTTTTGTTCAGAACATTTCAAGATAGTACCAGAGGGCACAAAATGTTTAGACAGAGGTATTATCTTGATACTCTTGGTCTCATCATATGGTTGTGATGGTCCTGAGTATCCCAAACCTCTATTGCCATTCCTGCTGACTCCATAGATCATTGAAGCCATTTTACTTCTATCTATGCTTTTAGCAAGGAAATGTTGAAAGGCTTTATCATATCTGACTACTTCATTAGTGTTAGTTGTGTTGGAAGTGATTTCTTCTTCTAACTTGGAGACTTTATTTTTTAACACAACATTTGAATTTTCCAAAACAAATAATTTTTCATTTAATTTTGAGATGGTTTGTTTGCTTTTAGTAAGATCTTCTGAAGGAACCACAAACGTCTTTTTCAGAGTTTTGTGTTTTCTTAGAAGGATTTGATATCTTTCCATAAGTTCATATAATCCTATTTCAAGTTCAGAACGGGATAAGGAAGAAAGTACCTCTTTTTCATCGTCAGAGTCTGATAGTTCTTCTTCTGATAAAGCATCTTTGGTTTCCGCCATGAATGCCATGTTGACATGTTCTTCATCGACATCATCCTTAGATTCTGAATCATCCGAAGTTGGCATAAGACCTTTTTTTGGCTTTCTTAGGTCTCTCCTCTTTCTTAAATTTTGGACAATCATTTTTGATATGTCCAGGTTCCTTGCATTCAAAGCATGTAACATCTCTTCCATAATTTCTCCTTTGACCATATGTAGATTAAGATCTTCTTCTTGGTCCTCTGAACTTATTCTTCCTGTATTTCCATAATTAACTTATTTTCCTTGATATGAGAGATATATCATCTTCATTTGTATCTTCTTCAGATTCTTCCACTTCTTCCTCTGCTTGATACGCCTTTTTCTTCTCAGACTTGGCTTTTAGGGCAATGGATTTATTTTTCTTCTAAGGTTCATCTCCTTGAAGTTCTATTTCATGACTTCTTAAAGAACTGATAAGCTCCTCAAGACTTATACTATTCAGATCCTTTGCCAGTTTCAAAGCAGTCACCATTGGTCTCCATTTGACAAGCAGACTTCTGATGATTTTCTTGACATGATCAGCAGTAGAATATCCTTTGTCCAGAACTCTAAGTCCTGCAATGAGCATTTGAAACCTTGAGAACATGGTTTCCACAGATTCATCTTCTTCCATTTTGAAGACCTCATATTTTTGAATTAGTGCAAGAGCCTTCGTCTCCTTGACTTGAGCGTTGCCTTCGTGAGTCATATGAAGAGAGTCAAAAATAGACTTTGCAGTTTCCCTATTTATAATTTTTTCATATTTTGTATATGAAATTGCATTTAACAGAATAGTTCTTGCTTTGTGATGATTCTTGTATTTTTTTCTTTGTATATCTGTAAAAACACTTCTTTCAATCTTTTTGTCTGCCGAATCTACAGGGTGACTGTAGCCATCAACTATCAGATCCCATAGATCTAAGTCAAATGACAGAAAGTAACTTTCAATTCTATATTTCCAATAGTCAAAATTTTCCCCATCAAAGACAAGAGGTTTTTCAGTATTAGAATCTCTTTCATTTATAATGACACTTGACCCAGGAGTTGGTGCAGCCATTGTTTTTCACACTTGGGTCGGTACTGAACACTGTTAAGTGCTTGATAAAAATCCAACCTTTTTATCACCTCAGAACCGGAGCTCTGATGCCAATTGAAGGTGTGAAAAACATAAGAAAGGGGAGGGGGGTTTGAACTGGTTTTTCAAAATAAAATTGTTTCTTTTAAAATAGGTTCCTTTTATAAAACTCTTTCTTTTAACAATAATGACCTTTGTTTGAGAACCAAGTGATGAACACGTTATGTTTATACTAGTTCACTTAAGAAATACTCAAGTTAACCTAGTCCACCCGCCAAGGTGATTTTGCCTCTCTCAACGAGGACTTAATCCACTATTCAATCAAATCAGCACAATGCACTAGCCAAAATGTTGGTGACTAACACAACCGCTAAAACTCTCAAGTTTTAGACTTCTCAAGTAATACAACCTCACAGGTCTTACTCAAGGAACAACCTCTAAGACTGCACGTCCTAGACTTCTCAAGAAATACAACCACACGGTCTTTCTCAAGGAACACAAACCTAAGTTTGAATAAATTTCAATTACAGACAAGTGCTTCTTATACAAGCTGAAAAATGCAAACAAGTTTCGACCAGAATGACTTAAGAAAGATTTCAGTTAGAAGGAATATTGCAGTAGCGTTCGTGTGTGTCTTTCTTCAAGTCATTTTCTTCCTTTTATAGCTGTGTAGAAAAGAGCCGTTAAAATGTAATCATGATAGCTAACTAGGCTGGCGGCTAGAAGCGTGAGGACAGATAAAAACATTTGCGTGCTGCGCATCTTATTTTGTCAGAATATCTTCATTAGTACAGTTGCACTGTTACCAATATATTTTCTCATTGTATTGTGGTATAGCTGTACTATGTAGCTTTGTCTTCATGGCTTCTCAACTTCAGGGGCTTCTGATGGTAATTTGATGAAGCATGAGTAGAGCCTTCTTGATAGGATATCTGATACTTCAAGTCTTCAGCCATTTGAAGAAGTCCATTAGGAATCAGTCTTCAGAACTTCAGCACTTGTCTTTAAGAACCTTGTCCGCTTGGTGCGTTGTCTCCATATCTTCATAAGCTTCTGATAGTATCTTGTTGAAGCATGAGTAGAGACTTGATTTAGGTCTTCAGAACCTTGATTAGAGAGCTTAATTCTTCAGCATCTGGACTTCATTTAATCAGAACCCCTATCTTCAGATCTTCAGAACTCGTTCTCTTTTCCTTTTGTATCAGAGTCTTGTGAACTTTACTTTTCTAGTGTATGGGCGGAGTATTTTCCTTTAAGCACTGTGTTCGCGCCAATTTACGGAAGCATGACCTGTTTGTTAAGTTCTCACAAATAACAAACATTAGTTGTACAAAATTGTTCATACAGAAATACTCATTTGATATCATCAAAACTTAGAGATAATATTGCAGAACCAAATCTTATTCTCACACTACCTACCACAACGGTTACTTGTATCAACCGTTGTGGTATAATATTTCATCACAGTTAAAATAAATAACCGTTGTTGAAAGTACCCAGAGTTTATTATATAATATGTAGATTGCTTGTTTTTCAATAAACCTCACAGCAACATATAACCATTCAAATTGATGAAGAAGTATATAATCTGAAAATTAAACTATTCTTGAAAGCCAACTTAAACAAACCAAAGTTCTCCAAATTGCATGTGTCTCATCATTCATTTCCTGCTATTTAACATATAGAATGTGGTTCAATGGTCTAAGTCCTTCATGACATCAATTCCTTATATTCTAGTTTAATTTGAATAGTATCATTAATTTTTTTTATTCAAATTAAACTACAAGAGAAGATACAGATGTAATGAAGGAATCAGGTCATTGAACCATATTCTAAATGTTAAACAACGTGAGATGAATGGTGAGACAGATACAATTCAGAAAACATTGATTGATATAATGTGTTTTCAAATTTGATCGAAAAAAGTTAGTTTTCAAATACAACTTAATTTTCAGATGATAAGTTTCTATCTCAATTTAAATGAAATTTATTTTTAGTGAAGGGTTAGTGAAACAAACAATCTACATAGCATATAAAAAACTCAACTTCATCTATTGTGCAACCTGTATAAGAATTTAAAGAACAAAACATTGATAAGTCACAAGAAACTTCTTTCTTGATACTTAGAAATGTTTTGTTCTAGTTCTGAAAACATTAATCAACAACAACAACATACAACAACATTTATCAACAACACAACAATATACAACAAATAAAAAAAACAAGGTTCAAGAACGCAAGATATAATAAACAAAAACAAAAACAAACTATGAAGTTCTGAGAATATTAATCAACAAAAACATACAACAACACAAGATATAATAAAATGTTTCAAGAACGCGCCTTTTTTAAATTAATTGTGGAATTAGAAGAAATTATGAAGTACATCTAGTTTATGATGCTATGAAGAAGAAGTACAAGGTGAATGAAGTTTACACAATAGCTTCATACTTCTTGTATTTTTTCTTCGTATAGAAACACAAACCATATGTACCATAGCCAAAGAATGTGCTTTGTTAAGGTGGGGAAGACGAATTTGAAAAAATGAGAACATTCACCAAATGAAAAAAATGAGAACCCATTTTTAACAAGAAATGTAAATGAAATCAAAGCATAAGTTTAATGAATGAACCTCAAAACTCAAGGTAGCGATTGGAGAAGATGAATCTGAAGGTTGAAGTATGTTTAAAGAGTGACATGGATGTTAGGGATATGTAATGAGAAGAGTGAAATATGTTAGGGTTTTTTGTTGAGAGAAACGGTTGTTATGTACTGAACGATAGATACTTTTGCTTATTGTTGGTGCAGAAATAGCAGCAAGCAAAAATTAATTAAGTACCCAGTTTTGTCGTCTCCACAGGGATCACTGCGATAAAGAATGCCGTTCGACGGTCTCTATGTTTCTAAGCTTATGGTTCAAAAGTTTTGGTTTAAAAGATTTAAGGAACCAAAGTTAAAGTAGAAAATGTAAAGACTGAAAATATAAAGTAAAGACTGAATTATAAATGGAGCCTTGTTGGGATTGGATCTCATCAATTGATAACACATGCATTCTTATAATCAAGTAAACACAAATCAATCATTCGCCTAATATCTTCACACATCACCCACAACAGAGGTTATGTCTAACGCAACGTCGAGAGAACAACCGTATTGTCTCATTGGTGATGTCTCACACAACAAAACCAACACAAAGCATTAAGAACTGATACTCACGCAAATGTTAAGCCTAAATCTATGTCTAGAGTTTAGAACCTAACAGATAATCATCCTAGATCCAAATTTGAAGAGTATATGTCTATAGCGGTTCAAATCAAAGATAAATAGGTAAACAAAGATGACACCCAAATCAGATAAATGACTGCTTCACATTAAACGCCACTGATCAGAATACGTACATACGCTTAACCCTTTTTACATGTATTCTCCTAATTTTCCAAATGTATGTCAACATCGTTCTTCATCACTATTATCACGCATCCTCACAATACTGCATCGATCCTACTCATGCTAGCCATGCTACTAATCAACACAATACAATAAAAGATACAATGAATATCAACTCACAAAACCATGTCAAAAGTTTGCTCATTGATAGATGAAAATCTAAGATCAAGGATTTGAAAAGGGTTTGGTTAAGACCCCCAAATAAACAATCAAAGACAACCAACAATAGAGAATTAAAACTAATTCACAAACATACATTAGATGAAATACATAAAGTATCAAAAGATTACATCCTCACCCAATAAGAGATTGAAGATCTTACCTTCTCCCCCTTGGGGTTTGAGTTTCTATCTATAAAATATTCTTGAAATGAAGAGAGATCAAGTTCTATGCTGAAAAATATATATCTATCTCTGAAAAGTGAGAAAAATCTATATATAATACATTCAGAAATTGCCAAGTTCGCACTGCAAACTATTCATTCGCCCAGCAAACACCAAAATTAGGCACCTAAGGTGCCTCTGATAAGCTAAACCTCCTCAGAATTTCTGCATAAGTTCGCAATGCGAAGGATTATTCGCAAAGCGAATACTCGCCTTCAAGTTCGCAAAGCGAACTTATGTGCCTTTTACTTGTGCCAAATTCCATGGAGTGTTTGCTGGAGCATCGCCAGACTTCGCAAAGCGAACTTGCTAGTGTTCTTCTCTTCCTTTGGAAATCCTTGTACAATCTTTAGTGTCTTACTCATTGATGTTTTATGCCTATTTTCTGCACCATAACACACACGTCAAAGAATCCAAGGGTATTTTCAATATAATTAGAGAAACACACAAGAACATGAATTACATCATGAAAACATGATAATTGAATTGAAAAGTGCCAAGAAAGATGGTTCATTTTAAGTCACAATTTACACTTATCTCTTATATACTAAAAAATATCACTTTTCGTCACGGTTAGCAAAGAAAAACCGTGATACAATTTTTAAAATTTACAACGGCTGTATAGTTAAACCATGGTTAAATAACTTTTAATATTTTATTTATTTATGAACTTAATGGTGAGAGAGTTATTTAATGTTGTTATTGTTATTATTCATTACTGTTGTTGTTGTTGTTGTTGTTATTTTTGTTGGCTGTGCACTATTTTTTTGTAAAGAGGAAAGAGTATATAAAACAAAAAATAAAGAAATTCTATTAAGAGGCCCACAAGGAAAGAGTACATAAAACATAATTTTTTCATTACATAATTTTGTCAAGATCGGAACAATATCCCTTAGCACTACAAGAATCTTCCCAATCTATGACTCACTTCTCACTACCCTCATCTGAGTCGTAGTAAAAAGTCTACCTCAACACCTTTCTCTTCTTCTTCTTCTTCTTCTTCTTCTTCTTATTCTTCTTCTTGGCCTTCCTCACCCTCAGCACATCCCTGACAGGAGTCGAGGAAGATGGCTGGACCTTCTCGGTTGTCTGCTGATCGTGTTGTACTGTGGTGGTTGTTTGGTTTGAAGGCAAGAAAAGTACACGAGAAGGAATGGGGTTGAATTGTGTTTTCTATTTTCTTAATTTGTGTTTGATCAGAGTTTAGAATCTAAACTGGTGTTTACATTATGGTTATAGTTAGCAGCAGAATGTTAACAGAAGCAAATAAATAATAGAAGAAGACACAAAGATTTATATTGGTTCCTCCCAAATGAGAGTAGTCCAATCCCCTTGCTTCACAAAAGAGTTTCACTATAATCAAATCATGATTACAATCGCTTATGCATTCTGCATAAAACTTTTACAATGCTTAGAACCTAAGTCTGAAACTTCTTGCTTAAACCCCGAAGGCTTAAGACTTCCTTGCTCAAGTCCTATAGACTCAAGACTTCTTTGCTTAGACCCTCAACTTAAGACTTTCCTGCTCAGGTCCCTCAGACCCGAGACTTCCTGCTCAAGCCCAAGACTTCTTGAACAGACCCACGGTCCAAGACTTCCCTGCTCAGGTTCCATGAACCCAAAACTTCTTGATTAAACCCCTCAGGTTCAAGAATTCTGCTCAGACCCTTGATACGAGACTTCCTTGCTTAAATCTCACGGATTCAAGACTTCTGCTCAATCTACCCACTTGATTAAGTATTTCATTACTCTATCACATAGAAAGAGACTTACATGGCTCAAGCATCTTAGCGAGAGGCTTAGTTTCTCAATTAATCCACTTGATTAATACTTTCAATGCTCTAGCACATAACAAGAGAGTTACATGACTCAAGCATCTTGGCGAAAGACTTGGTTGCTCAATCAATCTACTTGATTCAGATTTTTAATGCTCTAGCACATAGCAAGTAACTTACATGGCTCAAGCATATTTGCGAAATACTTAATCTAAACTGCTAAACAACATGTTACGCAGAATATAGAACAACGTGTACTAGATACAAATATCAAAGGTATAGGGAAATCAATAGAACAAAGACCTAAAGCTCTTAAGATTTCTAATATATTCAATGTTTAGGAAATCTTATGACTTTTACAATTACAATCTACAACATAAATTCTGCATACTCGATTGTGTTGATAATTGCTGATCTTGTTACTCCTCCATCAGGTTGATACTTGTTAAAGATTCAGTTTGAACCTTTAGCTACTTATATAGAATTTTCAAAAGACTATCCGTGGTAGAGATAACTTGATCAAGTGTCTTTTCTTTCTCCATAGTAAAAGAGACATCGAAGATAGATACACCAAAAGATTTTGATCCATTGTGTAACGTGTTTAACCATTGAGTCTTCAAAGAGATCCTGTACTATAGAGTCGTTGAGAGTAGATATCCATAAAGCATGTTAACTTTTCTGAGCCTTGTGAACTAAGACTTTAGCTGACAAACTTATTTGACAATACAGCTTGCTTTCTGCAGTATGGATAACTTTTACTTTATCACTAACTCTGAATGATCTCCAGAAGCCAATTTACATTCACCAAGTGTAGAGACAATTATGTTGCTTCTTCTAATGCTGAGACCTTCAGTTTCAAAGTCTACGCCAGATATCACTTAGAGAGTGTTCTTCAGATTCTGCACCATCAGAAGCTAGCAATTCACCTTCTCTCAAGTGTGCCCTTGTATATCAGATTATGAATATATATATATATATATATATATATATATATATATATATATATATATATATAAGTATTATAACCTACATACATGAAACACACATCAAATATAACCATTGTTTTTTTAATACTTTATTATAATCAAAACCTAAGGAATATATGTCATGAACAAATGTTGTTCTAACATGGTTCTCAACAGTGACTTTTGTTGAGCTATTTCTCTTAGCATTATGAGATGGAGAACTCATGTTGTTATAACTAGGAAGTTAAGAAGAATAGTTTGAAGAAGTGGAAATTCATTATATGAAAGTGTGCATTTATAGAAGAGGTTGAAGATGTAACATTTGATGATTTAATGCTAGCAATGATTTCTTCTAATGGTTGATATTGTTGAATGACTTGTGACCGCATTGAGAAATAAAGAAAAATTTCAATCATCATTGTAGTCGTTTCTCTCTTTTGGGAAGAGAAAAGGTTGTATAGATCATATAACAACGGTTGAATATTAGAACCGTGGTTAAATAATTTTCAAATTTTTATTTATTTATGAACTTAAGTGACACACGCTTTTTGTAATAAAAAATGGAAAAAACGTAGTTGCTGGGATTCAAACCTTGTAACACTTACTTTATTACCACGGTTGTTTATCTCAACCGTGATTAAATAACTTTCAAAAAAATAAATAAACATTAGGTGTATTCAGTTTGTGATATTACAATGGTGGAAAGCATAATCGTAGTAGTATTATGTTACCGAAGGTGTATTTTGTAGTAGTGTGTAAAGAGATTGAGTCTTGTGGTGTCTGCTATAAATGACAACATGGTTATCAATACTCCAGCTAATGGGTTAATAATTACTTCTCTAGTTTGTTGAATCGTCAATTGAAAATATATGGTAGAGACTTTGACGTCGACTTAGTTTTCTTACTGTTGAATCAACTTGACGTGATATTGGATATGAAATGGCTAGAGTTCAATTGTATCTATATCAACTGCTATAACAAAACAATGTTATTTCCTAAATTTGTAAAAGAGAAAGGTCTGCAGGTTATTTTTGCAAGACAGGTTGAAGAATTCATGAAAGATGAAGCTTAAGTGTTTGCGATGTTTTCTTCCTTGCAAATTAAGGGTAAAGCGACGTTTGATTATATGCCTATAGTATATGAATTTCTAGAAGTGTTCCCTGATGATATTACCGATTTGCTGCCAGAGAGAGGTGGAATTCTCCATAGATTTATTACCCGGTCTAGACATGTGTCAGTCTCACCTTATAGAATGTCTCCAACATAATTGAGTGAGCTGAAGAGTCAACTAGAAGATTTCCTTAATAAGAAATTTGTCAAACCAAATGTGTCACGTTGGGCAGCTCCAGTGTTATTAGTGAAGAAGAAAGACGGAAGTATGAGATTGTGTCTTGATTACAGTCAGCTGAATAAGATCACCATCAAGAATAAATAACCTCTTCCTAGGATCGAGGACCTTACGGATCAGTTAGTGGGTGCTTGTGTTTTTAGTAAGATCGACATGAGATCAGGTTATCATCAGATTCGAGTGAAGGATGAAGATATTTTGTAGACTGTATTCAAGACACGATACGTTCACTATGAGTACTCAATGATGTCGCTTGGTGTGTCTAAGGCTCCTGGTGTATTTATAAAGTATATGAATAAGAGCTTTCATCCATATTTGGATCAGTTCGCACTGGTGTTTATTGATGACATTCTAAAGTACTCTAAATCAGATGAAGATCATGTTGAACATCTTCGCACTGTTTTACAGATTTTTAGAGAGAAGACTCTATATGCTAGGTTATCAAAATGTGAGTTATGGTTGCGAGAAGACAACTCGGTCATGTGATTTCCAGTGGCTGTATAGCGGTGGACCCTTCTAAGGTAGATGCAGTGCTACAGTGGGAGGCTACAAAATCAATTACCGAGATCAGAAGTTTCTTAGCATTAGCTGGTTCCTATAGAAGATTTATTTATGGCTTTTCTAATTTAGCCCTACCTTTGACTCAATTGACTCGAAAGGTTCAAGCCTTCTTGTGGGACATGTTGTGTGAAGAAAATTTACGGGAATTGAAAAAGAATTATACAATAGCGTCAATTTTGATATTTCCATATCCGAAGGAACCTTTTGTAATGTACTGTGATGCATCCAGGATGGGACTAGGCGGTGTGCTTATGCATAATGGGCAGTTTGTAGCTTATGCCTCGCGACAACTGAAAGTTAATGAGAGGAACTGCCCTATTCTTGATTTAGAGTCGACAGCTGTGGTATTCGTGCTAAAGTTATGGATGAACTATTTGTATGGTTCTAGATTCAAAGTATTCATCGATCACAAGATTTTGAAATATATCTTTGACCATAAGGAGCTGAATATGTGTGTCATACCCCAAATTTTGACCACTAAGATTTCCCATCATTGTGCAAATCATTATCACAATATGGATGAACCATCATGCCTCATCATTCTCCCCAAAGATGGGTGAGCATTCACTACAAACAGGAATTAGGGTTCCAAGCCCTCTCTAAGCCTTAGACAAAGGATCAATCAAGAAATGACATGATCTTCAACTTGTCTAACCTCTCAAACACCCCCAAAGAATCAAGAGGACTCCCACATCAGGGATTAAGCACAAGGCTGCAACATTCCGAGTGGATCAAGCCTCAAGATCGACAGTGTCACCAAATTAGGGTTTTGGTCGACCATGGCCTCCAGATGGAAATTTTCATCTGGGCATGAGCCATTGCTTCAAAGCACAACCTAAGATACTCCATTGAACCTCCTGGACCCAATCGGCAAGTCAATTTAGCCTTAGAGGATGTATTCACAAAAAATCAGGAATTAGGGTTTCTTGACCTAATTCACCCCTAAGTTAACTTTTGGGACAAAACATGAGCCAAGACCTCAAGACATGGTTTGAGGGTCTCCAATACACTACATTGATCCATTTGCAACAATGGATTGATCCAAGAAGCTTGATCTATAAGTTTCAATTTCATCAGGACCACAATTAGGGTTTTGAGAGAAAAATCAACTGTATCTTTGACTTTTGACCCAGACATGCTCCCAAACCCTAGGACATGATTCAATACACCCTATAACACCTATGAAATCAATCCATCAAGTTTTATTTAGGTCAAGGACTTGATTTCATAGAGGATCGCACAATTTGGAGTTCATCTGATAAAAAGTCAACTGTGCCCAAAAGTCAAAGTTTGACTTTTTGATTTTTTGGTCAATTATGGTTCCCTAACCCTAAAATGATGTTAATGTGTGATTTAAATCAACATTCATCAAGAAAAATTAAAGAAAGTGGGATAACTTGTAAAAGGGGTAACAATAAAAAACTTAGAAATTTTCTAAGTTATAGAACAAAGTGGCTAGGGTACCAACTTCCAAGGATCATAACTTGTGATCCAAGCAACCATTTTGGCTGATCCAAAGATGGATTTATAGCTCTCATGGTATAATTTAAAAGTGTCAACTACACCTCATTCCAATTCCTCATAGATTTCAAGTTATGATTGGACCAAAATGCCAAAAACATGAAAATTCATCATTTTTCAACACTTAGACAAAATTATGTCCAAGACAGATTTTGTTGAAAACACCAAAACTTGTGAGGTTTTTTCATATAGTTGGAAGTGGAATCAATTCCAAAGGTAAACATCAATATTGTTGCATATTTTGCTAAGAATTCAAAGAGCTTATTAGCATGAATTGATTCAACTTGAGCCAGGAGAAATCCATGCCCAAAGTCATGCTACTGCAACTGTTTTGGAAAAATCAATTTGCACTTTTGCTTGCTTTACACGATTTCTGATTCAAGAACAATGATCCCTATGCTACAGTCATCTAGTCTGATCCTAATCCAAATTATCCAACTTGCAAAACTGAGTCCAAAAGCCAAAGGATCTTCCAACTTGAGATCAATGCATTTTGGCATATTATGCCTTGAATTCAAGGGCATTAATGTGGAATAGTGCACTTTCAAGATTCTCACTCTCCTCAGTCAAGTTCTCTGATTAAACAACAATAAAAACATCTGAAGAATGTGGATTTGGTCAAGACATAGCCCTATTTTGGGAGGGGCTAGGTTGCCTTGCATGAGAAGATATGCCACCAAGCCAAAGCCATTGAATGTGGTCTGATCCAGCAGCCATTCACTATTCCTCCAAGACAATAGTTGATCACCTATAAATAGAGGTTCCAATTTATCATTCAAATCACCCCAAAGCAACTTACAACATTGCTTTCTCTCATTCTTTCTTAAGTGTCAAATTTCTTTGTTTTTGAGCAACCACCACCGGGTTTTGAGTTGCAGCCTTAAGCAATCCATTCCAATTGCTCAAACACATCACATATGATGTATATGAGGTGTTCAAACACTTAAACCATTTCTGTAACACCTTTAGCTCAAAATCACTCTTCAACCAAGCCATTTTGCCTCAATTATGCAGTTGGATTCCTCCAACTTGATCCAAAGATTTTCAAAGTGTTCCAAGGCTTGCAATCCACTCAACAACATCCATTGAAGCTATAGGGATCATCAAATCACTTCTGAAACTCCATCTGTGCAGAGTTCCATTTTAGCTTGCATCAAGGTAAGCTTCAAAACTCTCATAACATGATCCATGCATATTTCCTCGCATGATACTTTTGCCAATTGCTTGTCATTATATGTTGAGTGTTTCCCCTCAATCAATTGTTGTTTACAATTCGTATATAGGTTTTCCTTGAGTTCATGCCAGTTTTAGGGTTCTTCAGGTTTTAACTTGTTATGTTCTGATTCAATCCATTTCAACAAAATTGAATATTGCCATCATGATCCTTGTTAAAAAATGCATGAGTTTGGTGTTTGAATCATGTCAAATGGATGATAGACGAGTGAGATAGGGTGCTTCATGCACGAGCTCGAGGAAGAAGATGGCCATGACGCAATTCTTCAGGTTTTCCAACCAAGTTTGCCTTATGTTTTTCATTTGCCATCTATATAATGAATTGGCATTGCGCCCTAGTGGAAACACTAGTATGTTTGTGAGTATTGGCAACGAGAGGTATGGGGTTCGAATCCCCCTCGCCCCAGACCTCTTTTTTATCACTTTTTCCTATTTTTTATTTTTTTCATATTATTTTATTAATGATTTGAAAAATTATTTTCTCACTCAATTTTAATCATTTTGATTGGTTCTTTTTCTTAAAAATCACAAAAATAGTAAAATATTTTATTCTACAAAAAAAATCAAATTTATATTATTTATTTCATATAGTTGGTATTTTTGTGAATAAATTCATTTTAATTGTTTTTTAAACATTTTAAAATGAATATTCATTTTGGAAATCAAAGCCAAATAAGTTTTAAATCATCTTGTGATTAAAACCTCATTTTTCAAACCTTAACCACAAATCACAAGTGGTTGATTTAAACTTATTTGTTATTTTTGTCTCTTTTTATTAATTTCCTTTGAAAAGTTACTTTTAAAAGATGAAAATTAGGGTTTCTTTGATTTTAATCATACTCAAATATTTAAATAACTCTTTGGGCCTCTTGGTAGAGTGTAAGACCCAATCCTTTTGTAAAAAAATACCCTTTAGGCCTCACATATTGTATAAGTCCCTCTGTATATTTTCAAACGTTCGGCGAGATCGTCGTTTTTTTTAACAAAAAAACAACTGGGCTTCTCCTTGAGTTGTAAGTCCCAGCTCTCATTTTAAAACTCGTTGGGCCTCTAATAGAGTGTAAGACCCAATCCCTTTTTAAAACCAAAATATTTTGGGCCTCAGTCATTGTATAAGAACCAACACATTTTTCAAAAGTCTCGGCGCGATCGCCAGTTCAAAATAATCACTTGGGCCTCTCCTTGAGCAATAAGACCAATTCTTTTTCTTAAAACAAAACACTTTGGGCCTCTCCTTGAGTTGTAAGCCCCATCATTTGTACAAAAACTCTTTGGGCCTCTAAATAGAGTGTAAGACCCAACCCCTTTGTAAATAAAACAATTTTGGGCCTCACATGTTGTATAAGTCCCTCTGTACGATTTTCAAAACAATGGTGCAATCATCGTTAAAACTTGGGCCTCTCCTTGAGTTGTAAGCCCCAACAATCTTTTCAAAGCACTTTCCCCTTTAATTTTGAATATAATATTGTTATCAATACTTTCTTTGTTGAACAACTAACCAAACAGCATGGAAGCTCTACAACGGGTAAGTGTTTATCCGCTTTCATTTACTACTTTCATATGTATATAACTGTATTGTGGGGCTGTTTCACTATAAGTCTTCTTTCACATCCTTTTATATACTTGTCAAATATCAACTGTGTAATACTAGTATAGTTATTTACAGTTTTCCCCGGAAACTACGTCTAGAACTAGGTAAAGCCAGTTGGTCACTCTTAAATACAAACAAAACTAGATCCCCCATAGGTTTACCAGACACAGTCTTCCTTTCTCTTAGGGTTAAACAATATGGAACAAAGAGAAATGCAGCATTCTCGGTGAACCCTTTCTCAGACTGTCACCCTTAGAAATTTTCAAAGAAACTCTACTCCCTAGAGTTGATCTATTCTCCGTGAATAGCATCTCTTGAGTGTCTTCTAAATTCTTGAACTTTCCTGGTATGATCTCTTCTCTGTGAATTGCATTTCTTAAACTTCTCTTGGTTTGGGGACCTACAGGCTTCCTAAAAGCATCCCCGCCTCCTCTTGGGCGTTGTACAAGGACCCTTCGGCTTCCTAGAAGTTCTCATGCCTTCTCTTAGGCTTAATACAAGGACCCTAACGATCTCTTAAAGGTATAAGACAGAACTTAGTCATCCTTTACTAGAGCAGTCTTTCTAGTGTCAAACCTCTGGCCACTTTAGGGTTGATCGTCATCCCTTAAAAGCCCTTACCCTTTCGGGCACCCTACAAAAGATAAAACTCTTTGACACCCGTAGACTTGGATAGTCTAATCCCCTTGAGTCTCAAAGACATTCTCAAGCTCCTTCTAAACATAGGAAAAAACACCAATCATCCTGGATAAATTTCCAGCAGAAACCCGGTCACTCTCATGAGGGCTCTCCCACTTGGACCTATCTCGGGATCTCAATAATCCCCCGACAGAAGATAGCCGCCTCTTAGGCTTTGTATAATGATCATTTCCTCAGGAAAGTTAGCCTCCTCTTGGGCTTTTGTACAATGATTCTCCCCAACGAAGCTAACCTCTTCAGACTCTCTTATTGAGTATAAAAGACTCTCTTGTTGAGTCAATAACCTTTTAGCCTCCATCTCAGGCTTCGTACGAGATACTAAAACACTCTCTTGTTGAGTATTAAAGACTCACTTATTGAGTCAATCTTTCTTTTAGCCTCTATCTCGGGCTTCGTACGAGACATCAAATCACTCTCTTGTTGAGTATAAAAGACTCTCTTGTTGAGTCAAACCTTTTTAGCCTCCATCTCGGGATTCGTACGAGACATATAAAGACACTCTCTTGTTGAGTAAGTCAATCGCCTCCTCTTAGGCTTTGTATAGAGAAATCCCTGGTTGAGTATAAAAGACACATATAAAAGCACTCTCTTGTTGAGTCAGTCACTTGTTAGTACTCTCTTGTTGAGTCAACCCTTTTAGCCTCTATCTCGAGCTTCATACGAGACATATAAAGACACTCCCTTGTTGAGTAAGTCAATCGCCTCCTCTTAGGCTTTGTATAGAGAAATCCCCAGTTGAGCCAATCAACCTTTTAGCATCAAACTTGTGCTTTAATCAAGGCATACAGTTCCTCTTTAGAGATGACAAGTTCTCTCTCAGTCAAACTTTTTGCCTCTGTCTTGGGCTTTAAACGAGACACCCTAACATCTTTTTCCTCCCTTAGAATAGGAGGAACTACGATCGCTCTGATTTCCATGTTTCGTTAAATGGGAATACATAGGCATAAGATTGAAAAATCTTAGCGAGCACACTAATCTAAAACTCAAAATCCAGTACCTCCATCAATCAACCCAAAAGCATCAAATCAAAACACATTACCAAAAACCTCACAAATAGTCCATACACTATGTTCTTAGGCAAAATAACCCAAAGAAAGACCCACGATTTTGATAGCATCTGTAAACCAACAGTTTTGACTGTTTAACCTCAGTATGCAAGCAGGGTTAATTGGAGACATCTATTTCCCTTCCTTAATTAGCTTCACAAGATAAAAAATGAATCGAACTGTAGTACCAAGACGGTCGTGATTCGAAACCACAAAAAAATTACGCTACAGGAGAATGGCGACCACAGTGGGAGGTATTTACCTCTTGTAGTCTTACGGTGGGAGACATTTCTCTCTCACATTCTTGGGTAGAAAGCCCTAAGTTCTCAAAGTATCACAGAAATGGTGACTCTGCTGGGGAGTCATTGTCTGTATAGGATCATAGGACTAGAGGTCTAGGATGTTAAGACAAATATATATACTGCTTTTCCTAATTGATATCTATGTTTATTTTTCTGCTAATGGGAATGCGTGTGATGCCGCATGTGGAAAGATTGAGTATACACCTAAGATAGGGGATGGCATTATACGGGTAATCTTACGGGAAGTGAATCCTAGCTAAGAGTTCCCGGTCGACCGTCAAACTCAGTTGAGAGTCCCTTTACAGATACATTGCCTATACGACTTCGGTTGTTGAAAGTAGTGTGGTCGATCGGGTTATATGAGAAGTTGAGGTTTTTAGTATACTGAAACCATTTTGTAGTGCAGAAGCTATCGGGAATAGTTGTCACGCGATAATACCCTTATTTGAGATCACTCTAAGATACATCAGCTCGCTGGCAATCCGCTTGCTGTTGTTATCTCAAGAGGGGTCAATGATTTTGCGGACAGGTACAAAAAATCACCAGTATAAACCTTTGGGGATGGGTAGAGCTTTGACTTCATGACACCGACCCTTTGACCCCATGTTTTTTCTATGTTTTTGTGTGCTGCATTCATACATTCATTTAAAAAACATTAAAAACAAATTTTTTTTCTCTTCTAGTCTCTCTTTTTCAAATTAAACTGAGACAATGTTTGCAAATATCAGAGAAAGAGATTGCGTTATGGATTTTGGTAGAAGAAAGACTCATAAGTACACCTTCAAAGTTCCAAAGTTAGAGGATTTAAGAGGTTTGGCGAGGATGATCACCAACCCTGAGGCTTTTAGAGCTAAGTATGGAGGGCTGCTGTCTCTGTTAAGGGTCCATGTAATTGAAGGAATCCTGTCCACGCTCATTCAGTTCTACGATCCGGTTTATCACTGTTTCACATTCCTGGATCATCAGCAAGCACCAACATTGGAGGAGTATTCTCACCTGACTGATTTACATATCACTGATCAATCTCCCTTTTCCGGACTGGAAGAAATTCCAATGGATCAAACCATTGCAAGAGCAATTTATTTGGACGAGTCAGAAGTCAGGACTCACATGACCACTAAGGGTGATATCCAAGGTTTACCAGCCCAGTTCTTGATAAAGAAAGCTCTGTACTTTGCTAGTATAGGGAATGTGGCCGCTTTCGAGAGCATCTTTGTTTTTCTCACCAATGGGTTATTTTTGTTTCCCAACATCAATAACTTCGTAGATACCAATGCCATAAAGATATTTCTGATTGGAAATCCTGTACCAACCTTGCTCGCAAATGCGTATCATTCTGTACACTTAAGGAATTTGTACAACATAGAAATGATCACATGTTGTGTACCCTTGCTGTACAAATGGTTCATTTCCCATTTGCCAAAGTCTGCCGCATTTTGGGATCAAAAGAATACTTTACGTTGGTCGTAGAGAATCATGTCTCTTACTAACTCTGACATCGATTGGTACAATCGAATCTATGACAGGATCAGAATCATTGACCGTTGTGGAAACTTCCCAAACATACCCCTTATAGGAACTAAGGGAGGAATCAACTATCATCCAACTTTAGTTCGTCGTCAATTCGGATACCCGATGAGGTATGTCCCGCGGAATGCTCATCTGGAAGGTCTTTTCTTCAAGGGAGGAGAAAACGACAGGGCACTAAAGACAGAAATAGTGCATGCTTGGAAACATGTTCATAGGAAAGGACGAGAGTCTCTAGGAAAACCGAACTGTGTCTCGGGGGAGCCTTATCTCCATTGGGTACAAACTAGAGCTCTCAAGCTGAGGATGTCTTACCCTCGTCAGGAAATTCTTCCATTAAGGGACCCTGTCCTTTATTTTATGTCTGATATGGAAAAAATTCAGGTTACTCTCACCAAAGTTCAACAGGAGAGGAGGTCTTGGAGGAACAAGTACCGCATTCTCAATGTAGAGTGTAAGAAAATACAGCAGCTATTGAAAGATAAAGATGCTCTGATCGAGATTTTAGAGCAACATGCTGTAGAAAATCAGGATGACTAAAGGAATTTGCTCGCTCTTTTCACTTGGCAAAGGAATGACAACCCGACAACGACTCAAGAGCCCCAGTCAAAGAAAAGGAAAGTACCAGAACCAGCACCTGAGCTCTCCTCAGGGAGGACTCAGGATCCATTAGCTTAGAGATTTCCTTTTACAACACTTTGTAATCTACTGTATTTCCATTCTGCAATCTTTGAATTCAATAAAACGGGGTTTCCCCCACCGTGTGATATTTGCAATCAAATTGTCGAAGTTTCTTTTGATTAATAAAAAAATTATTAATTAATATAATCATTGCATATCATTCATCATTCGCCCATAACGCATTCTTCTTCCCTGAGAATCTCACGTTTGTGTCTCGATTCAAGAGTCAAACTGTCTCATTCGTACAATACTCGGGCAAATCGACAAAAGAAGATGGATGATCTCAAGGAAGAGAATAGAGGGTTGAGAGAAGAGATCGACACTCTGAAAGAAGATCTGAGAAGGCTTCATAGTGACATGCAATCTCTGGCAGCAGCCCAGATGCAGCAACAACGGACTGTGATCTCAGAGATCACATCTACGCCCATAGTGAAAAAGTATGATCCTAGGAATAAAATGCCAAAAGATCGTTCCTGGGGCATGCCGCTCAACTATATCCCAGAAGGATATATTCCGCCGATCATGGAAGATCCGAAAACTGTAGCAGGAGCCGCTGAGCCCGAAGGTTACAAACTACGAGAAAGCAAAGATGCCAGGGGCATGACAGCAACTCCTGAAGGTTACAAACTTCGGGAGGCACCAAGAGTCTCTGCCGTAATGACTATGCCACCACCCGTGGTAAACACTGTCCCGGAAGGACAGGTTTCCCGGATACTGTCTGGTGGAAACGAAAGTATGTTCGACAGAATGAATGAGTTCCAGGAACAGTTCCAGGAGATGCAGAAAGAACTGCAGGATATTCGCGGTCAGGATCTATTTGGAAAGGACGCCGCAAACCTTTGTTTGGTCCCCAATGTGAAAGTTACACACAAGTTCAAAGTGCATGAGTTTGAAAAGTACAACGGTAACTCTTGCCCTCAAAGTCATTTGGTGATGTATGCTCGAAGGATGTCAACTCAGACAGAGAACCACCAGCTACTGATCCATTACTTCCAGGATAGTTTAACCGGTGCCGCACTCAAATGGTACATGGGTTTAAACTGCACTAAGATCGCTACTTTCAGAGATCTTGGCGCTGCCTTCGTTCAACAATATAAGTATAACCTGGACATGGTACCGGACAGAGATCAACTCAGAGCCATGTCGCAGAAGGATAAGGAAACCTTTAAGGAATATGCTCAGAGATGGCGTGAAATTGCCGCCCATATTTGTCCACCTCTTGAGGAAAAACAAAGGACAAAGATCTTCTTGAAAACCTTGAGCTCATTTTATTACAACAGAATGGTCGCCAGTGCGCCTTGTAACTTCACCGAGATGGTGGGCGTTGGAGTTCGTCTTGAGGAAGCCGTCCGAGAAGGACGTTTAGTTAAAGACGCTGGATCATCAAGTAGTACAAAAAGATACGGTAGTGCTCTCCCTAAGAAAAAAGAGCAGGATATTGGGAATATCTCTCTCGGAAAGCAAAGGTGACGTTACCAACCAGTAGCAGCTGTAACTCCTGCTATTAACCCTGCGCCTGTTCCAACGTATCAACCTCAGGTTGCGCAAAGCCAACCGAATCAATAGCAATATCAACAAAGGACACAACAACCTCTTCAACAGGCTCGTCTTCCATATAACAACAATCGTACAACGCGACCACCAGGGTTTGACCCTATACCGATGTTGTACGCAGAATTGTTTCCACTCTTACTGGTCAAGGGGCATGTCCAAACCAGGTCTCCTCTTACAGTACCGGAAAATCCGCCCTTTTGGTTCAAAACAGATCAGACGTGTCCTTACCATCAAGGAGGACCAGGGCATAACATAGAAAACTATCTCAGTTTCAAATCCGATGTACAAAAGCTTGTTAGGAGCGGGGTCTTATCTTTCAAAGATACGAACCCGAATGTTCTCACGAACCCGTTGCCTCAACACAAGAAAGCTGCAGTCAATTTGATAAAGGAGAGTCAAACAACAACTATCAAATCATGATGTACTCTTATTGAGGACCAATCTGGTCAAGATGCATCGCAGACAGAGCGGGTATGGCCATGTATCACCTCACAATTATCACCAGTGTGATAGCTGCTCTAAGAACAATCAAGGATGTTCTGTGGTGCAATAAGCTCTACAGTAACAGTTGGATCTCGAGTGGATCCAAGAGCATCGAGTTCGTGGAGTTAACATAACTTGTACGAATTCCAACATCATTGAAACCCACGACATCCGTGCGATGAATATCAACTTGGTGGCAATGCACTCAAGGCAAAGCCAGTATCATAATCTTCCGTGGCACGATTATGATTCCTGTCTGATTTGCTCGGTAAACAATCAGGGATGCTCTTTTGTACAAGAGGCCCTCCAGCGTCAGATGGATCTTAGGTGGATCCAGGACTACCATGATAAAAATCCTTATCAGATCAACATGATTCAGATCTTCGATATTCGCTTAATGAATACCAGCTTGGTAGAATTACATGCTAAGCAGGTTCAACTCGGTTTTCTGCCTTCGCATAATTATCAGAACTTTAAGGGATGTTGTGAGAGTGACTAGGGATGTGCTCTCGTTCAAAGAACTTTGCAAAACTTGTTAAATCATTGGTGGCTTCCGATCTATCTAGATGAAGACACGCAACAAGTCAGTATGATCGACGGGAACCCTATTAGGCATCAGAGTCAGGATGCTCGATCAATGGAAATGGACCTAGTGAGGTTACACTGCATTCAAAGCAGATGTGGCCGGGTGCCACCACACAACTACAATAACTGTAGAGTCTGCTCAGAGAATGATCAAGGATGTTACCTCGTGCGAGCATCCCTTCAGAGTCAGTTGGACCGCAAAGAGATTCAACCATGTCCAGTTTTGGGGTCCATCAACTTAATGCCCGACTACTTCGCTGATCAAATCAAGGATGTTGTTGTAGTCTCTGATCCTGAGAGGACCGAGGATGTTTATATCATCACCCCTCTACTTGATGAATCGAAAGTTCTTAACCAAGAACTGATTGAAGTTAGTTACGACAGTCAGAGAAATCAGAAGGCTCCTGTAGTTATCTATCTACTGGGACCAGTACTCTACAAGTCCGATAAGGCGATCCCTTACAAGTACGATGCAACAATAATTGAGAATGGAAAAGAAGTTCCATTACCCTCCATCATGAATATTGCAGACATTAGTCGAGTAACACGGAGCGGTCGAATCTTCAACCAAGGAGTTGGAGAACCTAGAAAAGAAAAGGAACCTCAAACAGAAGTTCCTAATCAACCAGTCGGTCAGTCCAGTGATCCCGACCTTTCAATAAACAATGATGAGATGCTGAAGCTCATCCAAAAGAGTGAATACAACATTTTTGATCAACTGTTGCAAACTCCTTCAAAAATCTATGTGTTATCTCTGTTACTCAGTTCCGAGGCTCACAGGGAAGCTCTGCAGAAAGTCTTATAGCAAGCCTTTGTGGAACAGGATGTAACAATAAGACAGTTTGATAGCATCATTTCAAACATCACTTCCTGCAACAACTTAGGGTATAGTGATGGGGAACTGCCAGAAGAAGGAAAAGTCCACAACTTGGCGCTCAATATTACAGTCAACTGCCAGGAATATGCCTTAGCCAGTGTACTGGTAGATGCTGGATCGACCATCAACGTTATGCCAAAGTCCACTTTAATGCGACTATCATTCAAAGGATCCCCAATGAGGGGCAGTGAGGTCATCGTTAAAGCATTTGACGGATCTTAGAAAGCAGTTATCGGCGAATTCGACCTTCCCATAACTATCAGTCCTCACAGTTTCCTAATCACTTTCCAGGTCATGGACATCCGAGCAACATACAGCTGTTTATTAGGAAGACCTTGGATACACCATGCTAGGGCAGTCACTTCGACACTGCACCAGAAACTGAAGTTCGTCAAGAACGATCAACTAGTCACGGTCTGTGGAGAACAAGCCTTGATATTGAGTAACCTTTCATTATCCACTTGTGTAGAACCCGAAGAGGTTGTTGGAACTCAGTTCCAAGCACTGTCGGTGAGCAATGAGAATCAATAAGAGGAAAGAACCTATATTTCCTCATACAAAGATGCTCTCGAAGTAATCAAAAGTAACAATACAGAGGGATGGGGACAGCTTGTCATTCCTACTGATAACAAAACAAAGAAGGGTCTTGGTTTTTCCTCAACCTGTACCCAGACTGCTACTAACAATGAAAATTTTCATCCCATTCAGGATTTCTTCCACAATGGAGGTTTCCTTCACCCAATATCTCAAGAAGTCCATACCATCAATGAGGGAGACTCCTCCGGTACGGATGAAGAGTGGAAGTCCTATCTTAACGAGGACGGCTATATGTCTCAGGAAGAGGTGCCTACACCATTTTGCTATCCCGCACAGAGTCCGAGATTTATACCCAGGTTAAATGTCAGAATGATATACGGAGATTGTGAGACTGAGGGATGTCGTGCTCCACCAAACTCATTAGAGGAGGACACTCTAATGAAAGACAACTTTGACCACGACTATTATGGCCCAATGTATGGTCTGCCTATTTGGCAGCCGTATCCAGGAGACTTGGGGCAAGAAAATCAGCCCAACGATGCAAATCAGCTGAGCATCATTGAAAAGAATACCTGCGTCCCCACCATGTCATGGGATCAACACTCAGGGTATTCAGAACCTATCCAGCATGACGATGAATTTGCAAAGCTTGCAGGGCTAGAATTCATTAACTATACTTTTCCCGAGGTCAGCGTCATCGAAAGGGATGACTCATCCAGTTCCAGAGAAGTGTGGGACACCTTAGGACAACCAAGTGGGAAGTTCGACTTCTTGGTCAAATACACCGCTCCTGAAAGCTCTCGTATCAGGCTCGAGGGCATCCAGCCAACTGGATGGGGAGATTTACCTGAGAGTACAAATACTATGCAAGATACAACAGAAGAGTTCGTCTACGACAACTCTCCCTGGGAAACAGATTCCAACGATCCTGCTCCACCAGAAATCAGTGTTATTTCTGAAGACAAGTCAAGAAAGAAGATGCCAGACTTTGTGATTCACCGAGGAGTTCACCACCAATGGGTTGCTGTCGATGTTCCAAAAGTCGTTCATAAGTCTAAGTAATTGTCGTCTTTATCTTAACCTTTCACCCTGCCCAGGTGAAACGGATGTTTTGATAGGGCTCACTTTCTGTAAATATCCCTCTTCGCTTTGCCCAAAGCGACAGAGTTTTGTTTTATAGGGCTGTAATTTCAAGAATCGACCGATCATAAATAAAATAACGTCGTTCTCTAATTTCTGCATTTATTGCTGTTTTCTTTTTTTCATTTTTTTTAGAAAATGGTAATCCTAAAAAATAACTCAATAATAAAAACAACCAGTTTTCCAAAGAAAATACACTGCACACACTCTTGCATTCTCTCTATCTTTTCTAAAAACAATCATCACATCATGCAGATTGCTTGTTTTAAACCCCATTGAAACATACGATCCAATGCCTTCTCCCAACATTGAATTCCCGGTATTTGGGGCTAAAGAAGAAGTTGACGACGAAATTCCAGAAGAAATCTCCCGACTACTCAAACAGGAGGAAAGGTCTATTGAACCTCACAAGGAGCCATTGGAAACGATCAACTTGGGTTCAGAAGAAGAGAGAAAATAAATCAAGATTAGGGCACTGCCCAGTCCATCTGTCAAAGAAAGTTTGATAAAGCTTCTCAAAGAATTCCCCGATGTATTCACTTGGTCCTATCAGGACATGTCAGGATTGGATACCAGCATCGTGGAACATTATCTACCGTTAAGATCAGAATGTACGCCAGTAAAATAGAGGCTGAGACGGACTCATCCAGACATGGCCATCAAAATCAAAGAGGTGGTACAGAAACAGATTGACGCTGGTTTCCTCGCCACGTCAGAATATCCTTAATGGTTAGCCTGCATCGTACCAGTGCCAAAAAAGGACGGAAAGGTCATAATGTGTGTAGATTACAGAGATTTAAACAAGGTTAGTCCAAAGGACAACTTTCCCTTACCATACATTGACATGCTGGTTGACAGTACAACAAAGTTCAAAGTATTCTCCTTCATGGATGGATTCTCAGGCTATAATCAGATAAAAATGGCGCCAAAAGATAAGAAAACTTCATTCAACACCCCATGGGGTACTTTTTGTTACAGGGTAATGCCGTTCGGTTTGAAGAACACCTGGGCAACCTATCAAAGGGCCATGACTACTGTGTTTCATGACATGATACACAAAGAAATCGAGGTATATGTCGATGATATGATTGCCAAATCTAAGATAGAAGAGGAGCATGTGACCCATCTGTCAAAGCTATTCGAGCTGTTGAGAAAGTATAAACTCTGCTTGAATCCCAATAAGTGCACTTTTGGTGTTCGTTCAGGGAAACTTTTAGGGTTCATCATCAGCCAGAAAGGAATTAAGATTGATCCTGACAAGGTCAAGGCCATTCAAGAAATGCCTTCTCTGAAAACTGAAAAACAAGTCAGAGGATTCCTGGGGCGTTTGAATTACATTTCCATATTTATATTCCTTATGAACGCAACATGCGCGCCGATTTTCAAATTACTTAAAAAGAACAAGGATTGCGTTTGGACAAAAGATTGTCAAACCGCCTTCGACAGTATTAAGGAATACCTGTTGAACCCACCGATTCTATCACCTCCAATGGAAGGAAGACCACTGATCATCTATTTAACAGTCTTGGACGACTCCATGGGCTGTGTAATTGGCCAACAAGGCGAAACAAAGAGGAAAGAGTCTGTCATCTACTATTTGAACAAGAAATTCACCGACTGGGAGATTCGGTACACTATGCTTGAGAAAACTTGCTGTGCTCTGGCTTGGGAAGTCGAACGTCTTCGCCAGTACATGATTCGTCACACTACTTGGTTAATCTCAGAAATGGATCCAATCAAGTACGTCTTTGAAAAACCTTCTCTTATGGGAAGGATCGCCCGTTGGCAGATGTTGTTATCAGAATATGACATAGAGTACCACGCTCAGAAAGCCGTTAAAGGAAGTATTTTAGCCGATCATTTGGCTCATCAACTGATTGACGATCAGGAATCAATCGGGTTTGACTTCCCATACGAAGATGTCATGTATTTAAAAATGAAAGATTGCGATGAATCGCTACCCAGTGAAGGGCCAGAACCAGGTTCCCAATGGGGACTAATCTTTGACGGAGCTGTCAACCATTATGGAAACGGAATTGGGGAAATCATCATAACACCTCTGGGTACCCACATTCCTTTCACCGCCCGATTAACATTCAAGTGTATAAACAACGAGGCCGAATACGAAGCTTGTATCATGGGTCTCGAAGAAGCGATCAACTTAAGGATCAAAAACTTGGATGTATATGGCGACTCAGCCCTGGTCGTCAATCAAATCAAAGAAGATTGGAACACATACCAATCAGAACTGATTCCTTACAAAGATTATGCAAGAAGGTTGTTACCCTTCTTCAACAGAATCGAGTTTCATCACATCCCTCGTGATGAGAATCACATGGCTGATGCCTTAGCCACTCTCTCTTCCATGATTAGTGTAGGTCAATGGACCGACCTACCTAAGATCGGCATAATACGCCTTGAACGGCCCGCTTACATTTCGCGATTGAAGCAATCATAGATGACAAACCTTGGTATCACGATATCAAATGCTTCCTTCAAAAACAAGAGTACCCACCTGGGGCACTAAGGAAAGACAGGAAAACCCTCAAAAGGCTGGCTGGCAGTTTCTTCCTGAGCAGTGATACACTCTATCAGAGAAATTTTGACATGGTCTTGCTCCGATGTGTAGACAGACCAGAAGCAAACGTGCTGATAAAAGAAATTCAGGAAGGATCCTTTGGCACTCATGCCAACGGACACACAATGGCGAGAAAAATTCTAAGAGCAGGGTGAAGGTGTGAAAAACGCAAGAAAGGGGGGTTTGAATTGGTTTTTCAAAATAAATCGTTTCTTTTTAAAATAAATTTCTCTTTAAAACTTTACCCCTTTTTTAAAGTTTAAAACAACTTGGTCAAACAAAGAGATATAAACAAGTTATGTTTATACTAGTTCACTTGAGAACCTCTCAAGTTAATCTAGTCCACCCGCCAAGGTGATTTCGTCTCTCTCAACGAGATCTTAATCCACAATTTCAACAAAATAGTACACTGCACAAGCTACCACAGCTGGTGACTAACAACAACCTCTAGAACTCACACGTTCTAGACTTCTCAAGTAATCCAACCACACAGGTCTTACTTAAGGTACAATCTCTAAGACACACGTCCTAGACTTCTCAAGAGATCTAATCATTAAGACTCTCTTAAGGAATACAACTTTAAGTTCAAATGCAATGGGTTTACAGAAAATTGCTTCTTATCAAGCTGATAATGTAAACTAATTTTTGGATCAAGAATGACTTAAGAAAGAACAGAGTTTTAAGATATTGTAGCAGGTTGCGTGTGTATCTTTCTTCAAGTCTTTAAGCTTCCTTTTATAGCCGAGTGGAAAGAGCCGTTGAGATGAAATCATGATAGCTAAGTAGGCTTACAGCTAGAAGCGTGAGGACATGTACAAAGTCTTATGCATGCAGCGCATCCTGTCTGTGTCAGTTTGTATTTCGTACAGTCTTCAAGAATTTTAATGTTGTAATGTGGTACAGCTGTAAAGTGTGGCACATTTTCTTGGCTTCTCAACTATAGAGGCTTTTTGTGAGCATGAGTAAGAAGGGAAAACATTGCTCGGTTCTTGAGATTATCAACTCTTCGAATCATCAGCTCTGCGCTTCCAGAATCTTCAGAACTTGCCTTCAGAACCTTGTTCTTTTAATTTACTTTCTTTATATCTTCAGAGGCTTATGATAATATTTGATTGAAGCATGAGAGTCAACTTTGGGTAGGTCTTCAGAACCTTGATCAGAGAGCATGAGGCTTCAGCATCTGGACTTCGTTCCATCAGAACTTTTGTCTTTTGATCTTCAGAAGTCATTCTCTTTTCCTTTCGTATCAGAGTTATGTGAATCTTGTCTTATCTTCGAATTGAGTTCAGCTCTTCGAAGCATCTTTCATTAAGTGTTGCGCCAATTCACGGAAGCAGAACCTGTTTGCTAGGTTCTCACAAATAACAACATTAGTTGAACAAAATTGTTCATACAAATATTCATCTGTTATCATCAAAACTTAGAGATAATATTGCAGAACCAAATCTTGTTCTCACAATCTCCCCCTTTTTGATGATGACAATACTATGTATTTGATGACGCAATTTTGATATATAAATATATAACACAGAGAACATGGAAAAAGGTTTTTAGGATAGCTTATCCTTTTATGAAGTGCTCCCCCTGAGTATTAGATTTGATTAAGGTTCGTGCTCGGGCTCCCCCTGACTTCATTAACCTTTTTGAGTCTTTCTTCATCATCAGAGTTATTTGCACAGAAGAAAAAAATACAAAAAAACAATCTAATAGAGATGATAGATTTATCTGTTTACAATGTAAGCAGCATTGTTTTTCAGAGAATGACTATAAGATCAAAATTATCTCATTCATATACTTTCTCCCCCTTTTTGTCATGAATCAAAAAGATAAACACAGGGAAGTCCAAGGGTAAAAAACACAGAACTAAAACTTAAAAGAAAAACAGATATTTATTTGCTGTTAGAGGACATCTTGTCCCAAATCTTCTTCATCATGATTTGAAGATTTTCATTGACAGTATCTTGCTTGTCAAACCTTTCTCTGAAGTTCTTTTATTCAAATTTGATTTCATTAATGGCTTCTCCCAAACGCTTGATAGCAGGATCAGAAGTGGAAGCAATCGTAGCACTTTCTTTAGCTCTTTCAGCTTCAGCAGCTTCTTGTGCCTTTCTAGCAGCTTGCTCTTCTGCTTCTTTAGTAGCCTTTTCTTCAGCTTCTCTCTGCTTGGCAGCCAAGAACTTGAGTGCTCTGACTCGTGCTTCAGCTTCTGCTCTTTCCTTAGCTTTCTCAAGTCCATCAGTTATGGTGGCATTTGAGAGACTTACAATTCTTGTAAGTTCCACTTCCAACCATTTTTGAAAGCTTTGACAGGCACTCTCAAGTTCCATGAGCTTCGTGCTTGTACAAAGATCCGCTCTTAGCTTGGCAAACGTATCAAGTGCTTTGTCATGAAATTGACTTGTACATTCTTCAAAGGATATTGGAGGTGGAGCATTGTAGATAACCAGAGCGAGGTTGGATTTATCAGAGTTTGTTTCAGGTGGTGGTTGCTGAGATAAGTCAATCTCAGTAGCAGTAGGTTCAGGTGGTTGTTGTTGATCGTTAGAAGAGGTTACTTCTAGACTGTCGGAGCTCATGAGGTTTTCAGGTAAGACAATTTCTAGAGATTCATAGGAGGTTCCCTCAGAACTGGATTTAGTATTGGGAGCTTGAGATTCAGAGATTTGATTTGTTGGTTCTAGTTCATTTGGTAGAATTGTTGAGGTAGTTGATGTTGAAATATAGGTAAAAGCAGTCTCAGACAAGATTGGAGTAGTTATTGATGGATTGTTGGTTGATTGATCAGTGGTTGGTAAAGGAATAGAAAAAGATGGGGGTTTAAACCTTACTTGTGGAATGGAGGTAGAGGTGATTGGTGATGAAGATGGTGCAACAACACATGAATTTGCATCAACTTGATTGATTTTCTCGAGAAGAAGAGCTTCTTTTCTGGAGATTTTAGTTTCATCCTTTTTCTTCTTTTTGCACTCCGCATTCTCTTCAGCGAGCTTCCTCTTACTCCTGGTAATATGTTTTGACTGAGGAACAACTTCTTCAACTCTAGATTCTGCTTCTCTCATTGTGGCAATAAAAGAGGCCATTGCGGTTGGGTTATCTTCTTTACGGTAGAATGGGTAGTTCTCCACTAGATTCCTGATCTTTTTCACCGTGTCGGGAGAAATAGGTGTTGGTTTCACCTCGACACTTGCAATCATCTTCATATGCTTAATATTTTTAGCATTGAAGGCTTCTCCAACTTTTTCATTCAGGTATTCGGTGAACTTTGCTTCCTTGGTCAGATAATTCACTAATCTGCTTTCAACTAGAATGTCAGAGATCAGCCTTCCAAAAGGGATGTAGTTAACAATTTTCTTTTCTGGTGAGGCCGTTGTTCTTGTTTTGCGCACCATATCCCTTAAATAGTAGAATAGAATGGAGGGAAGGCACATTTTCTCATGTTTGTGCAAGTAGTACAACATGTGTTTTTGATTTGTGTTGGCAAAATCTGTAGCACTCTTCGCTGGTCTTGGATTGATGCATCCAAGAATGATCTTGTGCCAGATCCTTAGGTTGTCACACAAGTTTTTACTTTTGTAGTCAGTTGTTCCTGATAGACAACTTTTGAAGATAGCTTTGTTGATTTCTGACTTAGATTTTTCAGTTTTCCGTACACTCTCTTCCCTTCCAAGAACTTTATTCCTAGCAATTCTGAAATAGATCTCTCGGTGATGATAATATTCTGATCCAGAACAAAAGATACCACCTGGAATTCGTCTGTATCTGCATGTCTCCATAATTCTTTCGCTAGATCATCAAAGCATGGACCTCTTAGTCTATCAAAGTAATTCTTCCATTCTTGAGCACCCAATTGATCAATTAGGTTAAACCCATTATCAGAGAGGTTGTTAAAATCAACATCTAGCTCTTTTAGAACAGTTATATCGTTTGCATGTGTCACATATGTCACAGAGCGAGTTTTCTGGGTGACATGGTTAGTATCAATTGAGGGAAGGGTTAATGGATTTGAAACAACTGGTTTAGTCGTTGAGAGAGTAGTAGTGGGTGTGATGGATGAGGATGGTAGTTCTTGGGAGATTTGAACAATATCTTGTTGATGAGTGTTCATCCTTACGATGGAAAAAAATGAGGATTGAACTTTGAGTTGATTTTGAGGGAGAGATAGATAGAGAGAGAAATAGATGAGAGTCGATAAACTTTTTAGGGCTTAAGAGAGAGAGAGAGAGAGAGAGAGAGAGAGAGAGAGAAAGAAAATGTTCTCAAGGGTTTAAAGGACAAATACCTTCTTGAGGGGATAAGCTAATAAATGTGATAAAGTTGAGTCAATCTCGAGAAAAATGTTGTTCGTTCAATTTGAATAGTTAAAGTGACTTAATTTTATTTAAATCACGTGTAAAAATAATTTTCCGAATATATGACATGTCATTTATTTATCAGAACTTGAGATGCGTTAAGAAAAAGGTTCTGATGATTTGAAAAATACTTTTCTTCTGACTAAACACATGAGGTTCTGAAAATGTTTTATTCTGAACATTACTTCATATTCAGGTGATTTAAAATGATTAGAAATCTATCTTCAGCTAAGGGTTTTGTAAAAATGTCAGCCCACTGATGGTTTGTATCAATGCATTTTAAGCATAGAGTTCCCTTCTGAACATAGTCCCTAATAAAATGATGTTTTATTTCAATGTGTTTAGCCCTAGGATGCAAAATTGGATTTTTACTTAAGCAAATAGTAGTCGTGTTATCACAGAAGATAGGAATGTTACTCTCATATATCTGATAGTCTTCCAGCTGATTTTTCATCCATAGCATTTGAGTGCTGCATAGGGAAGCTGATATGTATTCTGCTTCAGCTGTTGAGAGAGAAATTGTAGATTGTCTCTTGCTTGACCATGAGATTAGGTTGCTTCCTAAGAACTGACAGTTCCCCGATGTGCTCTTTCTTTCTAATCTGTCTCCGGCATAATCTGCATTGCAGTAACCAGAAAGAGTATACTCTGGTGTTTTCTTATACATCAGGCCAAGGTTAGTTGTTCCTTTCAGATACCTTAGAATTCGCTTGACAGCGGTTAGATGTGATTCTCTTGGATCTGACTGGAATCTAGCACATAGATGTACACTGAATAATATTTCAGGTCTAGAAGCAGTTAGATATAAGAGAGAACCTATCATTCCCCGATAGAGTTTTTGACAAACCTTAACTCCTGTTTCTTCTTTTCCCATGACACAATTTGGATGCATTGGTGTTTTAGCAATGTTGCAATCCGTCATATTGAACTTCTTCAGAAGTTCTTTTGTGTACTTGGTTTGATGGATGTAAGTTTCCTCTAATCTTTGATCAATCTGAATTCCAAGGAAGAACTTCAGTTCTCCCATGAGGCTCATTTCATATTCTGCCTGCATTAACTTTGAAAATTCTTCACATAGAGAAGAGTTAGCAGAACCAAAAATAAATTTCATCAACATAGATTTGAACAATAAGAATGTCTTTCTTATATGTTTTTCAGAAAAGAGTTGTGTCAACCTTTCCTCTGGTGAAATTGTTTTCTAATAAAAATTTGCTCAATCTATCGTACCAAGCTCTGGGAGCTTGCTTTAAACCATAGAGTGATTTTCTAAGTTTAAAGATAGAGTCTGATTTCTCTGAGTTTTCAAAACCAGGAGGTTGTTTGACATAAACTTCTTATGATATATAACCATTTAAGAATGCGTTCTTAACATCCATTTGATATAGAGTGATGATCTGATTTACTGAAAAGGATATTAGCAAACGTATTGCTTCGAGTCTAGCAACTGGAGCAAATGTTTCATTGTAATCAATTCCTTCTTGCTGACTGTATCCTTGAGCAACAAGCCGTGCTTTATTTCTGACAACTTCTCCCTTTTCATTTAGCTTGTTTCTAAATACCCACTTAGTTCCTATTATGTGAACATTCTTAGGTTTAGGAACTAGATCTCAAACATCATTTTTGGAGAACTGGTTGAGTTCTTCTTCCATAGCCAGAACCCAGTCTTTGTCCATGAGGGCTTCTTTAATTGTAACTGGTTATATCAATGATACTAGTCCTACAAGTGTTTCTTTTGATGGTCTAATGGCTGATCTGGTTCTGATAGGAGCATCTTTGTTACCCAGAATTAGTTCCTCAGGATGGGATGTGGAAAGTCTTCTTCTTCGTTGAGATGGGGTGTTTGGAGTTACTTCAGTGATATCTGGTGTAGGATCTTGTTGTTCTTTAACTTCATCAGTCCCTTCCTTAGGTTCGGAGAACCTGATTTCCAAATCTGCAAGTTTCTCAAACTAACATGACCAACATTTTTAGCTTTGAAAGAGGTTTTCGAAAACTTTCCTTTCTGACATGCTTCACAAAGAGCGTCTGACGAATATTTCAGATTTGGCAAGCCTCTAACAAGACCAAGCTTATTAAGCTGGGAGATTCTTCTCAAACTAACATGACCAAGACGTCTGTGCCAGACCCATTGCTCTTCGTTTACAGAAAGAAGACATTTTATATTTTAATGTTTTAAATCAGATAACTTAATTTTGTAAGTGTTGTTTTTCCTCTTTCCATTGAATAGGATAGATCCATCCTTCTGACTTACAGCTTTACAAGACGTTTGATTAAAAATGAGATCATAGCCACTATCGCTAAGTTGACTTATTGATAACAGATTATGTATTAGACCTTCTACTAATAAAATATTCTTAATGGAAGGAAGCTTACCATTTCCAACAGTTCCGGAGCCAATGATTCTTCCTTTTGATTTCCTCTGAAACCGACGACGCCTCAAGGCTTAAGTTTCAGATCATGGAACATAAGCCTTTCTCCCGTCATGTGTCGCGAGCACCCACTGTCCAGGTACCATGACTGGTGTTTCAATGGAGCTATTAAGGATATCTACAACATATATTATCTTGTTTTTAGGTACCCATTTTGTGGGTCCTTTCACATTAGTTTTTCTAAAGGTTCTGATCCCTATAGATTTCCTTACGTTAGTGAAACGGTGTGGAATTTGTGCATAGTGTTCGTTTTTAGGATATTTCTTTAGTGTGTGTGTTTGTGTAATCCCAGGGTTTGAGCCTTTTGGTTCCGAATGCTTAAGGCCAGTACCAGAGGGAATAAACTGTTTGGACATAGGTATTATTTTGATGTTTTTGGTTTCATCATATGGTTGAGATGGTCCTGAATATCCTAGACCTCTACTGCCATTTCTACTGACTCCATAGATTAGTGAAGCCATTTTGCTTCTATCTACGCTTTTGGCAAGAAAATTTTTAAATGCGTTATCATATTTGTCTTCTTCACGGCAAGAAAATTTTTAAATGCGTTATCATATTTGTCTTCTTCACTAGTGTTAGTTGAGTTTGAAACAATTTCTTCTTCTAACTTAGATAGTTTACATTTCAGGACAGTATTTGAGTTTTCTAAGACAAATATTTTATCATTTTGTTCAGAAATGGTTTTCTTGTTTTTAGCAAGATCTTCTGAAGAAACTATAAAACTCTTTTTCAAGATTTTGAATTTGATTTGAAGGTTTTGATATCTCTTTATAAGTTCAGTTAATCCTAATTCAAGTTCAGATCGTGATAAGGAGGAAAGTACCTCTCATTCATCGTCGGAGTCTGATAGTTCTTCCTCTAATGAGTCGCTTCTGGTTTCTGCCATGAATGCCATGTTGACCCATCCTTCATCAGCATCATCTTCAGATTCTGAATCATCCCAGGTTGCCATGAGACCTTTTTTGGTTTTCCTGGGTCTTTCTTCTTTCTTGGCCTTTGGACAATCATTTTTGAGATGTCCAGGTTCTTTGCATTCAAAGCACGTAACATCTTTTCCATAGTTTCTTCTTTGACCAGATGTAGATTCAAATCTTCTCCTTGGTCCTTTGAATTTGTTCCTTCTGTATCTCCAAAGTTGACTTATCTTTCTTGATATCAGTGATATATCATGTTCTTCTGCCTGATACGCCTTCTTCTTTTCTGGCTTTGCCTTTAGTGCAATGGATTTGTTTTTCTTCTGAGGTTCATCTCCTTGAAGCTCTATTTCATGACTTCTTAAATAACTGATAAGTTCTTCAAGACTGATACTATTCAAATCCTTTGTAAGTTTCAATGCAGTCACCATTGGTCTCCATTTGGCCGGAAGACTTCTGATGATTTTCTTGACATGATCAACAGTAGAATAGCCTTTGTTCAGAACTCTAAGTCCGGAAACAAGCATTTGAAACCTTGAGAACCTGGTTTCAACAAACTCATCATCTTCCATTTTGAAGACTTCGTATTTTTGAATTAGGGCAAGATCCTTCATCTCCTCGACCTGAGCATTTCCTTCGTGAGTCATACGAAGAGAGTCAAAGATGGACTTTGCAGTTTCTTTGTTTGTGATTTTCTCATACTCGGTATAAGAAATTGCGTTCAACAGAATGGTTATTGCTTTGTGATGATTTTTGTAAGTTTTCTTCTGAGCATCTGTAAACTCACTTCTTTCAATCTTTTTACCTACAGAATCTACAGGATGACTATAGCCATAAAGTACTAGATCCCATAGATCTAGATCAAATGATAAGAAATAACTTTCAATTCTATCTTTCCAATAATCAAACTTTTCGCCATCAAAGATAGGAGGTTTTGCAGTGTAAGATTCTATTTCAATAACATTTGTTTCAGAAGTTGTTGGTGGTGGTGTAGTCATTGTTTTTCACACTTGGATCGGTACTAAACACTGTTAAGTGCTTGATAAAAATTCAATCTTTTTATCACCTCAGAATCGGAGCTCTGATGCCAATTGAAGGTGTGAAAAACGCAAGAAAGGGGGTTTGAATTGGTTTTTCAAAATAAATCGTTTCTTTTTAAAATAACTTTCTCTTTAAAACTTTACCCCTTTTCTAAAGTTTAAAGCAACTTGGTCAAACAAAGAGATATAAATAAGTTAAGCTTATACTACTTCACTTGAGAACCTCTCAAGTTAATCTAGTCCACCCGCCAAGGTGATTTCGCCTCTCTCAACGAGGTCTTAATCCACTATTTCAACAAAATAGTACACTGCACGAGCTACCACAGCTGGTGACTAACAACAACCTCTAGAACTCACACGTTCTAGACTTCTCAAGTAATCCAACCACACAGGTCTTACTTAAGGTACAATCTCTAAGACACACATCCTAGACTTCTCAAGAGATCTAATCACTAAGACTCTCTTAAGGAATACAACTTTAAGTTCAAATGCAATGGGTTTACAGAAAATTGCTTCTTATCAAGCTGATAATGTAAACTAGTTTTTGGATGAAGAATGACTTAAGAAAGAACAGAGTTATAAGATATTGTAGCAGGTTGCGTGTGTATCTTTCTTCAAGTCTTTGAGCTTCCTTTTATAGCCGAGTGGAAAGAGCCGTTGAGATGAAATCATGATAGCTAAGTAGGCTTATGGCTAGAAGCGTGACGACAGTTACAAAGTCTTCTGCATGCAGCGCGTCCTGTCTGTGCCAGTTTGTATTTTGCACAGTCTTCAAGAATTTTAACGTTGTAATGTGGTACAGCTGCAAAGTGTGGCACATTTTCTTGGCTTCTCAACTATAGAGGCTTTTTTTGAGCATGAGTAAGAAGGGAAAACATTGCTCGGTTCTTGAGATTATAGAGTCTTCGAATCATCAACTCTGCGCTTCCAGAATCTTCAGAACTTGCCTTCAGCACCTTGTTCTTTTAATTTACTTTCTTTATATCTTCAGAGGCTTTTGATAATATTTGATTGAAGCATGAGAGTCGACTTTGGGTAGGTCTTCAGAACCTTGATCAGAGAGCATGAGGCTTCAGCATCTGGACTTCGTTCCATCAGAACTTTTGTCTTTTGATCTTCAGAACTCATTCTCTTTTCCTTTCGTATCAGAGTTATGTGAATCTTGTCTTATCTTCGAATGGAGTTCAGCTCTTCGAAGCATCTTTCATTGAGCATTGTGCCAATTCATGGAAGCAGAACCTATTTGCTAGGTTCTCACAAATAACAACATTAGTTGCACAAAATTGTTCATACAAATATTCATCTGTTATCATCAAAACTTAGAGATAATATTGCAGAACCAAATCTTGTTCTCACAATTCGCAAAGGATCAAGCACTTACCACTAAGCCAAAAGCAATTGCTGATAGTCAGGGCGCAACTATATTTCCTTATAGTGAACCCCAAGGGGTCTACTTAGTAGGGCACTCATGGGTGGGATGTTAAGCCCATCGAATCCCTTAGGGAGACGCTGAATTAAATAATCCAAACAATCTCCCTCCCAGTGTCAGCTGGGGGGATTCGAACCCATGACCTTGGCTCTGATACCATGCAAAGGATCAAGCGCTTACCACTAGGCCAAAAGCAATTGCTGATAGTCAGGGCGCAACTATATTTCCTTATAGTGTACCCCAAGAGCCCTACTTAGTAGGGCGCTCATGGGTGGGATGTTAAGCCTATCGAATCCCTTAGGGAGACGCTGAATTAAACAATCCAAACACAGGGTACTATTGGTTGACCATGGAATCCGACTGCTACAAATACATGAGGAGGTGTCACAAGAGTCAGATATACTCCGATAGAATCCATGTACCGCCAACGCATCTCAAAATTCTCTCTTCCCCATGGCCTTTTTCCATACGGGGAATTGACATGATTGGAATGATTGAAACCAAGGCTTCAAACGGACATCGGTTTATCCTGGGAGCCATTGATTACTTCACCAAGTGGGTCGAAGCAGCGTCGTACTCTAATGTGACCCGACAAGCGGTGGTCCGATTTATCAAAAACAATATCATCTGCCATTATGGTGTTCTGAGCCAGATCATTACACATAATGGATCTAACTTGAACAATAGAATGATGAAAGAGTTGTGCACAGAGTTCAAGATCGAACACCATAACTCATCTCCCTACCGACCCAAGATGAACAGAGCGGTAGAAGCGGCTAACAAGAACATCAAAAAGATCGTTTAAAAAATGGTCGTAACCTACAAAGACTGGCACGAGATGCTACCCTTTTCTCTTCACGGTTATCGCACATCTGTCCGCACTTCAACATGGGTAACCCCTTTCTCTCTAGTATATGGCATGGAAGCAGTTCTCCCCATCGAAGTAGAGATCCCATCAATCCGGGTATTGGTGGAAGCTAAGCTCACAGAAGCTGAATGGTGTCAAAGTCGACACGAAGAACTGAATCTGATCGGAGAAAAGCGAATAACGAAACTATGTCATGGTCAGTTGTATCACAAAAAATGAAGAAAGCGTTTGACAAAAAGGTCCGACTTTGCTTCTTCAGGAAAGGAGACCTTGTGCTCAAGAAGATATAATCATTTCTAACTAAATCTCAGGGCAAATGGACTCCGAATTATGACGGCCCCTATGTGGTCAAGAAATCTTTCTCAGGAGGTGCCTTGAGACTCGCAACCATGGACGGAGAGGAATTTTCCTACCCCACAAATGTTGACGTAGTCAAGAAATACTTCGCCTAAAAAAAAACATCTCGGTGGATTGAAAACCCGAAAGCAAAAATCATCCCGATGGATTGGAAATCTAAAAGTACAATCCAGGCAAAAGTTAGGGATAATGGCAAGTAACTACGTCCAACAGGGGCAAATTCCCTGATAGCAGTCATGCCATCCATCAGAAAACTCCAGTCAAGGTCATCTTCGACGGAAGCTCAGGATGTCCAAAATTTAAAGTTGGTAGAAGGATAGTGGTCGTTATGTTTCAATGTAGCCATTATCCCTTAAATTACCATTTTCTAACTTTGTAAATACTCTATGGAATCACGCGTTTGGCTGATTTCCATCCTATTAATAAAATTTGAGCCCTTGTGCTTTTGTTTGCAATTCTTATTTGTTTTAGCTTTACAGAACGACATTTTAACATGATCAGCGATTCTTGAAATAAAACAAAAATGAATTTACTTGTCAAACTTTTTCTTCTTTTTAAAATTAAGATGGCAATTATTTTTGACTGTTGAACATCGAAAGAACATCGATTGCTTCTCCAAAGGCGATCGAGCTTTAAAGTGCAGAATCAAAGGACTCATTCTAAACTAGTACGCCTGAATGAAGGATCGGCTATGTCAGACGCGAATGCTCCATCTGATATCCCCGACAGAGTTCTTACCTCCTAAGCCCGACCAACGTTTTTCCCCGCGGGAACTACTTTCTCCTAAGAAAGGCATAATTGCTATCTTGGACCAGCGGTACTTCTTCGTTCCGCTGTGGTCGAGTATCCAGTCATGTTCATCCATTAGTCTGTATGCCGTGTCAGCTTTGTCAGCATATACATACATACATCATGCATTATTGAGTTACATTCATGATCATATTGCATCAGTATCACTCTAGTCGGTCGTATCCCCTAGTGATAAAAGTCCTCTCAATCGAGTTGTCAGTTTTTTCCTCGTCAGGAAATGTTGCGTCTGAACAATCTCTCACCTCCAGTTTATTTCTGGATTGGAGATGGCCCTTGACCACTTTGATAACTTGAACCTCTGAAAGACCAGAGATCCTTCGACAAATGTCACTCTTCGCCATTGAAGATGACATCTTCGCTTTCCCAGATTAAGGAAAATCCCCAGAGAAAGCCTCTCAAACTACAGACTCTCAGCAACACATTGATTTTTCTCTCCAGAAAGTCAATGTTAATGAAGTCATCAGCACCTCAAAATTGGGGTACATTGTATGACATTTCTCCGAGAAGATCTCGTAGAAAAGTATGATGTAATATCCCCAAGCGAAAGCAGTCTCTCAAGAGATTCGTTTTCCCCAGTAGAGTCGACAAATGGCGTCTCCAAACTAAGAAATTTGTGCACCTGTACAACTAAGAAAAATGGGTTCCCCAGCAAGTCTGACATCAAAACTTTTTCCCATCAAATGCCATCTCCCCAGGAAAATTCAGCGAGAAGTTTGAGGAAAACTGCTACGAATAGTGTCCCTTGTCAAGAAAGTTTATTGACAAAGAAACTGAGACCAGTTCCTTGGTAGGAAACCAGGATCGAGGGGAAGTTTATTTCCGAAACTGAGACCAGTTCCTTGGTAGGAAACCAGGATCGAGGGGAAGCTTATTAAAGAAACTAAGACCAGTTCCTTGGTAGGAAACTAGGATCGAGGGGAAGTTTATATCAGAAAACTGAGACCAGTTCCTTGGCTGAAGACCATGATTGAGGGGAAGTTTTACCTTTTCTAAGCATCATTGCTTAGAAAAAGAAGATGGACTGGCAAACTGTCATTCATAACCACCATCAAAATTTTGGGTATTCCGATATTTAATCATCTTGCACCCCGAATGCCCGAATACCTTTGCCATTCACACCTTCGGGTCCAAGAAGATTAAATAGGGGCATCTGTCATACCCCAAATTTTGACCACTAATATTTCCCATCATTGTGAAAATCATCATCACAATATGGATGAACCATCATGCCTCATCAGTCTCCCCAAAGATGGGTGAGCATTCACTACAAACAGGAATTAGGGTTTCAAGCCCTCTCTGAGCCTTAGACAAAGGATCAATCAAGAAATGACATGATCTTAAACTTGTCTAACCTCTCAAACACCCCCAAAGAATCAAGAGGACTCCCAAATCAGGGATTAAGCACAAGACTGCAACATTTCGAGTGGATCAAGCCTCAAGATCGACAGTGTCACCAAATTAGGGTTTTGGTAGACCAGGGCCTCCAGATGGAAATTTTAATCTGGGCATGAGCCATTGCTTCAAAGAACAACCTAAGATACTCCATGGAACCTCCTGGATCCAATCAGCAAGTCAATTTAGCCTCAGGAGATGCATTCACAAAAAATCAGGAATTAGGGTTTCTTGACCTAATTCACCCCTAAGTTGACTTTTGGGACAAAACATGAGCCAAGACCACAAGACATGGTTTGAGGGTCTCCAATACACTACATTGATCCATTTACAACAATGGATTGATCCTAGAAGCTTGATCTATAAGTTTCAATTTCATCAGGACCACAATTAGGGTTTTGAGGGAAAAGTCAACTGTATCTTTGACTTTTGACCCATACATGCTCCCAAACCCTAGGACATGATTCAATACACCCTATAATACCTATGAAATCAATCCATCAAGTTTGATTTAGGTCAAGGACTTGATTTCATAGAGGATCTCACAGTTTGGAGTTCATCTGACAAAAAGTCAACTGCGCCCAAAAGTCAAAGTTTGACTTTTTGATTTTTTGGTCAATTATGGTTCCCTAACCCTAAAATGATTTTAATGTGTGATTTGAATCAACATTCATCAAGAAAAATCAAAGAAAGTGGGATAACTTGTAAAAGGGGTAACCATAAAAAACTTAGAATTTTTTAAGTTATGGAACAAAGTAGCTAAGGTACAACTTCCAAGGATCATAACTTGTGATCCAAGCAACCATTTTGCCTGATCCAAAGATGGATTTGTTACTCTCATGACATACTTTAAAAGTGTCAACTACACCTCATTCCAGTTCCTCATAGATTTCAAGTTATGATTGGACCAAAATGCCAAAAACATGAAAATGCATCATTTTTCAACACTTAGACAAAATTCTGTCCAAGACAGATTTTGTTGAAAACACCAAAACTTGTGAGATTTTTCACATAGTTGGAAGTGGAATCAATTCCAAAGGTAAACATAAATATTGTTGCATATGTTGCTAAGAATTCAAAGAGCTTATTAGCATGAATTGATTCAACTTGAGCCAAGAGAAATCCATGCCCAAAGTCATGCTGCTGCAACTGTTTTGGAAAAATCAGTTTGCACTTTTACTTGCTTTACACGATTTCAGATTCAAGACCAATGATACCTATGCTACAGTCATCTAGTCTGATCCTAATCTAAATGATCCAACTTGCAAAGCTGAGTCCAAAAGCCTAAGGATCTTCCAACTTGAGATCAATGCATTTTGGCATATTATGTCTTGAATTCAAAGGCATTAATGTGGAATAGTGCACTTTTAAGATTCTCAATCTCCTCAGTCAAGTTCTCTGATTAAACAACAATAAAAACATCTGAAGAATGTGGATTTGGTCAAGACATATCCCTGCTCTTGGGAGGGGCTAGGTTGCCTTGAATGAGAAGAAAAGCCACCAAGCCAAAGCCATTGAATGTGATCTGATCCAGCAGCCATTCACTATTCCTCCAAGACAAGAGCTGATCAACTATAAATAAAGGTTCCAATTGATCATTCAAATCACCCCAAAGCAACTTACAACATTGTTTTCTCTCATTCTCTCTTAAGTGTCAAATTTCTTTATTTTTGAGCAACCACCATCGGGTTTTGAGTTACAGCCTTAAGCAATCCATTCCAATTGCTCAAACACATCACATATGATGTATATGAGGTGTTCAAACACTTAAACCATCTCTGTAACATCTTTAGCTCAAAATCACTCTTCAATCAAGCCATTATGCCTCAATTATGCCGTTGGATACCTCCAACTTGATCCAAAGATTTTCAAAGTGTTCCAAGGCTTACAATCCACTCAACAACATCCATTAAAGCTGTAGGGGTCATCAAATCACTTCTGAAACACCATCTGTGCAGAGTTCCATTTCAGCTTGCATCAAGGTAAGCTTCAAAACTCTCATAACATGATCCATGCATATTTCCTCGCATGATACTTTTGCCAATTGCTTGTCATCATATGTTGAGTGTTCCCCCTCAATAAATTATTATTTACAATTCGTATATAGGATTTCCTTGAGTTCATGCCAGTTTTAGGGTTCTTCAGGTTTTAACTTGTTATGTTCTGATTCAATCCATTTCAACAAAATTGAATATTGCCATCATGATCCTTGTTAAAAAACGCATGAGTTTGGTGTTTGAATCATGTCAAATGGATGAGAGACGAGTGAGATAGGGTGCTTCATGCACGAGCTCAAGGGAGAAGATGGCCATGGCGCCATTCTTCAGGTTTTCCAACCAAGTTTGCCGTATGTTTTTCATTTGCCATGTATATAATGAATTGGCATTGCGCCCTAGTGGAAACACTAGTATGTTTATGAGTATTGGCAAGCGAGAGGTCTGGGGTTCGAATCCCCCTCGCCCCAGACCTCTTTTTTTATCACTTTTTCCTATTTTTTATTTTTTTCATATTATTTTATTAATGATTTGAAAAATTAATTTCTCAATCAATTTTTATCATTTTTTATTGGTTCTTTTTCTGAAAAATCACAAAAATAGTAAAATATTTTATTCTACAAAAAAATCAAATTTATATTATTTATTTAATATAGTTGGTATTGTTGTGAATAAATTCATTTCAATTGTTTTTTAAACATTTTAAAATGAATATTCATTTTGGAAATCAAAGCCAAATAAGTTTTAAATTATCTTGTGATTAAAGCCTCATATTTCAAACCTTAACCAAAAATCACAAGTGGTTTATTTAAATTTATTTGTTATTTTTGTCTCTTTTTATTAATTTCCTTTGAAAAGTTACTTTTAAAAGATGAAAACTAGGGTTTCTTTGATTTTAATCATACTCTAATATTTAAAAAACTCTTTGGGCCTCTTGGTAAAGTGTAAGACCCAATCCTTTTGTAAAAAATACCTTTTGGGCCTAACATATTGTATAAGTCTCTCTGTATATTTTCAAACGTTCGGCGAGATCGTCGTTTTTTTTAACAAAAAAACAACTGGGCTTCTCCTTGAGTTGTAAGTCCCAACTCTCATTTTAAAACTCTTTGGGCCTCTAATAGAGTGTAAGACCCAATCCCTTTTTAAAACCAAAATATTTTGGGCCTCAGTCATTGTATAAGACCCAACACATTTTTCAAAAGTCTCGGCGCGATCGCTAGTTCAAAATAATCACTCGGGCCTCTCCTTGAGCTATAAGACCCATTCTTTTTCTTAAAACAAAACACTTTGGGCCTCTCCTTGAGTTGTAAGCCCCATTATTTGCACAAAAAATCTTTGGGCCTCTAAATAGAGTGTAAGACCCAACCCCTTTGTAAATAAAACAATTTTGGGCCTCACATATTGTATAAGTCCCTCTGTACGATTTTTAAAACAACGGTGCAATCATCGTTAAAACTTGAGCCTCTCCTTGAGCTGTAGTAAGCCCCAACAATCTTTTCAAAGAACTTTCTCCTTTGATTTTGAATATAATATTGTTATCAAAACTTTCTTTGTTGAACAACTAACCAAACATCATGGAAGCTCTACAATGGGTAAGTGTTTATTCGCTTTCATTTACTGCTTTCATATGTATATAACTGTATTGTAGGGCTATTTCACTGTAAGTCTTCTTTCACATCCTTTTATATACGTGTCAAATATTAACTGTGTAATACTAGTATAGTTATTTAGAGTTTTCCCCAGCAACTACGTCTAGAACTAGGTAAAGCAAGTTGGTCACTCTTAAATACAAACAAAACTAGATCCCCCATAGGATTACCAGACACAGTCTTCCCTTCTCTTGGGGTTAAACAATATGGAACAAAGAGAAAGACAACATTCTCGGTGAACCTTTTCTCAGACTGTCACCCTTAAAAATTGTCAAAGAAACTCTACTCCCCAGAGTTGATTTATTCTCTGTGAATAGCATCTCTTGAGTTTCTTCCAAATTCTCGAACTTTCCTGGAATGATCTCTTCTTTGTGAATTGCATTTCTTGAACTTCTCGTGGTTTGGGGACCCACAGGCTTCCTAAAAGCATCCCTGCCTCCTCTTGGGCGTTGTACAAGGACCCTTCGGCTTCCTAGAAGTTCTCATGCCTTCTCTTGGGCTTAATACAAGGACCCTAACGACCTCTTAAAGGTATAAGACAGAACTTAGTCATCCTTTGCTAGAGCAGTCTTTCCAGTATCAAACCTCTGGCCACTTTAGGGTTGATCCTCATCCCTTAAAAGCCCTTACCCTTCCGGGCACCCTACAAAATATAAAACTCTTTGACACCCGTAGACTTGGATAGTCTAATCCCCTTAAGTCTCAAAGACATTCTCAAGCTCCTTCTAAACTTAGGAAAAAACACCAATCATCCTGGATAAATCTCGAGCAGAAACCCGGTCTCTCTCATGAGGGCTCTCCCACTTGGACCTGTCTCGGGATCTCAATAATACCCCGGCAGAAGATAGCCTCCTCTTAGGCTTTGTATAATGATCCTTTCCTCGGGAAAGTTAGCCTCCTCTTGGGCTTTTGTACAATGATTCTCCCCAATGGAGCTAACCTCTTCAGACTCTCTTGTTGAGTATAAAAGACTCTCTTGTTGAGTCATTTACCTTTTAGCCTCCATCTCAGGCTTCGTACGAGATACTAAAACACTCTCTTGTTGAGTATAAAAGACTCTCTTGTTGAGTCAATCTTCCTTTTAGCCTCTATCTCGGGCTTCGTACGAGACATCAAATCACTCTCTTGTTGAGTATAAAAAACTCTCTTGTTGAGTCAAACCTTTTTAGCCTCCGTCTTGGGCTTCGTACAAGACACATATAAAACCACTCTCTTGTTGAGTCAGTCACTTCTTTTAGCCTCTATCTCGGGCTTCGTACGAGACATATAAAGACACTATCTTGTTGAGTAAGTCAATCGCCTCCTCTTAGGCTTTGTATAGAGAAATCCCCGGTTGAGCCAATCAACCTTTTAGCATCAAACTTGTGCTTTAATCAAGGCATACAGTTCCTCTTTAGAGATGACAAGTTCTCTCTCAGCCAAACTTTTAGCCTCTGTCTTAGGCTTTAAACGAGACACCAAAACATCTTTTTCCTCCCTTAGAATAGGAGGAACTACAATCGCTCTGATTTCTCTGTTTCGTTAGACGGGAATACGTAGGCATAAGATTGAAAAATCTTAGCGAGCACACTAATAAAAAACTCAAAATCCAGTACCTCCATCAATCAACCCAAAAGCTTCAAATCTAAACACATTACCAAAAACCTCACAAATAGTCCAGACACTGTGTTCTTAGGCAAAATAACCCAAAGAAAGACCTCACAAATAGTTTTGACTGTTTAACCTCAGTATGCAAGCAGAGTGAATTGGAGACATCTATTTCCCTTCCTTTATCAGCTTCACAGGATAAAAAATTAATCGAATTGTAGTACCAAGACGATCGTGATTCGAAACCACAAAAAAAATCGCGCTACAATGTGGCAGAGGATATGGTTGGAATTTTCAAAAGACTAAAACTTTAGTTTAAACTACCATCTCAGTAAAGTCAATGTTGTAGCTAATGCTTTGAGTCGGAAGTCCTTGTACATGGAGAAATTGATGGCTAGAGAGTTGGATTTAATTGAATAATTCAGATATTTGATTTTAGTGTGCGAAGTGATTGCGGACAGTGTGAAATTGGGCATGTTGAAGCTGACTAGTGGTTTTATTAATGAGATGAGAGAAAGTTAGAAGTTGAATGTAACCTTGGTTAATCGTATGTCATCAGCTAATGAAGACGAGGATTTTAGAGTTGTTAAGAATGGGATTCTAAAGTTTTGGTAAAGAGTTTATGTACCTGATGTGCCAAAACTTAAGAAGACTATTTTGGAGGAGATTCATCGAAGCAGTTTTAGTATTCATTCTAGGGCTACCAAAATGTACTAAGTCCTCGAGAAAATGTTTTGGAGGATGGGAATGAAAAGGGACATTACTCAATATGTATATTCATGTCTGACTTGCCAAAAGTCAAAAATTGAGCACCAGAAACCGTCTAGATTGATACATCCATTGAATATTCCCGAATGGAAGTGGGACAGTATATCGATGGATTTTGTGACTGGATTGTCGAATACTCCTAGAGAGTTTGATGTGATTTAGGTGTTCGTTAATAGGGTAACTAAATTAGCACAATTCATTGTGATTAAGATCAGTTCTCCATTGCCGAAGTTTGCAGAGATTTACATTGTTGTGATTGTGAAGCTTCATGGTATTCTATCAAGTATTATGTTAGATAGAGATCTGAGACTCACTTCCAGGTTTTGGAAGATCTTGCAGGAAGCTTTGGGTACTAAGTTAAAGTTGATTTCTGCTTATCATCCACAGACCGATGGTCATACTGAGAAGACTATTTAGTCTTTAGGGGATCATTAGAGAGCTTATGTCTTAGAGCAAGGAGGCGTTTGGGGAAGTTCTTTGCCATTGACCGAGTTCACATATAATAGCAACTATCATTTGAGCACTGGAATGACACCATTTGAAGCGTTGTATGAGAGGAGGTGTAAGACTCATTTGTGTTGGTATGATTTTGGAGAGAGTGTTGTACTTGGACAAGAGATTATGTAGCAAACTACAAAAAAAGTGAAGATGATCCAAGAGAAGATGAAGGCATCTCAGAGTAGACAGAAGTGCTATCACCATAAGCAGTGGAAGGCTCTTGAATTTCGATAGGGCAATCATGTGTTTTTGAAGGTCATGCCTATCACCGGTGTTGGGAGGGCTTTGAAGCCTAAGAAGCTTATTTCCAGTTTTATTGGTCCTTATCCGATTTCCCTGAGGATTGGAGTTGTTACTTATAGGGTGGCATTGCCACCGACTCTTTCGGACCTACATGATGTTTTCCATGTGTATCAGTTTCGAAAGTACATTTTCGATCCGTCGCATATAATCCAGATGAATGATGTGAAAGTGAGAGAGAATTTGAATGTTGAAGTATTGCCCATAAGAATCGAGGATCGAGAAGTGAAGTAGCTCAGAGGAAAGAAGACTCCTTTAATAAAGGTGGTTTGGGGAGGACCTGCTAGAAGAAGCCTGACTTGGGAGCTGGAAAGCTGGATTAAGGAATCCTATCCAGATTTGTTCTCACCATGTAATTTTTGAGGATGTAAATCCTTTTAAGTGGGGGAGAGTTGTAACACCCCAAATTTTAATTAGAGTATTTTATTTTATTGTTCGTGTGATTTATTCATTATGTTTGAATTTGGATGCTTTTCAGAGTGTAGGGGTATTTTGGCAATTTACTAATTACCAGGGTTATGAGATTTGAGAGTAGATAAATAAGAATAATTATTATTAGAATTATCGCAGATAATTCAACATAATTAATTATTTTGTAATAAGGCGTTATATATATATAGATAGATAGAGAGAGAGAGAGAGAGACAGAGAGAGAGAGAGAGACCCTAATTAAATAATTATATAAATTGAATATTTATTTAATTTGAATAATAATTTAATTATATAAATAAGAGTTCAAGCCATTTATGTGAATGAAGAAAAATATGAGGTGAGAGGAATGAAGTTGAGATTAAGTTGGTAAAAAGTGTAATTTTGAGGAATAGTAAAACTCATAAAAATTTCAAAATGTTGGGAGAAGATGAGGCAGAAGAACAAAAGATATTTTGGGAAGGAGAGCGAAGTTTGAGAAGATGAAACCCAAGAGTTGCTAGGAACATCATCTTTGTTGGAAAAATAAGGTAAGGGGAAATTATCTGCTTATGGGTGATTACGCATGCAGGATAGTGAGGGTTCTTTACCCTCCTATTAGTGCCTTGGGGTAATATGTTTTCTCTGTGATTTACCTTTTTCTTATGATATGTATGTATTGACCAAATATGGTTTTGGCAGAACCTTATTGGTGCGATTATTGAGAATATTTTTGCATGCAACTGCTCTGAAACCTTAAAAGAGGATTTGAGATAAATTCCCTAAGGTATCTATAAGTGTTATTGTTGGTAGGTGTATAACCTTGTATTCATGATGATTTAATCATATGATTTATTTTATTTTTTGGTTGATTGTTGTTGTAAAGTTGAGATTTGGCCCCGAGAATTTGAACGACTCTGTTTGGGCAGTTTGGTTTCCCAAATGGGTGGTTTAAATAACCCTGTTCTGTTTCCCTAGTTTTTTCTAAATCGATCAAATTTATGGAATTTTTCCCAAATACTGAAATACCTTAATTTTGATTTATTTTATGAAAAATAAGGTTTTTGGCAGAAACTTTAAAATTGGAAAATCTTTTTTTTTGAAATCGAATTTTTGGGAAAAAAATTGAAAAATTGGTTCGGGGGTGGGTGGGTCGGCGGAGGCGGTGGTCAAAGGCTTCCAGAGTTGTGATGTAGCAACATCGGTGATCGAGCCACAAGGAGGCGCGCCGCATCAAAAAGGCGTTGGCCGATGATCTTTACAATCAAATCCGTGCGGCGGTTGCCGCGGTGGCAACCGATGGGTGTAGTGTCGTGCTCTGGCAGCGGCCGACGGTGATCGGCTGATTTTTTCGGCGACAATTTTGGACTTTTGGGCATTTTCGACATTTTTTTGAGTTCGAGCATTTTTTGTGGTTTTCAAGTTCGGGAGTCCTTTGATGTAATTATAAGCAACTTGTGAAATTAAAGTCCTTTTGGTGACATTAGAATCACTTTTGAGTAAATTGAGAAAAAACTGCATGTCATTATTCTAGTAGAGTTATCACTCTTGAATCTTAACTCTTATAGCAATTGGGTACTTTAGAGTACCTTTAAGGTACTCAAGGGTTATTTTGAGCATTATGAGTTTTGAGCATTTTTTAGTTCTTTGAGTATTTTAAGGAGTTGAGAATTTTGTGTAATAACATAACTTTACCCTTTTTGATGAAAAAGTGATTAAAATTATTTTAAAAGCATATTTTTTAGTATAGTAATCTAGAGGGATTACACTGATGACCTTGATTGGTGTTTTGAGTATAGTAATCCAGAGGGGTTGTAGTGATGGCCTGTGATTGGCAACTTATAGGTTCAAGAGTGGAACCTTTTTGAGAATTGATATTTATGTTGATGATGTTTCATGTTTGTATTATTCATAATCATGCATTCACTTATTTCTGAGATACGTAGGACTTTCTTCCAGTAATGGCTTGGTTCAGAGAGGAACTACGGCGGTCTCACGTCCAAAGAGGGACACGGTTGAGAGAGGAACCAGAGACATGGGAAAATCAGTAACATACCTATGATCCCAGAGACTTGATACCACATGCATTTTTAGAAGGAGTTGATGGCATTTGCACTTGCATTTGCATTGTTATCTATTTAATTGTGCTTTTGAGTGTGATTGATATATTTTATAACTCATTATTACTATCCTATTTTGCTGAATTTCACAATTAAAATTTGATAGATCTATTCTCCCCCTATTTGTTGTGTGGCGTTTGTGCTCTTCGAGAGTATAGACAATCAAGTACAGGAGCAGCCGCTTGAGTTAGAGTATGGCGTCAATGAAAATTTAGCTTTTATCATTAGATCTTAGAAGAGTCACTCTGATATGTAGCACTAGGGATGAGATGTTTATTCTTTATTTGTGTTATGGTTTTCTAATGTTGGAGTTTTTTTTTGTTGTTGTTAAGACTTATATGTCAAACCTGTTGATTTCCGCTGCTTATTTTCAAATGATTATTTTGTGATTTATGTTTTTGTGCCATGGTGAAGCATGCGTGACACTCTAATTGTGGGATTTTAATTGAATTATTTTATTAAATGTCAAGTCTTTGTCACAAACGATCTCTCCATAAATAACCTTCTTCTGTGGGCTCATCTTCTGTTAAGGAATTTGAATGCCCATGTACAACAGCTCAACTTAGGGGTGTTCACAGTATGGTTTAAGAAGTTTTGACGCTTAACGTCATTTGAACCGCAAGAGAAAAAACTTGTGGTTCGATTTTGTTCGATTGACCTTTAAAAATAAAATCGAACCAAACCAAACCAAACCTGTTCGGTTTAGGTTGGTTTATTTGCTTCGTTTTTTTTATAAGATTTTCAATGATTCCTATATACACATATAGAGGACAACATAACTTTGTGTTTAGTTGTCCATATATTACCAAATAACAACAAAACTCGTCATATTTCAACAACTTCTTCCCATTTAATATACAAAAATAATATTAAACAAAAGTTGAATAAAAAATAAAACCTTAACATACACAAATATCAAAGAATTTATAATGAAATGCAAAAAACAGAGGAGAGGAGAGATTATAAAATATGAAAAAGAATAAACAAAAGAGATGAGAGATTAGAAAAGAATAAGAGGTGCAATAAAAATAAAATTAGAAGAGAGAACAGTAGCATAAAAATGAGAATATGAAATAGAATGAACAAAAGAGATGAGAGATTAGAGAAGAATAAGAGGTGCAAAAATAAAAACAAAATCAGTAGAGAAAACAATAGCATAAAAATGAGAATATGAAAAAGAAATAACATAAGAAAGGAGAAATTAGAGAAGAATATGCCAGATGTGCCTAGCAAAGAAGATGAGAAGAAGTTGTGATACTACTCACAGAGATTTAAGAAGGTTGAAACTTAAACTCTAAATGTGAGGAAGCAAAAATCAATCGCAAACATAAGGCTAAGGCAAAATAGGTTTGAGTTTGGGTTGAATATGAGTTAGGTAAAGTTTGGGTTGTAACATAATGAAGTTTGGGTTGGTTTGTAAAATAAAAACCACAAATTAAACCAAATCGTAGGGTTATATTAAAAAAAGACTCAAATACACTTGAACCAAATGTCATTTTGGGTGCTTTTTGGTTTGGTTTAGGTTGGTTACCAGTTATCTATAGGGTTGGTTCGGTTTTGAACACCCTCACCTCAACTTGGTCGTATGAGTTCAGGAAGGCAACAAAGACTCCCTTGATACCTTCATCAATGAAATTAGTATTTCCCTTCTTTAACTTCTTCTCACGTGTAACGCCCCAATTTATTTAATTAATTTTAATAATTAAATTGTGTGAAATCACTACTAGAAAATTCTCTATTAGTGACCGAATTAGTGACTATAAAATTTCGGTCACTCTAGTGACCGAATTAGCCACCAAAATTATACATCATGTTAGTAAAATTGTAAAAGTCACTAAATCGGTCACTAAATAATTAGCCACCGAATTAGCAACTGGTATTTTGTGACCATAATTTTTAGTCTCAAATAATCGTTTTTATATAAATTAATTCATAAAAAAATTCAGTGACTGAAATTTCGGTCACTAATATTTTTTTTCATTATTAAGTTACTTCCCTCCCAATTTTCTCCTTTTATTTTTTTTTAGTCAAAATTTTACATTTTTATTATTTTAACAAATAAAACATATATGTATATAAATAATTAACTCATAATAATTTATTAATTTAGATAAAATATAATTTTAATGACAATTAGTGTAAGAATCTTTTTAAATAATATTTGAAAGTTCTATTTCATTAATAATATATACATTTCAAATGTAAATTGTACAACAAAACCAAATGGCTTAGTGGACATCTGTATGCCTCATAAAGGAAAGTGCATTGGTTCAATTTCTGTTAGAGATAAAACTTTTGTTTTATTTTAAGTTTTTAAACTTTTGAAAATGGTCACTAAAATCGGTCACTAATTTCAGTGACTAATTTCGGTCACTAAATCCGTATCTAAAGGTTAGCAACTAGCAATTTTCCAACCAAAATTTGTTAGTCGCGTTATTGGTCGTTAAACGTTATAGTGACCGATTTTTAGGCTTTTTCGGTCTCTAATTCGGTCACTAAACGCGATTTTTTTAGTAGTGAATGTATGTGTTATTTGATGTTTGATGTGTTAGAGGAACCCTTTGGTGTAGGGTAGTGGCCTTAGAGAGTATAATTTAAGGTGTTGGGGGTGTGTGAGTAAAAGTGTAGAGACAAGAGGGTTGTGGGAGAATTATATTGTTATTATTATTTAAATTGGGATCATAGAAATAAGATATAATAATAGTAATAATTAAATAATTATTTTGATTATTGTTATTATAGTGTTACATTAAATAAATATTTGGTAGAGATAATATTTCTTTTATTAGGGAGAATAAGGTGTTAATGAGAAAAGATTAATAAAATAAAAAGAAACAGGGGAATAGGGAGTAGAAACTGTTAAACACGTAAAATTGAGGAAAATCTGAGAGAAGGAGAAGACAAAACTAGGGCTTGAGGAAGAGGAAGAGAACCCCTATTGTTAAAGTGTTTTTTTGCAAGGAATCTAAGGTAAGGGTGAGATCTCCTCTTGTATAATGGGAATGTATGTAGTATGTGGGTGGGTAATTATTCACTATATGTTGATTTTTACTTTTTCGGTGTTCGGATTAATTCGATGCATGATAATGTTGATTTGTATGTGTTTGATGAATTTGGTGGTTTGTGAATATTTAGATTTTTGTATGTTGTTAGCAATTATAGTGCTAACTTGGAATAAATGAATTGGTATTAAAACTGGGGTTTTTGGGAGGTGTTGGAACTGGTTTTCGTACTACAGGATTGCAGAAAAATCATTTTTTTAGGGTGTAACCGGTTACTAGTTTTAGTGTAACCGATTACACTGTCAAGAAAAATAGTGTAAAAACTAGATTTTTGGGGGGTGTAACCGGTTACCAGTTTTGGTGTAACCGGTTACACTCGGAGGATAAATTCAGAAAACTTTGAAAATTCTTAACTTGAGTTCCAGGTGTCCGATTGAGGTGTCGTTCGAAGCGTTAGGAAGATAACACAATGAACTTTCTTTTAAAAATAGTTCTGGTACCTGGAATTGATTTAAATGTTGTGTGATGGTGTTGGATGATATGTGGTTTTTGTGTCGTAGTGTGGAACATGCATGGATATGATGTTGTTGCTTGCTATATTATTATATTGTTGTTGCTGAATGTCTATAGCATGTATATGGTGCATGGTGGCCAACATTGGTGTAGTACATTGATTAAGGTGAAGATCATTGTACATGGTATTGTTGCATGTCTTGTATGATTCATGCATCATGGTGTTTGGACGGTGGTCCATTTTGGTGAGCCTCAATCCTGTGGTGGGGATTGGGTGAGAGTAGCTAATTCCTATGGTGATGGAATAACTGAAGTGTTACCTATGGTGATTGATGAGTCCAAGCCCTTGAGGTTGGCATCAATTTTGGTAAAACTAACTTAGCAGAAAGATGTTGACAAGATGTCCTGACATGATGATTTAACTGCAGGTTAAAGATGTTAGACAAGATGTCTTATCAGGTGGATTCGACATCTTTGTCTGTTACAGTTTTGGAATAACTGTATTGAGGTTCCAGATGTGATTGGAATATGACTAGATCCCAGGTGGCATCTGAGACTGAGGAATCAGAGATTCTGATTCTAAATGGAATATGTTGTTTCCATGCAAGGAGACATTTTTGGAAACTTAGGATTGAAGCAAAGAATAGGTCGCAGATTCTGTGGAGCAGAATTGCTGCGTTTTTGAAGCCCAAATCCAATTCTGTTTTGCAATATAAATAGGATGGATTTAACCTAGTATGGTTGGTTGAATATTGCGGCTGTTATAGAGTACTAGGGTTTGTACATTTGTGAGCCTCTCGTGTATTGTGTGAATACCAGAGAAGGATAGTTTATTGAGTTGTAATATTTTCAGTCACTGCTATGATTGGAAGGGAATTGAGAAGGGTCTCATACCTAGGAGTGTCTTAGGTAGAAATCTAGGAAGGGTAGTCTCTAGGTACTAAGTTGTAAACATTGGAGTTTAGCTTAGAACCAATTCTACTTAGTTGATTTCATTCATAGCTTGGTAGCCCCTAGACGTAGGTGTTGTTGATCACCGAACTGGATTAACAATTTTTATGTGTTGTTTTTCTTTCTGCTGTTTGTTTTTTTTCTTCCTTAATCCTTGTGAGAAGCAGAGATCAAGTGTCACGACATCCTGTTTGACATCTTAGTGATATGCTTAAACCAGAATTTCAATTGGTATCAGAGCAGGCATCCTGCTGTGTATCTGGGTGAGATTCAGGGAGGATACTTTCTGGTTCAATGAATAAAGAAGGAAGAATTGTGAATAGACCACCTATACTTGATGGGTCCAATTATGAATATTGGAAAGTACGCATGGTGGCGTTTTTCAAGTCCATGGATGGTAAAGCTTGGAAGTCTGTGGTTAAAAGGTGGGATCCACCAAATATCAAAGACAAAGACGGGAAGCTCACTGATGAGCTGAAACCAGGGGAAGACTTGGATGATGAAGATGATAAGCTTGCTCAAGGAAACTCAAAAGCCTTGAATGCCTTGTTCAATGGGGTGGACAAGAACATCTTCAGACTCATCAAGAATTGCACTGTTGCAAAGGATGCTTGGGAAATCCTAAAGACTGCTCATGAAGGTACATCTCGGGTTAAAACTTCAAGACTTCAGCTTCTCACCACTAAGTTTGAGAACTTGAGGATGAGAGAGGATGAAAGTATACATGACTTTCACATGAACATTGTAGAGATTGCTAACACATCTAGTGACCTTGGAGAGAAAATTCTTGAAGCCAAGCTGGTCTAGAAGATTCTAAGGTCTCTTCCCAAAAGATTTGACATGAAGGTGACGGCTATAGAGGAAGCTCAGGATACAGCTACTATGAAAGTTGATGAGCTTATGGGATCTCTTCAAACCTTTGAAATGGCACTAAATGAAAGGACTAGGAATAAGAAAAGCTTAGCCTTGGTGTCTGATGAAGGCAAGACAAATTCCAAGATAGAGATGTCGAAGGCAATTGTGTTCCTGGGAAAAAAGTACAGCCAATTACAAAAAAAGATTGAGGGAGAGTCAAAAAATAGTGCCAAGACTCAAATGCCCAGCAACTTAAAAAGAAACAATTATGGAAGGAATTCTTATTATAAAGAGAAAATTGGTAAAGAAAAGGGGACCAAATGTCTGGAATGTGAGAGATTTGGACATAGTAAATCAGAGTGTCCCAAATTTCTCAAGAAAAAAGGAAAGGCCTCCATACATCCTGGTATGAAGATGACTCTGCTAGTGATGGAGAATCACCGAAGCAGGTTTCTGCACTCACAGGAGTGTTTGACACTAATGTAGGATCAGATATTATAGATCTTTCTCATGATGCTCTAGTCAACTCTTACAGGGAGTTGTACACAAGAAGCGCAGAAATCTGTCATCTAGGAGAAGATCAACATAAGATTATCATGCTCCTTGACTTGACAATGTTCTATATGTCAAAGAACTAACTGCTAATCTAATTAGTATTAGCCAACTCTGTGATCAAGGCCTGAAGGTTAACTTTACAAAATCTCAATGTTTGGTCGTAAATGATAAAAATAAAGTACTCATGAGGGGTGTCAGATCAAAAAATAATTGCTATGTATGGACCCCCTTACTAACAGAGTACTCCTCAACAACAATTAGAGAACATCAGAAATTCCCCTCAGAACTAGACTTTGATAAGTGGAAAATTGATAGATTAACCAAGATGACACACAGAAAGACCATCTTAAGGATTCAGAATCTGCTTCATAAGGCCTCTACGATAAATGATCTAGAAGAAAGAAGATGTGCATTTATGGCCACTATTGACTCGGCTACAGAAAGTGATCACGCTGCCACCACTTTCAGCAGCTTTCAGTACCCAGGAATGACGCAGATGCCAACAAGGGAAAATTTCGCACAAAATGTTGTGACATTTTCCCATGATAACCTGAGAGCTCTTGATGTCCTTAAAAATAAGTTTGGAAAACTGAAGGGAAAAATAGAACTTTACATAACCAGGGGCCTAAAGGGATTAACCTGTAAGGATATTGGTCAAGAAGGTGATTGTTTTCAACAAACGAAAGAAGGGTTTCAAAAAGGACCATCTCAAATCATCTTAAACTGCTCTTAATCTACTCTCCTCGTCACAATAACCTCATCCTTCCGGTGTAAATAAAAATCCAATCGTGTCCCCTCTATGATGTCTCAACAACAATCCTCAACTGAGAGAAGAGTGAAGGAGACCTCTACATCTTCCGCTGTTAGGGCAAAAACGGGGAAGGAGTATACTGGAGATGCGATCAATGTTGTCCCCTTTTCTATGGTGCCATGCAAGCCTGAGAAATTTCCTACACCAAGAGCTAGAAATCTCCTTGCAGGTAATACTTCTGAGCCTATTAATGCCCCTCATGATCCTAGAAATAAGAAAGAAATTGTTGAAACGGATAAGAGAATAAGGAAAATTGTAGCTGAACAAATAAATATAAGAAGTAAACTGAATACTGATGGGGATAATCACCACATCTGTGTTGAAACCAGCCATAAAAATGATGGACGAGATAGTGGAACATCCTTATCTCTAGAGGAATCATTTGAACAGGGTCTAAGGGATGTTGATAAAGAAGTGACTGACAAGGTAATCGACATTGATGGTTCATCTTCTGATGATGAGATCATTACTAATGTAGTCAAGAGATTGATGACCAAAAAAAAAGAAAAATGTGGATACTGAAAACAATAATATCAGAAGAAACATTACATTTGTAGTTGGACCTCAGAAACCTTGCAGCAAGGTTGCAATTATATCCAAGAAAAGGAAGGCTAAGTATGACACTGAGTCAGACTATGATGTCACAGATGATGATCAGGACATCATACTTCCAAAGGCTCCTAGGGTGAAGAAAAAGACTGTTAGTATTCCTAAAGCTCCCTTGGATAATATCTCCTTCCATGCTCTTGAGTATGTACACAGATGGCCATATGTGTACCAAAGAAGAAAATCATTGGAAAGGGAGCTAGGGAAGGATGCATTAGAGTGTCATGAAGTGATGAAACTGATCAATTACTCTGGGCTAACAAGGACAGTTACCAATATTGGAAATTGTTATGAAAAGTTTGTGAAGGAATTTGTAGTAAACATTCCTGGTCACTGTAATGATGCAACCAACAGGACAATGTATGTCAGAGGAAATGATTTGACATTTTCTCCCATAATGATTAATAGGTTTCTGGAAAGATCTGAAGAGTCTCAGTCTGAATGTGGAGACACTGATGACCAAGTTTGTCAAGAGCTCACTTGTAACACTGTGAAACAGTGGCCTAGCAACGGGAAACTCTCAGCCGGGAAATTGAGTGTGAAGTATGCAATTTTGCATAGAATTGGCACCATCAACTGTGTGCCCACCAATCATACTTCAACCATCTCTACGAGTCTAGGCAGATTTATCTATATGATTGGCAAAGGAAGATAGGTTGACTTTGGAACTCACATCTTCAATCAAAATTTGAAGCAATCTACATCAACTGCAGTGAAACTCCCTATATGCTTTCCTTCACTCATATGTGGGATAATTTTGAATCAGTTCCCAAGTCTTCTAGTCGCCACAGATCATGTAATGAAAAGGGCTTCTCCCTTGACTCTGCACTATAAATTGTTTACTGGTAACCGTGTACCAGATATTGCTTCATCATTTGCACCAACATCTGCTGCAACAACTACAAAAGAGGAAACTATAACCCAGCTCAAAAACACATGTAAATAGCTTGATGACATTATCAAGTTCAACACTGCTAGAAAGGAGAAGCTAGAAAAACTGATACAAGCATTGTCTACTGAGCAACACAAGGATATTGGGGTCAACACTGGCGCAGGTGAAGAAGATGCTGATAATGGCTCTGGTAGAAGTGCAGGAGAAGAAGGAGATGATGAGGAAACAGAAGATAACTTCTGATAGTTGTCTTTTCGTGTTTATATGTTTTTTTGGTTGTAAGGGCTGAATGCCCAGGATAATTTTTATTTTTGTTGGGTGTGTAATTTAAGTACTATGAACTGGTTAATTGGTTTTTGTGTTAGTCCTTCTGCCTTTGTCATATTGTGGCTAAAAAGGGGGAGAAATACTAACATCACTAACCACTGTTTTTCTACTAACCACTGAGGGGGAGTAGATATGTACTACTTGCAGGAGGTATTGATTAAGGGGGAGACAAAGTTATGTTCCTGCTGCTGTTCTGATGGTGGTCTCCCTGATATGCTTCTGCAGGTCAATGAAAGTTAGTTTTAGCCACAATCTGCCAAAGGAGGAGATTGATGAGTCCAAGCCCTTGAGGTTGGCATCAATTTTGGTAAAACTAATTTAGCAGAAATATGTTAGACAAGATGTCTTGACATTATGCTTTAACTGCAGGTTAAAGATGTTAGACAAGATGTCCTATCAGGTGGATTCGACATCCTTGTCTGTTACAGTTTTGGAATAACTATATTGAGGTTCCAGGTGTGATTGGAATATGACTAGATCCCAGGTGGCATCTGAGATTGAGGAATCAGAGATTCTGATTCTAACTGGAATATGTAATTTCCATGCAAGGAGACATTTTTGGAAACTTAGGATTGAAGCAAAGAATAGGTTGCAGATTCTGTGAAGCAGAATTGTTGCGTTTTTGAAGCCCAAATCTAGTTCTGTTTTGCAATATAAATAGGATGGATTTAACCTAGTATGGGTGGTTGAATATTGCAGTTGTTATAGAGTACTAGGGGTTGTACTTTTGTGAGCCTCTCGTGTATTGTGTGAATACCAGAGAAGGATAGTTTATTGAGTTGTAATATTTTCAGTCACTACTGTGATTGGAAGGGAATTGAGAAGGGTCTCATACCTATGGGTGTCTTAGGTAGAAATCTAGGAAGGGTAGTCTCTAGGTACTAAGTTGTAAACGTTGGAGTTTAGCTTAGAACCAATTCTACTTAGTTGATTTCATTCCTGGCTTGGTAGCCCCCAAACGTAGGTGTTGTTGATCACCGAACTGGGTTAACAATTTCTGTGTGTTGTTTTTATTTTTGCTGTTTGTTTCTGTTCTTCCTTAATCCTTATGAGAAGCTGAGATCAAGTGTCACGACATCCTGTCTGACATCTTAGTGATCTGCTTAAACCATAATTTCAGTGATGGTAACGATTTTTTGTGGGCTCTGATCCTATGGTGGGGATCGGAGTGAGTGAACCTGAGAGTTCACAATTTGGTACCACATGCATTGTGTCGGGTTGTTGAGTCTCATTGCATTGCATAATTGTTGTATCATGATAATTGGATTGTTTGGAGTGTGAATTGCATATTGGGTGATTTATGCATATGTTGTCGGTGTGCTTACATATTATTATGCATTTTCTTATATTTGGATGTGAGTGGAAGAGATTGCTCCTCATATTGCTTTTGTTGAGTCGACGTCTGCTCTGATATGTAACACTGGGGGGGGGGGGGGGTGGAACACTTATTTGTCTACTTTATGTTTTGTGGAGTTTACTATGTGATCTTCGATGTTTAATAGTTTCTCACGATTACTTTATATTCGATTATGTTTTGAATTATTATAAAAATGGGTTGTTGATGCTTTTTCGCTGCTAAATAAAAGTTAAAGTTCAAACTTTATTATTTTTATTATTATTATTATTATTATTATCATAAGTTGTGAAATTTTATATGTGTTACATATCAGACACTTTCTCGAAGGACAATCTGCTCGTATACAGCAGCTTTATATTTACTCTCTCATTGCTCTTTCTCTTTGGAAGGCTTATTTGGAGAGAGTTTTTCTCCCCAACAAAAAGTTTCCATGGTCATCAAGGAAGCATTGTGGAACATGTGATAGGTGGTCTCCAATTTAAACTCTAGTTTTCTGGTGTCATAAAGGCTCTAGATGTAGGTAATATATCCTACTCGATTAAACAGGTATGTGCTTCTTAAGAAATCTGAGGTGTATGAGAAGGAAGAGCAGTTGGAAATTTGGGAGGAGTCATTTTAGTGGAAGTAAGAATGATCCCTATGACGCCATAGCCAAAAGACTTAGGCCTCTTCTCAAGTCTTTCTTCCTCGGCTGGATTATTATCTAAACCTTTCTTGTTACTACCACTAGCTGCCCCATATTGATGTTCATTGGATCTCTTACTCTGTCTTTCACCCTGATCAGAGGAATTTGATTGTTCATGAGTGGTGAGCAATGCCTCAACAGTTGCGGAAGGCAGATCCACCACTAAAGGTTTGTCTTCCACCTCCCACTCAAAGTAAGGGCTGAATAAGGTAGAGAGGCCTGAAGCATAACAACCATTGTCCTAGCCTTTCTCCTATTCATAAGAATCTTGATAGGCACCATAACATTTACAAAAAGAGAAAAGTAGTTAGTAGACACTACTACAAAAGGTACATGCAATGACGCGACCATTACCACGGTCTTTCGAAGGACTGTGGTGATATCTCTAAATTTAGGTGCCTATATATATTTTTATTTATTAATTAAACATTGTTAATTTATTACCATGGGTTTTTAAAATAACTGTAGTGATATCAGTTGAGGTTTCATGAGTTTGATTCTCGGTGCCTACTAATTCGTGATTTCTTCAGTATTTTAGCGTCGCCTTTCATTTTTATTTAAAAAAAGAAAGTTATATCACTAATGTTCTTTAAACTAACCATTGTGGTATATTTTTCTTTTCTTTTTTTTAACTTTTAATTACTTAAAACCTGACGCTTTTTTTATAAAATATCATTAATGTAAATCATTTATCACTACGGTTGTCTAAAAACACTTCTATAATATATTTTTCATTATTTAAAAAAAATTAATTGCTTAAAACCTGACGCTTTTTTATAAAATTTCATCACATATCACAATGCTTTTGATAAACAACCGTGGTTATATTATTAATCACATTAAACAGAGCTAGATAACTTGTCTCTTCAGTTCCATATTTTTATTTCCATCAAGAAATAACCCCTAACGAAACAACGTGATTCTCAACCCTAACAACACAACTTTTAACCCTAACAAAATGTACAACACCATCTTCAAACCTGAAGAAACAACCAAAATTTCAACCAGCGTATGTGTTTTCGTACTGTCGAGGAAGGAGCGACATTGTATTCTTTATTCTTAACTAGCCTTCAATTTAGCTGTTGAGGAGGAACTCAAAGATTCTGACAACATTTTTTTACTTATTCATTACGTTTCCGGTACATAAACTTTTTCCCCATGCATATACAATACCTTCATTTTCCATTGTTGTTTATGTATTTGTTGTTGTTATTGATCCCATTGTGTTGATGATGCATATGATGATTGTATATTTGTTGTTGTTGATGCCATTATTGTTGTTGATGATGTCATTGTTGTTGTTGATCCCACTTTTGTTGATGATGCCATATTCTTGCTTATGTATTTTTTGTTGTTGATGCCATTGTGTTGATGATGCCATTATTGTTGTTGATTACATTATGTTGATGATGTTTGTGTCTTGACGTTGATTGTTTTGTGTCTTGATAGACGACCTCTTCTTCATCTAGTAGTGACGAAGCTGCATATACAAGTGAAACCATGAAAAATGATTCTAAATCTGTAGCAGGAGAACAAAAAGAAAAAAACAGAAAAGAGGTGCCATAATGATGGCTAAATTAACAAAAGTCTGCAAGTCGGGTGTAGGCTTTCGGTCGAGTTTAGTTCCGTTTATAATATTCTTGATGGCCCTATTTCTTTGTTGTTTAAGAGTTATGTTGTGTTCCTTGGACGTAGCAAAGTCAGCATATTGTTAGATGATTGGAAAGATGTAACAGATGAAGTGAAAACGAGCATATGGACAGACTTTCAGGTATAAAATTTAATTTTCATCAATTCAATATTACTTATATAAACACTAATACATACTTATTTATGTGAATGTGTAGTTGATATTTTAGTTTAGTGATGATTCGAAGTTGAAAAAATCACTTATGCTGGTACAAATTGGAGGAGTTTTAAGTCACGGCTCACGTGTGACTACTATACGAAGCCTATGCCTAATATTGAGCCCCCGTGGGTGAAATATCCTTATCTTGACAAAAAGGTTTGGAAAAAATTTCTGAAGCCTCGTAGTTCTGAGGAGTTCATGGTTAGTACCAGTTGTATTTTCTGATAATTTTATGGATACAACAATGGACATTAATATTTTTACTATGTTTAAAATATGTTAAAAGTGAAGCAGGAGAGATGAACTAGTCTAAAAACAAATACACTCATAGATTGTCTCGTGAGGATACGTGAAACTTGAGAAAACAATGATTGCTGAAACAAGACAACAACTAGGAGATGAGGACTCCATTAGTCATGATCGGGAACCATCTCCACCATCACGACACGAGAAGTGGAAGAGGGCTCAACAAAGACCAAATGGAGAGTACACTTAAAATGCATCAAGATTAGTAGCTGAGAAAATTTTAAGTTGGACTTGTTGTGCATATGTTAAGTGTTACTTAAATCACTTTGGTAATTAACAATGTATGTTTTATCATATTGTGTAGGATTCGTTGGTTAACTTAAACCGTGAAGTTTCCTTTGTTCCAGAACCACAACATGATATATTAGTAAAAGCAATTGGAACAAAGGAGCATGATGGGCGTATCCGTGTGATTGGAGATGGCATCAGCCTGAGAGTATTTTTTGGTACGTTTAGAAAAAGCACCGGACAAATGCAAAAAGAAACGTTGGAAGAGTTTGAGAGGAAGATAGATAGTCAAAAGAAAGAATTTGAAGATGAGTTAGAAGGGGAGCGGGAAACTCGCAAGAAAGAATTGGAAGAAATAAAAGAGTTATTTGTGGTATGCGAGAATATTATGATATCTGAAATGTATGATATATATTGTGTTAATTTTGTTTTGTGTTCCTGTGTTTTTTATGATGTAGAGAATCAGTGGAATCGTCCCACAGTGTACAAATGAAGATTATGATGCTGATGATCAATTTCCTGATAGAAATGTTGTACATGGTGCAAGCATAGAAGGCAGATGTTCATCCACCCCCACTGGTAACGAGATCCAAAATGAGTTATTGGCTCCCCCTGAAGGATCATATGATAGAATGTCAGGTCACTCTATGCGCAACAAAGACGAGGTGTTTACTTTTGTGCTAGAACATGATCCAGAGATACAAGGGTTATAGGAATTCATGATCCTTCCTAAGGATATAAAGGATATGTGTAAGACCCTAATTTTTGACCCCTAAGATTCCACATATCATTCACATCTCATTTTGCATCTTATACCACAAACAAGATCATGCTTTGGTTCCTTTATCCCTCTCTTCTTTGGGTTTATGCCTTGCAGGGATCACTGAGCATCTGTGTCTTTCTTATTTGCCTTTATTTGCTTATGTTTACTAACCCTTTAATCAAAATCCAAAAAAATAAATTATTTTTCTCTTTATTGACATTTTCAGGGGAATAACAGGTCAAAAATGCCAAAATAACAGTCCCACAGCTTGAATGAATTTTATCTGAGAAAAGTCAAAGTTGATCCGCAATCATGTCAAATTTATCTGATAAAGAGTTTCCAAGATTTAATTGATTATTATTTAAGAGTCTCCAAGGTTCATGTGTTTATGTCCATGCCTTCTTTGACAAGCAAGAAAAATCGAGCCAGAACCAAGACATCACATCAAAAAGCCATTTTTCTCATTTTTTCACTGTGTTAATCGATTAACCTAATTGCATTGTGAAATGGTTAATCGATTAACACGTGCAATTTTTGAAAAAATGTGCCAAATTCAAATTCTGCAGCAATTAGCACCAATTTTCATCATTTTGATCACATGTGGAATATTCTAGACCATCTCATTTTAATTCCCTACATCACTTTGATCATTTCCTACCATACACATTCACTAATTACCACTCTTTTATGAATTTCCCTCCAAATTCAAATTCCAAGCCTAATTTTCATTTCCAAACCAGACTCCAATCCACCAAAATTTCCAAGCCTAAACTCTATAAATAGATCCCTCACTTCATTCATTCTTCAAGCTTTTGATAGCCAACAAGCCTCTTGCAAATTCTCTTCCCATCCACAAAATTCACCAAAGCTCACATTTCTTCTTTTGAAAGTTAACAAGAATTCACATTGAATCTTGTTCAACTTTGAGCTAAACCTTCATCCATTCAGTTTTTCATCATCAATTTCAGTAGATCAAGACTTTGGAGTTTGGATCTTGGAGTAATTTGAAGCAATTTTCAGATTTGGAGTGGTAATCTCATTTTCCACCATTGTTGTTCTTGATTCATCTTCCACAATGTAGATCCTTTGTTAATCTTGTTTGCTTGATCTTTGGATCTTACAATTTGTGTTGATTACTGGTTTTTACTGCTGTTTTCCTCAAAATTTCGTGCACAATTGCATCCTTAATCATGAGGTGTTTGAATAAATGATTGATCAAGAATTATGCAATTTTCAAACTGATTTTCTGTTGTTTTTACAGTGTTAATCGATTAACCAAAACTTGCACAAATTGGTTAATCGATTAACAGTTGAATTCTGCGCAAAAAATTGGAAGTTTACACTGGTTAATCGATTAACATAATTACACTGTGAGTTGGTTAATCGATTAACCAACATCCAGAATGTGAAAAATTCTTGTTTTTGGGACTGGTTTTTTTTTTGTTGCCATTTTCTTCCCTTTCCTTTGTTCTTAGCCTTAGATCACATATTTTTGTGGTTTAATTTAGCTTTCTTTTCATCTATTTCTCTTTTATTTGGATCGGTGAAAGTCTTATGGATCATTAGAATTCCTTTGTCGAATTCTTGATCAAGACGAGATCGTTACCTTCTTTTCTTTTCGTGCGGTATTGCTTTTGGATGACGATCTACATATCGTTCATCTAGCATGCATTAGCACAAAGAGCTATTGACCGACCTCATTGTAGGGTAATTACTCCGTAAATTACTCGGCGATTGCTTAACATAGCGCAACATTATGTCCCGTATCGGAAAACAACTCAATGTTGATTGATCTTTTGTATTAGGTTCAAAATCTATGAAGCTTGTTGTTATAGAGGCTTTGATTCTATCAATCTTCTAACAAGTCTTCATTAACCTTGATCTAAGTACAGTATTCAATCATTATTGATCACTTACTCTAACAACTAACAACTAATTACTAACTTCTAACTTCTTTACAATTCCTTCTCGCTCCCTATATCTCTTTTACTTTTATGCTTCATTATTATCATTTCATATCATGTTTATGTTTCCGCAATTTTTCCTTTGTCCGTTGGACACATGTTTATGCTTCCACAATTTTTCCTTTCTCCGTTGGACATATGTTTTTGCTTCCGCAATTTTTCCTTTGTCCATTAGACACATGTTTATGCTTCCGCAATTTTTCCTTTGTCCGTTGGACACATGTTTATGCTTATGCCTTTTTCTCTTTGTCCACTTGGACCAAAAACATTAATAAAGGCCAAAACCTCTAAAAAAACTTGTGCTTCTAATCTTGGACTATGGTTACTATCCTTTGCAATGGACATGGAGCTTTGCACCTAGACCTTGGACATCCAATGCTATTCTTGGACCCTTGGACTTAGAACTAAGGCTTTCTCCCTTTGCTTTGGAATTATGGTTCGAAGACCTTGGACTTCAATGCTATTCTTGGATCCTTGGACTTACAACTAGGACCTTTTCCCTTTGCTTTGGAATTATGGTTCGAAGACTCTGGCACTTACTTGTGTGGTTAGGCTATTCTTATCCTTAGCTTTTTACTTTATGCTTTAAGATAGTCACTTCTTCTCCACCCATTCTTCAATTTTCAAAACTCTCTCCCTTTTTCAAAACTTTCTTGATTTCAAACTTTCACCTCTTTCATAATCAAACCTTGACTTTTTCAAGTGATTTTACTCTTTTCTTTTCATTTCTTAACAAATGCTAAACTACATAAGCATATTGACACCTTTTTCAAAAGACTTAAAAAACATCAAACTCATCACTCTCTTTTGTGCCCTCGTGCACTTTTTCCTTTAACTTTTTCATAAGATTAGACATGATTCATTTCTTTAAGCAGAATTATTCGCTTGGAAATGACGACTTGTCTTTACATTTTAAAATCAACCAAAACAAACAAATTCCATTCTTTGTACCACGAACTATGAGGTTTTGATCCTACATTGCACATCGTGGGTACGTAGGCATGAGGCGACAAGTCTCTCCAAACACAAAAATCTTAAAAACAATTTCTCTTCTCATCTCCTCAATCTCTTTTCAAACAAATATTTTCAGACCAAAAGCAGTAGATATTTCAAAGGATTCCTATAGAGTACTATAGACGTTTTGGGTGCTAACACCTTCCCTTAACGTAATCAACCCCCTTACTCAGACTCTGTTCACTTGTTCTTGTTGTAGAGCTTGTGCAGGTTTTGTTCGCTCTTTTTCCTTTCCTTTTTGGATAAAATAAAAGTGCGGTGACGACTCTTGCTTTTCGAGTTAAGTTATTCAATAACTTACACTCACGATTTTGCCGCTACAATATGATTGTTGGAAATCGGTGGCTCGACGTAGGGTTAGTACCAGTTTGGTGCATGCAAGTATATCTCATTATGGTACATTCATCGTTTTTTGTAGAACTAATTCCCCCGTGTTTTTTACATTTTGTTTAACCATTTAGGTATATTCACCTTATTTGTATATAATTAAATAAATCGAATACTTATGGATGGTTGGATCCAGTTAGAGTACGATTTACAGGTAATATTCCAAAAAACATTGAAGAATACGTAACATCACAGATAGCGCGGGAGAGAGGGGGGGGGGGGGAATGTTACTTAGCATCATTCCTCAAATCACATGATATTAAATTTTTTTCACTTATTTATATAGACATTTAACAACACGACCTTTCTCTCCCGATGACTAAGACGACATCCGTAGACGTTGGGTGTTTTTCAATGTGTTAGTTGAAAAGGGGGTGGTATTGTATAACTTCGTCTTTGATGGTTGTAAATATATTTTTATTGCTTAATTTGATATTTTGTAAATATTTATCTAATATGTGTATACTATACAGGTAAAAAAATTACAGGTTTGTAATTGTTACCTTGGATTTTCGACATAGGATATAAATTGAAAGTAAGATATATAAGTATGCTATGGTGAGAGGGGAAGTCGAAACATGGTAAATCGGGACCATGAACGAGGTTGATTTTTATATGTCAAAAGGTGATGTAAGAATTGTGGTTGAATTGTGTAGCTAAAGGTCAAAGAGTATTTGTAGAGTCTTTAGACTTAGTGAAATTTCCAAGTGTTTTAGTTGGTTATTTTTCTTAATCAAAAGAGCAGGAACTAGATAACATCGGGTGGTTACTCAAAGACACGTGGAAGTTCGTCAAAGACTAGAGTTGCATCAAAGTAAAACATGCTGTGATGAGTTTAGTCGACCGTCGTAGGTAGTTATTCTAGACTAGTATAGAAGTAGACGCTTGCTTATGTTGTGAGGGTCTGCAATTGTACTCAATTTTCTACATACTCAAAGTATCTGTGTGATTGAGAAATGAGTGAGGAAATATACGTATGCGTTCCATACTTATAAACTTCAAGTACTTTACATTCAAGTCTCATTGCAGTTGAATTACATGTCAATTTTAGTCATTTTACTTTCAGTCTATATTTCGATTTCAGTTATTTTGCACTCAAAACCTTTTACATTCCGAGTTTAGTAAATTTTAAGTTACCATCTTCTAAGCACTGTGTTTCAATTTCCATATTAACATGATGTCTAAAGGATATGATTCACACAAATATGTTTCAAGATTTTTTCGAGTTTAATCCCTTAAGTATTAATAGAAACTTGTTTAGTTTACCAAATTTCCAAGTAAATGGTAATATATGGAAAAATAAAATAAAATAAAATAAAACAAAGTATTTGATCACTGTTATTTATGCTAATTGTCGCTATAGATAGAGCTCAAAATATTATAAACCATACAGTCACTGGATTTCGAACCCATTATTGCGGTGAGAATCGAATATTAAGCAATTAATTAACTTGAATCACAAAACTTTGAAATTCACCACCGAGCTTTGATTTATCCAAAGGAAAGGGTAAAGAACGAAAACCCTAATAAGAGAATCTAGGTTCGGGGGTTGGTTTTACTAAGGGAAGGTATTAGCACCCTAAGTATCCGTAGTACTCCATGGGAACCTCTTGTTGGTATTTATGTTATGTTAAAGTTTGCTTGCTAAGGGAAATTATGCTAAGGTAAAGACCTACGGGTATATACACTAAGTATGCTCGCCAAGACATCGCATCTCGTGCCTACGTATCCTGATGGGAATGGAATCAGAGCATTCGTAGTTCCCCTCAATGGGGGTGAGGAACTCTTGACTGTGGTCAAGGTTCCAAGGGAAAGTATGGTGAAAGCTTGAAAGCAAAGCTTGTGAGGATTGATTGTTTAGGAGAAAGAGATTAATGGCTATCTCTTATGAAAGGATTTGAAGGGTTAGACCATCGTGAAGGAGAAGAGATTAATGGCTATCTCTTGGTAGGGTTAAAGAAAGGTTTAAGAGTTATAAGAGATTAATGGTTATCTCTTGGGAAGGCTAGGTTAAAAGGGAATGAAGTGTTCACGGGAAAGTAGGGTTTGACAGCAAGACGCCTACGTGGAGTGCGGCGACTCCAAAGATTAAGTTAAAACAGGGAAACAATTGTTTCATGGGAAAGAGAAGGGTCTGACAGCAAGACGCCTACGCGGAGTGCGACGACTCCAAGCCTAAGGCTAGGTTAAAAGGATAATGAGCTATCTATGACCTGGCAGTCAATAGAGAGACTTTCCTTTGGAATAGGAGGATGATAACTTGTGAACAAGAGTTAAATGGGATTGAAATTAAATGAATAGTATGAATACAGCAAAGATAACATTCTTAAAATTTTGGAATCAGAAACATGTTAAAGCTATGAAAATTGGTAACAGAAATTAATACATATAAACAACAGAAGTGATTTTGTTCAAGTCAAGGAACAACCATCAAATATTTACATGTTACAGAATAAAATTCTCAAAAGTTTTCGGGAAACCGCTGATGATCTTCCCAAAACAAATCGATGATTTTTCGCAAAAGAATCAAGAACCGAATATAGAACAAAGCATATTTTTTGAGTTTTTAGGAAGAAATGAATTTAAATGATAAGAATAATAAAAATAAAAAATAAAAATAAACAAAACTAATGTGGCAGGTGCCACAAAATGGTGGCAGGTGCCACCTTAATTCCTTAAACTAATAAAAAAGGGTGGCAAGTGCCACACTACATGTGGCAGGCGGCACTAGTGATACTATTATGGTGGCAGGTGCCACCTTAAGCAATGGTGGCAGGCGCCACCTTGCTTTTCTTTTTTTTTTCTATCTTTTGTTTTATCTTTTGATTTTAATCACAATAAAGCCAAACAAACACGTCATGAACTGCAATACATTTTGCAGAATCAAACATTAACATGCTAATGAACCTGATAACAGCGTAAAACAATAATCATGGTATTTTGAAAATGGAAACAGGAAAGAGGTGAATGTTACCTAGTAGAGACAGCCCACTGCCTCTTCAATGATACGAGTTCTGGAAAAATAAACCGAACGAGCTTCTTGAAGAAATACGAGGGAGAAAATGAGAAAGGTATTCAACCTATTTTTGGGGTGAATCTGGTGTGTGTAATACTGAAGATGAAGGGTCCTATTTATAGGAGAAAGTGAGGGTGTAGTCTGATTTTTCATATTGCCCGAAACACCCTTTTTTCAAATCTTCGCAAGCTGGCTTGTTGAAAAAGTCTTGATTAATCAGAATAGCATCAGAGAGTAGGTTGTGCTGATATACGTGGAACAATACTTTGCTTGTGATTTCTCAGTCAATGGTCGAGCATACTCGCATACTTCATTTTTGGTCCAATAACGTCAAAGTCAGAAGTTCGACTTTTTTCGGCCAAAAACCCTAATTTCCTCAGGAATTCCAATTGGATGGTCGTTGATGATTTTTCTTCTTCACTTTCTTCCAAGGCCCATGGATGGCCTCTAGGGATGTCTAGTATCATGTAGAATCAAGTTCCAAAGCTTGGGAATATGTCTTGATCAAAACCAAAGGCAATGGTTGATTGTCGTTGAGAAAACCCTAGTTTGAGGCATAGTGGATCCTGTGGCTCGAAGCACTTGTAATAAGAACCGAACACACTTGATTTCTTATCGAATGAGACCTCTTGAATGTATGTGAACTCAAATGGTTGCATTTGGACCCACAAACCTTGAAACATGGGAGAGTCTGGCTTATTGACTTCTGTTCTTTTTCCTATGTAAACCTGGCTTTCAGAAAAGAAAACAAACTAGCAAGATATTGTGGTTAGTTACCAATGCATTGATGAATGAAATCCTAAATGTAAGTGTAAAATATTATGACATCTAAGGGGTAAAATTTGGGGTACAACAGTTGCCCCTATTTAAATAGCTTTACCGGATGACACGAGGAATGGAAATCCTCGATACATCAAGGTTAAAGATATTTAAATATAGCAAACCGAAAATTTTGCCCTTAGATGGGATGCAGATGCTAAGGACGGGCAACAGACATGTAAATGCTGACATGCCATGAACTTATAGTATGATGATATGATGCCATGATAGTGCAAAGATACAGACAAACAAGACACCAAAGATAAAGGTTAATATCCATGAGGAAAACTCACTGGGGAAGATAAAGGTTAATATCCATGAGGAAAACTCACTGGGGAAGATAAAATCACACTCTTTACTAGGCATGAAACCAGAAAGAAGACATGATCTCCACTGGGGATCAATTTGAAGTAAAAGGATAGACATCAACAAAAGATTTTATGGGATTTTCTTATACTGAAGAGTTCAAACGGGATCTTCAAGAAAAGCCAGAAAAGACAGAGAAAGGCACATCCGAAAAAACATCAGATGGCAAAAGAAACCAGACATCCAATAATGGCTTTGAATGAAAGGTACAATCACAATATCTAATAATGGCTTTAGATAAAAGTGAACAAAGCAGGGATCCAAGAAAGCATCAGATGCAAAGAAACCAGTCATCCAATAATGGCTTTGAATGAAAGGTACAATCTCAATATCTGAGAATGGCATCAGATGAAAGTGAGCAAACAAGGTTAATCCAAGAAGGCATTGGGTGAAAAGAAACCAGTCACGACATTCAGAAGATCATTGAACGAGGCGGGGAAAAACTGGGAGATACATGAGACAAGCAAACATCAGAGGTATTCAGAAAAGCATTGAATAAAATCTGGGAAATAAACTGACAACAGAGACATTCAGAAGAGCATTGAATGAACTCAGGGAAGCATATCAGAAATATTCGGAAAAGCATCGAATAAACTCTGGCACACATCCAGAAAAGCATTGGATGGAGAATGGAAACAGACTTAAAAACATTCAGCAGCCGTTAACCAAAGTCAGAAGTGATTTGAAAACATCTAGAAGAGCATTAAATGAAGACAAGAATTATGAAGATACATCCGAAACATTTAGAAGAGCATTAAATATACGGGAAAAAGGTTTTGAAGACATATCTGGAAGAGCATCAGATAAGAAATATTATATCTGGAAGAACATCATATAAACAAGGTCATATCCGGAAGAGCATCAGATAGATACAAAAAGTGCTCGGGAAAAACATCAGGAGCAAAAGACTCAATCTAGAAGAACATCAAAAAGAGAAAGGCACATCCTGAAAAGCATCAGATGATGAAAGTAATGTCATTTCGGAAAAGCATCAGAATAAAAAAAGTGATTATCTGGAAAAACATCAGATAAGTTCTGGAAGAACATCAGAACAAAAGACTCAATCTGGAAAAACATCAGAAATAGAGACACATCCGGAAGAGCATCAGATGGTAAAAGCAATGTCATTCCAGAAAAGCATCAGAATAACAAAGTGAAATATCTGGAAAAATATCAGATAAGTTCTGGAAGAACATCAGAACAAAAGACTCAGTCTGGAAAAACATCAGAGAGAGACACATCAGGAAAAACATCAAATGGTAAAAGCACTGAAATTCTGGAAAATCATCAGATAAAGAGACACATCCGGAAAAACATCAGATGGTAAAAGCAATGTTGTTTTGGAAAAGCATCAGAATAACGAAGTGAAATATCTGGAAAAACATCAGATAAGTTCTGGAAGAACATCAGAACAAAAGACTTAATCTGGAAAAACATCAGAAAGAGAGACACATCCGGAAGAGCATCAGATGGTAAAAGCAATGTCGTTCCAGAAAAGCATCAGAATGACAAAGAACTATCTAGAAAAACATCAGATAGGTTCTGGAAGAACATCAGAACAAAGACTCAATCTGGAAAACATCAGAGAGAGACAAACAAATGACATCCAAGAATGGCATTGGATACAAAAGAGGAACAAACATATTCGGAAAAACGATCGGATAAGAAAGGTCATATCTAGAAGAACGTCAGATAGACACTACAATATCTGTTTGGTAGGTGCCAAGTGAGTTGGATTTTGACCACAAGGTAAAACGTGGATAAGGACATGACCTCGGGAGAAATGCAAATGAGGATGAATCACTCATGACATGCACATGATATAAATTATGCAGATGATATATGATCAAGTGCAAATGCAGATGTAGATGTCACAGCTCGACTCTTTTGTGGAGAAGACAAGATTGGAAGATTGATTCCTCAACACGGAGATCATTATCATTCGGCATGGGGACTAGAGATGCTTCTACTGAATATATTATTTCCACACTGGTGAACTGTATCCAAGTTGATGATCCTTGTAGGAGGGACGGAGAGCTGCTTGGGGATTCTTCAAGTAAACTGCCCCAGATTAGCAGACTGTTGTATATGAACTGATCATTGCTTCAGTTTGTCTGAGTCTTGACATGACTGCTTTGTTGTACTCTTTGGAAAGCTTGCCCCAGTATGAGTTTTGAAATATCTTCTGAATAAACCAATTCTGAGAAGGACTTGCCCCTGAACAACAAATCTTAAACTGATTCTTCAACAGTATTTGGAAAGAACTTGCCCCTGATAGGATCACCGACCAAGTTTCTTAATTGTTTGAAAATTCCTTGAGAGGAAAGCCAGTTTGGAAGCAAAAGTATTTGTACGAACATGATAATTTTAGAGTTCATGCAACTTTTGAAATCAAATCATTTTTTTTGAAAGATGCAAAATAAAATGAGTCATTGGTCTGAACACGGCGGTTCAAGACATTTAAAAGTGAAAGGTGAAGCACAAGTGTAGTGACCTGCAAAGATCTTTGGGAGTCAGTTTACGCAACCTTGCTGTAGTATGCTTTCAAAATAACATTGCTTAAATTAGGTCTTTTGAGGGTTGTAACGTGGCCTGGTTCACGATTTATGAAACAAAGGATAAAGGCTCAAAATTTATTTGTGACCCACCCAATCTACCTGATGAACTTCAGTCCTATGCTCAGTTAACTCAAACTATGCACTTAGATTTCCACAGGTTGGTAATTGTACTGATGATGGTTCAGAAGTTAAAGGACTTTTGAAATGGTAGTCACTGCTTCCTTACAAAATGTTTGCCATTGAGGACTTTCAGGTTGAAAATTCAAAGGTTTCCTCTATTTGGGTTGTCATACAAACTTTCCTTCTTTATTTATTTTTTTTATTTTTTTTATAAGGCAAGGTCATGAACTTCTCATCTTTCTCAGCTATCACTCTGGGAACAACTTGTACTACATTTATTCATTTAATTTGGAAGAGTTGAAAGGTTGTGAACGTCTGGCTTAATGATTACAGTGAATCATCATTGGCGTTTGACTTGAAAGACATCTTCGACACTTGCTTGCTGTGTGCGAAGGAAAACTTATGAGTGCAACTTTTATGTGACAGGTGTCTTGCATGAAACTCTTGTATTTGAATGCACAATCAAGTTACCGAGAACTACCCTGCCCCAGGTTAAAATTGCGGGTTTTTATTTGTAAAGAAAAGAAACTCCTACTTCAAGGTTCAAAGGGGTTAACGAGGGATTATATTCCTTATTTCTCTAGTGTTTAGGGGAATGAAACAATGCCTTACATCGTCAGCAAAGTTTTGATTTGAAAGCATACCACAACAATTATGAGTATAATGTATCATCATCCTCCCTCCAATCTTTGCATAATAAAAATGAAAGTGGAAAAAGAGATAAAATATTTTGCAAAAGAAAGCATAAAGATGTAAATAACAGACAAAATGAATTGAATCAAAAGTTGCAATGCTCATTTCATTAACACGAAAGTACAAACACATTTGAAAGCAAACAGCTAGTACAAAATAAGGAAAATGCAAACAATAAGAAACATGGCCTAATGACTAATCAGAAACAAAGATGAGTTGTCCTGTCCGAAACACTGGCTTTTAGGAAGATAGTCTACTGAAGTCGACTGAAGCTTCACTTGGTGTGATCTGACAGCATTGTGATCACTGAGAGGATCCTCAAAAGGAGTTCGAGTAATCTGGGCAACAACACAAACCACAGGTCTAGGCTCAGCAATAATTGGAGCTTGAAACACAAGTCTGGAAGTCTGACCAGCCATAGCATTAGATGCAATTGGTGGAGAATAGTTGTGTGGCAAACCAAACTCGGGCCAAGTTGAAGGTGGCATTTGAACCGGTGGAGGATCGGCGCTTGAAACTTCCTGGATGACAGTTCTTTGGGGAGGTTCTCCTCTAGAAATCAAAACTTGAAGCATCTCAGTTAGTTTAGTCATGCTCGATTTGAGGTCATCGATTTCCATTTGGACCTCAGCATTGTGTGCCTCTTGCTCTGACATCTTGCGTCTGTAGTTAGCTCTAGTCCGATACTTGTGTCGAGGAATCAGCTTGATGACTCACAGGTGATACTGAAAGATGGAGACATCTGGAGATGAGTAACTGGACAGACAGACATATGCAATGAAACATGCAAAGATGCAAATGATATGTAATGCAATGCAAACAGGATCAAAGGTTTGAGATCACAGCATGGAGTTTGGGTAAAGAAACAACCACAGGGTGTGTACTAGGGTTCTTGTATCCATAAACCAGGGTTCTAAGAAGTTCCCAGAGTCAACAACCCATCTTTTGGATATTATCGATTTCCCAATTACTTGGTAGTCAATAATATTCTCAAGAGAGTCTCATCTGAGTGTAGTATCGCGTATCAACCATTTAGGATTACTCCCTCATAATCATCGCACTACATTCTAAATAGGCCAGGTGGGGTAAATGGTAACTAAAGGTCATCAGTATCCCTAGCACCAAGGTTGAAAGTGGCAATGCATTCACGATTGCTCGTTCAACATATACCACCCCCAAGAGGGCCTCAACTGAGTGTGGAATCTCTAGTAAACTCCTTTGGGATTACTCTCTCGAAGTCTCCTTGACTATGTCCACTATCCTATCATAAGTGCTCTCATGTCCAAGTTAGGACTTATCCTCACCCCTCAAATGTAACAACCCTGCACACAGAAAAACCCAAACACAACAGGTATATATACAGATATAAATATGTACAGATATACCAGCAAGCAAACAAGTAAGATAACACGGATACAAACAAGGTGGGCTTAAACCTCTTAGGGGAATCAGTGTCCCCAGTGAAGTCGCTATTTTCTGTTGCGGTGAGAAGTGAGAATCGGATATCAAGCTATTAATTAACTTGAATCACAAAACTTTGAAATTCACCATCGAGCTTTGATTTATCCAAAGGAAAGGGTAAAGAATGAAAACCATAATAAGAGAATCTAGGTTCGGGCGTTGGTTATACTAAGGGAAGGTATTAGCACCCTAAGTATCCGTAGAACTCTACGGGAACCTCTTATTGGTATTTCTGTTATGTTAAAGTTTGCTTGCTAAGGGAAATTGTGCTAAGGTAAAGACCTAGGGGTATATACACTAAGTATGCTCGCCAAGACATCGCATCTCGTGCCTACGTATCCTAAAGGTAATGGAATCAGAGCATTCGTAGTTCCCCTCAATGGGGGTGAGGAACTCTTGACTGTGGTCAAGGTTCCAAGGGAAAGTAGGGTGAAAAGCTTGAAAGCAAAGCTTGCGAGGATTGATTGTTTAGGAGAAAGAGATTAATGGCTATCTCTTATGAAATGATTTGAAGGGTTAGACCGTCGTGAAGGAGAAGAGATTAATGGCTATCTCTTGGGAGGGTTAAAGAAAAGTTTAAGAGTTATAAGAGATTAATGGCTATCTCTCGGGAAGGCTAGGTTAAAAGGGAATGAAGTGTTCACGGGAAAGTAGGGTCTGACAGCAAGACACCTACGTGGAGTGCGGCGACTCCAAAGGTTAAGTTAAAATAGGGAAAGAAGTGTTTCATGGGAAAGAGAAGGGTCTGACAGCAAGACGCCTACGCGGAGTGCGACGACTCCAAGCCTATGGCTAGGTTAGAAGGATAATGAGTTATCTATGACCTGGCGGTCAATAGAGAGACTTTCCTTTGGAATAGGAGGATTATAATTTGTGAACAAGAGTTAAATGGGATTGAAATTGAATGAACAATATGAATACGACAAAGATAACATTCTTAAAGTTTTGGAATCAGAAACATGTTAAAGCTATGAAAATTGGTAACAGAAATTAATACATATAAACAACAGAAGTGATTTTGTTCAAGTCAAGGAACAACCATTAAATATTTACATGTTGCAGAATAAAATTCTCAAAATTTTTTGGGAAACCGCTGATGATCTTCCATGAAACAAATCGATGATTTTTCGCAAAAGAATCAAGAACCGAATATAGAACAAACCATATTTTTTGAGTTTTTAGGAAGAGATGAATTTAAATGATAAGAAAAATAAACAAAACTAATGTGGCAGGTGCCACAAAGTGGTGGCAGGTGCCACCTTAATTTCTTAAACTAATAAAAAAGTGTGGCAAGTGCCACACTACATGTGGCAGACGCCACTAGTGATACTATTATGACGGCAGGCGCCACCTTAAGCAATGGTGGTTGGCACCACCTTGCTTTTTTTTTCTATCTTTTGTTTTGTCTTTTGATTTATCTTTTGATATTATTCACAATAAAGCCAAACAAACACGTCATGAACTGCAATACATTTTCCAGAATCAAACGTTAACATGCTAATGGACATGATAAAAGCGTAAAATAATAATCATGGTATTTTGAAAACGGAAACAGGAAAAAGGTGAATGTTACCTAGTGTAGACGGTTCACTGCCTCTTCAATGATACGAGTTCTGGAAAAATAAATCGGACGAGCTTCTTGAAGAAATACGAGGGAGAAAATGAGAAGGGTATTCAGCCTCTTTTTGGGGTGAATCCGGTGTGTGTAATACTGAAGATGAAGGGTCCTATTTATAGGAGAAAGTGAGGGTGTAGTCTGATTTTTCATATTGCCCGAAACACCCTTTTTTTAAATCTTCGCAAGCTGGCTTATTGAAAAAGTCTTGATTAATCAGAATAGCATCAGAGAATAAGTTGTGTTGATATACGTGAAACAATGCTTTGCTTATGATTTCTCAGTCAATGGTCGAGCATACTTGCATACTTCATTTTAGGTCCAATAACATCAAAGTCAGAAGTTCGACTTTTTTTGGCCAAAAACTCTAATTTCCTCAGGAATTCCAATTGGATGGTCTTTGATGATTTTGCTTCTTCACTTTCTTCTAAGGCCCATGGATGACCTCTAGGGATGTCCAGTATCATGTAGAATCAAGTTCCAAAGCTTGGGAATATGTCCTGATCAAAACCAAAGGCAGTGGTTGACTGTCGTTGAGAAAACCCTAGTTTGAGGCATGGTGGATCCTGTGGCTCAAAGCACTTGTAATAAGAACCGAACACACTTGATTTCTTGTCGAATGAGACCTCTTGAGTGTATGTGAACTCAAATGGTTGCATTTGGAGCCACAGACCTTGAAACATGGGAGAGTCTGGCTTATTGACTTCTGTTCTTTTTTCTATGTAAACCTGGCTTTCAAAAAAGAAAACAAACTAGCAAGATATTGTGGTTAGTTAACAATGCATGGATGAATGAAATCCTAAATGTAAGTGTAAAATGTTATGACATCTAAGGGGTAAAATTTGGGGTACAACACCCATGTTCTTTCACATTATATCACAACGGTTGTATACTTTGACCGTTGTGATATATAGCGTGCTACCTAGTTTTTCACAACGGTCCTACACCTGTGGTGGAAAGTATCATACATACAATCACACTTTACCTCACAACAGTTAGTTGGAAGTGATTGTATCCCTTTTCAAGTCGTTATGATAGGTGTTTTCCATACTAGTAAGATATTCAAGAAATATAAAAAATAAGTATAAAGTAAACTTCCTCTTCTCACCCAAAGAGCTCTTTCCTCTCTTGGGCGTCATATGCATCTAGTATAACCCAAGTATTCATAAGACACCTCTCGTGCATGGAAGGCCCCACATTTTAGGGATCTTTACCTTCTACAAAAACCATATTTTCCCATAAGGTTACCAAATCTTCCTTCGTTGATGTCTCTTCTAGGGTTAGATTTTCATAAAGGATGACATAGTCATGCAACTCCTAGATAAAATGATTCCATACCCAATAATTTTGGATCTTCCCTTTGCATTTGGTTGACGAAGAGGCAGAATCACCATTTGAAATAGGTTCCCTTTCATGAACCTTGTAGAAGACTGAGTGGGCCTTTAGAGTTCGAGGAGTTACTAGAAGAAAACAATCTTTTAAGATCTTCCAGCTATCCAAGTAAACGCAAAACATCTTCGATTCTTGACGAAATAAAAGCATCCCCTGCCCATAGTGGAAATTCATGGAAGTGTGGGACACAGAAAAAAATAAAAAAGAGACCAAGGGATAACTCTTTACCCCTATACTCTCACCAATATTGCAATACTTTAGAAAATGCCCATGAAGAAGGATGTTACTGGGAATAAGAAATATTCATATGCCTTGGTAAATCCTCCATAAACCTACTAAAGGGAAACATGGATTTTATTCCAGTAAAAACACACTTGTAAAAAGGGACAGAGCATTCATCAAAGTAGTTGAAGATCGTCTTAGCAACATCAACATGTGAGACTGTAATGTTAGAAAAATAACCTATTTCTATGTGAGCTTCTTCCAATTTCACGACATTATTAAAGTAAAAAATTGTCCCCATCCATTCCTGGTCCACCCAGCAATACATATGGGCGTTTTCCGGCTCAACTAAGCATGTGCGTCCCCGTTTAACTATTTTTTTCGAATGTCATGAAAAAAGGTAATATCAATCAAAAACTGCATTGCTACTCCTAAAAATAATATGATCCCTAATCTCTATATCGATAGGGTCACAACCATATGATTCCTTAAAAGTATAAGTGAAAAGCAAACTCGTCGTCCATCTTGAGACACAAAACATGTGGATTTGTATAATACCTGATGGATTGAGTCCAAATTGTTTGAGTTCCCCATCCATCTTCTTTGGAAGCATTGAATGGAGTATCACCACTCTCTACAAAACCCTCTTTAGATCCATAACTAGCACTAAGCACAATAAAGATGGGATTGAGTCCATTAATTTCTAAGGGATCAACATTTGGGATATCATGGTTCTCATATACCACTAATACCTAGAGAATCTCCACCATCAGGCTCATTAATCATATTCTGTTGAAACTTTTCTATGTTGGCCATAGTGAATGCTAAAAAGATAAAAAAATGTTAGGAAGAGGGATTAGAAGTGGAACTTGAGTAAAAAGTGAAGCAAGGGAACAACTAAGAGCAAGAGGAAAGTGGTAAAGGTGATAAGCCAATAACAATTTACCCAAATAAGAGAAGAAATACGACAAAATAAAAAATCACCAAAGGTTAAAAGAAGAAGAAGTAAGGGTTCATAAAGTAATGCAAGGTTCAGTTATGAGAGAGAACATAAATGGTTTGAAAGGCCGACTAAACACTGAAAAGTGAAAGAAAATGGAAAATGGAAAATAAATAGCCTTTATGACACCTTGAAAATGTAATGACACTTGAGTGAAATCACGCATCCTAGAGAGAAACGTCATGCCCTAACCTATGAACCTAGACCCACATGTGAAGAAAACTTGTGAAATGTATCAATGCTAAGATTGACATTTAATGCATCTGTCTCCAAATGTTTTCCACTTTTCAATACAGGATCCCGGTCAGGAGAACCCGACATAGCTCCTTGAAAGACTTCGCATGTATACACCATAAGAAGTCTTAGGGGAAACCGTTGTGAAACAACCACAAGCTTAATATGGTTTAGGCTTAACAAATTTTAATTACATATATATCACAACCTGAGCAGCAAATAAGTATGCTTATATTCACAATTCACTCTATCCCTTTTATTTACATAGTAACTTAGATGTTGGAGTGATAATCTTGTAGGTCCACCCAACACAACCGCACCGGAGCAGGTGGCACCACCTAAAAAAGGATCTGCACCAACAATCTTGATTCTGGAATGGAACAATTATATTCATGAATTATGTCATCTATGAAATACTTCTTAATTTGAACTTTAGAAAAGATGACCAATGATAGTTATTTAGACTTCAAGTAAATTGAAATTTTTGGCACTAAATTAGCGGTGGAAATGACTTAATATTGTCTTTTTTAATCAGTTCTTTTTTACTTCGATTAAATTAATGCTTTTGGCACCATATTAAAAGTAGAAATTTTGTGCGGTGTCTTTGTTTAATAAGTCACAAACAATTATATTGCCAATTAAGTTATGAATCGAAAAACGGATATCTACTAATTCAATTTCATAAGAATATCAAAATGGATTATAAAATCTTGTTAGAGTTATTGTTCTCCTGCACACAAAATTAGGTCCGCTGAAATCCTATTTCCTTGTTTAAAGTGTTCTTATACAAATGTGAGTGCATAATTTTTGTAAGACCATTTAATATGTAATTAAATAAAGAAAATCTATGCATGTAGGATATACCACAGGGAAGAGAAAAACTAGGTCCACTTATTAAAGTAAATATACTAGATATGCATCAGTTGATTTAAAAAAAAAATAAGTATGAGATTGATCAAGTCCAAGAATTTGTGAATATGATTGAAAAAGATCTCTGATTGTCCTAAAATGTTTAAAAGGCTGGTAAGTGATGCAGAAACGACATTGTAGGATGGATATACTAAATTCATAAAATTGAGTGCGGTCTTATAATTTTATAATAATAAAAACATGAAATGGATGGTCGTATAAAAGCTTCATTGATTTGTTAACTTTGTTAAAAGATACGTTGTTGATGACAAATTGTCATTACATGTATTTTTAGTATTAATTGCATTCGTTTAAAGTACTTTTACTTTTAATGGAAATATTTTTATAGGTTGTATTAAAGATTTTAAAGAATTGTGGAATACATGGGTCATACCAAAACCATCCAAACTACAAAATTTATGTTGTATTTATATTATGGAAGTTATGAAGACAAAGGAAATAGAGGACTAGAACAAAACTATCAGAAGAAAAGAATTGCAAGATTGAGGAAAATTGTGTCATGCATGACATGTACTACAACGCGATATAGTGCATGAAAATGAAAATTCATTACTAAAAATATTGTAGAAGTCAATACAAAAAGTGCTATTTTTCTTTTTTACAAACATAAGGATGTCACATCACCAACATTGCAAAACATATTCATTTGTTAAGGTTTTGAATTTTATGAGAGAAAATACATATTATGAAGCATTGGAGTAAGAGAGAAGAAAACAAATTTGTTGTGAATAAGGATGCCTTAAAACAATGTATTAAACAGTTTCTTTATGTTCAAGAAACACACAAGGGTTAGGGTTAAAGAAAAAATAAAAGAAACACAACAAGGATTGGTTATAAACTGTTATTCTTTCCTTTCTCCTTAAAATAAGGATTACAAGTATACAAGAATAACAAACTAACCTCTCTCACCCTTATTAGGTTTTGTCACACTTTAGCATGAGAGACTAGCATGCTATTTATACTAAAACCGAGCACACTAAACTAACGGGCCTTTAACAAATTACCCATTACAAGTTAACTTAAACAATTGGATTCCTAACACAAGGCCCAATTTAATATAAAATTTCGACAATACATATTAGAACGGACTTCGACTACAATATTTAACTCTTCGACATCAGCATGCGAACCATCTTTGACTTCATGCTTGTCTCCTATCGAAACACATGAAAGTTATCCCTCGACAGAGCTAGAGTTCGACCCAAAATCTCACAAATCTCCACCTTGGATCTAACTCTACAAACAACAAGGAATAAACTAGCTTTCATCATGTAGCTTTATCAACTGCATACAGTGGAAAAACTTGCAACTTGGCAACGTCTTGGTGATCATATTAGCAGCATTATGATCTGTCGAAACCTTCAACACTTGGACTTCTCCACGCTCGATTACCCCTCTGACGAAATGCAACCTCACATCAATGTGCTTGGTTCGCTCATGATAGGCTGAGTTCTTCGACAGGTGTAATGCACTTTAACTATCACATTTAACAGTGATAACTAGACCTTGAAGTTTCAGCTCCTTTGCAAAACCTTCAAGCCACAACGCTTCCTTCACAGCTTCAGTTAAAGCAATATATTCCGCTTCAGTGGTTGATAAGGTAACCACCTTATGAAGTGTTGCTTTCCAACTGATTTCTGTCCCAAATATAGTGAACACATACCCAGAAATAGATTTTCTGAAATCTATACAACCTGCATAATCAGAGTCTACATATCCTTCGATTGCTACTTTACTATCATCACTCAAGGCACCACCATAAATCAGGACTCTATTTAGAGACCCATTTATGTAGCTTAAAATCCACTTCAACGCTTGCCAGTGAGCCTTTCCAAGATTCGCCATGTACCTGCTTACAAGACTTACTGCATATGCTATGTCGGGTCTAGTACAGACCATAACATACATCAAAGAACCAACTATATTAGCATATGGAATGCTATACATATAAGCTCTTTCGATATCAGTACCGGGACACTGATCTATACTCAGCTTGAATTGAGAGTTTGTCGGAGTCACATCAGGCTTTGAATTCAACATACCATACTTTTCGAGAATCTTCCGTAGGTATGCCTCTTGAGATAAGCATAATTTCGACTGCTTTCTATCTCTTCGGATGTCAATACCAAGAATCCTGGATGCAGCTCCCAGATCCTTCATTTCGAACTCCTTATTGAGTTCAACCTTCACCCTCATTACCTCTTCGACATTGTTGCTTGCTATTAGAATATCATCCACATAAAGCAACAAAATAACAAATGAATTACCAGGTCGAAATCTGAAGTAAACACAGTGGTCGAACTGACTTCTAGTGAAACTTATGCATGCCATGAACTTGTCGAATCTCCTATTCCACTGTCGAGGAGATTGTTTCAGTCCATATAAAGATCTCTTCAGCTTGCACACATAATCTTCCTTCCCCTTTTCGACATACCCTTCAGGTTGCCGCATCAGGATTGTTTCATCTAGATCACCATACAAGAACGCAGTCTTTACATCCATCTGTTCCAGTTCAAAGTCAAACTGTGCCACTGTGGCAAGTAACATTCGAATTGATATGTGCTTCACAACAGGAGAGAACACATCATTGAAGTTGACACCTTCTTTCTGAGTGAACCCCTAGCAACCAACCTTGTCTTGTATCTCTTCGACGCCACTCCTTCGATTCCTTCCTTAACTTTGAAAATCCATTTACAGCTGACTAACCTGGCTCCAGTAGGTTTCTTGACCAGTTCCCATGTGTTGTTGTCATGAAGAGATTTTATCTCATCATCCATGGCCTTCTGCCATTCAGTCTTCTTTCGAGTCCTCATAACTTCCTTATAGTCTCTAGGTTCTTCGTCGAGAACCTCACTTGCAGAGATTAAGGCATAAGCTATAAGATCTGCATACCCAAGTCTCTGAAGTGGCTTGATGACTCTTCTCGACCTGTCTCTTGCTAGCAAGTAGTCATTATCAGTCTCCTCTTCTTCGACAACATCTTCTGTTTCTTCTTTGACTTCATCTAGGGTACGCAATTCAACATCAACATGCTCCACCTCAACAGGAATCTCTTCCTTTTCCAGCTCATCGCCAGCTTCATCAGTTTTCTTGAAAGTCATCTCAACTTCATTGAAAACTACATCTCGACTGGTGATACACCTTCTGTGACCTGGCTCTAGGCGCCATAGCCTATAAGCTTTGACTCCTTCAGGGTATCCCATGAACATGCACTTCAGAGCTCTAGGTTCGACCTTGTCTTGCCTAATGTGAGCATAGACCACACAGCCAAATACTCTCAATCTGTCGAGACTAGGTGGATTTCCCGACCAAACTTCTTCAGGTGTCTTCGGCAGTCGAGGGACATCTATTTATCAGATAAGCTGCTCTCGAAACAACCTCTGCCCAAAACACCTTCTTCAATCCAGCACTAACCAACATGCATCTAACCATTTCAAGGATTGTTCGATTGAATCTCTCAGCTAAGCCATTTTGTTGAGGAGTACCTGATACAATCTTATGCCTTGCAATCCCAAACTCAACACAGTAATTGTCGAACGCTTTGTTGCAGAACTCAAGGCCATTGTCGGTTCTCAACCTCTTAACCTTTCTGCCAGTTTGAGTTTCGACCAGAACCTTCCAACTTTTGAAATTCTCAAAAGTTTCATTCTTCGTCTTCTGAATGAATACCCATAACTTCCTGGAATAGTCATCAACGATGGATAGAAAATACCTTGCACCTGAGTGTGAAGGATTCCTTGTAGGTCCCACAAAGATCAGCATGAATGTAATCTAGGGATCCATGTGTTCTTTGCTTGCCTTTTTTAAACTTCGCCCTACAGGATTTACCAAATACACAAGATTCACAAAACTCCAAATTTTCGACTTTGTCACCACCTAGCAGGTTCTGCTTCCCCAATTCGACCAGGCCTCTTTCGCTGACATGGCCCAATCTCATGTGCCATAATTTTGTCTTCGACACAGATTTCGTGGATGCAACATTTGTCGAACCACTTACAACCTCAGCCTCAAGGGTATACAAGCCTTGTTTCTTCACGCCTCTCAAAACTTCCTACGTCTCCTTCATGACTCTTAGGATACTTTTCTCTCCTTGGAAAACATATCCCTTCCTGTCGAATTCACCAAGAGAAATTAAATTTCTCTTCAAGTCAGGTACATACCTGACTTCAGTCAATAACCTTATTGACTCATCATGGAGCTTGAATCTCACAGATCCAATACCTGTAATTTTGCAGGATTTGTTGTTTCCCAGCAGCACAGATCCACCATCTTGATCACATAGCTCTTCGAACAATTCTCTGTTTGGAGTCATATTCCAAGTGCAACCTGAATCCATAATCCTCTCTTTTCTTGAGTCTCCGCTTGAAACTACAAAGACATCAGACGAGTCGAAGTCATCTTGAAGAATGGCTCTGTTGCCATTATCCTTACCTCTATGATCTTTCAGGCGTTCAGGGCACACCTTTCTTGTGTGACCCTCCTTATTACAATGATAGCATCGAAAACCAGATGCTTCGCCACTATAAGGCTTCTGCTGACTTTTTCCTTTCTTCTTGTCGAACTTACCATCCTTTCGCAAGAACTTTCCCTTAACGGCCAAACCTTCACCAACCGTCAAAGGTTTATGCTCCTTTCGTTCATTCAGGTCCTTAGAATACAAGGCTGATTGAACTTCTTCAAAGGTCAGTGACTCCCTTCCATACAAGAGAGTTTCTTTGAAGTGACCATGTGTTCTGGGCAAAGCACACAACAACAACAGTGCTTGATCTTCGTCATCGATCTTCACATCAATATTTTCAAGATCAAGAATCAGCTTGTTAAACATATCCAACTGCTCAGCCAAAGATTTGTCTTCACTCATCTTGAACGAATACAAAGCTTGCTTCAGGTAGAGTCGATTCACCGGGGATTTGGTCATATACAAACTTTCAAGTTTCACCCATAATCCTGACGCCGTAGTCTCCTTTGATACCTGTCGAAGAACCTTATCACCAAGGCTCAACGGTATTGCGCTGTGGACTTTCTCGATCATGTCCGTCTTTTCTCTTTCCGTTAACGCAAGGTCCATGGCTGCCTGTCCCTTCAACGCTTCCAAACAACCCTACTGAACCAGTAGGGCTTTCATCTTCAAGCGCCACAGACCGAAATCGTTCACTCTGGTGAACTTTTCAATCTCATACTTTGTTGAAGACATCTTCTCCACGCTAACCGTACCAATTTGTTGTGAATAAGGATGCCTTGAAACAAAGTATTAAACGGTTTCTTTATGTTCAAGAAACACACAAGGTTATGGTTAAAGGAAAAACAAGAGAAACACAACAAGGATTGGTTATAAACTGTTATTCTTTCCTTTCTCCTTAAAATAAGGATTACAAGTATATAAGAATAACAAACTAACATCTCTCATCCTTATTAGGTTTTGTCACACTTTAGAATGAGAGACTAACATGCTATTTATAATAAAACCTAGCACACTAAACTAATGGGCCTTTAACAATTTACCCATTACAAGCTAACTTAGGGTACAAGCTAACTTATACAATTGGATCCCTAACACAAGGCCCAATTTAATATAACATTTCGACAATACATATTAGAACGAACTTCGACTACAATATGCAACCCTTCGACATCAGCATGCGAACCATCTTCGACTTCATGCTTGTCTCCTGTCGAAACACATGAAAGTTATCCCTCGACAGAGCTAGAGTTCGACCCAAAATCTCACAATAATCACTAAACTTAAGATATACTTAGCCGTAACATAGGTATTTTATGGTCAATGAAACCTTCTTTGATTGTGACTTCTCTCAAAAAATTGGAAGATTGTAATTAGACAAAGAGGGTTATGTGTCGTGAAATCTCGTACAAATAATTTGTAAATTAGTCATGGTGTTAGAACTGGGTTCCAAGAAAGATGAATGTTTGAGAGAAAGAAGAAGAAGAAGAAGAGAGAACGAAAATAAGAAGAGATTAGGGTTTGAAACTTTGTAAAATTTTATTATGAAGCTGTTGTGTACAAATACAAAGTAAAAGACCCTTTATATAGGCTATCAAAGCCCAGGCCCACAAACTAACATTTCGACTGAAGTCTTTATCAGCTATATTCAACTCTGTCGAATACAGCTGACTTACAACACTACAACTATACAATTTTCAACTTCGCCAAACCTATATGTCCTTCGACTTCGACAAAACCTGAATTACATCTAACACACCACCTAATTCATGTTTTCGAGACTTCTCATCCCAATGCTCTTCTTTAACTCGTCGAATTTGATTTTCTTCAAAGGTTTGGTAAGTATGTCAGCTAGTTGAACTTCAGTCTTGCAATATTCAAGATCCAGCTTCCCTCTGTTCACTTGATCCCTAAGAAAATAATACCTTCTTTCTATGTGCTTACTTCGACCATGACACATAGGATGATTGGCAAGATCAATAGCTGACTTGTTGTCTACAAACAATTTCATCTTCCCAGGTTCCTTGATCTTGAGTTCTTCGAGCAACATATCTATCCATGCTGCCTGACATGCTGCATACGATGCAGCTACATACTCAGCTTCACATGATGACAAAGCCACAATGCTTTGTTTTCTCGAACTCCAAGAGATTGGAGTTCCTTCGATCATGAAAATATAGCCTGCAGTACATTTCTTCTCATCTTGGTCTCCACTGAAATCTGAATCAGTATAACCATATACCTCCACATCTTTCGACTTGGATCTATTTCGACATGGCATCAGCACACCATGATCAATCGTACCCTTAATGTATCTCAGTACTCTCTTTACTGCAATAAGATGACATTCTTGGGGTTTCTCCATAAATCGACTTAACAATCCGACACTTTGACAAATGTCCGGTCTTGTATTGCAAAGATACCTCAAGGATCCAATAATTTGTTTGTACAGTGTCGAACTTACAAACTCATCATCAGTTACCTTCTTCAACTTTGCTCCTGTTTCCAATGGAGTTGTTGCAGCTTTACAGTCAGTCATCTTGAACCTCTTCAAAATATCTTGAGCATACTTCTTCTGGTGCAGGAACACACCTTTAGCTGTGTCTTTGAATTCCATTCCTAAGAAATATGACAAATTCCCTAGGTCGGACATTTCGAACTCTCGCATTAGCTTCGACTTAACTTTTCTTATCTCAGCTTCACTTGCACCTGTAATTAGCAAATCATCAATGTACAGGCATAAAATGATTCGACTATCATTGTCAACATCATTTATGTAAACTCCATGCTCAGACACACACTTTGTGAACCCTGCTTCAACTAGGAAATTATCTATTCTTTTGTTCCAAGCCCTTGGGGCTTGCTTCAATCCATAGAGAGCCTTCCTCAATCTGTACACCTTCGACTCCTGCCCTTTGACCTCAAATCCTGGTGGTTGACTGGCATATACTTCTTCCTCCAAAGGTCAATTCAAAAATGCTGATTTTACATCCAACTGATGTATCTTCCATCCTCTATATGATGCTGTCGAAACAACAATCCTGATTGTTTCCAACCTAGCCACTGGCGCACAGACTTCGTCGAAATCAATACCAGGTTTCTGCAGAAATCCTCTTGCCACTAGTCTTGCCTTATGCTTGACAATTTCACCATTTGGCCTTCGTTTCAACTTGTAAACCCATTTCACATCAATAGGCTTCTTGCTGGCTTTTTCGACAAGTTTCCAGGTATTGTTCTTTACAATTGCCCTGAGTTCCTCTTTCATGGCTTCACACCAATTCGAATCATTCATGGCTTCATCCAAGTTAATTGGTTCTGCTTCAGCCATCATCATTGCTTCTTCTATTAAGTCACCATCTGCATCGATTGCATTATCTGGAAATCTCTCATATCCAGCTAACCTTGTCGACTCAACTCTTATTCTAGTTGATTTTCTGACATTCTGCTCAGGGGGTTCTTCATTTTGACTTGTCGTGGTCTCAGTTTGTTGGTCTTCTTCAAACACCTTTGGAACTGTTTCTTCCATCTGTCGACCAGTATCCTGTCGAACTGACTCATGACTCCACTCCCATTTTTTATTTTCATCTACCAGAACATCTCGACTGATTATAAATTTATCATCTTCTGGTGAATATAGTCTATATGCACCAGTCGAATGATAACCTATGAGCACCATGGTTTGACTTCGATCATCTAGTTTTGTTCTCAATTGCTCAGGAACATGTCTGAAGCATATTGATCCAAAAACTCTAAAATGACTTACATTTGGCTTCTCACCTGTCCAAACTTCATAAGGAATCTTCTCGACTAACTTCTTCGTTGGACATCTATTCAGAATGTATACTGCAGTCGAAGCTGCTTCAGCCCAAAATCTCTTTGGCACCTCTTTAGCCTTCAACATACTTCTCGTCATATTCAGTATACTTCTATTCTTTCTCTCAGCTATCCCATTATGTTGAGGTGTATAGGGTGCAATAACCTCATGCTCTATACCTTCCTCTTCACAAAATCTAGCAAACTCTCGAGAGATATATTCACCACCACCATCAGTTCTCAGTTTCTTTAGCTTGCAGCCACTTTGCTTTTCGACAAGCAACTTAAACTTCTTGAACTTTGTGAATAATTCACTCTTACTTTCGATCACATAAATCCACATATATCTGGTGAATTCATCAATGAAAGTTAAGAAGTAACGCTTTCCACCATTCGACCTAACTTCAAAAGGTCCACATACGTCAGAATGAACAAGTTCCAACTTTCCTTTCGACTTAATTGGCAGATCATGTTTGAATGCTTTTCTAGCCTGCTTTGCTTTGCAGCATTATTCACACACATGATTTGGTTCCTTCACCTGAGGTAAACCATACACCATCTTCTTCTGATTCAGCATACCCAAACTCCTGAAGTTTAGATGCCCATATCTATAATGCCATAGCCAGTTCTTTTCCTCTTCTGTAGTTGACGCAAGACATTCATGATTAATCATGTTAATCTGAACTTTAAAAGTCTTGTTATCAGCCAATGGTGCTTTCAGTATCAACCTACCATCAGCATGATACACCTTCATTTGATTATTCTCCAGCTTCATATTATGTCCTTTGGCAAGTAATTGACCTATACTTATCAAGTTACTTGTCATAGAAGGCACATACAACACATCAGTAATGCTGGCTTTTCTACCATCTCTCTTCATTACAGATATGTTTCCTCTTCCACCTGATGTGACACGTCTACCATCTGCAAAGTTTATCACCTTCTTAACTGATTCATCAAGCTTCGTGAACCAGTTCTTATTACCAGTCACGTGGTTGCTGCAACCTGAATCAAGATACCACAAATTTGTTTCATCATCATTCGACTGAGTGTCTGCCATTAGTAGCACACCTTCAGAGTCACTATCTTCTGCCTGTGCATACTGCGCTTTGTCACTTTCTTTTGCTCGTGCTTCCTTCTTCTTTCGACAGTCTCGAGCATAATGACCAAAACTTTGACAATTGTAACACTGCACGTCTTTCATGTCAACTTTCTTCTCAGAGTACTTGTTGCCCATGACTTTCTTTGACGAATCATCATCATTCTTTGAACTCTTGCTTGACTTCTCATCACTAGTAAGATTCCTTCCCTGCTTCGCCTTCCCAAATTTCTTGGTGAGTTTCGCTTGTAGTGCTTGGTCCGATACCTTTTCTCTTTCTGAATCTCTTTGCTTCAATCTCATCTCATGAGCTTCTAACGAAGCCTGTACCTCTTCAACCTTCATCTCAGCGAGATTCTTGGACTCTTCAATTAACACTACAATGTAATCAAAATTTGCAGTCAGAGATCTTAGTACCTTCTCAATCTTCTACAAATCTGTGATTGTTTCTCCACAAGACTTCATCCGGTTCGTCAGCATCACCAATCTTGAAAAGAACTCCAAAACTGATTCATCTTCCTTCATTTGAATCATTTCGTATTGCTTTCTCAAGGTTTGCAGCTTCACCCTCTTGAGTTTCTCATCACCTCCATATAAGTTCTTTAACTTGTCCCACGCTCCTTTTGCAGATTCCTCTTCAATAATTTTCTCAAACACATTCGGATCCACACACTGGTGAATCAAGAACAACGCTTTACCATCTTTCTTCCTTTGATCCTTGTACGCAGCTTTCTGTTCATCAGTAGCATTTGCCCCCAATTCCGTTACACCATCATTCACGATTTCAACCACATCTTGAAATCTGAAGATAACCCTCATCTACGCCACCCACCGTTGGTAGTTTTCCCCTTTGAAAACCGGTAGATTCGCTGGGAATTGTGTGGACGTTGTTGTTCCGTTTGCCATTAGATTCTCTCTGAATCGCAACCGGGCTCGTTGATACCAATTGTTGGAACTGAGTTCCATGAAAGATGAATGTTTGAGAGAAAGAAGAAGAAGAAGAGAGAACGAAAATAAGAAGAGATTAGGGTTTGAAACTTTGTAAAATTTTATTATGAAGCTGTTGTGTACAAATACAAAGTAAAAGACCCTTTATATAGGCTATCAAAGCCCAGACCCACAAACTAACATTTTGACTGAAGTGTTTATCAGCTATATTCGACTCTGTCGAATACAGCTGACTTACAACACTACAACTATACAATATTTCGACTTCGCCAAACCTATATGTCCTTCGACTTCGACAAAACCTGAATTACATCTAACACATGGTATAAGAAAAATCATTATAGATTATAAAAAAGATTAACCACAAGAAAAAGGGTAAAGGATTAAAAGGGAAGATTAATTGTTTCTCTCATTATAATTTCTAACTATTAGTTTAGTTTTAACAATTTCTACAATCCAATTACACTACGCGTGCCCCCTCTACCCCTCCCCAATTACATTTTGTCGTTTATTTACCTAATAACAAGTAATAACTTATGTTTTTGTAGAAGTTAAAAAAACTCATGGGGAGATGATTTAAACAAACTTATATACCTTGTGATTTCTGTTGGCATACATGATACTGCATTTGCATTTGTATTTTTACACCAACGCTGGTTTGAGAATAGTGTGTCCAAGTTGAAATTACGACACTAGGAAAATAATGTGTTATATTGCCGTAATTTATAATAAGATATATGATTGTCCTAATAATTGCATATTATTTTGAGACAATCATGCATCATTATATATATGCATCATTATATATATATATATATACTAAATAATGGCCTTTAATATAAGAGGGAAATGACTCTTGTCAAAGTGTTATTTTATTGATCCTAAAATTTACATTGGGAATAACATAACCAAACTGAGGAGTCACATTAGGCTCATAATTCAAAGCTGATTTGTTTTTTGAATATGTTTGCTGCAAGTTGGGGCATGGAAGAGATGTGCATTTCTGGTATGATCAGTGGATCGGAGATTGCAGGTTGAAGGATGTTTTTCCTAATGTGTTTAGAGTTATACCTGTCAAAACAGCTTCTGTAGCAGAATCGGGTTTCAAGAGTGTTTATGGATGGATTTGGAAATGCAATCTTCCAACCATTCGGCCGCAGTATGTGGAAAGCAGAGAAATGAAGAAGCTTAATCTTCTCCTAATTTCTGTGGAGTAGAGCGTGCAGAAGGGGGATTCTATGGTCTGGTATCCAGGTGTTGAGGAAGCTTTTTCGGTATCTTCTTTTTATGATATTTTGTTGCAGTTTCAAATTGATGTAGAGGTTGAACATGTCTTGGCTGCAGGATTGAAGTAACTATGGAGTACTAAATTACCTTCAAAATTCCAGGTCTTCTTGTGGAGACTCTTGTGAGACAGACTAGCAACCAAAGTTCAGTTGGCTAAGAGAGGTATTTTTGCCGGTGGTTTGAATCTGTCATGTATCTGTTGTGGTGGTTTGGACAAATCCGTTTCGCACTTGTTCAAGGATTGTCCGTTCGCGTAAAATATTTGGCTTGGGGTGGAAGTTTGGACAAGATTTGATGTAAATTTATCTCAAAATTTTGCTACCTCTTTGGTCGAATATGGTAGAGTTTTGCGCAGCCGGACTGGTAAGGATTTAGGAGCTGTCATTTGGGCCTTCACTAGCTGGAGCATTTGGAATAGTAGAAATAGCTTCATTTTTAGAGATGAGGCTATTAGTGTTTCAGATGTGGTTAATAGCATTAAATTCTTATCTTGGAGGTGGGTGTGCTCTCTTGCTTGAGTTGAAAGTTCTTGTTCTTTGTATAAGTGGTTTGTCTCTCCGTTCAATTGTATCATCGATAATTGAGTTGCCGATTTTATTGTATTTAGGTTGGAGTACTCCTTATTCTCCGTTTTTATCTTAATTCCATTGCCTTTCAAAAAAAAATTCATTAGCTAGTTACCGTCATTATTTCAAAATGAAGTGCAAAAGGTATCATAATGGTCTAACAAACGAAGTGTTTGGAATGAGATATAATAAATAAATTTTAACTCATGATATATTTTTATTAACACACAAATCTATAATTACTTTGGGTTGTAGAAAATATATTTAGTCAATGAAGAATACTACAAATATATATTAAGAGAGGATGGTTAGGAGGCTTGCACTTTTAGAACCAATCACTAGATTTATTAAACATAAGAATGAAAATATTAATCTCAATCCTTCAAAGAAAAATATAGACAATCTTATTATCAAGACCATTGAGAAAAATTTATAACTAAGAATTTGAGAGAAGATTTTTGGTGATATTATTCTATAAAGTTATTTATTAATTTTTACATGTTTTAGATAAACATACTTGACGTCATTTAAAATAATTTAAAATTGAGTGAAGAAAACAAGATAATCAAAAGACAAATTTCCATATTGAAAATTATGAAATGGATATGGTTAACTCATAGAAGACATTGTAAGTATTCTCTGATTGTCGTGTTTGAACTACAGGATAGAATAATGTCTATTTATATATGTGAAATGGATAATGTTTATTTAACACTTCCAAAGAACTAATAATTGCATATGGAGAAATACATAAAATTGACAGTGATGTAGTGTAAGGTAAAAAATTATCACTAAAATATGATAAAATTAAAATTGTTGTTTCATTGATCTATATGCCTTGTTGCGTATCCCTCATTCCAAGTCGCCCTTTTATTGGTTCGAGCACCCCTTTTTAGATAAGGTACCTCTTTTCTGAATATGTTGTTCAAATCCCGTGTCTTTGTCTATAATGCATGATTGTGTAGGAAGTTTAAATTGAGTCAACAAAAGACACACGAAAAATTGAGGGATTTAACTGCGCTTCTTGAATTTCAGAGAATCAACTATCCATTTTTGGAGTGGTTGTTGTATCTCATGAAGTCTTGGTTCTTGGTCCAAAGTGATTATAAATGCCTTAATATTGAATTAAAAGAAAGACCTAACTACAACACAGAAATACACACATATAGTAGCTTCTCAACTTACGTAAGCTAGCTCTCAACCTCATAACACCCTTAAAGCCTCTGAGAAAACTTAATCACTAAGGGTTGTCACACATTTGTACTTTTAGAAAGTAAAATTGGCATCCACTATGGGGTCCAGTAAAAAAAAATGTGGGTCACACTCATCATTTACTTATTACTTTCACCATCTTCTGACGAGGTTGTTAGAGCAATGTTTCGAGAAAACCACCAACACCATCGCTGGAGGTTTCACTGGGGGGATCTAGCTTCTCCTGGAGAAAGCATGTCAGGCATGTGTTAACAACAAACATCTCGCCCATTAAAGTTGTTAAAACCTCAAGCAGAGATTGAGAGCTCATAATCAACTTCGAGAGAAGGCATAATTGGAGTACCCCCCCCCCCCCCAATAATGATCACATGGTCATTACAATTTAATATGCCAATTGGGATGTGAAGCGAGTGTTACCCCGACAACTCATCTGACATCCTATTCTAGAGCACCTTCCAGGGGCTCCATCTTGATCCCAATAGTATTGGAGCTTTCTAAGGATCCCTGATCGGCCTTTTAGGCGAGCAAATGTTGGTCAATGGCCACATCACGCCTGAAACAACGTTCAACTTAGGGACGAGTTCTAGAACCATTGAAGTGAAGTATCTTGTGGTAGATACCACATCCCCTTACAATGTTATCCTGGGAAGGCCCGCCCTTAATCTGTTAAGGGTAATCGTGTCCAACCTTAACTCAAGTCTCAAATATCCACTACCTGATAGGTATATGGGTAAAGTTAAAGGGGATCAGGCGATCGACCAATGATGTCACCAGAAGTTTTGAAAGAGGTCCAGATTGGGCCTTTGCACTACCAAGTAACTAAGTTGAACACGTAATTATTGAGTATGAAAAATATGATTTGATCTCCCAACTCAGGAAGAACATCGACCTATTCACATGGGCGCCCTCCGATATGTGTGACATAGATACTAGAGTGGTATGTCATCGCCTATTCATAAACCCCTCAGTCAAGCTAGTGTCACAAAGGAAAATAAAGGTTGGCGAGGAGAAAAGACCAGTCATTGACGAAGAAGTTCAGAAGATAACAAGTTTTGGTTTCATAATAGAAGTCAAATACCATTCCTAATTAGATAACATGGTCTTGTCGAGAAAGGCATTAAACAAGTGGCCTTAATGTTGCATGTTCCTAAGATCTACATCCTATCCCTAACATTGATCTCCTAATTTGTGGATCTTAGGGTTCTAAACCATTGAGTTTCATGGATGCATATTCAAGGTACAACAATATTAAGATGGGCCCAAAGATTCAACCAAGACGACATTCATATCCAACCATTGCAACTAATATTACAATTCCATGTCTTTTTGGTTTAATAATAGTTGCGCCACCTATCAAAGGCTCATGGAACAGTGTTCTCAAAGAAAATAGGACACAACTTGGAGGTGGACATTGATGACATGATGGTGAAGACGTCAGATGGGGAAATCCATGCAGCAAACATAGAAGATATCCTATAGTCAGTCATAAACTACAACATGTGTATGAATTTAACCAAGTTCTCATTTGGAGTATAAACAAGATAATTATTGGGGTTTATGCTCACCAAAAGAGGCATAAAGGAGAACCCAGACAAGTGCCAATCCATCATAGACATGAGAAACCCCTCCAACATTAAGAAAGTTCAGTAACTAACTGGGTGTTTAACTGCCTGATCTCGTTTTCTTTCCTGTGTAGATGACAAGACTTTCCACTTCTTCACCACATTAAGGAAAAATGAGAGATTCACATGAAGTAGAAAATTTGAGGAGTCATTCTCAAAGTTGAAGACATTCCTAGCATCGTTGCCTATCCTGATATACCCCATAGCAGATTCACCTTTATATCTCTACTTGTCTGTTACTGACCAAGCTTTAAGCTTAATACATGTCCAGGAAATAGATTGAGTGGAACAACCTATATATTTTGTGAGAAAAGTGCTCAGGGGTGTTGAGGCCCGCTATCAAAAGATAAAAAGGCTTGCATTGGCATCAGTGATGACCACAAGAAAATTTAGGCCTTAGTTTTTAGAGATCAGATATTGGTGAAAATAGACTACCCCATACGCCAAGTCCTCAAGACACCAGATCTAGCCAAAAGAATGGTATCTCGGGGAATCGAGTTGTTTGGATATGACATCTAGTACATTCCTAAAGGAAGCATCAAATCACATAGTTTGGCAGATTTTCTTGCAGGATTTAACATGTTAATTGACGGGGAAATTCCGCCTGTCTGGATCCAGACGATGGACAGAGCCTCTAACGTAAAAGAGAGTGATACTAGAATAATGATAGAAGGACCAGTTGACCTATTGATTAAGCAGTCATTCAAGTTTGAAGTCAAGTATGGCAATAATTAGGCCGAGTACGAATATCTCATCGATCACATGTCCCTCGCCCTGAGGTAGGTGCGTCAATTTTGAGGGCCAAAAGTGACTCTCAGTTGGTGGAAAAGTAATTCGCTGAAGAGTATCAAGAGAAATAACCACAACTTATAAAATATTTAAAGAAGGTATGTGACTTTTCTGGGCACTTCAGGGCTTTTAAGATAATGTATGTGGCCAAGGAACACAATTTCATGGTTGTCCAAGCTTTCAAATTTGAAAAAGACATGGTTCAACCATACTGTAATATAATAAAAAATTGCCATCCTTAGCATATAGGTATGGTTGTCAAACTCGCGGGTAGACTCGTAAACTCTTACGAATTTATGAGTCTAGGAAGCATAAACGAGTAGACTCATGCATAAAATTGTTTTTTGATATACTCGGTTAAACTCTGGTAGACTCGCACAAACTCGTATAGAATCACGTGTCTATAACGAGTTTACGAGTCTATAAGTTTTTTTTTTGAATTTTTTAACACCAAAAAAGACCTAAATTCCCCAAAAGATTTTATTTTATTTATAAAAAAATGTCATTTTTTTCCTTGTACGAGAATTACAAAGTCTCTCTCCTAGTCTCTTGTTTCAACAAAGTTTCTTCCTCCCTTTATCAACAACGTTAGTTTGTCATGTCTCTAGTTTTGTTCGTGTTCATTGTACCACCCTAAGCCCCCGAGACGATTAATAATAGAAAATCAGAGTAAAATAAAACATACGATCACTTAGGATGCTACATTCAACAAACACCTGCTCATGCATACGATAAGTAACACATAGATATTATCAATAAAAACATACTTAATTAATCTCCTCATAAAGCAGCAGAAATTCAACTGAAACATAACATGTTTACTACCACGTAATCATCACCAAGTAAATAAAACGATGACAAATAATGAAATAAGCAACGTCAAGCGTTCCAAAACCCAGTGTTACAATCAGAGCAGACGTCGACTCAATGAAATAAAAGAGAAGACTCCATCTTTACTAAATTCAACTCCGTACTAATCCTGCTTATCTACACGTTACCCACGTGGAGGAAACATTCAAATAGAAGGGGTGATATTCTCAATCAACATAAGAAATGCATAATATAAATATGAAAGCATAAAACATTACACAATCCACCCTATCATTACAACATCATCACAAATAACATTTTCCACACAATCAGACAATCAACACAACACGATGCAATGCAATGAGACCCATAACTTGACTCAATGAATGTGGTACCAATTCGATCCCTGTTTCATGATCATAATTCCCATAAGAATTTCCATAACAGTCGCTCAGACCCCACATGGGCACAAGATATCCGTGATCGCTCACACCCCACATGGGCACACGATCACCTCAACAACAACAACAACACGATTCTTTATCAGAGAATCCCGATAAGACGCTCACACCCACATGGGCACACGGCTTATCGCACAACTTAAGCAACATGGCATGTATACAACGACAACATACAACGACAACTAAATGCATATGACTATCAATCCGTTAACACATCATACTACAACTATTCAACACGCAGCCCATACCTGTCACACATGCAACAACAGCAATCCACAACCATACACTCATACGCACCACCGAATTCATTATTTCAACTTACAACACATAATAACATACACCAAAACCCAATTAATGTGTCAAAGGGTAGGAATTATGGTATTGAAATTGATTTTTATAAAAAGTATTTGAAACCAACTTTCCAACGCTTCGAACGACGACAGAAACGGATCTACGGATCAAAAGATACGAATTTTTAAAGTTTTAGAAAGTTCGATTCGTCTCAGCTCTGCTCGCTTGATGCTCGCCCCGCGAGGCACCAGCGAAATCCCGTTCGCCCGGCGAATTCCTTTTTCGCCTCATGCTCGCCCGGCAGAGTAGAAGCGAATTTCTTTCCCCATACAAATTCCAGCAACCCCTATTTTCACCCTCTCGCTCGCCCCTCAGTTTGCCTAGCGACCTACCAACGAATTTGTATTCGCCCGGCGAAACTGTGCGAGTTAGCAATCCTGTGATTGCAATTCTGTTCGAGTTAGGCGCCAATTCTTCTATGATTTCGCTCACAATCAGTTCGAAAATTGCACATTAATTCACAGATTATCACAAAATCAATTAAAAACATATAACTCACATTTCAATCGGTTAATTTATTCATTTTATTCCTTTATCAAAACCTCCGACACGCGATAGTCCCAATTCAAATCGACACAAACAACACAATCGGGATGATCCTACAGGTTTATCTACCCTCATACAAATATTATGCAACCCTTAGAGATTAAAGAACCCTACCCTTACCTTAGATGAATATTCTTCAGATGCTCTCTATGCCCTAGCTCTGCTTCCCTTTCCCTTTCCTCTTTTCTTCAGAATACGATCGATCACCACAAAATGATTCTTTCTTTTCCAATTTCCTCTTTTTCCTACCATAACCCTTAGACCCCTAATATGTTTTTCCTTCTTTACCCTTACTAACCACTGTTAATGGACCACTTTGCCCTCTCTATTCTTGTTATTACATTATATTATTATTATTATTATCTCAATATTATTATTATTATTATTATTATTATTATTATTTTACTAATTAAATAACAATAACGATATTCTTAAATAATTTAAAAAAATAATATTAATCCAATAACCATTCTCGCCACACCACCAAGTTTTACCTATTTGGTCACACACTCCTGACATTTATTCCTTATAATTCTAAGGTCACTATCCCCTACTAAGGGTAACCCAAACACAACTACACACACATATTCACCACAACACATAATTCCAATTACAAAAAAAATAATCAAATAAATCGGGGTGTTACAACTCTCCCCCACTTAGAATATTTTCGTCCTCGAAAATTTACCTCATACGAATAACTCTGGATACGATTCTCGCATCCTGCTCTCTAACTCCCAAGTCAATTCCCATTGGTAGTGCCTCCCCACACTACCTTCACAAGGGTGATCTCTTTACCCCTCAGTTTCTTTACCTCGCGATCTTCAATCCTTATTGGTAAGGCCACAACCGTAAGTGTCTTAAACTGAAATTTGACCTCCCTCTTTTGCCTTTTGCATAAGCACGAACATTCGCATCACTGGCATATGCATCCGCACTTTTCTCTATGTGCTTCTTGTTGCAGGATTTTCAGGTTTTTTGGCCCGATTGATCGCATCCTCATGAAGTCATTACATCATCAAAACAAGCTCAAAATAAAGGTTTCCATGTTTATTCATCAAAACAAGAGGTGGAAAATCGAAATCGGGACTTCAGTATCATTTCCCAAGAAAATTTGGGCAAAATTGGTTGAAGTAACCGGTTACCCTGTGGTGAGTAACCGATTACTCTGTACAAAGTTGCAGTTCCTACTGCATTTTTTGGGACAGTACATTTGCACACTCTTTGGCCTTTGGTTCTACAGTGTTCTAGCAGCATGTGGAATATTTTAGACATCTCTAGACATTTCAAGACTATCCAAGACATTCCAAGTGCATTTAATCCAATGCTTCACTCTAAAACAAGTGCACCATGTTCCTTGATTTCCAAGTATGTGGACCATTGGATGTTGGAGCTCACATTGGGATTGTTACCGAGTTGGTTCTAACTAACCGAGTTAACCGCTTGACTCAGTGAGTCAAGCCTAACTAACTCCTAGCCTAGTTCCAAACCACCCAAAGCTAAGTCCAAACCAAATTCCAAATCTCTCACACTCCAAACCAAAAGTCTATATAAACACACCTTCACTCACTTTTCAAGGGATCCACAATCATTCACACAAATTTCTCACACTTCACTCTCAATTCCCTCACATTCTCTCTGATCTTTCTCTACTACATCTTCATCTTCATCTCAATTCTCTTCCAAAACCTCACCAAAGCTCAATTTCTACATTGAAGGATAATCACTTTTACATCGAAAGAGATTATTTCTTGAGCTCAACCTTCATCATCTTGCTATTATACTTGGATTTTTGGAGTTTTATAAACTTTTGGATTCATCTTAAGTGATCATTTCAAGATTCTTCGGTGATAATTCTCATTTCGGAGTTTTCGTCGCATTTTGCTCGATTTCGACACGTTTCGTCAACAAATTGAAGGTTCCTCTGGTTTTCTTTGATTTTCTACATCAAGAATCCTTTGCAACAATTACCAAGGCACATCTCAGCCTTGTAGGTTGGTGGATCTCACTTTACTCATTGTTTCGATCGTTTTCGCGCGTTTACGATGTGATTTCGATTGTTTTTCGGTTTGATTTGCCATGCATTTTGCTTGATCTTTGATCTCCATGATTAATGCTTGTAATTTATGTTTAATTGCTCTTACAGGATGTAATTTTCGTGCACAAGTTCATACCCTAGCATGTGGTGGTTGGTACAAGTGATTAAGTGTTGAAAATCACTTTTAAAAAGCTGTTTTTGCTGTTATTTTTGCCACTGTCACAGTGGTAACCGGTTACCATGTGGTGAGTAACCGGTTACTCTGTGTATTTTTCACCAAAAAACGCAGTTTTTCAAGCAAGTATTCGGTTACCCTGTGGTGAGTAACTGGTTACCATTGTACAGAATGGCCATTTTTGAGTTTTTTTAAGCTTGTTTGACATCCTTTCTTCCTCTAACTTCCATGCATCGATATGCTTAATATTTGTGGATGTTTTAAGTGTTGTTTAACTTTTGTTTGAAGCATGCTTGTCAACTTTCGATGCTTGATTTTTATTTATCGATTATTTGCAACTTTGTCAATGTTTGTTCATGAACATCTTGCATTCCATTTGATCACTTGCTAACATGTTTTGTAATGCATGCTAATTATCATTCGGTACTGTTTTTGCCTTTCATTTCTTGCTTTGCATTAAGTTTGTTCTTGATTGAGCAAATTTAATTTTGTATAATCAATAATTCACACCTTTTGCTTTAATGATTTTTCATTCCCTTTGTAAAATTATTGGCAAGCTATTTCCCTTTGATTAATTGATCGAAACCATGTTTCGATTAGTTGATCTTCCCCTTTCTTCTCTTTAGGATCTCTTTAGAGCCTCTCTTTCTGGATCCCCCACGGAGTTGGAGTTTCGCACTACGCACTGCATCGGAGCACTATACAAACTGAAGCCGTTACGCTATCCATTTCACAACACGCGGGAGCACTGTACAACTTGGAGCTGTTGTGCTGTCCGTTTCAACTTCTGCACTACACCCTGTGTGTTAGAGAAGGAATGAGAAGGGAGAACTCCTACTCTCATTCTGACTACTTCAGGTAAGGGACGAATGACCTTGTGCTTGGCTTAGTCACCTCTATCTCCAGGCGGTAGTGTACCTTCTTCCCTAGTCGAGTCGATTCTTGATCACTCCTATTTCTTTCATTCTCTCTCTTTTGATCAATCACCATTCTTTTTATTTAAGATCATTACCCCTTTGGGTAGCAAACTCTCTTTGTTTCAATACCCTATTCTCTTCTTGCGGTCAATCATTGATTCTCGATTCCCCAGAAGAGTCTCAATTTCTTTCCTTCGGTTAAACACAGTATTCCTGTTACAACTGTATCCCCAGGAGTTTGCAGCTTTCTCTTGGTTCTTCTCCCTTTGTTTGGTTAATCACTGCCTGTCAGTTAAAACACCAATTTGCGCGTCTTCTCAGTTAACCACAGTCTGTCTGTTAAAATACTGAGCCTTTCGGGTGAATCACCTTCTCTTGGTTAATCACCCATCTTTTCAGTTAACCACAGTCCGTCTGTTAAAATACTGAGCCTTTCGGGTTAATCACCTTCTCTTGGTTAATCACCCATTTTTTCAGTTAACCACAGCCTGTCTGTTAAAATGCTGAGCCTTTTGAGTTAATCACTCTCTCTTGGTTAATCACTCATTTCCTTATCGGTTAATCACAGTTTCTTCTAATAAAAGCGAATCCCCAGCAGTTGACAACCTTTTCTTGTTTCGAATACTTGCTCCCTTGGGCTAGTAACCTTCTTTTGGTTCTAATACCCTTTTCGTTTGTCAAGTACCGTTTGTTCAGTCAGTACCAACATCCCCGGTGGGTCACAACCTTTGCTTGGTTCCACACCCGTCCTTTGGGTTACAACCTTCGCTCGGTCCTACACCCATTCTTTTGGTTGATCACAGTTTATCTGTTAGAATCTTTCTCCCCACAAAGTGCAATCTTCCATTTCCTCGGTTAACCACTGCTTATCAGTTAATATGCCAAAACCCTTTCAGAGTCAAACACCTTCTCTTGGTTCAGTACTCACTACTATGAAAAACCCATTTAACGACGCCAGGCTTACCACAGATTCGTATCCCAACGTTGTAATACGTTAAAAAATTTATAACGCCATATTTAACGACGGTTGTACTAAAGAACCGTTGTAATACAAGCTGTGTAACAAGCTTCGATTCCCAGCTACTGCATTTTTTTCCATATTTTTACATTTTAAACACGGTTGTATTAAAACACCGTTGTAATACATGTAACAAGCTTCGATTCCCAGCAACTATATTTTTTGTCATGTTTTTGTATTTTAAACATATATTTTATTTCTTTTGTTAGTTTTACGGGGATTTAACCTCAAAAATCAAAATTCGTCATTGTTTTTCTTTTAAACATATATTTTATTTCTTTTGTTAGTGTTTTTAAGTGCAAGAAAATAGTATATATAACTTTAAAAATAAAACTGTAAGAGATGAGCATATATAAAATAACATTTTATTAAGATTCCATTAAAAAGAGTACATTGATAATCATATTACATATATTAATCAATGTCAGAGCCCATTGCTGCAAATGCATCTTCATAATCCAGACATCTCTCCTCACTCCCCTCATCGGAATCATAATAAATTGTTCTCCTTTTCTTCTTTATCTTTTTCTTCTTCAGCTTCTTCTTCTTCTTCTTCTTATCCTTCCTCACCCTTAAGGCATCCCTGACCGCTGGTTGGACCTCCTCTATTGGTGCCTGACGTTCCTCATTGGTGATTCTAGCATTCTCATTTGTAGAACTCATTGTTACGAAGAATATATTATGAAGAAATGTAAAGTTGTCTATTTATAGATGAGGTTGAAGATGAAAAGTATGATAGTTTAATGCTTGCAATGATGATAACTTGTAAATGGTTGATATTCTGGAATGATATTTTTTGAAAAACGGAGAAAATTTTAAATCATTATGGGCAGAGTGTTCTCTACTCCGGGAAGAGCAAGGGTTATAATATTACAACGTTTAGTAATAATAACGTAGCGATACCCCTTATACTAGGCAACAACATTTTTCTATTTTATGTAATTATAGAAAAATATTATTGCTTGGAGTCGAACCTTGTACCAATTAGAAGAGTTATTGCTACGGTTAATATAACTAACTGTTGTGATATTATTAAAATAATATATACTTATCATTACGGTTATTTTGGAAAACCGTTGTGAAATATTTACCTATATAAAGGAATTAACTTTCTACTTTTGACAGTAGCGCCGTTTCCTTCACAGCGAAACCCTAGCACCCATTTTTGGCAGCAAACTTCGTCTTTTTATAGAATCCGCGAAAAGAAATACAAGAAGTATGAAGCTTTTGATTTAAGCTTCTTCCTCCTTGTAGTTCTTCTTGCAGAATCTAAAACTAGATGAACATGGTGATGATGCTGGCGGTAGCAAGCGTAATGTACATATTGTTTATGGAAAATAAGGTAGTCTTCTACTTCAATTTTTTGTTAGATAGTTCCCATTATCTCGTTTGCTTCATGTTGTTTTTGTTGATTGTTCTCATTTTGTGCAGATTCGACTTCAATGCTTCACAAGCAAGGTGAACTTCATTGTAAAGCTACAGTCCCACTTCTTAGGGTTTTGTTTCAACTTTTGGTTGTTTTGTTTTGAATACTAACTAATTTTCTTCATTGCTTCCCACTTCTTAGGGTTTGTTTCACATGGTGATGATGATGGTGGTACATATATATATGAATTCATTCTAATAAGGTACATATATATGAATTCATTCTTATATTGTATATGAAATTTAGTTTATTATATACTATATATATTGTTTGTTTCACTATCCTTTTATTGAAAATGCAATCTGTTAAATTGATATAGAACATTAGTTTATTATATATATATACTATGTATATTGTATATAGTTAAATTGAATACTAACTAATTTTCTTCATTGCTTCCCACTTCTTAGGGTTTGTTTCACATGGTGATGATGATGGTGGTACATACATATGAATTCATTCTGATAAGGTACATATATATGAATTCATTTTAATATTGTATATAAAATTTAGTTTATTATATACTATGTATATTGTTTGTTTCACTATCCTTTTATTGAAAATGCAATTAGTTAAATTGATATAGAAACTTATAATCTGAAAATTAGGATGTATTTGAAAACCAACCTTTATCATGTCAATGTTATCCGAATTGCATCCATTTCATTCAGCACATTTAATGTTCCTTAACATAAAATTTATGGTCCAATGGTCCGTTTGCTTCAATTCATCGATATCTTTTCTTATAGTTTACCTCATCGTCGTCACTAATCATCGTGGTTGTTAAGATCATGATTGTTATGATGATAAAATCGCGATGATTTTTGGCGATGATGAGGTAAACTATAATAAAAGATATCGATGGATTGAAGGAAACTGACCATTGAACCATAAATTTTATGTTAAGGAACATAAAATGTGCCGAATGAAATCGATGCAATTCGGAAAACAGTGGTGTGTTTAAGTTGGTTTTCAAGAACAGTTTAATTTTCAGATTATATAGTTCTTTACTAATTTTAATGGTTGTATTTCTTTAATTAGGTGGATGGTAAAACAAGCAATATACATTTGTATTCAAAAAACTAAGGGTACATTCCACAACGGTTGAGACATATAACCATTGTGATAGTTAATATATATGACAACGATTGATACTCATAACCGTTGTGATAGTTAATTTATATTACAACGGTTGAAATACCTAACCGTTGCAATATAACGCGCGCTTCCAGAATACAACAACGGTTTCCAAACCGTTGTAGAAACAGCAAACTTACAACAACAATCTACATAACAACGCCTTCGCCCACGTCATTATATGTCATTCCCAACCATTGCAAAATGGGGTTTTCTTAGTAGTGACTCTCTCCTTTTGGTTCATCACAGCCTGTCTGTTGACACCAATCTTTTTTTCCCCAGTAGAGTTCCCTTTTCCCCACAGAGTCTTACTTTCTCTCTTTGGTTAACCACTTCCAGTCAGTTGATACACCGATCCCCTTTTCTTCTGGTTTCAACACCATCTCTTTGTTTGTTCCCCAGTAGGGTCGCTACCTTCTGGTCCCCAACACTTCTCTTTGTTCTCTTACTCCCTAGTGGAGTTTGTTCTATTCCTTTTGTTCCTTTATCTTCTTGGTTTCGACACCACTCTTGCACGTTATCCTCTGCACAGTTACTATCTTTTTCCTTTGTATTCCTTTCTTGGTTTTGACACCATTTCCTTTGCATCCCCAGCGGATCTTTTCCTTTCTCTTTTTTTCTTGGATTTGACACCACTTTCCTTTCTTTGTTTGGGTTTCCGTCTTAGTTCCACGAACTATGGAAGCTCTGATTCTGCATTCATTTGAATGTATGATACATAGGCACGAGGTCGCGATGATCTTGGCGAGCACACTTCCACCCTTCCTTCTTCCCTTCTTTCTTCCTTTCTTTTCCCCGGTTCCTCTGAACTACGGCGCTCTGATTTCCTCATTGCACTATGAGGGTACATAGGCACGAGGGCCCCAATCCTCCGCGAGCACTCTTCTTCCTTTCTTTTCTTCTTCTCTTTTCTCTTCTTTATCCTCTTCTTTTAGCTAGAAGCCTTTAGATAGATAACCCATCCAAGCCTAGAAGCAAGCAAAATGGTTCCCGTCGAGTACGACAGATCTGTAAGGTGCTAGTACCTACTTTTGCATAACCGACCCTCGTTCCCGTTTCTCTTCCCCTTGGGTTTTATCGATATTTCCCTGTCCTTTGAGACTAAGTAAAGTTCGGTGGCGACTTTGTGTTATCTTTGAGTGTGCGACTCACTCAGATATAAACCAGCCATCTTCAGCTGGCGACTTTGCTGGGGAGTCCTTGTGCTTGCAAGTTGGGGTGTCCCCTAGTTTTGTTTGCTTTTTCTTGCTTGCTTGGGTGTTTATCTTTCGCGCTTTACTTGCTTTATCTTTATGCTTTAACTTTATTCTTTACTGCTTTGAATATTCATATGCTGCATATTCTGGATATTTACTTTTTTCTGCTGTTGTTGGGATGGGTAGATATTATTGGAGAGAAAAGTCCTAACACCGGGCTTAGCATACACATAGGCTAGAACGTGGATAGTCGTGAGGCCTGCGTTTTGCGCGTTGGGTTACCACGAGAGTCACATCCTAGATCGTGATTCGCTTGAGAATATTTCTGTCCTGTGAGAATTCACTACGGCGGGATGTTTTCACTCTGAGTCCTATGGTTTGGGCGACCTTTCTAGGGACCACCTTGTTGTGTCTAGATCACACCCGTGAGGGGGATGGGTTTTTGCAGGAAAACAAGCCACTTCATACCTTTGTTCTCTCACACACAACAGATTTTGCACCGACACATCAGACTATATGGCACCGACACCGAATTATATGCAGATATCGGGATTATTCAGATTTGATTGTTCAGACAGTTCTGGCTTCCCGTTGTTTGTGTTGCATATCATTTCATCATATAAATTAATTTTTGCATGTGCATTTCCAGGTTTTCGCAGACTTATTCTTTGTTGGCATTATCATAGAGATGAGTACTGGTTGCCGAGGCATTTTCAGGTACAAGTTTGTGGAGCCTAAGCTGGGTATTTTGAGAGGTCTATCATCCTGTATGGTTGAAGATAAAAGAGGGATCTTCAGGGATACCTATGGTAATTTGTTGTCCATCCTCAATACTGAAGTGAACATCACCGCCATTCATACTCTGGTTCAGTTCTATGATCCGCCATATAGGTGCTTCACATTTCAGGATTATCAGTTAGCACCTACACTCGAGGAGTATGCTTATATTTTGGGGGTTGAGATCAAGAAGCGGGTTCCTTATGTTTACACTAGTGGTTGTCTGAAGTTTCCTCTTATTGCTGATGCGCTTTGCATTAGTAAGAAGGATGTGGAGCATAATCTCAAGACCAAAGGGAAGGGTATTCGAGGGTTTGCTTCGAAGTTCTTGGTTGACAAGGCCACTTCTTTTGCTAAGGATGGAAACTGGAAGGCTTTCAACGTCGTTCTTGCTATGTTGATATATGGGATTATCTTGTTTCTGAACATGGAGGATTTCGTAGATTAGGCTGCCATCAGTATCTTCTTGTCCAAGAACCCTGTTCCGACACTTCTTGTTGATACCTACCATTCTATTCATTCGAGGAATGAAAAGAAGAAGGGAACAATTGTCTGTTGTGCTCCTCTGCTGTGCCGATGGTTCATGTCTCACCTCCCACAGAAAGGTCCCTTTGTTGAGAATAAGGGTAATCTCAAGTGGTCTCAACGAATCATGTCTCTTACTGCAGATGACATTTCTTGGTATTCTCGAGTCTTCGACGATATTAAGATTATTCTTCATTGTGGGAAATTCTCTAATGTACCTCTCTTGGGTACAAAGGGTGGAATTAACTACAATCCGAGACTTGCTTTCCGACAGTTGGGATATCCTATGGTTGTTAAGCCAGATCCTGAGGTAATGGAACAGTTCATCTTTCATGAAGGGGTTGATGACATGGGATTGCTGAAGAGTTTTAGTGCCGCTTGGACTCAGATTCTCTCCGAAGGAAAAGCCGATTTGAGTAAGAAGAATTGCGTAGCCAAGGAAGCTTACACACAGTGGGTCAAAGAGTGCGTCAAAGAGATCTTGTTTCCATTTTCTCCTGAGGCTTCCATGAATGCCAAACCTCCTGAACTTGCCATTGTTCCTCCATCTGAGGTCGATCAACTCAAGATGACTATTGAGAAATTGAAGAAAGAGAATGTTGATCTTCGTCTCAACCTTGATAGAGTCACTTCCGAGAAGGATAACCTGCAGATTGAGCTCCGCCAGAAGTGCGAGCGCATGCTCAAAGAGGTGGAAGTTGAACAGAACAAGCGTAGGAAATTGGGTGATGCTTTGAAGAGCACCTATGAGGGGCTTGCTTCAAAGAAGAGGCAACTCACCGATATCTAGTATCATCCGAGTTTAAGACAAAGTGGCAAAGTGAGCAAGACCGTGCTAATCAGTTGGAAAATGACTTTTCTCAATGTCAAGCCCAGCTAGACAAAGTTTTCGGTGAGATTCAGAAGCTGCAGGATCAGGCACATCAGAGCTGAGAGCAGATTAGTCAGCTCAACATAGAGAGCACTCATTGGGAGCATCAAAGCCGCCATCTGCAAAACCTCCTGGATCAGAAAGAGGCCTTTCTTTAGGATATGCTTCAGGGACTCTACCATTCTTTTTTGCGTAACCTCATGAAGGATGCAAAGCATTGGAGTGAGAGGCATGTCCGTCTAGCCAAATTTGCTGAGCATGCATTGGAGGACCTACCTGGGTTGTTGAGGGATGCATATGATGATGTATTGCCACACTAGCTTCCTTGGGCTATTTTCCACTTCTTGTCTATTTGTAGGGTGGTATTTGATAGGATCCATGCGGATTTTATTGTAGCCCAAAAGGCAGATATTTGACTTGTACTCGACTTGTACTCCTTTCCTTTATTGTTGAATGAATGAATGAAGTTGCTTGCCAATTTTATCTTTCGCACCTTTACTTGTATGCTTTATGATTATTGTCAACAAAGATAAGTTTAAGAATTCCTGGAATTTAAAACTTTATTTTTGCATGCATATCATACATTCATTTGCACACATATGCACGTCCCTTCATCCGAAATCGTTGCTCATCCTTGTCTACCTTCTTTGTAGCAAGACGACGACTCGACATCGGTATTTTACTCGCTCAAACAAATCCAGAATCATGGCTGATTTTGAAGCTGAGAACACTGCTTATAAGGAAACTCTGCCTCAATTCCAAGGTCGGATGGATCAGTTTCAGACGAACATGGATGTCATTATAGAACTCCTTCACGCTCAGAGGGATGTCGTTGCTGCTTCCACTGTTATTGAAATCGCTACTGACGCAACTGTTGTCACTCCTGTTGTGACTACTTCTCCCGTTGTTACGGCTACTCCTGTTGTTACTCCTTCTCCTGCTATTGTTGAAGTGCCAGTTGAGCCTGTGAATCAGTCTGCTGTTCATCTGACAAATTCTCAATCCGGTTTGAACAAGATACCCGCTGGTTTTCCTTGGGGCATGCCTCCGAATTACACTCCTCAGATTGCAAACAATGGTAGTGCCTTCATACCATATCAGCCTTTTGTTACGCCCATGCCTAATGGGAATGCTGCTGCATATCCATGGGTCATGCCTACTTCAGTCCCACCTCCAGTGGTGAATGATGATCCTGAGAATCTTCAGGTTCAGACTCGTCAAACTTCCGGATTGGCTGACATTGAAACCCATGATGAAGAAGATCATGTGTATAGGGGTTCTCCTTTTTAGGTTCCTGGGGCATCTTCCTCAGCTACTGTGATACTTCCTCCGATTTATCCGTTTGGTGTCCAGATGGGTTAGAATGCTGGTCAGATGGTTAATCCGGGTTTGGTATATCCGTCTCATTTTGCTACTCCGCAAGTGAATGCTCCAGCCGCATCCCAGCTGCCAAATCATCCGATTCTTGTCAGGCCCACTAATTAGAGTAGAGATGCTGATTAGAAGTTGTTGGAAGACCGCATCAGAGCTATTGAAGGGTTTTCTGTTTTCGGCATGGAGGCCAAAGACTTGTGTTTGGTTCCAAATGTTGTGCTGCCGCAAAAATTCAAAATACCTGAGTTGCCAAAGTATAAAGGTTTAAGTTGTCCGCATAGTCACATCACTATGTACTGCAGGAAGATGGCAGCCTATATTGATAATGATGAATTGCTTGTTCATTGTTTTCAAGATAGTTTGTCTGGTGCTTCATTGGATTAGTACATGGGCTTGGAGCGTAGAAAGATCCGTACTTGGAGGGATCTGTCTGAAGCATTCTTGAAACAAAACAAATACAATCTTGATCTGGCACCTACTAGATTGTAGTTACAGAACCAATCTCAGCGTTCAGCTGAAACATTCAAGGAGTATGCACAAAGATGGCGTGAAATGGTGTCTCGTGTATGACCTGCTCTCTTTGACAATGAGTTGGTTGATATCTTTATGGGTACGTTGCAAGGTTCATACTATGAGAAAATGGTGGGAAGTTCTTCATCGAACTTTGCTGACATTGTAACAATTGGTGAACGGATTGAGAATGGTTTGAAGACTGGAAATATTTCTGGAACTACTTCCCAGCAGCCGACCACTAGAAAGTCTCAAAACCGTCAGTCAAAGAAGAAAGAAGGTGAAGCCAATGCTGTGACAGCTCAAGTTTCTCCTCAGTATCAAGTTCCCATGGCACCCATGCCATACTATCCATATCCGTACATTGCTGCTGCACAATATCAACAACCTCCATATTAGTATCATCTGCAACAACCAGTTCAAAATGCGCAGAATCAGCAACAGACTCAACAGAACAGCAAAAGTCAGCAGAATCAAAGCCGTCAAAACAATAACAATCAAGGAAACCGTAAGCGTCCGAATTTCGACAGAATTCCGGTGTCATACACTGAATTATTTCCTTACTTGGTTCACCAAGGGGCAATTGTCCCGAAGCAGATCTCACCTGCAATTCTTCCATTTGGTCTGAAGCATAATCCAAATGCGTCTTGTACCTATCATGCTGGATACATAGGACATGCAACAGAGGACTGTTTTGTTTTCAAATCCAAGGTTCAGGAACTCATGATTAAGAATATTCTGACTTTTGCTGAGGAAGGACCTAACATTCAGAATAATCTGTTGCCAGATCACGGTGGACATGTGGTTAGCATGATTGAGGATAATTCAGGGGCTGAATTGATCATGGATGTTGACGAGGTAAAGACCCCGATGACTGTGGTTTTCAAGAAATTGAATGAACATGGGCTCTTGAAAGGATTGCATGGTAAGTGTCAGATTTGCGACGATAATCCCAACCAGTGTCGAAAGCTGAAGGGTTGTGTCCAGATTTTGATAAACCTTGGTGAAGTTCAATTTGTCAAGTCTAAACCTGTTGAGGAAGTTGCTGTTATCGGGTCGTTCACCATCGTCTATAGGAAGGTTCCTATTGAATCCCCTAAATAGAAGAAGGTGCAACCCATCGTTGTCTGTCCTCCAAAGCCGTTTCCGTATCAGAGTTCTAAAGAGGTACCTTGGAGGTATGGGTCTACTGTGTTTTGTGGAGACCAAGAGATAAGGTTTGCTGATTCTGAGATCGTAAATGTTACAGCCGTTAGAGGTATGACTCGTAGTGGACGAGTGTTCGCTCCGAAGGTCACTACAAAGCCTGTTCAAGTTCCAACTATTGTTCCTCCCAAGGAAACGCCTGCGTCTGCAACCCCTGCTATTCAACAAGGGGTATCTGCTACAGTTCCAGTGTCGACTATCCCGTCTGAAGATATTTCAAAGAGCAAAGAGACACTTGATGATCAAGAGTTCCTTAAGTTGATCAAGAAAAGTGACTTTAAGATTGTGGATCAACTAGAGCAAACACCCTCAAGGATCTCAATCTTGTCCTTACTCATGAGCTCGTCCGCGCACATATCAGCTTTGTTGAAGGTCTTGAACACTTCCCATGTCATGCAAGATATACACGTCGTCGAGTTCAATGATGTAGTGGCCAATATAACTACAAGTCGGTATTTGGGTTTTAATGAATCAGAATTACCTCCTGAAGGAAATGCCCACAACAAAGCACTGCACATATCCGTAACCTGTACAGATATCGTCTTATCTCGTGTTCTGGTGGATACCGGTTCTTCCCTCAATGTGATGCCTAAGGGCACATTGAGTCAATTACTGGAAGAAGGGATCGAGATAAGGCCGAGCGCCTTAGTTGTCAGAGGTTTTGATGGTTCTCGAAGGCAAGTCATAGGAGAAGTGGATTTACCCATCAAAGTTGGGCCGCATTTGTTTACCATTACCTTCCAAGTGATGGATATCAATCCGGCGTACAGTTGCCTATTGGGTCGTCCGTGGATCCACGCCGCAGGGACAGTTACATCCACTTTACATCAGAAATTGAAATTCATGTTCGACGATCAGTTGGTCATCGTCTGTGGTGAAGAAGATCTGATTATGAGTGAGTTATCATCTTTTCGGTATGTCGAGACCGAGGAAGGCATAGCTGAGGTGCCGTTGCAGTGTCTCGAGTTTGAAGATGTCAGCTCTGCTTTCGCTAGTCACAGTAGATCACCACAAATGACCTTAGCATCTGCTAAGAGTGCTAAGGAGACCATCGAGAGAGGTGCCTTGCCAGGCTGGGGGCATGTGATTGATGTGGTTGAGAAGCATAGTCGTTTTGGATTGGGTTATCGTCCTGGTCGACAATCTAGTTCACATGGTCCAAAGCAGTGCAACTTGATCAAGTTCAGTAGCGCGGGTTTTCAGATGGGTGACATCGTAGCAGCCCTTGATGATGCTGGTCCCAGTAATCAAATTTCAAACTTTATGCGCAAGTGTCCGCTGGGTTTCAACCTCAACAACTGGACATCTATCGTGATTCCTGTGGTTTTTCCATATAACATGTAATGCATTTTGATTTCTCATTCCCTCGTCCTCGCCCGAGACGAGAGGATAGCTTGTAAAGGGCCTCACGCTTTTGCAATATTATGTGATCAATAAATAAAATTTTTTTGCATTCAAAATCATGCTCTACTTTCTTTCTTTATTTTACTTTTTTACAAACAAATGGCAAAAGTTTCTTTTATTTTCACCTTTTAAAATAGCTCATTCTAAACATATTCATAAACATGCAGAACTAATAAACGCATTGATAACAACATGGCAAACATCCATTGTGATTCTGGAATTCCGATTAACCAAGTCGAAGAAGATGGTGAGGAAGATTGTGAGTTACCGACTGAACTAGCAAGGCTCCTTGAGCACGAGCATAGAGCGATTCAGCCACACAAAGAGCCCGTGGAAGTTGTCAATCTTGGTTTTGATGAGGTCATAAGAGAAGTCAAGGTTGGCGCGTCTCTCGCTAAGCATGTACACTCCGAGTTGGTCAAGTTATTGAAAGAGTATGTTGATATCTTCGCCTGGTCCTATCAAGATATGACTGGGTTGGATACCAACATCGTTGAACATCACTTGCCACTCAAGCCCGGATGCCCTCCTATCAAGCAGAAACTCAGGAAGACTAGACCCGACATGGCACTCAAAATCAGAGAAGAGGTAAAGAAAGAGTTTGATGCTGGGTTCCTCGCTACTTCCGAATATCCTGAATGGATTGCTAACATCGTCCCAGTTCCAAAAAAAAATGGGAAGGTTAGAATGTGTGTGGATTACCGAGATCTCAACAAGGCAAGCCCGAAAGATAATTTCCCCTTTCCTCATATTGATGTCTTGGTAGACAACACAGCGCAGTTCTCTGCTTTTCGTTCATGGACGGGTTTTCAGGATATAATAAGATCAAAATGTCCCCAGCTGATATAGAGAAGACTACTTTCACCACACCATGGGGTACATATTGTTACAAAGTCATGCCATTCGGTCTGAAGAATGCAGGGGCAACATACCAACGTGCCATGACAACCCTCTTTCACAACATGATTCATAAAGAGATTGAGGTTTACGTGGACGATATGATTGCAAAGTCCAAAACTGAAGATGATCACCTGGTTCATCTAAAGAAACTGTTTGACAGACTCTGGAAGTTTAGATTGCGATTGAATCCTACGAAGTGCACCTTCGGAGTTCGATCTGGTAAACTGTTCGGTTTTATTGTGAGTCAGATAGGCATTGAAGTTGATCGTGATAAGGTTCGAGCAATTCAGAACATGCCGCCTCCCAAAACAGAAAAAGAAGTCTGTGGCTTTCTGGGCAGACTTAATTACATCTCAAGGTTCATTTCCCACTTGACGGCTACCTGTGAACCAATGTTCAAATTACTAAGAAAAAATCAATCGGTTGAATGGAACAATGATTATCAAGAAGCATTTGACAAAATAAAACAATACTTGCAAGAACCACCGATCTTAGTACCGCCGATTCCTGGTAGGCCTTTAATCATGTATCTCACCGTTCTCGATGAATCAATGGGATGTGTATTGGGTCAACATGACGACACTGGCAAAAAAGAACATGCAATTTACTATCTGAGCAAGAAGTTCACTGATTGTGAGACCAGATACTCACTTTTAGAGAAAACTTGTTGTGCTCTGGTCTGGGCAGCTCGACGCCTACGACAATACATGATTTGCCATACTACTTTGTTGATATCCAAAATGGATCCGATAAAGTACATATTCGAAAAGCCTGCTGTCTCTGGAAGGATTGCTCGGTGGCAGATGCTGTTAACTAAGTATGATATCCAACATGTTACCCAGAAAGCATTAAAAGGGAGCGTCTTATCTGACTACCTTGCCAATCAACCTGTAGAGGGTTATTAACAAATGAAGTTTGACTTTACCGATGAGGATGTTCTGTGCATCAGAGATTATGAGACTCCAGACCCTAACATAGGACCCGAACAAGGGGCGCGATGGACGCTCGTGTTCGATGGTGCTTCCAATTCTAGAGGTCGTGGAATCGGTGTTATCCTCATCTCTCCAACAGATTTTCACCTTCCCTTCACTGCCAGATTATGCTTTGCATGCACCAACTACATGGCTGAATACGAAGCATGTAATTACGGTATTGAAGTGGCTATTTGTCATACCCCAAATTTTGACCACCAAGATTCCCATCATTGTGAAAATCATCATCACAATATGGAGGAACCATCATACCTCATCAGTCTCCCCTAAGATGGGTGAGCATCCACTACAATCAAATTTAGGGTTTCAAGCCTTCTCAGAGTTCTTAGACAGAGGATCAAGCAAGAAATGACACGATCTTCAACTTTTCTAGCCTCTCAAATATCCACAAGGGATCAAGAGGACTCCCACTTTAAGGAAGAAGCACAAGGCTGCTCCCTTCCAGGTGGATCGAGCCTTATGATCGCCAGTGTCACCAAATTAGGGTTTTGGTCGACCAGGGCCTCCAGTTGGAAATTTTCCTCTGGGCATGAGCCAATACTTCAAAGCATATCCTAATATGCTCCATGGAACATCATGGACCCAATTATCAAGTCAATTTTGCCTCAGGGGATGCATAAATCAAAAATCAGGAATTAGGGTTTCTTGACCTAATTCACCCCTAAGTTGACTTTTGGGACAAATCATGAGCCAATACCTCAAGAGAGGATTTGAGGGTCTCTAATACACTATATTGATCCATTTGTAACAATGGATTGATTCAGGAAGCTTGAGCAACAGGCCTCAATTTCATCTGAACCACAGTTAGGGTTTTGCAAAAAAAAAGTCAACTGTAACTTTGACTTTTGACCAGGACATGTTCCCAAGCCCTAAGACATGATTCAATATACCCTATAACACCCATGAAACATGTCCATCAAGTTTTATTTAGGTCAAGGACATGATTTCCTAAAGGATTGCACAGTTTGGACTTCATCGGATAAAAAGTCAACTGTGCACAAAAGTCAAACTTTGACTTTTTGAGATTTTTCACTTTTATGGTTTTTTAACCCTAAAATGATGTTAATGTGTGATTTGAATCATCATTCATCAAGAAAAATCAAGAAAAGTTGGATAACTTGTAAAAGGGGTAACCATAAAAACTTAGAAAATTTTCTAAGTTAGGAAATAAAGTGGCAAGGGTACCAACTTTGGAGGATCATAACTCCTAAACCACAAAGTAATTTTTCCCCATCCAAAGCTTTATTTGTAGATCTCATGGCCCTCTACAAAAACTTCAACTAGACCTCATTCCAATTCTTCATGGATTTTGAGTTATGGATTGATCAAAATCACAAAAAGTGAAAATGTCACTTTTTTCCAACACTTAGTGAAATTTTCACTAAGTCAGAATCTGCCTTCACTTTTTTCCAAATGTAGGGACATTTTTCACTTGGATCCAAAAGGTATCAAAACCAAATATGATCAAACAGTTGTTGTATCATATAAGGGCTTTCCAAAATGGCCAAGAACATCACCAAATTCAATTTGAGCTAAGAGTTATGGTAGTGGCAAAATGCCTTGCTGAAAACTGCCAAGGCAAGGTAGAATTTTGCATTTTTGGTCGATTTGCCAAAATCAGCCAATTCCAAGCCTTGTCATCATCTTGGACACATCTGAGGATCAAATCTAAAGGGGACAATCACTGAGCCAAGCCTCCAAAGTCCTTGGAACAAGAAGTAGCATGCCGAACCTAGAATTGCCTAAAATAGGGACAAGACTCCAATTTTGGATTTAAGCATTTAATAGATGCCTAGAGGTGGCATGGACTGACACATTTGCAACTGACTTCAGTCAAGATTCTTCCAACAAGTAGGGAACCAAAGCTCTGTGCTCTAACCTCTAGTCAATGGCTAGAGGAGACTTGGATTTTCATTTGCCAACATTAGCCAAACCTCTACAGCAGTTGCCATTCACTATTGCAGCCAAAACAAACTTGCTCTACTATAAATAGAGCTCATTTGTGATCAGTTTGAGTACACCAAATCCATCAAACAAATGCTTTCCTCAAAATCTCTTCTTTCACTCCAATTTTGCCTTCTAAGGTAAGTCACTATCGGGTTTTGAGTTTGAGAGCTTTTCCAATCATACCAATCACACACACACCTCATAAACATCATATAGAAGTGATCCAAACACTTAAACAACATCTGGAACACTGATTTCTCAGAATCACCAGCCAGTTGCTCAAGGTTTTAACCAAGTTGCAGCTGAGATGCCATGAAGTGAATCAGCCATTTCCAATCAAGTCCAAGCATTCAAACACACTACATAGGGTGTAGGGAATCTGTTCAGATCATCACAACTCATCTGTAACACCTCCAACTCAAAAATCACATTGCTCTTGCTGTCACGACTTTTAAGTAAGCCTAAACTTGGTCATCTCTTAATCTATGCATATTTCCTCGCACAATACTTTTTCCAAATGTTCATAATCATGCATAAAATGTTTCCCCTCAATTAATTGCTTTGTTTGAATCGTGTATGAAAATTCTCAGCCTTCATGCAATTTTTAGGGTTCTTGAGGTTTTGTTATGATTTCTTATTCCATGTTAAAAATAAATGAAATTAAAGACCATAGACATTATCGTGAGGTTGAAACGAGCAGATTGATATGTGGATTGCATGATATAATCAAGTATTCAGTGAGATTGGAGAGAAAATGAAAATCTGGGCAAAACTCAGAACACGCGCATGTTCTTGGGTGTTCTTGGCGCCCTTTTTTGAAAATTCAAATATTTGAATTTTGTGATTTTATTTAATTGATTCAAAAATTAATTTCTCTCTGAGTTTTAATGATTTTGAGTTGATTCTTTTTTTAATAATTCGCAAAAATGTTAAAATATTTTATTTTACCAAAAAATCCGAAAAATATTATTTATTTCATATAATTGATATTTTTGCCAAGAATTAATATTTTAATTGTTTTTGACATTTAAAATATTTTTTTCCTTCTTGATTTTACAAATTTTTATGATTTCTAATCATTTTGTAAGTCAAAACATGATTGTTAAAACATTAATTCAAGATCACAATTTGTTTTCCACATATTAAAACAAATTAGGGTTTTGATTAATTCAACCCTCACAAATCATTTTCAAACACTTTGGGCCTCTAATAGAGTGTAAGACCCAAGCCTTTTTGTAAAATAACCTAATTTGGGCCTCACTTATTGAATAAGTCCTCCGGGTATTTTCAAAAACCACGGCGTGATCGTCGTTTTGTACATAAATAACCTTGGGCCTACCCTCGAGTAGTAAGACCCATTCTTCTTTTCTTAAAAACATTTTGGGCCTCTAATAGATTGTAAGACCTAAGCCTTTTTGTAAAATAACCTATTTTGGGCCTCACTTATTGTATAAGTCCCTTCGGGTATTTTCAAAAACCTCGGCGTGATCGTCGTTTTGTACATAAATAACCTTGGGCCTACCCTTGAGTAGTAAGACCCATTCTTCTTTTTTAAAAAACACTTTGGGCCTCTAATAGAGTGTAAGACCCAACCCCTTTTGTAAATACACAAATTTTTTGGTCTCACTTATGGTATAAGTCCCGTTGTATTTCAAAAAGTTCGACGCGATCATCGTCCGTTGAAAAACAAACCTTGGGCCTCTCCTCGAGCTATAAGACCCATTCAAAAACCTTTTGGGCCTCTATTAGAGTGTAAGACCCAATCCCCTTTTAACCAAAACAAATTTGGGCCTCAGATATTGTATAAGTCCCTCTATGTTAAAAGAAAATCTCGGCGCGATTGTCATTTCAAAACAAAAAAACATCTGGGCCTACCCTCGTGTTATAAACCTCATTCTTTTTAAAACTCTTTGGGCCTCTTGATAGAGTGTAAGACCCATCCCTTTGTACAGAAAACTTTTCTTGGGCCTTAGTCACTTGTATAAGTCCCTGTACAAATTCAAACTCACAGTGCGATCACTGATAAAACCTTGGGCCTCTCCTTGAGCTGTAAGCCCCAACATCTTTTCAAAATACTTTTTCCTTTGATTTTGTATATAATATTGTTATCAAAGCTTTATTTGTTGAACAACTAACCAAACAGCATGTGAAATTCTGGTATCATACGTGTGATGTTAAGGTGTGATGTCACAACAACACACTCTGCACAATGGACAGCAATAACAATAACACCAAGAATTGTCGACCCAGTTCGGTTACAACCAACCTACTCTGGGGGCTACCAAGCCAGGGATGGAATTCACTACTTGTAGATATAATTTACAGACTCAACAACCCGTTGACAATCTCCTAAACTTATACTCTACTAATGACTTCCTACCTAAGAAACCACTTAGGTATGAGAACACCACTCAATCCCTTACAAACACTCAAAGAACCCACTTTGAGTACCCTTGATCTTACTTCACAGCTTCGATCAATCAACCACTCTCTATTGTTTCACAGCTTCTAGAGAGGACAGAAACTCAACACCTATTCAAACCCTAGAATAGTGTAAATACAAGCACCTTAAACAAACTCTAGACACTAAGCCTTCTGCTCTTGATCTTCTGAATGTTTTCTGTGTTTTTTCCTTTGGTCTTGTGCGCTTTATATAGCTCCTGAACTGGGCTTGGACTTGTCACAATATTTGATCAGATTTGTTAATTAAAACTGAATCTTCAAAACAGATTTTATCCCCAAAATCTTTTTAAATCTTCAACCTTTTAATTCTCCAACAGACCTGTAATCAAATCTCCCATGTAACAGAAAATATATATCCCAAGATATTCTCATCCAATGAGTCAACCATTCTCCACAATTCCAGCTAATACGCGTGCCCTAATAACATATCCTGTTGTTATTAATTCTGCAGGTCTGATGTTACAACATCACCTGTGTGACATCAGACATCCAACTTCAGCACTTAACTACTTAACACAGCCCAGTGTTAAGACTTCAATGTTACAACGTCAGCACCTTGACATCAATATTGAATAACCTTTGTTTTACCAAAATTCCAGCCATTCCAGGAACTATCAGCATGGAAGCTCTACAACCGAGTAAGTGTTTACCCGCTTTCATTTACCACTTTCATATGTATATAACTGTACTGTGGGGCTATTTCGCTGTAAGTCTTCTTTCATAAACTCATACCAACTGTGTAATAATAGTATAGATATTTAGAGTTTCCCCGGCAACTACGTCTAGCATTAAGCCTGTTGATCACTCTTGGAAATAGACAAAACTTGATCCTCCATAGTATTACCAGATACCGTCTTCCCTCCTCTTGGGGTTAAACAATATGGAGACGTGAAAGGCAGCATTCTCGGTGAACCCTTTCACAGACTGTCACCTTTAGAAATCGTCAAAGAAATTCTATTCCCCAGAGATGATCTTTTCTCCGTGAATGGCATCTCTTGAGTTTCTTCCAAATTCTCGAACTTTCCTGGCTTGATCTATTCTCTGTGAATAGCCTATCTTGAATTTCTCGGGGTTTGGGGACCCACAAACTTCTTAAAAGCATCCTCGCTTCCTCTTGGGCGTTGTACAAGGACCCGTCGGCTTCTTAGAAGTTTTCACAACCTCCTCCTAGACTTCGTATAAATGATTTCTTCCTCCGGGAATGATAGCCTCCTCTTGGGCTTCGTACAAATTATCCCTCGGCTTCTTAAAAGTTTCAAGCCTCCTCTTGGGCTTCGTACAAATTGTCCCGACGACCTCCTAGAGGTATAGGAACAGAAATTAGTCATCTTAATAGAACAGTCTTTCAAAAAGTCTAGATCTTGCTACTGTTGTTTCTTAAATGTAGTACAAAAGATGAAACTCTAGAGTTGGACAGTCCAATTCCCTTGAGTCTCAAAGACATTCTCAAGCTCCTTTCAAAACTAGGAGATGAAACCCATAGACTCGGACAGTCTCAATACCCTTTGGATTTCCAATTTCCTTAAAGAACAGGAGATAACCCTGATCCTCGAATCAAATCCCTTAGTGCAAACAGTGCTCATATAAGAACTGATTTTCTCTTTTAACCAACATACTAGACCTGTCACTCAACTGAAACAGTCACCAGCACCCTAGCCTCCTCTTGGGCTTTGTACAATGATTCTCCCCAGCGGAGCTAACCTTTTTTAGCCTCCATCTCGGGCTTCGTACGAGATACCAAATCACTCTCTTGTTAAGTATAAAAGACTCTCTTGTTGGGTCAAACCTATTTAGCCTCCATCTCGGGCTTTGTACGAGATACAAAAACACTCTCTTGTTGAGTATAAAAGACTCTCTTGTTGAGTCAAAAATCCTTTTAACCTCCATCTCGGGCTTCGTACGAGATACAAATCACTATCTTATTGAGTATAAAAGACTCTCTTGTTGAGTCAAACCTTTCAGCCTCCATCTCGGGCTTTGTACGAGATACAAAACACTCGCTTGACGAGCATAAAAGACTCTCTTGCTGAGTCCAACCTTTAGCGTCCGTCTTGGGCTTCGTACAAGACACATATAAAAGATTCTCCTGTAGAGTCAACCCTTTTAGCCTCTCTCTCGGGCTTCGTACGAGACACACAAAAGTCACCCTCTTGTTGGGTCGATAGCCTCCTCTTAGGCTTTGTATAAGAAAAACCCCGGTTGAGTCAATCAACCTTTTAGCATCAAAACTTTGCCTCGTTCACAGGATACAAACATCAACAACTCCTTTCATCTAATTGCTGTAAGCGGCAAGCCTCTGGATTATTTACATCCACGCCACTGTCCCTCTTTTAGTATGAGAAATTCCTAAGGAAAGATAGCATTGCTCTACACTGAGTTAATGTCTTCTCCTTCAGGTTAAAAAACCCCTATAAAGGAAATTATGGCATTACTAAGATTCACATATCCCAGTTAAAGTAATTCTCCTTTATAATCAGTCACCCAACAGTTGTGACAAACAGACCCCTTTAGAGATGACAAATTCTCTCTAAAGACAACACCTTTTTAGCTTCACATCTTGGGCTTCGAAAAAGATACAAATAGACCCTTCAACTTCACATCTTTGGCTTTGAACAAGATATAAACCACCTTTTCAGCTTCATGTCTTGGGCTTTGAACAAGACACCAAAACACCATTTCCTCCCATAGAATAGGAGGAACTACGATCGCTCTGATTTCCCTGTTTCGGTAAACGGGAATACGTAGGCATAAGATTGAAAGAAAAATCTTAGCGAGCACACTCAACAAAAACCCACAATCCCATACCCACATCAATTAAAAAGTATCAGTCCTAAACCCCTACTCCTAAACATTCCCGGTGTTCCGTTATAAACAAAGAAAGAAGAAAAAGGCCCTACTTCCATATCGCATCCGTAACCTAACAGACCGCTGTTCAAACTCAGTATGCAAGCAGGGTTAATTGGAGACATCTATTTCCCTTCCTTAATCAGCTCAATAGGATAAAAAAATGAATCAGACTGTAGTAACCCCAAAAGAGCGACAGTACTTAAGAAACACGTCCAGTTTCGCTCGCTACAGAAAAGTGGCACCCACCGTGGGGCCGAATTGAATTTCTTTGGGATTTCACTGGGATAGGACTTTTTGTTGACTTTACTAGGATCTTAGGTCAAAAACCTTTTATGTTAGTTCTTTAATTTTAAGGGTTGGCATTAATTTTGTAAAACAAATAATAGCAGCAATATGTTAGAGAGTTTTGTTTATCTTGCTAAAGAAGAATAGGTTGAGCAAGAAATCCTAGTGTGCATTGGAACATGTTGAGCTGAAGTAGTGTTATCATTTGGAACAACATGTCGTATCGAGATGTCCCATGCAGGTTCATTCGACATCGCGCTAGAACTGAAGAGAATGTAGAATTCTGTTATATCCTAACAGATGCAGAAGTTTCAGGAAATAATATGCAAATTCCAGGTGGCGCTGAATTTATAGGTCTGAAGATTTAAGTCTGAATTTGAGAAGAATATGGGAAAATATGCACTTTCTAAATATGGAGATATTTTAGGAAGTTAAAGATTGAAGTCCTATTATGTAGCAGAAGTCTCTGCTGATTTGTAGCAGCTCATTTGCTAGGTTTTGTAGGCCCAAATCCAGTTGGGAATAGGGTATATATATAGATGTTTTGTAACCTAGTTTGGCAACAAACCAAAGATGTAAATGTTTTAGTATTAGGGTTTGTTCCTGTACCACTCGACCTACGAGTTGGACAGTTTGTTAGTGTGATCCTCGAAACTGTTAAGTAAGAGGAGTATTGTTCTTGGAGGAAGCTTTTAAGCAACTCTAAGTTGTGTCTTGGAAAAGTGTCATTCTTGTTGAACTAGTGTATAGGTGAAGGGCTGTTGATGCAGTGGCTGAGATGTCAACTGCTAGACATCATTGCGATGATTGGGAGTGAGAAGGGTTTCTCATATCTAGAGAGGATCTAGGTAGAAGGGTCATTGGGTAGTGATTAAGTGATAAGTTATAAACGGATAGTTTAGCTTTGAATTGATAATACTAATAGTGGACTTCATCCCTGGCTTGGTAGCCCTCAGAGTAGGTGTGTTCGACCGAACTGGGTTAACAATTTTGTGTGTCTTGCTCTTATCTTTTCATTACCATGATCTTTGCAATATACCTTGCCCTTTGTGATCATGTCAGACCAGATGTCGAACGGCATGTTCTAGGACATCTGAATTCTGCACATGTACCAGAATTTCATTTTAAATTGGGAAGGAACCACAGAGTGGCGTCTCCGCCGGGGAGCCATTTTTGTCAGGAACATAGGATTCATAGCTCTTTAAAGTCTAGGACTTTAGGACAAATATATATACTGCTTTTCCTAATTGATATACGTGTTTATTTTTCTGCTAATGGGAATGCGTGTGATGCCGCATGTGGAAAGATTGAGTATACACATAGGAAAATCACCTTTTTTGTAGTGCGGAAGCTATCGGGAATAGCTGCTACGCGATAAACTACCCTCTTCTGAGGTTTCTTTGATGGACATCACCTAGCACGACTCCCGACCCGCTGGTGTTCTCAGGAATCAATGATTTTGAGTGACAGGTACAAAAAATCACCCGTAGAAAACCTTTGGGAGGGGGGGGGGGGGTAGAGCCTTGACTTCATGACACCGACCCTTTGACCCCATGTTTTTTCTATGTTTTTGTGTGCTACATTCATGCATTCATTTAAAAAACATTACAACAAAGAAAATTTTCTCTTCTAGTCTCTCCTTTTTTTTCAAATTAAACTAAGACAATGATTGCAAATGTCAGAGAAAAGGATTGCGCTAATGGATTTCGGTAGGAGGAGAATTCATAAGTATACCTTCAAGGTTCCAAAACTAGAGGATTTGAGAGGGTTAGCGAGAATGATCACTAACCCTGAAGCTTTCAGAGCCAAATACGGAGGTCTGCGGCCTCTGTTAAGAGTCCATGTGATTGAAGGAATCATGGAAGCACTCATTCAGTTTTACGATCCAGTTTATCACTGTTTCACATTTCCGGATTACCAGCTCGCACCAACGCTGGAGGAGTATTCTCACTTGACCGATCGACACATTACTGATCAAGCTCCATTTTCTGGACTGGAAGAAATTCCAAAGGATCAGACCATTGCAAGGGCAATTTATTTGGATGAGTCAGAAGTCAAGACTCACCTGACCACTAAGGGTGGCATCCAAGGTTTGCCAGCCCAATTCTTGATAAAGAAGGCCTTATACTTTTCCAGTATAGGGAACGTGACTGCTTTTGAAAGCATCTTTGTTTTGCTCACCTACGGGTTATTTTTGTTTCCCAACATTAATAACTTTGTAGATATCGATGCCATTAAGGTTTTTCTCATTGGAAACCCTGTGCCAACCTTGCTCGCGGATGCGTATCATTTTGTACACTTAAGGAATTTGTACAGGGGAGGAATGATCACGTGTTGTGTACCCCTGCTATATAAATGGTTTATCTCTCATTTGCCCAAGTCTGCTGCATTTTGGGATCATAAGAGTGCCTTACGTTGGTCGCAGAAAATCATGTCTCTCACCAAATCTGACATAGATTGGTGCAATAGGATTTATGAGGGAATCAAGATCGTTGACCGTTGTGGAAACTTCCCCAACGTACCCCTCATAGGAACTAAAGGAGGAATCAACTACCATCCGATATTGGTTCGTCGTCAATTCGGATACCCGATGAGGCATGTCCCACGTAATGCTCATCTGGAAGGTCTTTTCTTCAAAGAAGGAGAAAATGACAGAGCACTAAAGATGGAAATAGTGCATGCTTGGAAACATGTTCACAAGAAAGGATGAGAGTCTCTAGGAAAATCGGACAGTGTCTCGGTGGAGCCTTATCTCCACTGAGTACAAACTAGAGCTCTCAAGCTAAAGATGCCTTATCCTCGTCACAGAGTTCTTCCACCGAAGGAATCTGTCATGTACTTCATGACTGAAACGGAAAAACTTCAGGTTACTCTCAACAAAGTTCAATGGGAGAGGAGGTCTGGGAAGAACAAGTACCGCACCCTCAATGTGGAGTGTATCAAAATATAGCAACTACTGAAAGATACGGATGCTCTGATCGAGATTTTAGAGCAACATGCTGTGGATTATCAGGATGACCAAAGGAATTTGCTCGCTCCTTTCACCTGGCAAAGGAATGATAACCCGACAACGGCCCAATAGCCCCGGTCCAAGAAAAGGAAAGTACCAGAATCAGCACCCGAATTCTCCTCAGAGAGGACTCGGGACCCCTTAGCTTAGGTTTCTATTTTTGCACCTTGTAATCTACTGTATTTCTATTTTCGCAATCCTTTGAAATTCAATAAAATGGGATTTCCCCCACTGTTTGATATTTGCAATCTAATTGTCGAAGTTTATTTTGATTAAACCAAAAAATAATTAATATAATCATTGCATTCATCATTCTCTCGTAACGTATTCTTCTTACCTACGAATCTCACATTTGTGTCTCGGTTCTAGAGTCAAACTGTCTCATTCGTACAATACTCGGGCCAATCGTCAGAAAAATATGGATGATCTCGAGGAAGAGAACAGAGAGTTGAAAGAAGAGATCGACACTCTGAGAGAGGATATGAGAAAGCTTCGTAACGACATGCAAGACATGTCAGAAGCTCAACTACAAAGAACTATGATCTCAGAGATCACCTCAACGCCTATAGTGGAAAAGTATGATCCTAGGTATCAAATGCCGAAAGATCGTCCTTGGGCATGCCTGTTAACTATATCCCAGGAGGATATGTTCCGCCGATCACTGACGATCATGGAATCATAGCAGAAGCCGCTGGGCCTGAAGGTTACAAACTTCGGGAAAGTGAAGATGCCAGGGGCATACCAATAACTCCTTAAGGTTACAAACTTCGGGAAATGCCAATATTTGCTGCCGTAGTCACGGTACCACCCCCTGTGGTGCACACTGTCCCGGAAGGACAGATTCTACAGATACCTTCTGGTAGAAAGGAAACTATGTTCGATAGAATGGACGAGTTCCATGAGCAATTCCTGGAAATGTAGAAGGAACTGCAAGCCATTCGCGGTCAGGATTTATTTGGAAAGGACGCCGCAGACCTTTGTCTGGTCCCTAATGTGAAAGTTCCGCACAAATTCCAGGTGCCCGACTTTGAAAAATACAAGGGTAACTCTTGCCCTCAGAGTCACTTGGTGATGTACGCTCGACGAATGTCAGCTCAGACAGAGAATCAGGACCTATTGATTCACTACTTTTAGGATAGTTTAACCGGTGCCGCATTAAAATGGTACATGGGTTTAAACCGCGCCACGATCAGCACTTTCAGAGATCTTGGCACTGCCTTCGTCCAACAATACAAGTACAATTTGGACATGGCACCCGACAGAGATCAACTCAGATCAATGTCACAAAAGGACAAGGAAACCTTTAAGGAGTACGCTCAGAGGTGGCGTGAGATCGCCGCCCAAATTTGTCCACCTCTTGAGGAAAAAGAGATGACAAAAATCTTCTTAAAGACATTAAGCTCATTTTACTATGACAGAATGGTTGCCAGTGCGCCCAGTGATTTCACCAAAATGGTCGGTATGGGAGTTCGTCTTGAGGAAGCCGTCCGGGAAGGACGTCTAGTAAAAGACGTTGGATCATCAAGTGGTACAAAATGATACGGTAGTGCTCTCCCTAAGAAAAAAGAGCAAGATATTGGGAATATCTCTCTCGGAAAGCAAAGGCGACGTTACCAACCAGTAGCAGATGTAACTTCTGCTATCAACCCAGCGCCTGTTCCTACGTATCAACCTCAGGTTGCGCAGAGCCAACCTAATCAACAACAATATCAGCAAAGGACATAACAACCTCTTCAGCAGGCTCGTCCTCCATACAATAACAATCGTACAATGCGGCCGCCAGGATTTGATCCTATACCCGTATCGTATGCAGAACTATTTCCGTTACTACTAGCCAAGGGGCACATCCAGACTAAATCCCCTCTTGCAGTACCGGAAAATCCGCCTTTTTGGTTTAAGGTGGACCAGACTTGCCCTTATCATCAAGGAGGATCAGGGCATAACATAGAGAACTATCTCAGTTTTAAATCTGACGTGCAAAAGCTTGTTAGGAGCGGGGTCTTATCTTTCAAAGATATGAATCCGAATGTTCTCACGAACCCGCTGCCTCAACATGAGAAAGCTGCAGTCAACCTGATAGAGGGAGAGTCTTACAATGTCTATGAAATTCATGATGTACTCTTGTTAAGGGCCAACTTGGTCAAGATGCATTGTAGACAGAGTGGATATGGCCATGTGCCACCTCATGATTATTATCAATGTGATATCTACTCTAAAAGCAATCAAGGATGTTCTGTGGTGCAAGCAGCTCTACAGGAGCAGATGGATCTTGGATGGATCCAAGAGCATCGAGTTCGTGGGGTCAACATGGTCTATATGAATTCCAATGTCATTCAAAACCACAACATCCGTACGATGAATGTCAATTTGGTGGCGATGCACTCGCGGCAAAGCCAATACCATAATCTGCCACAGCACGATTACAATTCCTGTCTGACTTGCTCGGTAAACAAACAGGGATGCTCTTTTGTACAAGAGGCCCTCCAGCATCAGATGGATCTTGGATGGATCCAGGACTACCATGATAGGAACCACTATCAGATCAACATGGTTCAGATCTTCGATATTCGCTTAATGAATACCAACCTGGTAGATTTACATGTTGAGCGGGTCCGCCTCGGATTCCTGGTATCACATGATTACAAGAGCTGTAAAGCGGGTTGCGAAAACGATCCAGGTTGTGCCCTTGTCTAGGAAGCACTTCAGCACTTGCTAAATCATTGGTGGCTTCCCATCTATATGGATGAAGACACTCAGCAGATTAGTATCAATGACAAGAACCCTACTCGGCGTCAAAGTCAGGATGTCCGATCTGTAGAAACTAACCTAGTGAGGTTACATTGCATTCAAAGCGGGCGTGGCCAGGTGCCACCACACAACTATGAACGTTGTGGAGTCTATTCAGAAAGTAACCAAGGATGCTACCTTGTGCGAGCAGCTCTTCAGGGCCACGTCGATCGTAGAGAAATTAGTCCATATCCGGGTTCCGGACCAATCAGCTGGACGCCAGGTTACCTTGCCAATCAAATCGAGGATGTTGTCGTAATCTCTGATCATCAGAAGACTAGAGATGTTTTTGCCATCATCCCTCTACTTGACGAATCAAGAGTTCCTAACTAGGAACGGATTGAGATTACTTATGATGGTCAGAAAAATCAGAAGGCTCCATAGTCATCTATCTACCAGGACCATTACCGTATGAATCAACTAAGGCTATCCCTTACAAATACGGCACAACAACAGTCGAGAATGGAAAGGAAATTCCATTACACTCCGTCATGAATATTGCAGACATCAGTCGAGTAACACGGAGTGGTAGAATCTTCAACCGAGGGGTTGGAGAACCTATCAAAGAAAAGGAACCTCAGACAGAAGTTCTCAATCCACCAGTCGGTCAATCCAGTAATCCCGACCTTTCGAAAAATGATGATGAGATGCTGAAGCTCATCCAAAGGAGTGAATACAACATTGTTGATCAGCTATTACAAACTCCTTCAAAGATCTTTGTGCTGTCACTTTTACTCAGTTCAGAAGCACATAGGGAGGCTCTACAGAAAGTCTTGGAGCAAGCCTTTGTGGAACAGGATGTAACAATCAGACAGCTCGATAGCATTGTCTCTAACATCACTTCCTGCAATAATTTAGGGTTTAGTGATGAGGAATCACCTGAGGAGGGTCGCCGTCATAACATGCCACTCAATATCACGGTCAACTACCAGGACGATGCTTTAGCCAGCGTACTGGTAGACACAGGGTCAACCCTGAATGTTATGCCAAAGTCCACCTTGACGCAATTATCCTTCAAAGGACCCCCGATGAGAACCAGTGAGGTCGTCGTCAAAGCATTTGACGGGTCCAGAAAAACGGTTATCGGCGAAGTTGATCTTCCTATAACTATTGGTCCTCACACTTTCCAAGTCATTTTCCAGGTCATGGACATCCGGGCAACATACAGTTGTTTATTAGGAAAACCTTGGATACATCAGGCTGGGGCGGTCACCTCGACCCTCCACCAAAAGCTAAAGTTTATTCAGAACGGTCAACTCATCACGGTCTGTGGGGAACAGGCTTTGCTCGTAAGCAATTTATCATCAGCCACTCATGTGGAACCGGAAGGGGTAATTGGAACTCAGTTCCAAACACTTTCGCTACATAGAGGCGATCAATCCGAAGGAGGAACCTCGATTTCCTCATACAAAGATGCTATCAAAGCGGTCGAAAGTACCAATACAACAGGATAGGGACAACTTGTCTTTCCTACTGACAATAAAGCAAAGAAGGGTCTTGGTTTTTCTACAACCTGTACTCAGACAGCCGCCAGCAATGAAAGTCTTCATCCCATTCAAAATTTCTCCCACAGTGGAGGTTTCCTTCAACCAGTGACTCAAGAAGTACACACTATCAATGAGGAAGATCCCTCTGACACAGATATGGAATGGAAGTCTTACCTCAACGAGGACAGTTATATGTCTCAGGACGAAACACAGACTTCATTTTGCTTTCCTGCACAGAGCCTGAGATTTATACCAAGGTCAGACGTCGAAATGATATACGGAGGGTGTGATCCGGAAGGATGCCGTGCTCCACCAAACTCATTAGAGGAAAACACTCTGATGAAGGACAGCTTTGACCATGACTACTATGTGCGATGGATGGTCTGCCAATGTGGCAGCCTTACTCAGGAGACTTGGGGCAAGAGAATCAGCCGAACAATGAAAATCAGATGAGCATCATTGAAAAAAATACTTGTGTCCCCACCATGTCATGGGATCCTCACCCAGGTTATCCTGAAGATACCCCACACGACGATGAATTCGCAACGTTTGCAGGATTATAGTTCATCAACTATGCTCTTCCCTAGGTCAACGTCATCGAAAGGGATGACTCCTCCAGTTCCAAAGAAGTATGGGACACCTTGGGACAACCAAGTGGAAAATTTGACTTCATGGTCAAGTACACCGCTCCTGAAAGCTCTCGTATCAGGCTCGAAGACATCCAACCAACTGGATGGGGAGATCTACCTGAGAGCACAAATGCTATGCAAAATCCAACAGAGGAATCCTCCTACGACAACTCTGCCTGGGAGACAGATTCCAATGATCCTGCTTCACCAGAAATCAGCGTCATTTCTGAAGACAAATCAAGGAAGGTGCCAGACTTTGTGATTCACCAAGGAGTTCCCCGCCAATGGGTGGCTGTCAATGTTCCGAAGATCGTTCATAAGTCAAAGTAATTGCCATCTTTAGCCTTTCACCCTGCCCAGGTGAAACAGATGTTTTGATAGGGCTTGCTTTCTATAAATTTTCCCTCTTCGCTTTGCCCAAATCGACAGAGTTTTGTTTTATAGGGCTGTAGTTTCAAGAATCGACTTGTTCATTAATAAAATAACGTCGTTTTGTAATTTCCGCATTAATTGCTGTTTTCTCTTTTTGGTTTTCTCAGAAAATGGTAATCCTAAAAAACAATAATAAAAACAAGTAGTTTTCAAAGAAAAACACTGCACACACTCTTGCATTTTCTCAATCCCTTTTAAACACAAATCATCACGTTATGCAGATTGCTTATTTTAAACCCCGTTGAAACATACAATCCGATGCCTTCTCCCAACTTTGAGTTCCCGGTATTTGAGGCTGAAGAAGAAAATGACGACGAAATTCCAGAAGAGATCTCCCAACTACTCAGACAAGAGGAAAGGTCCATTGAACCTCACAAAGAGCCGTTGGAAACGATCAACATGGGTTCAGAAGAAGAGAAAAAAGAAATCAAGATTGGGGCACTACTCAGTCCAACTGCTAAAGAGAGTTTGACAAAGCTTCTCAAAGGATTTCCCGATGTGTTTGCTTGGTCCTATCAGGACATGCCAGGGTTGGATACCAGCATCGTGGAACATCATTTACCATTGAGATCGGAATGTCCGCCAGTAAAATAGAGGTTGAGACGGACTCATCCGGACATGGCCGTCAAAATCAAAGAGGAGGTACAGAAACAGATTGACGCGGGTTTCCTCGCTACATCAGAATATCCTCAATGGTTAGCCAACATCGTACCCGTTCCCAAAAAGGATGGAAAAGTCAGAATGTGTGTCGACTACAGAGACCTAAACAAGGCTAGTCCAAAGGACGACTTTCCTTTACCACACTTTGACATGTTGGTAGACAGTACAACAAAGTTCAAAGTTTTCTCCTTCATGGATGGATTCTCAGGCTATAATCAAATTAAAATGGCGCCGAAAGACATGGAGAAAACTTCGTTCATTACCCCATGGGGTACCTTTTGTTACAAGGTAATGTCGTTCGGTTTAAAGAACGTCGGGGCAACCTATCAAAGGGCCATGACTACTCTCTTTCATGACACGATACACAAAGAAATCGAGGTATATGTCGATGATATGATTGCCAAATCTAAGACAGAAGAGGAGCATGTGACCCACCTATCAAAACTATTTGAGCGGTTGAGAAAGTACAAACTCCGCTTGAATCCCAACAAGTGCACCTTTGGTGTCCGTTCAGGGAAACTCTTAGGGTTCATCGTCAGTCAGAAAGGAATTGAGGTCGATCCTGACAAGGTCAAGGCCATTCAAGAAATGCCTTCTCCGAAACCTGAAAAACAAGTCAGAGGATTCCTGGGACGTTTGAACTACATCTCCAGATTCATATTCCTTATGACCGCGACATGTGCGCCGATTTTCAAACTACTCAAAAAGAACCAGGACTGCGTTTGGACAGAAGATTGCCAAACCGCCTTCGACAGTATTATGGAATACCTGTTGAACCCACCGATTATATCTCCTCTAGTGGAAGGAAGACTGCTAATCATCTACCTCACTGTCTTGGAAGACTCCATGGGTTGTGTGCTTGGCCAACAAGACGAAACCAAAAGGAAGGAGTCTGTCATCTACTATTTGAACAAGAAATTCACCGACTGCGAGACTCGGTACACGATGCTCGAGAAAACTGGCTGCGCTTTGGCTTGGGCAGCCAAACGTCCGTGCTAGTACATGATTCATCACACTACTTGGTTGGTCTCCGAGATGGATCCAATCAAGTATGTCTTTGAAAAACCTGCTCTCACGGGAAGAATCGCCCGTTGGCAGATGTTGCTGTCAGAATCTGACATAGAGTACCACGCTCAAAAAGCCGTTAAAGGAAGTGTTTTAGCCGATCATTTGGCTCATCAACCGATTGACGATCAGGAATCAGTCGGATTTGACTTCCCAGACGAAGATGTCATGTATCTAAAAATGAAAGACTGCGATGAACCGCTACCCAGTGAAGGGCCAGAACCAGGTTCCCAGTGGGGACTTATCTTTGATGGAGCAGTTAATCATTACGGAAACGGGATTGGGAAAATCATTGTTACCCCTCAGGGTACCCACATTCCTTTCACTGCCAGACTTACGTTCAAGTGTACAAATAACGAGGCCGAATACGAAGCTTGTATCATGGGTCTCGAAGAAGCGATTGATTTGAGGATCAAAAACTTGGATGTATATGGCGACTCAACTTTAGTTGTCAATCAGATTAAAGGAGATTGGAACACATACCAATCAGGATTGATTCCGTACAAAAACTATGCAAGAAGGTTGTTACCTTTCTTCAACAGAGCCGAGTTTCATCATATCCCTCGTGATGAGAATCACATGGCTGATGCATTAGCCACCCTCTCTTCCATGATTAGTGTAGGTCAATGGAATGACTTACCTAAGATCGACATAATGCGCCTTGAACGTCCCACTTACATCTTCACGATTGAAGTAGTCATAGACAACAAACCATGGTATCACGATATCAAATGCTTCCTTCAGAAACAAGAGTATCCACCTGGGGCATCAAGGAAGGACAGGAAACCCCTCAAAAGACTGGCAGGCAGTTTCTTTCTGAGCGGTGATACACTCTATAAGCGGAATTTCGACATGGTCTTGCTTCGATGCATCGATAGACCAGAGGCAGACATGCTGATAAAAGAAATTCATGAAGGGTCCTTTGGCACTCATGCCAACGGGCACACAATGGCGAGAAAAATTCTAAGAGCAGGGTACTATTGGTTGACAATGGAATCTGACTGCTACAAGTACATGAGGAAGTGTCACAAGTGTCAGATATACTCTGAAAAAATTCATGTACCGCCAATGCATCTCAAAGTTCTTTCTTCCCCATGGCCTTTTTCCATATGGGGAATCGACATGATCGGCATGATTGAGCCCAAGGCTTCAAATGGACATCGGTTCATTCTATTAGCCATTGATTACTTCACCAAGTGGGTCGAAGCAGCGTTGTAAGCTAATGTAACCCGACAAGTGGTGGTCCGATTTATCAAAAACAATATCATTTGCCGTTATAGTGTTCTGATCCAGATCATTACAGATAATGGATCTAACTTGAACAATAAGATAATGAAAGAGTTATACGCAGAGTTCAAGATCAAACACCATAACTCATCTCCCCACCGACCAAAGATGAACGGAGCGGTAGAAGCGGCTAACAAGAACATCAAGAAGATTGTTCAAAAGATGGTTGTAACCTACAAATATTGGCACGAGATGCTACCCTTTGCTCTTCACGGTTATCGCACATCCGTCCGCACTTCAACAGGGGCAACCCCTTTCTCTCTAGTATATGGCATGGAGGCAGTGCTCCCCATCGAAGAAGAGATCCCATCAATCAGGGTATTGATGGAAGCTAAGCTTACAGAAGCTGAATGGTGTCAAAGCAGACATGACGAATTAAATTTGATCAAAGAAAAGAGAATAATGGCTCTATGCCATGGTCAGTTGTATCAGCAAAGAATGAAGAAGGCTTTTGACAAAAAGGTCCGACCTCGCGTCTTCAGGAAAGGAGATCTCGTGCTCAAGAAAATATAATCATTTCTCACTGATTCTCGGGGCAAGTGGACTCCGAATTATGACGGCCCCTATGTGGTCACGAAAGCTTTCTCAGGTGTCGCCTTGAGACTTGCAACCATGGACGGAGAGGAATTTGCCTACCCCACAAATGTTGATATAGTCAAGAAATACTTTGCCTAAAAAAAACGTCTCGATGGATTGAAAACCCGAAAGGGCGCTCCAGGAAAAAATTAGAGACATGATCAAAAATCATCCCGGTGGATTGGAAACATCATAGTACAATCCAGGTAAAAGTTAGGGATAATGGCAAGTAACTACGTCCAACAGGGGCAAGTCCCTCAGCAGCAGTTACATCATCCGTCAGGAAAACTCCAATCAAGGTCATCTTCGACAGAAGCTCAGGATGTCTCGGATTCAAAGTTGGTAGAAGGATAGTGGTCGTTATGTTTCAACATAGCCCTTTTCCCTGTAAATTACCATTGTCTAACTTTGTAAATGCTCTATGGAATCACGCGTTTGGCTGATTTCCATCCTATCAATAAAATTTGAGCCCTTGTGCTTTTATTTGCAATTCATGTTTGTTTTAGCTTTACAGAATGATGTTTTTAACGTGATCAACGATTCTTGAAATAAAACAACAAAATGAATTTACTTGTAAAACTTTTTCTGCTTTCAAAATAAAATTGGCAATTTCTTTTAACTGTTGAACATCGAAAGAACATCAACCGCTTCTCAGAAGTAATTGAGCTTCAAAGTGCAGAATCAAAGTACTCCTTCTAAACCACTGCGCCTGAATGAAGGATCGGTTATGACAGATGCGAATACTCCGTCTGACCTCTTCGGCCGAGTTCTCATCTCCTAAGCCCGACCAACATAGTTCCCAACGGGGACCGTTTCTCCTAAGCAAGGCAGAATTGCTATCTTGAACCAGCGGTACTTCTTTGCCCCGTGATGGCCTAGTATCCAGTCATGTTCATCTTTTAGTTTGTATGTCACATCAGTTTTGTCAGCATATACATACATACATCATGCATTATTGATTTGCATCTACATTTCATATCGCATCACTGTCACTCTAGTCAGTCTGATCCCCTAGTGATAACAGTCCTCTCCATAGAATTGTCAGTTCTTTCCTCGTCATGAAATGTTGCGTCTGAACAATCTCTCTCCTCCAGTTTATTTCTGGATTGTAATTGGCTCCTTGACCACTTTGATAACATGAACCTATGAAAGACCAGAGAGCCTTCAACCGATGTCACTCTTCGCCATTGAAGATGATAATTTCGCTTTCCCGGTTTAAGGAAAATCCCCAAAGAAAGCCTCTGAATCAGAGATCCGGCGGTACAATAGTTTTTCTCTGTAAAACCATTGATGAAAAGGTCATCGGCACCTCAAAATTGGATCCCATCATATAGAATTTCTCCGGGAAGATCCCGAGAAAAGTATGATGTAATATCCCCAAGCGTGAAAGCCGTCTCTCAAGAGACCTACTTTCCCCAGTAGAAACAAATGGCGTCTCCAATAGAGAAGTTTGTGCACCTCTACAACTCAGACGAATGGGTTCCCCAGCGAGTCTGACATTAAAACTTTTTCCATCAAATGGCATCTCCCCAGGAAAATTCGGCGAGAAGTTTAAGGAAAACCGCTACACATAGCGTCCCTTGTCAATAAAGTTTATTGACAAAAGAAACTAAGACCAGTTCCTTGTAGGAAACCAGGATCGAGGGGAAGTTTACTTCAGAAACTTAAACCAGTTCCTTCGCAGACAACCAGGATCGAGGGGAAGTTTTACCTTTTCTAAGCATCATTGCTTAACAAAAGAAGATGAATGCGTAAGCTACCATTCATGACCACCATCAAAATTTTGGGTATTCCGATATTTAATCCTCTAGCACCCCGAATGCCCGAACACCTTCGTCATTCGCACCTTCGGGTCCAAGAAGATTAAATAGGGGCATCTATCATACCCCAAATTTTGACCACCAAGATTCCCATCATTGTGAAAATCATCATCACAATATGGAGGAACCATCATACCTCATCAGTCTCCCCAAAGATGGGTGAGCATCCACTACAATCAAATTTAGGGTTTCAAGCCCTTTTAGAGTTCTTAGACAAAGGATCAAGCAAGAAATGACATGATCTTCAACTTGTCTAGCCTCTCAAATATCCACAAGGGATCAAGAGGACTCCCACTTTAAGGATGAAGTACAAGGCTGCTCCCTTCCAGGTGGATCGAGCCTTAAGATCGCCAGTGTCACCAAATTAGGGTTTTGGTCTACCAGGGCCTCCAGTTGGAAATTTTCCCATGGGCATGAGCCAATACTTCAAATCATATCCTAATATGCTCCATGGAACCTCATGGACCCAATTATCAAGTCAATTTTGCCTCAGGGGATGCATACATCAAAAATCAGGAATTAGAGTTTCTTGACCTAATTCACCCCTAAGTTGACTTTTGGGACAAATCATGAGCCAAGACCTCAAGAGAGGATTTGAGGGTCTCTAATACACTATATTGATCCATTTGTAACAATGGATTGATCCAGGAAGCTTGAGCAACAAGCCTCAATTTCATCTGAACCACAGTTAGGGTTTCTTGAGAAAAGTCAACTGTAACTTTGACTTTTGACCAGGACATGTTCCCAAGCCCTAAGACATGATTCAATATAACCTATAACACCCATGAAACATGTCCATCAAGTTTTATTTAGGTCAAGGACATGATTTCCTAAAGGATTGCACAGTTTGGAATTCATCGGATAAAAAGTCAACTGTGCACAAAAGTCAAACTTTGACTTTTTGAGATTTTTCACTTTTATGGTTTTTTAACCCTAAAATTATGTTAATGTGTGATTTGAATCATCATTCATCAAGAAAAATCAAGAAAAGTTGGATAACTTGTAAAAGGGGTAACCATAAAAACTTAGAAAATTTTCTAAGTTAGGAAATAAAGTGGCATGGGTACCAACTTTGGAGGATCATAACTCCTAAACCACAAAACCATTTTTCCCCATCCAAAGCTTGATTTGTAGATCTCATGGCCCTCTACAAAAGCTTCAACTAGACCTCATTCCAATTCTTCAGGGATTTTGAGTTATGGATTGATCAAAATCACAAAAAGTGAAAATGTCACTTTTTTCCAACACTTAGTGAAATTTTCACTAAGTCAGAATCTGCCTTCACTTTTTTCCAAATGTAGGGACATTTTTCACTTGGATCCAAAAGGTATCAAAACCAAATATGATTAAACAGTTGTTGTATCATATAAGGGCTTTCCAAAATGGCTAAGAACATCACCAAATTCAATTTGAGCTAAGAGTTATGGTAGTGGCAAAATGTCTTGCTGAAAACTGCCAAGGCAAGGCAGAATTTTGCATTTTTGGTCGATTTGCCAAAATCAGTCAATTCCAAGCCTTGTCATCATCTTGGACACATCTGAGGATCAAATCTAAACGGGACAATCACTGAGCCAAGCCTCCAAAGTCCTTGGAACAAGAAGTAGCATGCCAAAACTAGAATTACCTAAAAGAGGGATAGAACTCCAATTTTGGATTGAAGCATTTAATAGATGCTTAGAGGTGGCATGGACTGACACATTTGCAACTGAATTCAGTCAAGATTCTTCCAACAAGTAGGGAACCAAAGCTCTGTGCTCTAACCTCTAATCAATGGCTAGAGGAGACTTGGATTTTCATTTGCCAACGTTGGCCAAACCTCTGCAGCAGTTGCCATTCACTATTGCAGCCAAAACAAACTTGCTCTACTATAAATAGAGCTCATTTGTGATCAATTTGAGTACACCAAAGCCATCAAACAGATGTTTTCCTCAAAATCTCTTCTTTCACTCAAATTTTGCCTTCTAAGGCAAGTCACTATCGGGTTTTGAGTTTTAGAGCTTTTCCAATCAAACCAATCACACACACACACACACCTCATAAACATCATATTGAAGTGATCCAAACACTTAAACAATATCTGGAACACTGATTTCTCAGAATCACCAGCCAGTTGCTCAAGGTTTTAACCAAGTTGCAGCTGAGATGCCATGAAGTGATCCAGCCATTTCCAATTAAATCCAAGCATTCAAACACACTACATAGGGTGTAGGGAAGCTGTTCAGATCATCACAACTCATCTGTAACACCTCCAACTCAAAAATCACATTGCTCTTGCTGTCCTCGAGTAGTAAGACCCATTCTTATTTTTTTTTAAACATTTTGGGCCTCTAATAGAGTGTAAGACCCAGGCTTTTTTGTAAAATAACCTATTTTGAGCCTCACTTATTGTATAAGTCCCTCCAGGTATTTTCAAAAACCTCGGGGTGATCGTTGTTTTGTACATAAATAACCTTGGGCATACCCTCGAGTAGTAAGACCCATTCTTCTTTTTTAAAAAACACTTTGGGCCTCTAATAGAGTGTAAGACCCAACCCCTTTTGTAAATACACAAATTTTTGGGCCTCAGTTATGGTATAAGTCCCGTTGTATTTCAAAAAGTTCGACGCGATCATCGTTCGTTGAAAAACAAACCTTGGGCCTCTCCTAGAGTTTTAAGACCCATTCAAAAACAATTTGGGTCTCTATTAGAGTGTAAGACCCAATCGCCTTTTAACAAAAACAAATTTGGGCCTCAGATATTGTATAAGTCCGCTTTCATTTACCACTTTCATAAGTATATAACTGTACTGTGGGGCTGTTTCGCTGTAAGTCTTCTTTCATAAACTCATACCAACTGTGTAATAATAGTATAGATATTTAGAGTTTCCCCGGCAACTACGTCTAGCATTAAGCCCGTTGATCACTCTTGGAAATAGACAAAACTAGATCCTCCATAGGATTACCAAATAGAGTCTTCCCTCCTCTTGGGGTTAAACAATATGGAGACGTGAAAGGCAGCATTCTCGGTGAACCCTTTCATAGACTGTCACCTTCTAAAATCGTCAAAGAAACTCTATTCCCCATAGATGATCTTTTCTCCATGAATGGCATCTCTTGAGTTTCTTCCAAATTCTCAAACTTTCCTGGCTTGATCTATTCTCTGTGAATAACCTGTCTTGAATTTCTCGGGGTTTGGGGACCCACAAGCTTCTTAAAAGCATCCTCGCCTCCTCTTGGGCGTTGTACAAGGACCCGTCGGCTTCTTAGAAGTTTTCACAGCCTCCTCTTAGGCTTCGTATAAATGATTTCTTCCTCCGGGAATGATAGCCTCCTCTTGGGCTTCGTACAAATTGTCCCTCGGCTTCTTAAAAGTTTCCAGCCTCCTCTTGGGCTTCGTACAAATTGTCCCGACGACCTCCTAGAGGTATAGGAACAGAAATTAGTCATCTTAATAGAACAGTCTTTCAAAAAGTCTAGATCTTGCTACTGCTGTTTCTTAAACGTAGTACAAAAGATGAAACTCTAGACTTGGACAGTCTAATTCCCTTGAGTCTCAAAGACATTCTCAAGCTCCTTTCAAAACTAGGAGATGAAACCCGTAGACTCGGACAGTCTCAATACCTTTTGGATTTCCCATTTCCTTAAAGAACAGGAGATAACCCTGATCCTCGAATCAAATCCCTGAGTGCAAACAGTGCTCATATAAGAACTAATTTTCTCTTTTAACCAACATATTGGACCTGTCACTCAACTGAAACAGTCACCAGCACCCTAGCCTCCTCTTGGGCTTTGTACAATGATTCTCCCCAACAGAGCTAACCTTTTTTAGCCTCCATCTCGGGCTTTGTACGAGATACCAAATCACTCTCTTGTTGAGTATAAAAGACTCTCTTGTTGGGTCAAACCTGTTTAGCCTCCATCTCGGGCTTTGTACGAGATACAAAAACACTTTCTTGTTGAGTATAAAAGACTCTCTTATTGAGTCAAAAACCCTTTTAGCCTCCATCTCGGGCTTCGTACGAGATACAAATCAGTCTCTAGTTGAGTATAAAAGACTCTCTTGTTAAGTCAAACCTTTCAGCCTCCATCTCGGGCTTTGTACGAGATACAAAACACTCGCTTGTCGAGCATAAAAGACTCTATTGCTGAGTCCAACCTTTAGCCTCCGTCTTGGGCTTCGTACAAGACACATATAAAAGATTCTCCTGTAGAGTTAACCCTTTTAGCCTCTCACTCGGGCTTCGTACGGGACACACAAAAGTCACCCTCTTGTTGGGTCGATAGCCTCCTCTTAGGCTTTGTATAAGAAAAACCCCGGTTGAGTCAATCAACCTTTTAGCATTAAAACTGTGCCTCGTTCACAGGATACAAACATCAACTACTCCTTTCATCTAATTGCTGTAAGCGACAAGCCTCTGGATTATTTACATCCACGCCACTGTCCCTCTTTTAGTATGAGAAATTCCTAAGGAAAGATAGCATTGCTCTACACTGAGTTAAAGTCTTCTCCTTCAGGTTAAAAAACCCCTATAAAGGAAATTATGGCATTACTAGGATTCACATATCCCAGTTAAAGTAATTCTCCTTTATAATCAGTCACCCAACAGTTGTAACAAACAGACCCCTTTAGAGATGACAAATTCTCTCTAAAGACAACACCTTTTTATCTTCACATCTTGGGCTTCGAACAAGATACAAATTGACCCTTCAGCTTCACATCTTGGTCTTTGAACAAGATATAAACCACCTTTTTAGCTTCATGTCTTAGGCTTTGAACAAGACACCAAAACACCATTTCCTCCCATAGAATAGGAGGAACTACGATTGCTCTGATTTCCCTGTTTCGGTAAACGAGAATACGTAGGAATAAGATTGAAAGAAAAATCTTAGTGAGCACACTCAACAAAAACCCACAATCCCATACCCACATCAATTAAAAAGTATCAGTCCTAAACCCCTACCCCTAAACATTCCCGGTGTTCCGTTATAAACAAAGAAAGAAGAAAAAGGCCCCACTTCCATATCGCATCCGTAACCTAACAGACCGTTGTTCAAACTCAGTATGCAAGCAGGGTTAATTGGAGACATTTATTTCCCTTCCTTAATTAGCTCACGATAGGATAAAAAATGAATCAACCTGTAGTAACCCCAAAAGAGCGACAGTGCTTAAGAAACACGTCCAGTTTCGCTCGCTACACTATTGACATGAGAATCAAGATTCTTGAGGTCTATGGAGATTCTGCCCTGGTCATCGGTCAAGTCAGGGGGAACTTTGTGACTCGGGATTCCAAGCTGGTTCCATACCAACAACACATTGCAAAGTTGATTCCTTATTTTGATGAGATCTCTTTTCATCATATCCCCAGATAGGAAAATCAATTAGCCGATGCACTTACCACTTTAGCATCCAAGTTCAAGGTCAAGTTGAAGAATGAAGCTCCTCATATCCGCATTGATCATTTGAATGAGCTAGCGCATTGCTTAGCAATTGAGGATGAGTCTGATGACAAGCCTTGGTTCTACGACATCAAGAGATATCTGGAAAAACAGGAATATCCCAAGGGTATTACTATCACTGACAAGAAAGCTCTTAGGCGGCTTTGCGTCAAATTCTTCTTAAGTGGTGGTGTACTGTACAAGAGGAATTATGATTCCGTGTTGCTCAGATGCGTGGATAGACACGAAGCAAACACGATCATAAAGTCCATACATGAGGGCTGTGAGAGTGTACATGCTAAAGGTCCTGCTATGGCCAAGAAGATCCTTTGGGCTGGGTATTACTGGACAACAATGGAGGTAGATTGTTACAACTTTGCCAAAAGATGTCACAAGTGCCAAATCTACGGAGACAAGATCCATGTGCCTCCAACTCCATTGAATGTTTTGACTTCACCTTGGCCATTCTCTATATGGGGTATAGATATGATTGGAATGATCGAGCTGAAGGCTTCCAACGGTCATCGATTCATTCTAGTTGCTATCGACTACTTTACCAAGTGGGTTGAAGCTGCTTCTTACGCAAATGTTACACGACAAGTGGTTGCCAGATTTATCAAGAAAGAGATAATTTGTCGCTATGGCATTCCTAGCAACATTATCACATACAACGCAAGCAACCTGAACAATAAGATGATGAAGGAGTTGTGTCAAGAATTTAAGATCGAGCACCACAACTCTTTACCATATCGGCCCAAGATGAATGGCATCGTTGAAGCAGCAAATAAAAACATCAAGAGGATTGTTCAGAAAATGGTCAAGACATACAAGGATTGGCATGAAATGCTTCCCTTTGCACTGCATGGCTACAGAACTTCAGTCCGCACTTCTACTGGGGCAACTCCGTATTCGCTTGTGTATGGCATGGAGGTTATTCTACCCATTGAAGTCGAAATTCCTTCGCTCAGAGTCATCATGGAAGCAGGTCTTGATGAAGCTGAATGGGTCCAACCCAGATATGAACAACTGAATCTCATCGAAGAGAAGCACCTTACAGTCGTTTGTCATGGTCAATTGTATCAGAGACGCCTCAAGCGAGCTTTTGTCAAGAAAGTTCTCCCACAAACATTCTATAAAGGCGAGCTCGTACTCAAGAGATATTCAGTTATTCACTTGGATCCACGAGGCAAGTGGACTCCCAATTACGAAGGACCTTTCATTTTCAAGAAGGCCTTCTCAGGCGGAGCCCTGATCCTCACCACAATGGATGGGGAGGAGTTTCCATCGCCCGTAAATTTCGATGCAGTCAAAAAATATTATGCCTGAAAAAAAAAGGATAAGAGTCCGCTAGATTGACATCCGCAAGGACAATCTAGGCAAAAATGGACGTCCCGATGGACCAAAAAAATAAATGTCCATGCAAAAATTAGGGACAATGAAAAAAAACAACAATAATAATCTGCTAAGTTGAAAACCCGAAAGGGCGACTTAGGCAAAAATGGGTATCCCGGTGGACGGAAAAAAATGAAAACACGTCCAGGCAAAAATTAGGGATAAAGGCATTGACTGTGAACCCTTGAGCCTCTTTTCATCATAGCTAGGCCTCAGACGGTAACAGAGCTGTCAAATCATCATCAACTGGTGCAAGGCATTGGAACCTAGACTTACAGTGGATGGAAGCCAATGTTGTAATCAATGCAAAACATGATTTCCCTTTGCCATTTACACTTGTTTTTCAATTTTATTACAAATTTCCTCATCAAGGATTTTTGCATCTTTGTACACATATTACGTACAAAATTTTCACATTCAATAAAATGCATCATTTCTTATCTCAATTGTTTTCATTCCAGTATTTTGTTTGCAAAATAAACAATTATTTGTGATCACATAATATTATAAAAAGTTGAGAACAATAAAAATCTAAATCAATCGAGAAAGCATTATGCATTGCATATGTTACTGGTAATTCCTGCAGGATAATCAGTAATATCCATTGGTAAGCCTAATGCCCGGTCTGCAATTTGATGGTTCTTTGAAGAAGTTGTTGTTTCCTCAGCAGTTCCTTAGCAGATTCATTAGTTCCCCAACAATCGCCATTTGTGGTTCTCAGGAAGGGTTGATTACCGCCCACTTAAACAACAGATCCATAATGTCTCTAGTAAAGTTGTCATGATGAACCCTGAGAAGGGACGGGTTTATTCTTTTTTCCCAGCACGGGTCGTGCATCATCTCCTGCATGTCAGTTTGTCACGCACCCGCAGTTGTACGATTTGGTTCCTCGTCTTCTCAAAGCAGAGAAGATCCTCTAAGCCTTGTGAATTCCTTGCGACAGAGTCAGTGGCAGCTTAGAAATTGGTGTTTTCTGATTTCATTCCATAGACAGTGTAAGTCGTGATGGAAAGGTTGGCCTGATCCTTATATCCCCTGCAGTGTCGATGGTGAGCCTTCTAAGTTTCTTTCCCAGCAGAGTCTCCACCATTTTTTTTGGATTTTTCCGCAGCAGAGTTATCACCCTTTGGGAGCCCTTCCCCAGCAGATTTTGTCTTCATCTGTGTGTTATCTCCCCGACCAAGGATGTCGAGATCGTTTTGCTACAATCTCTGCCTAACTCATCGTGCATCACCTTAACCTGCACCTTTGCATTGCATGATATCAAGCATTATGTAGAACGCATACATGGCATATACATCAAGCATACTCCCTTTCCTTTGGCCTGATTCATCCCTCAGCAGATATTCAGCCAAACTTCGCACTTATCAACCCTCAAAACAAAACTCATCGGCCAAATTTTTGAGTTACTCTTTTATTTAATCCCCTTCTACCTCGAATCATCAAAAAGCTAGCGCAATTCGTACATTTAGGTCCAAGAGGATTAAATAGGGGCAGCTGTCGTAACCCGAAATTTGACCTCCCTCTTTTGCCTTTTGCATAAGCACGAACATTCGCATCGCTGGCATATGCATCTGCACTTTTCTCTATGTGTTTCTTGTTGCAGGATTTTCAGGTTTTTTAGCCCGATTGATCGCATCATCACGAAGTCATTACATCATCAAATCAAGCTCAAAATAAAGGTTTCCATGTTTATTCATCAAAACAAGAGGTGGAAAATCGAAACCGGGACTTCAGTATCATTTCCCAAGCAAATTTGGGCAAAATTGGATGAAGTAACCGGTTACCCTGTGGTGAGTAACCAGTTACTCTGTACAAAGTTGTAGTTCCTGCTGCATTTTTTGGGACAACACCTTTGCACACTCTTTGGCCTTTGGTTCTACAGTGTTCTAGCAGCATGTGGAATATTCTAGACATTTCAAGACTATCTAAGACATTCCAAGTGCATTTATTCCAATGCTTCACTCTAAAACAAGTGCACCATGTTCCTTTATTTCCAAGTAAGTGGACCATTGGATGTTGGACCTCACATTGGGATTGTTACCGAGTTGGTTCTAACTAACCGAGTTAACTGCTTGACTCAGTGAGTCAAGCCTAACTAACTCCTAGCCTAGTTCTAAACCACCCAAAGCTAAGTCCAAACCAAATTCCAAACCTCTCACACTCCAAACCAAAAGTCTATATAAACACACATTCACTCACTTTTCAAGGGATCCACAATCATTCACACAAATTTCTAACACTTCACTCTCAATTCCCTCACATTCTCTCTGGTCTTTCTCTACTACATTTTCATCTTCATCTCAATTCTCTTCCAAAACCTCACCAAATCTCAATTTTTACATCGAAAGTGATTATTTCTTGAGCTCAACCTTCATCATCTTGCTATTATACTTGGATTTCTAGAGTTTTATAACTTTTGGATTCATCTCAAGTGATCATTTCAAGATTCTTCGGTGATAATTCTTATTTCGGAGTTTTCGTCGTATTTTGCTCGATTTCGACACGTTTCGTCAACAAATTGAAGATTCCTCTGGTTTTCTTTGATTTTCTGCATCAAGAATCCTTTTTAACAATTACCAAGGCACGTCTCAGCCTTGTAGGTTGGTGGATCTCACTTTACTCATTGTTTCGATCGTTTTCGCGCGTTTACGATGTAATTTCGATTGTTTTTCGGTTTGATTTGCCATGCATTTTGCTTGATCTTTGATCTCCATGATTAATGCTTGTAATTTGTGTTTAATTGCTCTTACATGATGTAATTTTCGTGCACAAGTTCATACCCTAGCATGTGGTGGTTGGTACAAGTGATTAAGTGTTGAAAATCACTTTTAAAAAGCTGTTTTTGCTGTTATTTTTGCCACTGTCACAGTGGTAACCGGTTACCATGTGGTGAGTAACCGGTTACTGAGTGTATTTTTCACCAAAAACCGCAGTTTTTCAAGCAAGTAACCGGTTACCTTGTGGTGAGTAACTGGTTACCACTGTTAGGAATGGCCATTTTTTAGTTGTTTCAAGCTTGTTTGACATCCTTTCTTCCTCTAACTTCCATGGATCGATATGCTTGATATTTTTGGATGTTTTGAGTGTTGTTTAACTTTTGTTTGAAGCATGCTTGTCAACTTTTGATGCTCGATTTTTCATTTATCGATTATTTGCAACTTTGGCAGTGTTTGTTCATGAACATCTTGCATTCCATTTGATCACTTACTAACATGTTTTGCAATGCATTCTAATTATCATTCGGTACTCTTTTTTCCTTTCATTTCTTGCTTTGCATTAAGTTTGTTCTTGATTGAGCAAATTTAATTTTGTATAATCAATAATTCACACCTTTTGCTTTAATGATTTTTTATTCCCTTTGGAAAATTGTTGGCAAGCTATTTCCCTTTGATTAATTGATCAAAACCATGTTTCGATTAGTTGATTTTCCCCTTCCTTCTCTTTAGGATCTCTTTAGAGCTTCTCTTTCTGGATCCCCCGCGGAGTTGGAGTTTCGTGCTACGCACTGCATCAGAGCATTGTACAAACTGAAGTCGTTACGCTGTCCATTTCACAACACGCGGGAGCACTGTACAACTTGGAGTTGTTGTACTGTCCGTTTCAACTTCTACACTACACCCTGTGTGTTAGAGAAGGAATGAGAAGGGAGAATTCCTACTCTCATTCTGACTACTTCAGGTTGGGGACGAATGACCCTGTGCTTGGCTTAGTCACCTCTATCTCCAGGCGGTAGTGTACCTTCTTCCCCAGTCGAGTCGATTCTTGATCACTCCTATTTCTTTCATTCTCTCTCTTTTGATCAATCACCATTCTTCTTCGTTAAAATCATTACCTCTTTGGGTAGCAAAGTCTCTTTATTTCAATACCCTGTTCTCTTCTTGCGGTCAATCATTGCTTCTCGATTCCCCAGAAGAGTCTCAATTTCTTTCCTTCGGTTAAATGCAGTATTCCTGTTACAACTGTATCCCCAGGAGTTTGCAGCTTTCTCTTGGTTCTTCTCCCTTTGTTTGGTTAATCACTGCCTGTCTGTTAAAACACCAATTTGCGCGTCTTCTCAGTTAATCACAATCTGTCTGTTAAAATACTGAACCTTTCGGGTTAATCACCTTCTCTTGGTTAATCATCCATTTTATCAGTTAACCACAGCCTGTCTGTTAAAATACTGAGCCTTTTGAGTTAATCACTTTCTCTTGGTTAATCACTCATTTCCTTCTCGGTTAATCACAGTTTCTTCTGTTAAAACCGAATCCCCAATAGTTGGTAACCTTTTCTTGGTTCGAATACTTGCTCCCTTGGGTTAGTAAGCTTCTTTTGGTTCTAATACCCTTTTCGTTGGTCAAGTACCGTTTGTTCGGTCAGTACCAACATCCCCAGTGGGTCACAACCTTTGCTTGGTTCCACACCCGTCCTTTGGGTTACAACCTTCGCTCGGTCCTACACCCGTTTTTTTGGTTGATCACAGTCTATCTGTTAGAACCTTTCTCCCCACAAAGTGCAATCTTCCCTTTCCTCGGTTAACCACTGTTTATCAGTTAATATACCAAAACTCTTTTAGAGTCAAACACCTTCTCTTGGTTCAGTACTCTCCCCTTTTGGTTCATCACAGCCTGTCTGTTGACACCAATATTTTTTCCCCAGTAGAGTTCCCTTTTCCCCATAGAGTCTTACTTTCTCTCTTCGGTTAACCACTACCAGTCAGTTGATACACTGATCCCCTTTTCTTCTGGTTTCAACACCATCTCTTTGTTTGTTCCCCAGTAGTGTCGCTACCTTCTGGTCCCCAACACTTCTCTTTGTTCTCTTACTCCCCAGTGGAGTCTGTTCTATTCCTTTTGTTCCTTTATCTTCTTGGTTTCGACACCACTCTTGCACGTTATCCTCTGCACAATTACTATCTTTTTCCTTTGTATTCCTTTCTTGGTTTTGACACCATTTCCTTTGCATCCCCAACGGATCTTTTCCTTTCTTTGGTGTTCTTGGTTTTGACACCACTTTCCTTTCTTTCTTTGGTTTTCCGTCTTAGTTCCACGAACTACGGAAGCTCTGATTCTACATTCGTTCGAATGTATAATACGTAGGCACGAGGTCGTGATGATCTTGGCGAGCACATTTCCACCCTTCCTTCTTCCCTTCTTTCCTCCTTTCATTTCCCTGGTTCCTCTGAACTACAGCGCTCTCATTTCCTCATTGCACTATGAGGGTACGTAGGCACGAGGGCCCCAATCCTCCGCGAGCACTCTTCTTCCTTTCTTTTCTTCTTCTTTTTTCTCTTCTCTCTCCTCTTCTTTTAGCTAGAAACCTTTAGATAGATAACCCATCCAAGCCTAGAAGCAAGCGAAATGGTTCCCGTCGAGTACGATGGATGCCTAAGGTGCTAGTACCTTCCTTTCGCATAATCGACCCACCGTTCCCGTTTCTCTTCCCCTTGGTTTTATCGATATTTTCCCTGTCCTTTCGGACTAAATAAAGTTTGGTGGTGACTCTGTGTTATCTTTGAGTGTGCGATTCACTCAGGTATAAACCAGCCATATTCAGGAAGGTTATCCCTTACTTCCACATTATCCATCAAAATCACATGCGACGGATTCGGAATATACTTCCGAAGTTGTGTCACATGGAACACATCATGCAGATTCGACAAATTGGGTGGCAACACCACTCTGTAGGCAACAGATCCAACTCTTGCAAAAATCTGATATGGACCAATAAACCTAGGAGCGAGCTTCCTCGAGTTCAACGCACGCCCAACACCGGTCACCGGAGTGACTCTCAAAAACACATGGTCTCCTTCTTGAAACTCAAGATCCTTCCTCCTTTTATCATGGTAGCTCTTCTGCCTACTCTATGAAGCTTTCATCTTTTCCCGAATCAACTTCACCTTTTCAGTAGTATGGTGAACAATCTCAGGTCCAAGTACTATACTATCACTGGAATCGTGCCAATACAAAGGCGTCCGACATCTCCGACCATACAAGGCTTCAAAAGGCACCATTCCAATATTGGAATGATAGTTGTTATTATAACTCAATCAGCGGCAAATGGCTATCCCAAGCACCTCATTGTTCAAGCACACAAGCCCTCAACAAATCCTCCAAAGATTGTATAGTCCTCTCCGTTTTTCCATCCGTCTACGGGTGATAAGCCAAACTCAATCTCAGTTTCGACCCCAAAGTTTCTTCCAAACTCTCCCAAAATCTAGAAGTGAACCTTGGATCTCTATCTGACACAATACTCGACGGAACTCCATGCAACTTCAAAATCACCAGAATATAAGTCTTTGTCAGCCTCTGCAAAGGAAAACTGATATTAATCGGAACGAAATGTGCCGATTTCGTCAGTCTATCCACCACTCCCCAAATGGAATCACGCCCCTTGGCGTATTAGGCAACCCAGTCACAAAATCCATAGAAATGTTATCCCACTTCCACTCTGGAATATCTAACAGTTGCATCAAACCAGCAGGTTTCGGATGTTCCACCTTCGACTTCTAACAAGTCAAGCAAGCATATACAAACTTAGCCACATCGCGTTTCAACCCAGGCCACCAAAATATCTTCTTCAAGTCTTGATACATCTTTGTAGCTCCTGGATGGATACTCAAGCTACTCCTATGACCTTCTTCCAGAATCATTCTATTTAACTCAGGGTCATCAAGAATACAAATCCTATCACGAAACCTCAACACACCTTGTTCATCTACTTTGAATTCGTTACTTTCCGCTTTTTCATTTCTAATCATCAAATCTACCAGTTTCACATCCAACTTCTGACCCTCTCTGATACTATTAAGAAATTTATTGTTGATCTTCAGCATGCCCAACATCACATTATGCGGTGTCTGTTCGCAAACCAAACTCATATCTCTGAACTGTTCAATCATTTCTAACTCTTTAACCATCATAGTCGACATATGCAAGGACTTCCGACTCAGAGCATCAGCCACGACATTAGCTTTACCGGGATGATAGTTCAAGCCGAAGTCATAGTCCTTTAATCCTTAAGAATTCAAGCCGACATTCGCAATACACCACAAACGGTTCATTTGGTTCGGGTAGAATCAAAATTGGAGTGGTAGTCAATCTCTTCTTCAGCTCAATGAAAGTCTTCTCACAGTGAACATCCCACACAAATGCTTTACCCTTGCAAGTCAATTGTGTCAACGGAAGTGCCAACTTCGAGAAGCCTTCAATAAACCTACGGTAATAACCATCCAAACCCAAGAAGCCTCTAATCTCAGTTACAGACTTCGGAGCCTTCCACTGTAGAACTACATCTACCTTGGATGGATCCATAGTAATACCATCACCTGAAATAACATGACCAAGAAAACTTACCTCTCTCAACCAGAATTCACACTTAGATAACTTAGCATAGAGCTTCTTCTCTTTCAACACTTGCAGCATGATCCACAAATGTTCAGCGTGTTCCTCTTCTGACTTAGAATAAATTAGAATATCGTCAATAAAGATAACCACAAATTGATCCAAGTAAGCATGAAAAATTCGATTCATATACTCCATGAATACACCAGGTGCATTAGTAACTCCGAACGGCATCACTACATACTCATAATGCCCATATCGAGTTCTGAAGGTCGTCTTCCGAATATCTTCATCTTTTACCCGTATTTGATGATAACCTAACCTCAAGTCAATCTTGCTAAGCACACGTGCACCGACTAACTGATCCATCAAGTCATCTATTCTTGGAAGCGGATACTTGTTCTTAATTGTCACTTTATTCAGCTATCTGTAATCGATACATAACCTCAGACTGCCATCCTTTTCTTCACCAATAACACTGGAGCTCCCCAAGGCGATACACTTGGTCTCACAAATTTATTTTCTAACAACTCTTCCAGTTGCTTCTTCAGCTCTGTTAATTCTGATGCCGACATCCTGTATGGTGCCATAGAAATAGGTCTGGTACCAGGGACAAGATCAATAGTAAACTCCACTTCTCTCTCTGGCGGCACATCAGCAATATCGTCCAGAAACACTTCAGGGAATTCACGCACCACCTGCAATTTATTAATCACTGACTCGCTCTTCACTGACAAGGATGCAAACAATGCAAGCACCTGAGCTTCTTCTTCTAAGAGCTTTCTCAACTCTCTAGCAGATAGGAAACCATCTTCTTCCCTTTCTTCAGGAGCAATGAATCGCACCGACTTGTTAAAACAGTTAATATGAACATGATTGAACTCCAACCAGTTCATACCCAAGATCACATCGAGACCTCCCAACGGTAAGCAAATCAGATCCACACCAAAGTCTTTATCAAAGATTGATATTGGACAATTCAAACAAACTAGAGAAGTGGTCACCGATCCCTTTGCAGGAGTTTCGACAACCATCTCTCCCTTCATAAGAGAAACAACAAGGCTTAGCCTTCTCACACAATCAGCAGCAATAAAAGAATGAGTAGCACTAGTATCAATAATAGCAATCAAAGCCGTGTTATTAATATAACATGTACCTCTGATTAGTTTGTCATCACTGGAAGTCTGAGTCCCTGTCAAAGCGAACATCTTTCCTTCAGTCGCAGCTTGCTTTGGTTTCTGGCAGCGAGTACTAATATGGCCCTGTTCTCTATAGTTGTAACAAGTCACCACATTAACTCTGCAGTCAGCAATCAAATGTCCAGCCTGTCCACACTTGAAGCACTTCTTCACATCGCTCGTGCACTCACTGATACGATGACTTAACTCACCACACCAGTAACACTTAAGAGGAGCAAGGGCACCTCCCCCACTCGGCTTCTTCCCATCAGCGTGTTTCTGTTTACCCTTCTCAGCTAGAGCTGCATAAGGATTCCCACGGTTCATCGGTTCTTTTCCCTTCCTCTCTGCCAGTTCTTTGTAGTGAGCCGATCGAGCCTTGTTATCTTCTTCAAAGATCCTACAACAGTCCACCAAATCTGGAAACCTTCGGATTTGCTGATAACCAATCGCCTGTTTAATCTCAGGCCTCAACCCATTCTCAAACTTGATACACATTAAGAACTCAGCAGTTGCCTCACTGTATTAAGGGTAAAACATAGCCAGATCTGAGAATTTGGCAGCATACTCCGTAACCGTCATGTTACCCTGCTTCAATTCTAAAAAATCGATTTTTTTCTTTCCTCAGACATCTTCAAGAAAATATTTCCTCAAGAACTCCCTACTGAACACAGCCCAAGTGATTGCCTCTCCTGTTGCTCCCGAAAATTGATGAGTGCTAACCCACCAATCATCAGCCTCCTCAGCCAGCATATGAGTACCTAACCGTACTTTCTGTGCTTCAGGACATTCCATAACCCAGAAGATTCACTCAATCTCCTTGAGCCAAGTCTGCGCTCCATCCGGATCATATCTCCCATTGAAGGTAGGCGGTCCATTCTTCTGAAACTCATCATTCTCACTAGCATGAGGCGGGTTCTGCACCGCCTGAGCAATAGCTTGCAAAGTAGCAGCAATCACAGCATCGTTTCTCCCAGCCATTCTAAATCTGTTACACACCAACAACAGAACACAATGGTTAAGGAAACGACATCAACAACAATCAACTATCACACGACAACGACTCGACAACTTGGCTGGACGGACCAACCATGCTCAGATACCACTATGTAACACCCTAAGCCCCCGAGATGATTAATAATAGAAAATCATAGTAAAATAAAACATACGATCAGTTAGGATGCTATATTCAACAAACACCTGCTCATGCATACGATAAGTAACACATAGATATTATCAATAAAAGCATACTTAATTAATCTCCTCATAAAGCAGCAAAAATTCAACTGAAACATAACATGTTTACTACCACGTAATCATCACCAAGTAAATAAAACGACGACAAATAACGAAATAAACAACGTCAAGCATTCCAAAACCCAGTGTTACAATCAGAGCAGACGCTGACTCAACGAAATAAAAGAGAAGACTTTGTCTTTACTAACTTCAACTCCGCACTAATCTTACTTATCTGCACGTTACCCACGTGGAGGTAACATTCAAACAGAAGGGGTGAGATTCTCAATCAATATAAGAAACGCATAATATAAATATGAGAGCATAAAACATTACACAATCCACCCTATCATTACAACATCAGCATAAATAGCATTTTCCACACAAGCAGACAATCAACACAATGCAATACAATGAGACCCACGACTTGACTCAATGCATGTGGTACCAATTTGATCCATGTTTCACGATCATAATTCCCGTCGAAATTTCTAGAACAGCGCTCACACCCCACACGGGCACACGACATCTGCGATAGCTCACAGCCCACATGGGCACACAATAACCTCAACAACAATAACAACAACAACACGACTCTTTATTAGAGAATCCCGATAAGACGCTCACACCCCACATGGGCACACGACTTATCGCACAACTTATGCAACATGACATTCATACAACGACAACAGACAACGACAACTAAATGCATATGACTATCAATGTGTCAATACATTATACTACAACTATTCAACACGCAGCTCATACCTGTCACACATGCAACAACAGCAATCCACAACCATACACGCATATGCACCACCGAATTCATCATTTCAACTTACACATATAAAAACATACACAAAAACCCAATTAACGCGTCAAAGGGTTGGAATTCTGGTATTGAAATTGATTTTTATAAAAAGTATTTGAAACCAGCTTTCCAACGCTTCGAACGGCGACTGAAATGGACCTACGGATCAAAAGATATAAATTTTTAAAGTTTTAGAATGTTTGGTTCGTCTCAGCTCTGCTCGCTTGATGCTCGCCCAGCGAGGCACCAGCAAAATCCCGTTTTCCCGACGAACTCCTCTTTTACCTGACGAATTCCCTTTTCGCCTCATGCTCGCCTGGCGGAGCAGAAGCGAATTTCTTTCCCCATACAAATTCCAGCAACCCCTATTTTCACCCTCTCGCTCGCCCATCAGCTCGCCTGGCGACCTACCAGCGAATTCATATCCGCACGGCGAAACCCACCATTCGCCCAACGAAACTGTGGGAGTCAGCAATCCTGCGATTGCGATTCTACAGGAGTCAGACCCCAATTCTTCTACAATTTCGTTCACAATCTGTCCGAAAATTTCACATCAATTCACAGATAATCACACAATCAATTCGAAACATATAACTCACATTTCAATCGGTTAATTTATGCATTTTATTCCTTTATCAAAACCGCCGACACGCGACAGTCCCTATTCAAATCGACACAAACAACACAATCGGGATGATCCTACAGGTTTATCTACCCTCATACAAATATTATGCAACTCTTAGAGATTAAAGAACCCCACCCTTACCTTAGATGAAGATTCTTCAGATGCTCTCTAAGCCCTAGCTCTGCTTCCCTTTCCCTTTCCTCTTTTCTTCAAAATACGATCGATCACCACAAAATGATTCTTTCTTTTCCAATTTCCTCTTTTTCCTACTATAACTCTCAGACCCCTAATATGTTTTTCCTTCTTTACCCTTACTAACCACTGTTAATGGACCACTTTGCCCTCCCTATTTCTTGTTTTTACATTATATTATTATTATTATTATTATTATTATTATTATTATTATTATTATTATTATTATCTCAATATTATCATTATTATTATTTTACTAATTAAATAACAATAACGATATTTTTAAATAATTTAAAATAATAATATTAATCCAATAACCATTCTCGCCACACCACCAAGTTCTACCCATTTGGTCACACACTCCCGACATTTATTCCCTATAATTCTTAGGTCATTATCCCCTACTAAGGGTAACCCAAACACAACTACACACACATATGCACCACAACACATAATTCCAATTACGAAAAAATAATCAAATAAATTAGGGTGTTACATTCATGGCCATAAATCAATCATTTTTTGTGTAAGTATTTTCATATATGTTTCAATTGAATGCTTATCACGTATGATATCTTGTGTAAAGGTGATGAGCAATTGTCCAATCAGGTCCAATGATCCTAATACGCATGTATCAATTTGCATGTGACAAAATAGTTTAGAAAATTTATAATTTATGGTAGAAAATAGTTTAGGAAGAATATGTTACCTACTGAAGGGTGGGATTTTTGTGGAGATATGACTATAGAATTAAAGACATTTGCAATTTGTGTTCTAAGCTTAACTTATAGCCCATCTGGTTGTGAACGTAATTGGAGTTACTTTGAAATGGTAATGAATTATTATTTGTTTTTCTATATACTTTATTTTAATTTTTAAGAAACATTTAGTTAAATTATTATTACTTTTTAGGTTCATACAAAGAGAAGAAATAGGTTGCATAAAAAAGAAGTGAATAATTTGGTTCATGTCATGTAGAATTTAAAGTTGAAAAGTGGAAAAATAAAATCATTCAGATGTAGATAATCATTCAGATGATGAATGGATAATTAAAAGACCCTAATGAATTAAATGTGCAAACTAAAGTAAATGTTGAGTAAGATAATGTTATTATTAATAATGTTGTGGAAGCTGATGTTGTTGTAACTAATATTGTGCAAAGTGATGGTGGTGACAATGTTAAATTAGGTGGAAGTGGTACTTCAAACAATCCAACATTGATTAATGATGAAGGTGTTCTATCTGGGGCAGAGTTTGAAGATGATACTCAAGATACCAATAAAGATGATGATGATTATATTTGTGATGGTGATTTCACTGGAGCTTTGGATGTTTGAAGCTATTCGCATATCTATTTTATTATTTTTTTGCTTGATGTAGTAGACAATTAAGAAGAAATTAGTAATTTAAGTCTTCAACTACATACTTTGCATTTTTTTTGTTTTATTATTGAGTTTTTTTTGTTAAGAAATTTGTTATGGATTATGAAATTTAAATTTTCATGTTAATTGATGTTCTATTATATATTTGTGTCATATATGTGGCATTTATAAGTTTAAAAATATAGGAGTGTGTCATATATGTGTCACTTATAGGTTTTTGAAAGTCATTTTTAATTTTAGTTGAGTCTGCGAGTCGAGTCTACAGACCCTTAACGAGTTTGAGTAGACTTGCGAGTTTGACAACCTTGCATATAGGTGAGGGAGACAAACATTATTGATATCACCTTAAAAGCAGTAAGATAATGCCTATAATCCATTATCTGTAGACAGGTGAACTACCACAAGATGAGTTAGAGGCGAAGCTGAAATTCTGGCCTATGCAGACAGTAGATGTCCTAACACATGTTAAGACATTGTGCTACATAATCATTTAAACTCAGAGGCGCAACAACAGAATGATACCTTGAATATCAGAACTACACAATCACAGATGTCACGACATCTTATCCAACATGTCTATCATGAACCCTAACAGAAACTGTAAATCTGCAGAATGATAAAGAACACAATAATTGTTAACCCAGTTCGGTGCAATTCACCTACATCTGGGGGATACCAATCCAGGAAGAAGACTCCACTATTTGTAGAACTGTTACAAAGTTAAACTCCCCCGTTTACAACTTTATACCTAACATCTACCCAATGAACATCTTTACCAAGACTAAACTCAAACGTTTACAACCCTGATATGAGATACCCCACTCACTTCCCTTAATCACCAACTATGATTTCTACATCATCCCTGTCAATACAAAAATCTGTCAAGCTTTCTTGATAAACAAGCTAACTCGGATTTACTTAAAAGCTTCATCCAAGAACAATACACAATCCAATACCTCAAGGCTTATGGATCTGTGTGACACCTATATCTACCACAGTGCATCAAACAATACAAATGGAGACTTACAACCTAGAGAGCCAACGACTCTTAAAACCCTAAACCCTTGTTTCTTACGCAAGAAAACAAGGTTACAAAAGGGGTACTAAAGGCATTTTGAAACCTAGGTTTAAGTCTTCTATTTATAGGCTTCTGCTTCCTTGGGCTTCAATCTTCTATTTACTGATTCCTTGATCCAAGTTCTGATTGCTTCCTTGATTGTTGCAACAGATTTAGAAACATTCTGCAATGTCAGATAATGATGTCGGGACATTTGTTAGGACATTATCTCTGACCAGTCTTCTTTCATCACACTTCTTCAATGTTTAAACATATCTTTTGACATTCTATTTTTCCCAAAAATTTGCTCAAATTAGCAGAGCTTTCAATCTCCCCCTTTTGAAATTTTTTTGGTTAAAACTCCTTAGGTAAAAAAAGAAAGTCCGGTGTTTGGTGGATATGATCGGAACATTTCTGAGGCTACTTCTTATCTCTAAAATTCCCAGCTGAATGTTGGTGTACATAAGGAAGAGTGCATAGCACACTCCCCCTCAAACTTGTACTTGCCACGGAGGGATGAATCTTCCTCTGAAGAGGCATAAGAGAACCAGTAAGAAGGTTCAGTTGTATCATACATAACACTGAGTCCATAGAACATGTAACTAAGGTCACAAGACACAACCTGCTCCCTAACTCAGACCACAAGGCACAAGGGAAAGATTCTGAGGTTCTGATAGACTGTTAGAACATCCTCTCCAACATCTTTGCAGAACCAGCACCAGAGATGTATGTTGAGAGACCCACCCACACAGCTATTAATCTCCCCCTTTTTAGCCAAAATTTGGCAAAAGAAGCCAATGCAGTTCCATATCCATATGATACTAATCCACACACGAATGAAAGACATGGTGAATCAACCCATATTCTGGAATACCTCAAACAATTGCACTCTTTAAATACCTAAATGCTTTCTATAGATATCCAAGGTCCAACGAAGTTACCGCTAAACAATTCAAAGACAAATAAATTTAGGTAGGTGAATTCAACGTTAATAACTGTGCACCACCCAACTAGGATAAGACTGTTCAACCTTTTTAAGAGTAACCATCCAAAAAGGATCACTTGTAACAAAACACATGTTACTCATGCCTTCTCTTAGGAAGTACTCCCCACCGTTCAACACAGTCAGATAGGACCCACCCTCAGGTTTTAAACAATATCCTGACATTTTGTCAGTCTTGTTCAATATATCATAGTCACCACTTTGTTGATGAGTCCAAGGATAATCCTTTTAACCAAAAGAAGAATAGAGTTGGCCAAGATGTTAAGACATTTCTTCAAACATCTTCCAGTTAGCACCCAATAGATTTCTGTATTGATCAATAACTTCATAGTTTTATGATCACAATCTACAGAGAAAAATAAATTCTCCCAAACTCAACCAATGATTCTTAAGCATCCAATAAGAACCATGTAACTTATACTGTCAAGTCTCCCCCAACTTGCAACAATACAAAATGTTAAGACATCCTTCTTGACATCTCATCCTCCCAGGATGGACACATAATCACAACTTGCTTGACGCACAATACAAACTGGATCTCCAATTGCACCCTCGCAGTAAAACATCTTAGATCAAGGAGCAACTCCCCCTATCTAAGGTAGCCAGTGCTCTTCCACAGAACACCTAGCCAATGAATGGAAAACATAAGACGCATATTCATGTATTCAAGAGCGCACCCTCAGTTCAAGCCACCTACTGAACACAATCATCAACTCTCTTATTGCTTCTTCTGACAAGAACCAATAATCACTCACACATGATCATCATCATGCTACTCGTGAGAAAATATATATAAGGATCATAATCCTACCATAACAAACTCTTGGCTTAAGATCAAAGTCCCATTGATCCCCCTCTTCCCGCAACCATCTACACACCACACGAACTCCTCTTGAATTCTCATGTATAGACCTCCAGCTGCTTGAGGCAGAAAACAATTGAATCAGAATGCTTCACATTCCTTAAAGAAACGCACAGGGCCCTTTAGTTTTTTATAACGATGTCAGATATCGTATGCATGCTCCAGAACTTCACAGCTGCCAAAATGATCCACTACTAGCATGACTTGCAGCCAGGGGAAGTATCCCCTCTGCAAGATTTTCCACTGACCTTACCAAGGCCAGCAACTGAGATAGACACCCCACAATCCAAGACAGATATTCCTTATCATTCTCCCGTATGATAACCTGGAATACTTCTGATTTTCTGGTGAATATCCACTTTTGAACGCATCAGAAACCAGACCTTCATGCAATCAACCCGTGATCCACTCCAGTCTTCTCCACACCATCCTCCCAAGGCAATTCTTCTACTTCATCATTCTCCCGTATGACAAGATAGATACTCCTTAGACATGATGTAGCCAACAAGTTCCTAGACCAGAACTTAAGAATCCTCCACCAAGGATAACCAACCCAAATATGTTCTAACATTAGTTAGGACATCTTCCACACATCATAGACACCATACACCATGGTGTAAGTTATAAGTGTGCCTAAGAGGGGGGTGAATTAGGTACTTAGACATAGACTTCTTCATTGATGTAGCCATTCAAGAATGCACTTTTGACATCCATTTGGTATAACTGAAAATTTAATGAACACGCATAAGCAAGTAATAAACGAATAGCTTCTAACCTTGCAACCGAAGCGAATGTTTCCTTGAAATCAATGTCTTCCTCTTGATTATAACCTTGAGCCACCAATCTTTCCTTGTTACGAATAATTATCCCATTCTCATCAAGCTTGTTCTTAAACACCCATTTGGTACTAATGATGTGTTTATCACTTGGTCTAGGAACAAGTTCCCAAACTTGATTCCTTTCTAATTGGTTTAACTCTTCTTGCATAGCAATAACCCAATAGTCGTCACTTAAGGCTTCACCAACTTTGGAAGGTTCAATTTGTGAGACAAACGCCATGTTTAAGCAAGCATCTTTAAGATTTAACCTTGTTGCTACACCTTGACTAATATCACCAATAATTTTGTCAATTGGATGATCTCTATGAGTCCTCCATTCCTTGGGTAGATCATTTACATTTGACTCTTGTTGAATCGGTTCTACTTGATGTTCCACTTGATTCTCTTTTGAAGTATCTTCTTGAGAAACTTCTACAATTTCATCATCATCATCACATAACACAATATCCTCCTTAGAGGGGTTAGATTCATCAAGCTTAACATGCATAGATTCTTCATTAGTTGAAGTTCTTTTATTATAAATTCTATAAGCCTTAATAGAAAGAGAATAACCAAGAAATATACCTTCATCCGATTTTTCATCGAACTTACCAAGATTGTCTTTGTCATTGTTTAAGATAAAGCACTTGCATCCAAAGATGTGAAAATAAGAAATGTTAGGTTTCCTCCCTTTGAAGAGTTCATAGGGGGTCTTCTTTAGAATAGGTCTAACGTTAACACGATTACTTAAAAAACATGTTGTGCTTACCGCGTCCGCCCAAAAATATTTTAGAAGATTTGAGTCGCTAAGCATTGTTCTTGCAAGTTCCACCAATGAGCTATTCTTTCTCTCCACCACTCCATTTTGTTGAGGAGTCCTTGGTGCCGAGAAGTTGTGAGAAATTCCATGTTCTTCACAAAATTCTTCAAAGGAAGCATTTTGGAATTCTTCACCATGGTCGCTTCTTATGGAGGCAATTGTTAGTGATTTCTCATTTTGAATTTGCTTAGCATATTTTTTGAACGCCTTGAATGCATCACTTTTCTACAATAAAAAGAAAGTCCAAGTATATCTAGAAAAATCATCAACAATAATTGAAGCATATACATTACCGCCGAAGCTTCTTGTTCTTGATGGACCAAATAAGTCCATATGCAACAATTGTAGTGGCCTTGAAGTGGACACCACATCTTTAGATTTGAAAGTTGACTTGGTTTGTTTCCCTTTTTGACAAGCATCACACAACTTATCTTTGACATATTTTATCTTTGGTAAACCAATAACTAAATCATGCTTAATTAATTTATTCAAATGCTCCATATGAATGTGAGCAATCCTTTTGTGCCATAGCCATGAATCATTATTGTTTGCCATAAGACATTTAACCTTCAAAGAAGTGTCATCAAGGGAAATCATAAAAATATTGTTAATTCTTTTACCTTTAAGCATTACCTCATTAGTGACTTCGTTTTCTATCAAGCATTCATCTTTAGTGAACTTGATTTTGAATCCTTTGTCACAAAGTTGACTTATGCTAATATGGTTATGCCTTAAGCCTTCAACATAAAGCACATCTTCAATTGTTGTGAAAGGTGGTGCACCAACATTGCCTACGCCAAGAATCTTTCCTTTATTGTTATCTCCATAAGTAACATAACCCTTGGCCATAAGCACTAGACTTGAAAATTTGTTTATGTCTCCGGTCATATGCTTCGAACAATCATTATCAAGATACCATAGATTTGAAGTGGTCTTCAAGCAAACCTACAAAACAAATTAAGTTTTGTTAGGTACCCAAATAGCCTTGGGTCCTTCATAATTAGTACCTTTCTTTACCCCCACATAATGCCCACTTGCAACACTAAAGTTTCTTACATAGCAAGCATTAGGTGTATGACCAATAATACCACAATAGAAACAAGTAGGAACAAAATTGCTTTTATATCTAGGAACATATGATTTCTTTTTAGGAAATCTTTTCTTTGTAGGAGTTCTTTTCTTTTTAGGATAAGGTTGCATATTCCTAGGTTTGTTCACTTTCTCTTTAGAAATTTGGTCACTAGCCTTAACAAATATTGTTTTATTAGAACTTGGTTTAGAAAATTTTGAGTAACCAAGTCCACTTTTATCATTTGAATATCATTGTTGACTATGAACCGCTTCTAATCCAATTTGTCCTTTCTCATATCTTTCTAGGACTCTTTTTAATTGAATAATTTGGAATGAAAGTGATTCACAATTTTTACATACCAATTCTTGTTTTTCTTCACTAGTTTTCTTTTGTTTTTCATCTTTGGACTCTTTTTCCATAACATCGACTTTTTCTTCTAAAGATGTTATTTGTTTCTTTTGTGAAGAAATTGTTTTACATAAAACCTTACATTCATTTAAGAGCTCATTTATAGCTTCTTTTGCATCATTATCATAAAGAGAAAATTTAGTACTAACCTCATCATTTTCATCATCGGAGTTGTGTGTAGCCATAAGTGCCAAATTTGCGCTTTCACCGCTCTCCGAGTCGGATGATGACCTAATCTCGTTGTCTTCCCATGCAATGTATGCCTTTTTATTTTTTGAAACCTTCTTGCCTTTGAAACTTCCTTTCTTTGCAAGTTGTGGACATTCGGGCTTTATGTGACCTTGCTTTCCACATTCATAACATGTAATATCTTGAGACGAAGTGGCAGCCTCCTTTTTCTTGAAGTGTTTCTTTCTTTTAGCATAAAAAGACTTGTCTTTGTTACCAAAAAATTTACCGAGTCTTTTTACTAGCAGCATGAAATTTTCTTCTTCCTCCGATGAATCATCATTTTGTTTTCTTTTTACATCTAATTTTAAAGCAATACCCTTGGATTTCTTGTCTTGGAGTTCATGTTTTTCAAGTTGTCCAAGTTCTAATTCATGTTCTTGGAGTTTACCAAATAGTGATGCGGAAGTCATCGTAGAGAGGCTTTTCTTTTCCGATATTGCCGTTACTTTTGGTTGCCATTCTCTAGTTAATGATCTTAGAATTTTGAGATTTAATTCATCATTTGAGAATGTTTTACCAAGTGCCATTAAGTGATTAGTCAAATGAACAAATCTCTTTTGTAATGCGACAATGGATTCTCCGGGCTGCATTCGGAACATTTCATATTCTTGACTTAAAGTGTTTAGTCTGGATCTTTTTACTTCAGCCGTACCTTCATGTGTTTCTACCAACGTATCCCATATTTCTTTAGCCGATTTACATTGACAAACACGAAAGAACTCATCAATACTTAAAGCACTTTGAAGAAGATTGATAGCTTTCTTTTCATTTAGAATTTTTCTCTTGTCTTCTTCATCATATGTACTTTTTAATTTTGCAGTACCAACACCATTGACCACATTACAGGATTATGCGGACCATTCTCAATGGCTTCCCATATACCTTCTCCTTGTGCTTCAAGATGTGCCTTCATACGAATCTTCCAAAAATCAAAATACTCTCTAGAGAAAATTGGGGGCTTGTTACTACTTCCACTGTCTTTGAAAACCTGGTTTGTGCTTGCGGAAGCCATTCTGGATCTTGTAGGAACAGGTTACCTAACCTGATCTGATGCCAAATCTAAGTTATAAGTGTGCCTAAGAGGGGGTGAATTAGGTAGTTAGACGATTATCCAGATTTTTGACGGTTTTTGAATTTTTCTTTCCTAAAGATTTCTAAGTGATGAAATGCGGTAAATGCGGAAAGAAAAGAACACCAGGAAGTATACTGGTTCCCCTCATAGGTCGAGAGTACTCCAGTCCCCTTTCAACTTGAAAGAGATTTCACTATAGTTTTAGACAAGACAAGACTCTTCCTAGTCTTTCTATATAAGTCACTAACTATCAACCACCAAGAACAATCCTCTTGGATTTTTCCACTAAGTTCTATTGAGAATAATCCTCTCACAAAGGACCTCTTGTATCCACAATTCGGATAACAAGGATTACAACTTCACAATCTTATTTTTTAACAATCCTAAAAACAAGATGTGACAAAGAAATATAATTATGAATTTTGGAGTAAGTGATGAAAGTTATATTTTGAACTTGAATCAATCAAAAGATTGATCTTCTCCTTTTGTCGCAATCACTCTAATAATGTTATACAAGTGTTCAACACAATTGGAATGAAACAGATGCAGTATATGTGAAGATTTAATGCAGAAGTTTCACTCTTAGAAAGTTTTTGATGAACACTTTGATAAAATGAAAGATTTTGTAAATGAATGATTGTTTGAAATTTTTTGCAAGGAGGTGAGTTGAAATTCTGAAAAATGATAGTTTATATAACACATAAACACCTCCTCAAATAGATGTAAATTGCCAAAGGATGACATGCTTCAAAATGTAAAAAAATCAAATTAATTTTCCGAAGAGATGCAATATTTTTTGATACTGGAACAGTGGTAACCGGTTATCACTTGGTGAGTAACCGGTTACTTGTAGCAACGACCTTTTTATTTTTCAAAATTTACAAAGGGTAACCGGTTATCACTTGGTGAGTAACCAGTTACTTGAAGCCAGTTTTGAAAAAAGACTTTAGAAACATAACTGTGAAAAAGGTTTTGATGCAATTGATATTTTCTAATGATCATGGCATGGACAATGATTATTTTGAACACTTGTATGCACATTACTAAGAGGTAATTGTTTATACCTTTGATCAATGCTTGAGAGATCTTCAAGACTTGAAATAATGAGCAATCTTGTTTAAGCTTTAATGTAGCTTCAATGTCTTTGATCCAATTCCATTTAAGCAAGCATATTGAATGAGCATTGTTGTCGTCATCAAAATAATTTGAAAAGCCATGTCTTCACACATGGTTCTTGATATGCTCCACCACTGAACTTACTATCAGCATAGTAATCCACATTGAAGATCTTCACACAACACTGCGCCACCAGCTTGAACAAAGAAAGCTTTAGAAACCCATAGAGAAATAAACTCTCATCCACCAAAAGAAGGTATACTTCCATCCTCAACCCAGAACTTCTGCCACAAGCTCCAAGAGAACCAGAACCTCCTTACGTTTTCAACTAACGACTCTTTTGCACAAGGGCAATCAGTTTCAAGCATCCTGCTTGAATGCACACAATAAAACCAACTAAATGCCACCTTTTGATTGATATCACTCTCCTTCAGAACTCCCACAAGATACACTGATCCACCAATGAAATCAGATATTCAAGTCACATGAACTAGTTGCCCCATAGCAAGACATCTTGGATTCACCAAACTTTTAGACATGTAACATTTTCCCATCCACAACTCCTGCATACTACATGAGATAGACCTTTTTGAAGCATTCATAACATCCATTCTCCTGTAGACCACCTTATCTTAAGTTGATGTGCCACTTCACCAGCTGATACTTCTGATGTTTAAGCTAGATGTCAGAACATTCTGATACGACATCCAACTGTTGAATTCAGCTCCTCCTTCTGCCACTTAGAAGAACCTCCTCATTTTGCAGAACAAGAGTTCCATGCTCTCATAAACTTGATTCAACACAAATTTTGAGTAGACAACCTCCATCCTGCTTTAAAACTCTAAAGACTTCACACTGCCACGCCTGAATCTTCAAAAAATAAGTAGTCCAAGACTACACCATAGCCATACCAAAGAATGCCACTTTCCTTAGTAGAGCAGACTGTAGAAAGTCAGAGATAACTGCCACTTAACTTTGACTTCCAAGAAGAGCAAGATCCATGCTCCAAAGTACCTAGATCAGAAATAAACTGATCCAAGCTGTAACCATCAAGATTATGATGTCTTCATCTTCAACTTCAACAGCATCAACGTCCAAACCAGTTTCTTGCCAGGAAACTCTCCAGAGAACACATGCTTCTGTCACACTCGACTGAAGCCACTTATTAGGTCACCACCTAAGACAAAAACAGATGCTAAAGCGTATGCAGTACCCTTCCCATGATTTTGTACAAACTCTGATGATGAGATGTTCCAACATCTTGTTGAACATCAGCAATCTTGACTTTCAAGGATAATCTATTAAATACTTGTGGACTCCACAAATAGCAATTGATCTTAAATCCTTATGTAATAACCCTTCTTCACTGTTATAGCTAAGCTCCACCAGATCACTTCATGAACACTTATCAAGTATTCAATCTTTTTCAAGTATCTTCTTTGAAGAACAATGTTGAGATACCAAGGCTGCCACCCTTGACTCAAGTAACTAAGATTCTCTCTAAACAAATCTTATTTACCTCAACAATTCTGAACGCTCCAATCAGAATAGATCCACTCTTAGGGTCAAGAGAGATGAATCCTTCCTTGCCGTTTTTGGATGGTGAAAATAAATCACCTCCACTTTCTTCAGATTGTGTTTCAAAGAAACACCTTCTAGTCAAAAGAATAACTAGAAGACTCTAGATACACGACTTAGATGCCTTTATGAGTGGACTTGAGAGAATTCTCAAGTATCTTTGACAACCTAGCCGATCAATAATTTATCAAACTCCCAGAGCTAGAACTTGATAAACCTAACTCAACTCCTCTCCTCTTCAACTGACTCCAAACTGCACCAGGAAACCAAGCTTCCAAGTACCAAGTCACTATAACAGATATCTACCAACAGCTTCCTTCACTCCATCGCTCCCGACTTTGGAGTAAAGAATGCAGATATCTTCACATATAGAGGCCGACGATTGAGATCTTCCACCAACTGTCTTCAGTAACAACTCCAGAATCCCATAATTCTAGAGCTCTTCCATTAGAAACACATGCAGCGGAACCACCAAGGAATAGATCCTGCTTGCCCTAATAAGATGTCAGAACATCTTATAAGACACAACAACAAGAGAACTAGCCACTCCTCCTGTAGTTGTTGTAGAACCTCCTCAACAACACGAACAACCTCCGGGTTGCTCCCTTCGATCCAGAACATCCATCTCATCCATTAATACCCTTGAGTATATCTGAGTTGATTGATCTGATCTTTAAAACTCCTCCTTGTTTAAACGCCAGAAAGTATCTCCCAAAGATCTCATCCAGAACCAGATAGGATACCTGCTCTGATACCATTTGAAATTCTGGCTTATGCAGACAACAGATGTCCTAACACATGTCAAGACATTATGCTACATAATCATTTAAACTCAGAGGCGCAACAGCAGACTGATACCTTCAATATCAGAACTGCACAATCATAGATGTCACGACATCTGATCCAACATGTCTATCATGAACCCTAACAGAAACTATAAATCTGCAGAATGATAAAGAACACAATAATTGTTAACCCAGTTCGGTGCAATTCACCTACATCTTGGAGATACTAATCCAGGAAGAAGATTCCACTATCTGTAGAACTGTTACAAAGTTAAACTCCCCCATTTACAACTTTATACCTAACATCTACCCAATGAACATCTTTACCAAGGCTAAACTCAAACGTTTACAACCCTGATATGAGATACCCCACTCACTTCCCTTAATCACCAACTGTGATTTCTACATCATCCCTGTCAATACAGAAATCTGTCAAGCTTTCTTGACAAACAAGCTAACTCGAATTTGCTTAAAAGCTTCATCCAAGAACAATACACAATCCAATACCTTAAGGCTTATGGATCTGTACGACACCTATATCTACCACAGTGCATCAAACGATACAAAGGGAGACTTACAACCTTGAGAGCCAACGTCTCTTAAAACCCTAAACCCTTATTTCTTACGCAAGAAAACAAGGTCACAAAAGGTGTACTAAAGGCATTTTAAAACCTAGGTCTAAGTCTTCTATTTATAGGCTTCTGCTTCCTTGGGCTTCAATCTTCTGTTTGCTGATTCCTTAATCTAAGTTCTGATTGCTTCCTTGATTATTGCAACATATTTAGAAACATCCTGCAATGTCAGATAATGATGTCAAAACATTTGTTAGGACATTATCTCTGACCAGTCTTCTTTCATCAGACTTCTTCATGTTTAAACATATCTTTTGACATTCTGTTTTTCATAAATATTTGCTCAAATCAGCAGAGCTTTCAGAATTCAATCCGCAAGCGTTCACTGAAGTACAATATGATTTCAGGAAATCTATATAAAGTGAGAAGATCCTCTTTTATATTAAGGTGTCTGGGTAAGCATGAAATCACCATGGTCTTAGTTGAATTTCATCAAGGCTCTTGTGGCAGCCATATTGATGGTGAGCCTTGGCCCATAAGATATTAAGAGCAGGTTAATACTGACCTTCACTAATGAGATACATCATGAATTTCATCAAGAAATGTGAAAAATGCAAAAGATATGCTAATCTACACCATGCACCAGGTAAGCTCCTTGATTATGTGACAACACCCTGCCCATTTTATTAGTGGGGCGTGGACATTCTAGGACATTTTTTTTATAAATCCCAACCAACTAATGTTTTTTATCGTGAGAGTAAACTACTTCACGAAATGGATAGAAGCAGACGTTGTATCCAAGATCATCGTAGAAAGAGTTTGTCGCTTTTATTGGAAGAGGATTATGTGTATGTTCGATTTACGAACTTAGTTCGCCAGTACTACTGTGGTCAATTTTTGTAATGACTTAGGAGTAAAAACCAAGTTGACATCAATCATTCATCCACAAGAGAATGTGCAGGCAGAATCGACAAATAAAATAATACTGAAAGGGATCAAGAAGAAGTTGGATGATGTCAAGGGATTATGGGTCGAGCAGGCGCATGAAGTGTTGTGGTCATATCACACCACCCCACACTCCATAATTAGGGAAACTCCCTTCACACTAGTTTATGGGGCGGACACTATGCTTCTAGTCGAAATCGACATGTCATTGTGGCGACGCTCCCAAATTAATGAGGAGGAAAACGAGGC